>OY731406.1:12202787-13402787 GCA_963425845.1 Sphenostylis stenocarpa
GCTCCTTCTCTTTCTTGAGGCACTTCTACCGAACATGTTGGCCAGGAAGTGTTTGGGAGAGTGAGATATGAGAAATGGTGGTTCTGGAGGCAAGGAGAGTTGTGAGGAACCCCCCAAGCGCGCCCCCTATATATAGGAAATTTTTCAAATTCAAGACCGCCGTCTGGGAAGGCGAGACAGCGGTCTCGAGTCTCTTACAAGTCGAGACGGCGGTCTCGTCGTGGGGCTCAAGCGAGATGGCGGTCTCGTTTTTGCCTGGGTCGAGACGGCGTTCTCGTCTTGCCGACGGACCGAGATGGCGGTCTCGAATTTCAGGGTTTTTTTTTTTTTTTTTTTTTTAGAAAGGAAATAGGACCTGGTTCAAAAACATTTTATGCATGCAATGTTTTCATGTTTGATGTCCTATAATGCCTACTTTGATTAAATTTTCAGAAGGATTTAACCGACGTGTCTTGTAGCGCCGAGTACCCTGTAATCTGTGCTTTCGTATTTGCTGTACCATGTCAGACTTTTTGTGACCGAAGAGTCATTTCGTTTTTCCTCTTTTCTTTCTTCTTTTTTCTTTTTTCTTCTTTTTTCTTTTGTAGAGCATTCTTTGTCATGTAGTACCCCTTTTTCCTCACTTTAGGGATTTCAATCCTCTTGTTGACTATACGCCTCCATATTCCCAAATTAATTATTAGAATATTTTTGTGAGGGTCAAGAGAAAAGAAACAAAGAGGCAAATTCAATGGCTTGTGTTTTTAGAGGGTTAATTTTTATTTAGAAAGTTTTTGTAAGCATGGTTGGCTAGGGTTAGGCCTAGGTGTTTAAGCTTTTGTCTAAGCAAACAGTTTTCTTTCTTTTTTGTACTTGCGCCTTTTGGTTTTATCCCCATTGCTTTTTTTATGGCTAGCTGACCTCCCTAGATCGCCCTTTGGGTTTTCGAACTAGGATGCTGTGTTTTGGCCCTATCTTTTGTCTAGGTTCCTTCTTTTTGTAATTTTTGAAGAATCCTAGCGGACCTTATTTTGTAACCCTAACTTTTGCCTAGGCTACCCTTTATTGTCGTTCGGGTATCCTACCGGGTCGACCCTATCTTTTGCGTAGCCCCCTTAGTGGGTTTTCTACCGGGTTATTTGCCCTTTTCTTTGGCCTTTGGCTTCTCTGGGCTTTTCTCTCTCTCTTTTTTTGTGTATTTATTTTTGTTCACAATATTGGCGAATCATGACTTTCTTTTATGGTGAGGTAAAGTCTTATTTTTATGTGCTTCTAATCAACTAGCTTGACGATAATAGCAATGATAAATGTTGATTATTTGAATGCGCTTTTTATTCTTCTTCTTTTTTGTTTACTTAGACAGGGTTATTTATGTGGTCTAGTCAGAAATAGAAAGAAGAGAAGCAAATTGTAAGAATCATTCTTTATTAATTAATAAGGGAATATGTGCCCTAAAATGCCCGGGGGTCGGGCTAGCCCCGGGGGATAATCTCTAACAATCATGGGGTTTACATCCCTTAAACGAAGAAAAAGATTTCCTAATGACTAAGGTGGCTCTTGACGCTTGCACCCCTCCACTTCAGAAAATTTGCTTGAGTGTGCGGAGGGGAGACTTCCCTTTTCTTCTTTCCGCCCGGCCCTTAGTAGGGTCATATCCTAGGCCATACTTGCAAGGATTATCTTTGAATTCTGGGGGTTCCCTCATGCCTTGGGAATCTGCCCCCAGTCCTTGGCCAGGATGGTAACCGTGCTTCAACATCATGCGGGCTACCTTTGTGTTTCTGGGAAGTCGCTCTATGCTGGCAATTTCGAGCGCTTGAAAAGATGTTTCAAGGGCCTCTTCAGCCGCATCCACATAAGGCTGGGTGGACGGTCCACTGATCAAGATATCGTCTTCTGTTTGGACTGTGATCAATTTGTCGTCCACTATGAACTTGACTTTCTGGTGGAGCGTTGAAGGTGCTGCCTTGGCATCATGAATCCAAGGCCTGCCGAGGAGACAGCTATATGCTGGAGTAATATCCATTACATGAAAATCGACGTTGAAGATAGTGGGTCCAACTTGAATTGGCAAGTTAACCTCTCCCACTACTTCTCTTTTAGATCCGTCGAAGGCTCGAACGATGGTGCTGCTTGGGCACAGACGGGTTCCTTGGATAGTCAAATTGTCCAGTGTGCACTTGGGCATCACGTTCAAGGATGACCTGTTATCCACAAGAACTCTGGCGATGAGGTACTCCTTGCATTTAACCGAGATATGCAAGGGCTTGTTATGGTTTGACCCCTCGAGGGGGAGTTCTTCCTCTGTGAAGGTGAGGTGATCGCTTGCCGTGATGTGACCAACGATC
Organism: Sphenostylis stenocarpa; assembly: GCA_963425845.1. Lineage (NCBI taxonomy): Eukaryota > Viridiplantae > Streptophyta > Magnoliopsida > Fabales > Fabaceae > Sphenostylis > Sphenostylis stenocarpa. The sequence goes on from OY731406.1 coordinate 12,205,115, forward strand.
CTCTCAACCTTTTCTTGGGATATAGTATGAGGTACATGCACCTCGCTCAAGACCTTCAGCAGGGCGTTTCTATGCGGTTCCGAGCTCAATATCAGAGATAATAACGTTATCTTTGCAGGTGTGCGATTGAGCTGGTCTATAATGGAATACTCGCTTTGCTTTATAAATTGGAGTAATTCCTCTGTCTCCTCCTTGGATTCCTTATTTTCTTTTTCTTCTTCGGTCTTTTTATTTTTTCCTTTATTTTTGAGGACCTCTTCCTGTAAGTCCTTGGGGGAGTAGACTCTTCCACTTCTAGTCATGCCCCCAATGACGGCTATATTTGTTATTTCCTCTTTTATTGGTGAAGATTCCCCGTATCTCCACGGTATAGCTTTATTTGTTTTGTAGGGGAAAGGACGTGGCATAAATAGTCGCACTGGTGTCCTTGCCCCCTCTTCTTTATTCTTAAGGACCAACGGTCGAGGCTTATTTTCCTCTTGCGGCGAGTCGACCGTTGGAGTAAGCTTTATTAGGAGTGACTTTCTCTCCATTCTTCTGATTTGGAAGACGTGTTAGTTAATCCTTCCTTTTTATTATCTTTATTTATTAGGCGTGAAGGAGGGGAAATTAAATATGCAAATGAATTTTTATGCATGCAAGTAGACAGTCGTTGAATAAAGAAGAAGATTTCATTCATTCAATAGAAGGTGTACATTCCCCTATTCCATACTACGAAGCAACTTTTGGCAAAAGCGGAAAACCCTAAAGAACCCTACAGGCGGGTCTTGATCTCTCTGTAGTTCTCTTTCGGCTTCCTGGACATGATGAGCAAGTGCTTCGCTTTGTTTTCGGACCGCCTGGCTCATATCTTCACTGTACTTCTGAGCCTTTTTGATCTTCGCCTCTTGATGAACGACCAAGGCTTGTAGTTCATCGAGCTTCGCAACGGCTCGGTCTTTCTCTTGCAGTACCTGGCCGTACTGAGCTAGCCCGTCTTTTTCTTTGCAGCGTAACTCAGCGAGACTTCTGTTGAGTCTCCGGTTGGCCTCTCGCTCTTGGCGTATGTCTAACCGAGTCTTGGTGAGCTCTTGCGACAACTCCTTGATCGTTTGAGCCTGTTTTGTTGATTCGGCCTCAAGGCGTGCTGACTTGGCGGTTATTTCTTGGAGTTGGCTATCCGAACTGGTTCTGGCAGTTTTGGATGCTTGGATAGCTTGTTCATTAGAGTCGACACATTGATCCTTGAGGCGCTCTATTTCATGATCCTTTTTCTTGCCTTGCCTTTGCAAACCGTCAATAGTGAGGATAGATTCTTGCTCTCTTTCTTCAAGGGCCCTCATCTGGGCTCCCATGATTTCTATCCTCTGGGTCAAGGCATCAATTTGAGCCTGCAACTCTTCATTATTGGCGCTCGTATTGGGTGTGGTGGATGGTCGAGACATCCCTCTTCTTTGTCTCCACACCTCGTAGTCACTGGTGACCGTCACCCGAGCTTTTCCTAGCTCTCTGTCTCCCATGTAGACTAGTTTCTCCCATGCCTTTCTCACAGCTAGTGAGTTGGCGATTGTGCATGGGTCTCAGAAGAAACACAGTCCTCCGAGTTCCCCCCGAGAAATGTTAGTCTGAGTCCTCATGAGCTGTCTCATAGCTACTCTAGGTGAATAGGCTATGCAACCTCTGAGTCCTATCAAGGGTACGTTCGGGTAGTCTCCACATCTGATGAGAACCGGGCCAGGTCGGAACCAAGGGCAGACCCAGGTCAAACTATTGGCGTCCTTCCGTTCCAACTCGTCCCTCCATTATGAAGTTAAGCGTCGTTGGAGAGGGATTTTGGAGAAGCTTTTTAAAGGGTCGGGGAACATCCCCATGTGTCTAGAGGCGTACAGGTGCGTGACGCTCCACACAAACAGTAATGAAGAGCAGCATCGAAGTGTTTTTCCCTACTTTTGGTGGCAGAATTCCACCTAGAGCAAGGTGTCGGCCAGGATTGTAGGCAGGGGACTCTTTGAGTTTACGTCCCAGGCGAAGAAGGCGTCCATGACTGCTTGATCTACTGTGTAGAGGTGAAAAGGGAACAAGATCGTTCCAAAGATGATTAAGGCCAGGGTTTTGTTGAAGGCGACCCACTCTGCCCTTTCAGCCAAGTAGGACAGGTGGTCTTCCAATATTGATACCTTCCAACCCCTGGTGTTCCCTTTTCCTATCAGGGTACTCTGCCGGAAAGGTAGTTGAATGAGGGCAGCGACCGGTGCTGCAGGAGTGTATGCTTCATGGCGGATATGGACCCCGGCTGATTTGGGTCATCTCAACATAGTCTCATACTCCTCTAAGGTGGGCACCAGGTCGAACTGCGGAAATTCGAAGCACTGCAGACTGGAGTTTGAGAAATGGATTAGTACCCTGAGGAACACCTGATCGACACAAATCTTAAGTAGGTCTAAAATCCGTCCATAGGATTTTTCAAAATCGGCGCAGACCTCTGGTGGCATTGTCGCGCTAAGCCGTTCCAACTTCTCTGTATGGTAACGGGGAATATCCACCTTCTTGAGCTGTCTACTGGTCCCCTCCATTTTTCTAAAACCAAAATGTATGTTTTATGAAAAATGATGCTTATTTGAATGAATGTGAGTGTTTATTTTTTGTTTATCATGTTTTGTATGATACGTTTTTTTTTCGAAAAATAAACTACCTATATGAATGGTTTGGGATGTTTATGAATCAGGTCCCATTTATGGTTTTGGAAACAAATTTAGTATTTTATTTTTATTTATTTGTTTATTTTATAGCATTTTATCTCTTCTGTCGGAACTGCGTGGCTACTTAGCTTGCAAAGAACCTGAAACCAGGCTAGCTAAAAGGCAGACTGTCTGAGATAAAATGCGGCTTTATGTGAAAGAATAGTTAGCTTCCCTTATCTCTTCTGTCGGAACTGCGTGGCTACTTAGCTTGCAAAGAACCTGAAACCAGGCTAGCTAAAAGGCAGACTGTCCAAGATAAGGGTGTTTATTTGCGAAAGTTTTTTGTGATTTTTGTTCTGTTGTTTGGTTATGCTATGCAACAAACAAATGCAGCAAACATATGCACACACAATTCAATCATCCACGAACAGATGAGAATTCGTTTTTATCACGAGGTAGGGTTTTCCTGCAGAAAAGTGCATTGCCGAGGGTAGGTTCTAACTGTTCTCACCAGGCTAAGGCCCCCAAGGTGCCCCCATTATAGGGTCCCCACTCTCCAGCCTTCCGACCATGCTTAGCACTAAGGCCATAGTCAGTCTTGTTGCCAAAAGAGGAAGGTTATCACCTTGAGTGATGGTTTCCGATCACACCGGTGGGCACAAGACCATCACTACAGCGAACCGTACCTGACACCCACTCCCTATGGTTTTCTCACTTGCCCCCGGGTATAGAGGGAACTGTTGTGTGCAAGGGTTTGTGTACAGTTTGTATTTCACACAATTGCGTAAGTATAAACAAGCAACAGTTATTAAAGCCAAACCGTAAAACATGTTATAATACAAGGTAAGGGCAAAAGCGTTATTTTCTTGGTTTATTTATTTTTTAAGCTGACCCATCACTAAATGGGATCAACTCTCGAGGCTTCCCCAGTGGAGTCGCCATTTGTCACCGCCGTAAAAAAGAAGAGGCGGTCGGAGCGACGTGATGGTTCCGACTTTCCAATTTTCGCGTTTTTTGTTGGTGGTTACAACGCCTTTAGGTTGTCCGATAACCGGGCTGAACCTAGGGGTGAGGTTTTCGAAAAGGCGCTCTTGGATTGTCCGATAACCGGGCTAATCCAAAAGCTAGTTTTGAAAGGGTTTTGTGGAGTCGCCACCGATATTTTTACCGAAAACATCGGAAAAGGGATTAAAAGGCGTTGGTTTTCGAAAAACCAACTTTGGTCATTAGAACCAGAGTTGGGTAAGGGAGTTAGTTACGTGTAAAGGAAGTATTAGTTCCTTTACGACGCCCCTTTCGGGTTCCCTATGATAGGCCAACTTTATGTAAATGATTAAACCAGAAAAATACGCTTTTACCCTTTTATTCTGCAGAATTTATAATTACGACTACATGACCCTAGTATCTATTGCATAATTTAAAATTAAAGCGATAAAGGTAGAGAGGGAGAATGTGAACCTCCGAAGCACGCTTTTGTATTAATTCTTTTAAAAAGAGGGTGCTTTGTGGCAGCCCTTCACTCTACAGCGCCGGAAAACCTCTCGAAACGCTCGAAAAACACTCTAAAGACACTCAGAAGCTCCGGAAATGCGTCGGAGGGATTCTAGAGAGAGAAGCTAGTGATTTTCTAGAGAGAATGAGGAGAAAGCTCTGTGTGGTGTGTGGAAATGAGGGAAGGGAGCCCCCTATTTATAGTTTTTCGCGCCTGACAGGTCGAGACCGCCGTCTCGCCATGCTAAAGTGGCGAGACCGCCGTCTCACCAAACAAGACGGCGGTCTCGTCCCCTAAAAGGCGAGAAACCTTATTTTCATGCCGAAAATCCCTCCTATCCTAGTATGGGGCCTAATAGTCTCTCCTAGTGGCTTGTTAGGTTTCTTCCATCTTCGAATAGGAGGTCTTCTACTCTTTATTTGGAGGTCGGGCAAGATTTGGGGTCTACAAGTTAGAACTTACACTGGTTTTTGGAGAATCTGAATTGACCATTAAGCATATCTCTGTTGTTTCTTCATAGGTCATTTCAAGGGTTTTCCACATTTGTGCAGCAGTTTGACAGTGTTCTATCCTGAAAAAATTACTTTTGTTAAGTGCAGATATAATGACATTCTTGGCAATACAATCATCTTGGATTGATTTCTTTTCACAATCATTTAAGCTAGACCATTCTTTGTTAAAAACATAAGTTCCTTGTTCAATGATATTCCACACATTTATACCAACAGACTCAATAAAGATCTTCATCCTAATCTTCCAAAATGGATAATCTGTTCCACAAAACAGTGGAGGTCTATCAATAGAAGCTCCCTCAGAAAAAGGTATATTGTTTTTAGCCATTAAAAATTTGGACCGAAAGCCTTGAGTATTTTTCAAGACCCTTGCTCTGATACCAATTGTTAGAAATGTAGGCTGAGATCAAGAGGGGGGTGAATTGATCTTTGAAAGATTTTCGCAAATTACAGATTATCTATTTCAAAGATTAAGATTTCAGACCAGTTCTTGAATCACACACAACAAGCAATAAAAAATAAATGCAGTGACAGAATTAAAGGAGAGAAATGTTTAGAAAGATACAACCAAGGTTTATACTGGTTCATCCAATCCCAGGGCTACGTCCAGTCTCCAGCCAAATTTCAGCTGGGTTCCACTAGATTGAACGTTTTACAGATTACAACTTTAATCTCACACTCAATCTACCACAAGAACCACAATTCCAGTTCCTGCACCTAAACCTTCACCAAGAACCAAATTCCAGTTCTTGACCAACCCTGCAGCCAAATTCCAGCTACAGAAACCAGTGCCCACAATTCCAGGCACCCACAATACAGTAAAGAAATTTAAAGAAACAAGTAGAAGAAACTTAGAACACTCAAACCAGATTTATGCAACTCTACAGTATGTGTTTCTTCTCCAAAAGAATGCAATTTTGCCTCAAGAAAGAACTCTTATGACTTTCACAAAAACTAGCACGATTCTCTCTTGAAAGTAGCACTTATGCTTGCTTGATTGATTGCTAAAAGATGTATGTTAAAAGGTTCAAGCAATTCTGTTTATATAGAAGATTTTCAAAACTGCTGGTTTATTTAATCTGTTAAAATAATCTTTTAATCTATTAAAAGTCTTGTTTTAATCTGTTAAAACTTCTTTTAATCTGTTAAAATGTTCTTGATTATTTTCCAGATTTGTTTTAACTGATACGACACCGTTTATATCAATTAAAACTCTTTGTAAAAAATCTTCCAAACTGTTTTAATCGATTGATTCGTCTTTCAATCGATTGAAATACTGCAAAATATTCTTATAAACTTTTCTAAGTGATTTTAACTGATAACAATCTGTTTTAATCGATTAAAACGCGTAGTAGAAATTCTCTTAAGTTGTTTTAATCGATTAAAACGCCGTTTAATCGATTAAAATTATTATGATCGATCAAAAACTCATTCTGATCGATCATATGCTCATTCTGATCGGTCATATGCTCATTCTGATCGATCAACAAATACTCCAAGTGGTTTTAATCGATTATTTCGAAGTTATATCGATTAAAATACTTCCAAAACACTTCCCTGAACATTTTAAGTGATTTTAATGAGTTATTTCGAAACTATATCAGTTAAAATACTGACAGAAGGTTTTCAAAACTTCCTTTAATGAAAACAATCGATTATTTCGAAAACATATCAGTTAAAAACCTGTTACAAAAGTGTTAAGAACATTTTAGTTGATAAAACTTGTATACTATTAGTTAAAATAGTTAATTAAAAAACCTTTTATCAAAATACTTTGTTTTTAACCGTTTAATCGCTTTTTAGAGGCATTTTGCAAAAATCTTTTAAATGAAGAAACCCCATGCAGCAGAGAGATAAAAATGATTATACCTAAGCAGAGATGTAGACTCACTAATCACACTACTCTTTTATCTAAGTGACCTTTGACTGCCACAAAGTAGCCTTTGACTTTATTTTTGACTTCATCAAATCAACAAGATCTTTGCCAAAGTAGTTCAATAAGATCTTCATCACTTTCACATCCAACCAAGCAAACTTAATATACTTAGGAATTACCAGTTGCTTTTGGCTGAAGTTGGAAATGAAATTGTTCATTTTGTCAATGTCTCCATTGAACCATGCTTCAATACGTCCTCCAGCTTGACTAGCAGTAGAGGAAGATTCCCCTTTGTGTTTCTTTCTTGATTTTGATCTCTTAAGCATCTTGTGGCACATACTTGAGAAGAGATTTGATAGGTGTAGTATGTGAGTGCGAGAGAAGAGAGAAGAAGAGGAGAAACTGGAAAAGCAGAACCTGATTTTTCTTTGTTGAATAGAGGTTCGAATTCCAAATTTGTAAATTGAAATCCAATTTTGACAGAACCTGCAAAGTTACAGCTTTAATTGCATATGTCCCCTTGACTAAAGGCAAAGTCGCAGGTTTCTAGATAGTGGGTACATCAGCTAAAGTGTTCTTGGATAAGTGTTGACTTGGTCAAAATGATACAGTAAATGCACTTTGCACAATTTGATAAGCACTAAATCTTGGAAATTTGTCCTTGATTAGCTGAGAATTTTTCAATTGACCATAATTAAAATGATTTCTAGGAACGAATTAATCGATTAATCAACAAATTAACCAATTAATTTGATCTTGAAAATTAGGTTTGAAAAAGCAACAGTGAAATAATCGATTAAAAACATAAAAGAATCGATTATTATTGTACTGAAAGATTTAATGAAATGACAACAGAATTTTAATCGATTAAAACGAAGAAGAATCGATTAAATTTGACCTTTTAATGGTTTTAACTGATGTAAATCATTTTTAATCAATTAAAACAGAGAGAATAAAACTATGCTAAACATTTTAATCGATTAATTCGTATTTTAATCGATTAAAACTGTATCGGATAGCTTTTCTCGTATTCTCTGTAAGTAAAATTAATCTATTAAAACAGTTTTATATCAATTAAAATACTTAGTCCATGAATCCATAATCAAAATTTGCTGATTGGGTACCAAAGAACTTCCAGATTTTGTTCCTGCAAAACAGATTTAACATATATCTGGTACCATTTTTATAATCATTGGGTCCAATCAGGTTATTTGAAATGAATTCTTGGGAATCCACTTCATTCTACCTCTTGGTATAACATACTTCTTGATTCTACAAAATTTCACAGAATAAACTCTTTTCATACAATAAAAGCATTTAATAACAGATGATGGGTATGATTTCCTATTTACAATCGTTTTTCTGATTTTCTTGCTAGATGTAAATCTAATGCCAGATTTGTCAAAAATAAGTTTTTGTGACCCAAGAAGAACATCAAGATTAGCTTGACCTTGTGTAAATTTAGAAACAGTTTGTGACAAAAAATCAATCTTCTTTTGTAAATTTGCACAATTATTGCATGGTTTATTACATACACAATCAGAATTATCATGAATTAATTTTAAGAAATCAAGATCAGTTTCATCTTCAAGAATTTTCTTTTCAAGAGAATCAACTCTATTTACTAACCAATTGTTCATGTCTTTTAGCCTATCATTTTCTTTTTGAAGTTTCTTGGTTTCTTCATGCATTTCATTAAATGTTTCTTGTGATGAATTATAATTCACAAAATTAGAAGAAGCGTTAGAACTTACACTGCTGGTTTGATAGTTATGGTTAGCCATTAGACACAAGTTAGCTTCTTCATCATCAGAATTTTCTGTTGATGAGGTATCATTGTCATCCCATGTTATATATGTTCTTCTTTTGATCTTTTCTTCTTTCTTATCATTGTATTTATTCTTTTCTGGGCACTCCATTCTTACATGAACCTTTCTTTTCAGAGATTTCTTGCTCATTGAATCTGTTAATTTCCATCTCGTGCTCTCTAAGTTTGCCAAATAAGGAAGTTGTTGTCATGATGGATAAATCTTTTGACTCTGAAATTGTTGTGACCTTAGGCTGCCATAACTTGTCAAGACATTTCAAAACTTTTATATTTAATTCTTCTTTATCAAAAGTTTTACCTAAGCCCATTAGATGATTGATGATATGAGTGAAGCGTTTCTGCACATCTGCAATACTTTCTCCAGTTTGCATTTTAAACAACTCATATTCTCTTATGAGAGTATGCTTTCTAGCTCTTTTTACATTAGTTGTTCCCTCATGAGTGACCTCGAGAACTTCCCACATTTTCTTGGCAGATTTGCATTAAGAGACCCTGAAAAACTCATCCATGTTTAGTGCAGAAATAATTATGTTTTTAGCAGTACAATCACTTTGAACTTTTCTTTTCTCTTCATCATTTAAACTAGACCATTCTTTTTCTGTAATTAATGGACCATTAACAATTACATCCCAAACATTCCTATCAATGGATTCAATAAAGATCTTCATCCTAATCTTCCAAAATGGATAATCTGTACCTCAAAACAGTGGAGGTCTATTAATAGAAGCTCCCTCAGAAAAAGGTAATTTGTTTTCAACCATGAAAGATTTGGACTGAAAGTCTTGAGTATTTTTCACGACCCTTGCTCTTGATACCAATTGTTAAAAAAGGAGGCTAAGATCAAGAGGGGGGGTGAATTGATCTTTGAAAGATTTTCGCAAATTACAAATTATCTATTTCAAAGATTAAGAGTTCTGACCAATTCTTGAATCAAACAAAACAAACAATCAAAATAAAGGCAACAACAGAATTAAAGAGAGAAAGGTTTAGAGAGATACAACCAAGATTTATATTGGTTCACCCAAACCCAGGGCTACGGCTAGTTCTCAGCCAAATTCTAGCTGAGTTCCACTAGATTGAATGTTTTACAGATTACAACTCCAATCACACACCCAATCTACCACAAGAACCAAAATTCCAGTCCTTGCACCTAAACCTTCACCAAGAACCAACTTCCAGTTCTTGAACTACCCTGCAGCCAAATTCTAACCACAGAAACTAGTGCCCACACTTCCAGACACCCACAATACAGTAATGAAATATAAAAGAACAAAGGAGAAGAAACTAGAACACTCAAACCCGGATTATGCTGCTCTGCAGAATGAGTTTCTTCACAAAAGAAATGCAGAAAATGTCTCAAGAAAGAACTTTAAAAAACTTCACAAAACTTGCGTGATTCTTTCTTGAAAGTAGTTTTTATGATTGCTTGATTGATTGCTCAAAGGTATATTTTAAATGACTCAAGCAATCCTGTTTATATAGAAGATTGTTCAAACTGCTGGTTTAATTAATCTGTTAAAACAATCTTTTAATCTATTAAAAGTCTTGAATTAATCTATTAAAACTTCTTTTAATCTGTTAAAATATTCTTGATCATTTTCCAAATTTGTTTTAACTGATGCGACGTCGTTTCAATCGATTAAAACACTTTATAAAAAATCCCTTAAGTTGTTTTAATCGATTAAAATACTGCCAAATAGTTTCATAAAACTTTTTAAGTCATTTTAACTGATAATAGTCTGTTTTAATCTATTAAAACACTTTGGAAAAAATCTCTTAGTTGTTTTAATCAATTAATTCACATTTTAATCGATTAAAATCCTGTCAAATAGTTTTATAAAACTTTCTAAGTTATTTTAACTGATAACACATTGATTAAAATCCTGACAGAACTTCTTTCAAAACCTTTCAAGTGGTTTTAATCAATTAATTCGCATTTACATCGATTAAAATACTGACAGAACATATTTCAAAACACTTCAAGTTATTTTAATCGATTATTTCGAGTTTGTATCGATTAAAATACTGTCATAACATTTTTCAACACATCTTAAGTCATTTTAATCGATTACTTCGATTCTACACCAGTTAAAATACTGGCAGAAGGTTTTCAAAAACTCCTTTAATGAAAATAATCGATTAATTCGAAGATATATCGATTAAAACAGTTCCAATGTATGATTTAAAAGGTTTTAATCGATTATTTCGAAAACCTATCAGTTAAAAACCTGTTATGTAAGTGTTAAGAACATTTTAACTGATAAAGCTCATATCATATTAGTTAAGACAATTACTTAAAAACCATTTAACCGATTACTTTGGTTTTTAACAGATTAAACACGTTTAAAGGCATTTGCAAAATCTTTTAAATGATGAAACCTCATGCAACAGAGAGATATGAATGATTATACCTAAGTATAGATGCAGACACTAATCACTCTACCATTTTGACCAAGTAACCTTTGACTGCAACAGAATAACCTTTGACTTCATCAAATCAACAAGATCTTCGTTTAATCAAATGATTCAATAAGATCTTCATCACTTTCAGTGAAGGCAGTAAAAGTCCTGGACCTGATGGTTTTAATTTCTGCTTTATAAAACATAACTGGTCTACACTGAAGGTGGACATACTAAAAGCTATTGAAGAATTTCAGAGGGAGGATAGTATTCCAAAAGGATGTAATGCCTCGTTCATTGCACTAATTCCAAAAGTAGAAATCCCTGTGGACTTGGATGAATATAGACCAATATCTCTGACAGGTAGCCTGTATAAGATACTAGCAAAGGTGTTAGCAGTTTGATTGAAAGGCATGCTAAATAAGGTAATTAGTGCTTCCCAGTCCGCTTTCCTAGAAGGAAGGGGTCTCATGGATAGCGTTATGGTAGCAAACGAAGTCATACATGAGTACAAGAGCAAAATGAAGAAAGGTCTGGTACTCAAGATAGACTATGAAAAAGCCTATGACTCCGTGGATTGAGAATTTCTCTTCTATATGTTAGAGAAACTAGGGTTTTACAGGAAATGGGTGAGGTGGATTAAAGGTTGTTTAAAATCTGCCTCCATATCAGTTCTGATGAATGGCAGCCCAACAAAAGAGTTTCTCCCCCAAAAAGGATTAAGACAGGGAGACCCTTTGGCCCCATTCCTTTTTTTAGTGGTAGTTGAAGGGCTAACTGGGGTGGTTAGGCAAGCAGTAGCAAAAAGGGATGCTACAAGGAGCTAGGGTGGGGGGGGGAAAGGAGCTTCAGGTCAGTCGTCTACAGTTTGCAGACGGCACTTTGTTTTTCAGCGATACAAATCCCAATAACATTACGGTAATTAAGGCGATATTGAGATGCTTCCAGTTAGTATCGGGATTGAAGGTCAATATGAGAAAGACAAAATTAGGAGGAATAGGAGTGGAGTCTGTATTACTGGAAAGCTTTGCACGGGAATTAGGATGTAAGACAATGTTATTGCCATTTATATATCTGGGGTTGAAAGTTGGAGGGAACCACAAAAGGCATGAGTTTTGGGACAACGTCATAAGTAAAGTAAAGTAAAGAAAAGACTCTATAGGTGGAGAGGGCGTGTGCTCTCCTTTGCTGGGAGGGTATGTTTGGTGAATTCGGTTCTTTCGGTGGTACCACTGTTTTATGTATCCATGTTCAAAATGCCTGTTAGAGTGATAAAGGAGATAATAAAACTTCAAAGGGAGTTTGTGTGGGACTGAGGCAAAGAAGGGAAAAAGATAGCGTGGGTAAAATGGCAAAAAATATGTAGAAGAAAGGAAGAGGGTGGGTTAGGGGTGAAGAATATTCAGAAGATGAACGGGTCCCTGCTAGCAAAATGGAAATGGAGGTTAGGTGTCAAATCAAAAGGATTATGGAAGGAAGTAATAGAAGCCAAATACGGGTCTTGGAGAGCCTTAGACGAACCGAAAAACATTAATAAGGATTCAAAATGGTGGCTAGATATAAAAGGAATATGTAAAGATAATGTTGGTAGAGCTTGGTTTGATAAACATGTAACATGGAAAATAGGAAATGGGGAGAAAATCAGGTTTTGGGACGATGTGTGGATTGGGGAACAGAGTTTAGGTTGCTTGTATCCAAGGTTAAAACAAATAGGACTGAACAAAAATGGGGTGGTATCAGAACATGGTGTGTGGATGGAAAATAGATGGGAATGGAGAGTAAGCTGGAGAAGACAGCGTTTCGAATGAGAGAAGGAAATGGAGGAGGAAATGTTAAGTAAGATTCAGGGTGTAACACTTAATAGGGATACAGAAGATATGTGGTTGTGGGGATTGAATAAAAATAAAAGGTATACTGTAAAAGAAGCGTATGAGATTCTAAACGAATAAATTTGCAATGAGAATGAATCGATCTTCAAATGGTACTGGAAAATTAAAGCGATACCAAAAGCCATGGTTTTAGGGTGGAGAATTCTTCAGGATAGGATCCCTACTAAGGTGAATTTAGCTAGGAGAGGAGTTGATATAGGTAACCCAAAATGCGCTTTGTGTGGAAGTGAGGACGAAACATCCAATCATCTTTTTCACGTGCAAGATGACCAGTGAGATCTGGGAAAAGTGCTTTAGATGAGTGAGAATTAGCTTTGATAGCCACTGTGAGGCGAAAGCAAGCCTGAAAAGCTTTGCATTTGGTGGATTGGGAGCGAAGGGAAACATGTTGTGGAAAAGACTATGGGTAGCAGTGGTATATAAAATTTGGTCTCAAAGGAATAAATGTATTTTTAAAAATGATAAATTTGATGCGGAAGTAGGATTTAGTAATGCGAGTGCAAATTTCATTGCTTGTTGCGCTAGAGACTAGGATGGAGCGACTCTGGCAAACTCCGATTGATTCTATGAACTGGTAAGGTGTATGAGACTAATTACCCTTTAGCTTCTCTTTTGCCTGTGCTAAATGGTATATGTTTTTTCATGTTAAAGTGTGTAATCACGCCATAATGATGATAACTCATATAAGAAGACAGTGAGCGGGAGTATCCGAGAGTTATAAGGCATTTTTCTTAATCTTGTTATAAGTTTTGTTAGTGTTAACATTTTACCCAAAGCAAGTTTCTTTAAGCACTGTTGGGGTAATTGAACTTGTATTCTTGAGCTATCATCCTTGTGACCCAGCAGGTGCGTTTTATTTTCGTTTATCTAGCTTCTTTTAGTTGTATTTGAGTTGAAGTACCCCTTATGCTTTTATTAATTTTATTTTTTGTTGTCGAAAAAAAAAAAAAATCATGTTTCACTATAAGAAAACTGGACCATGACTTTTGGATTTCATACATGGTCTTACCTAGTGATGGATGTTACTGTTGATATTGAATGAATTAGAGGGTGGATAAGATCAATTCGTGCATCCAAAAACCATCTTCGAGCAATATATAAAAGGAATCCCACCCACCATACGTTTATGTCATGTTATATCACACACCACCAAGTTACCAAAATATTTTATAAACATGCAACAGTAGATGCCACTTCGAAAAAAAAAATCATAAAATCATTATAATAAAATGAATGAATAAAGCGTTTAATATATATATATATATATACACACATATATAGTATAATCATGCTTCATATTTTATTCCCATGGACTTTTCTTCTTTTCTTGACATAATCAATCATGCATTTCTTTGACCAACTTTTTCCTATCATAAGGAAAAATGGTTCATTTATCAAAAAATGCTTTTAAAAGTTTACAATAGTTAAGTATTTTTCAAAAAGTAAAAATCTGTTTTGATATCATTTTATAAGTTACAAATAACATGGCTTCTTTAACTCCAAGGAAAATACAAAAGCATGTTCTAAAATATTAAACAAACATAGCTTAAGACAGCCAATTTTAGAACAAGAAAAAGAAGAGATCTTAAACACAAAAAAGTAAAAATAAAAAAAAAAAAATTACAGTGCTGGAAGATACTGTACATAATTATCTCTATCTTTCATTTAATCGTCCCACTTGGACGTTAGAAAGTTATTGAAATTTAATAGTAGAACAAGAAACACACGAAATTGATTAAAGAGGTATCGTATGTCACAAAAAGGACAAACTGATTAAAGGGAAAAACTTTAATCAGCAGAAAGGAGTCAATAATGGCATTAGCCTTGTTGACCACCATACTTGTTATTTTCATTCTCTTGGCTGGCGAATAGGAATGTTGTCGATTTGGTGGAACCCCATGTCCAACCTCCTATTTGCATCATTCTTGGTCTAATGAGAAGTTTTTTTTATCCTCTTCCCTTTATTTTACAATTGTCTCCATCTTCCCTTTTCTTCATCAATTTGATCCTTTCTGTGATCTTTTTGCTCTTTTTTTCTCAGCTTATCTTTATTGACTTAATAATTCTCTTTTATTCTTTTTTCTCTATTTATTAAAGATCTTCTTATAGGAAAATCAGACATATTCCGTTATAATAAACGTCAAAGGAATATATCAATAAAAATGAACTAATACTTAAACAAAAAATATTAAATAATTAAAGCGTAAATCAAAATTCAATAACATGAAAAAAAAACCTACAACACCAAAAATATTAAGATTTTAAATTAAGAGTATTGTCAAGTTGATCAGGTAAGTAATATCTAGGTTTCCTTTACAAGGTTAATCTCATACCATGGATAATCTCATGTTCCACAAAGATAAAGTGCTATAGAACGAAAGACCTACGCGTTATTTGTCGAATGAAAGCTCTCTGTCTGTGTCTACAGTTATTTCAGCCCTCGAATTGGAAGTGATTTTGCATTATTTTAAGATTTTTATTTCTTTTGTTGGAAAAAAAAAATCCACTTTATGGAAGTCTAAACAGTGATAAAAAAATTAATTATTTTTAGAATTAAAATATACAGTGAGTAATACATTTCACTATACTTTAACACCAACTATCCTATAGGTTAGTTCAATATTGTCTCTTTTATTTCACTATATTTTAACACCAAATAAAAAAAGTATTTATTACACTTTTCTTTTTCTTTTTCAGAGTAAATAATAGATGCATTTATAATGTATAGTTTTTTTTAATTACATTTTATGTATGCTAGTTTTCACTAGTAAAAATTTCATATTTTATGAAAATATTTTTATAAAAGTTTGTATGAAATAGTTTTCTTATAAATTTAAATAATTTTTTATAAGAAAATTTGCAAAAAATAACTTTTTTTTAAGTAGTGTTTGTTAATTTTTATATACTCACTCTAAAATTATATAAACGAAGATTTGAAAACGATCGAAACTGTAATTTTTTTATATTGATACTAAATGACTATTAAACTATTTTCAATATAATTAGTATCTTTAAATGTTTAAAATTAAGGCTTGATACAACAAATTTTCAACTCAATCTTCTAACTTCTAATAATTTTCTGGTGACAATGAATCTGTGTGTTACTGGTGTCACTCTCTTTTACTTTCGTTAGCGCGCAGAAAAAAAAAACAATAAATAATTAGCCATAATTTTAAGGTGATTGTGGTCAAAAGGTGGCAACATGTAATTAATTAACACTCGTACTTGCCATTGCCAAACATGTTCTGAGTTCGCGCATTCAAAATCGTGTTTGGAATCACTTCATCGTAAAATTCAATAAATTAATTAAAGCAAATCATTATAGAGGAAATAGGATGAAAATATTTTTCTTTCTCTGTACTCGTTTTTCATCATGCATGCGTTAATCAACGTAACGAAAACATAATAATGCAGAGATTTTTTAACTCAATGAATTGATTGACCTAAACTAATTAAACTTAGACCTGGGGTTTACACAAACCAATTTCAAATAAAATCAATCGAGGTGTGTTGCAGTGTTGCTTCACTCGATGATGTCTAAAATTGTTGTAAAAAATTTGGATACAATAAAAGTTTAAGGTGAGAGAACTCACAATAAGAAAAATATTGATGACACACTCTATGGAAAAATATATTATTTTATTAATTAAAATTACAAAATTTTAACTCATCTTATTTAATGTGTTTCATTCTTAAATTTATAATCTTTAATATTTTTGAGAAAAAAAAATTCAATATTCTTAATAAATAAGTCCTCTACCACGCTACTAACCCCAAAAACCCTACTTCAAATAAGAGTTAAAAATTATAAATATTCCCTACCTAAGCCCTAATATTCTCTTATACACACGTCATTCTTTTTCGTAGACTCCTTTATATTTAGGACGCAATATGGTTTCTCTTTAGAAAAATCACTATTCTTCTCAATAAAGAATGTCCCTCTAATATCAAACATTCAAATCCAACAATTCTAATATATAATTTAATTAATATTTGTGAAATTTGAATTAATTTTTTCAACAAAGATTGCCATTTTTATTTTCGTAATATTTAGTCTTACTATTGATTTCAAAATAATACTCACGTTTTTTTCTTCTTCTCCAAATTTAAAAAGTAACAATTTGGTACAATGTCATCGTAAATCTTATTTTTTTTTAGATAAAAGTATTTTAAAACATAAAATTTATTTTCTAAAATTTGTTATATTTGACAAATTTTTTCGACAATGAGAATTTTTTTTCTAAGCAGATTTAAAGTTTATAACTAAAATCGACCGATAGATTATTTTGCATCAAACTTTTCATTATTTTCATGTTTTCAATTATATATAATTTATATACAAAAATAAATAATTACAAACAGTTTTTTATAAGTTTACTATAAAAGTTATTACCTAAAATTATTTTTCACATGTAACATAATAATAAGATTACTGAAATATTTTTTACATATAATTCAAATATTTACAATTTTTTTTCTAGGCAAGTTTATCCAGAACACTTTATTTTATTTATGAAAATAAAAAAAGTAACTAAACTTTTAAGTGTGATCCATAATATATCAACTCCTCGATGTATGGGTGTTTCATCTTTCTTCACTCTTATCCTGTAAAAGTTCATCCTGCGCGCGATCATGGCATGACGATTTATAATTTTCATTATCCCCGTCTAGCTTACATCTCTCTATTATTAAAATGGTGCCAAGAAAACGAAATTTCAATAACTTCATGTCCTGCACCAAGTGCACTGCATTTTTATTATATACAATGCAAACTTTTAAAAGTTTTGAGGAAGGAGGAAGCGATAAAAAAGCAGAACATACGTAAGGCAAAATCACACTTGGCTACAAACAAGTGGAGGTTGGAAAAAAGCTATTTTTCATAATAATAATAATAATAATTATTATTATTATTATTATTATTATTATTTACTCATAACAATTAGTTAAGAAATCACGTGTGATGATATATAATTAAAAACTGTAATTTTCCCACTAATGCTAACTCAAAAATAAATCCATTACATTACATTAAAGAATGCACAATCAGATAGCATTATTGGAGATTATTTCCCACTTACTAGCCTTAATTATATGAGGAGTTGGTGTTTGACATGATATTGAGCATAGATTTTATATTTGACTCTCGATCCCAACACATAGATTATGTAATGTACATCAGATGGCAATATTAGTGTTGGTTTTGCACCCAATTAGCTTTAGTTATAGGGGATGTTGATGTTTGACATGACATTGAGCAATCACCTTTGTTGTTTTTATCCATCCATTCCTTAATTTTAGGTACCTTCTAAGTGAGTTTGTTGAATGTAACTTGTCATGCAGCTGTAGCCCTTTTTTACAACGAAATTCATTTACCATGTAGAAAAGAAATATAAATTTCACCAGGGTTTAGGAGATTAAATCCTAGAAGATAGCTGGTCCTGCACTAAATTATTACTAAAAGATTCACTAGGGTCAACCTAGTATCAGGGCTAAATAATTGGTAAAATTTCTAGGTTAAACCTTATTGTCCATTATTACACTGTTAATGTAACTTTCTCTACTGCTCGGTAAAAATCACGATGAGCTTGCAAGAGAAAAGTTTAAACTGAACCAAAGGGTGAGGAATAAATGGGTTCCAGAGCCCACCCACTGTTATGAATACTAGTATTATATAAAAGCAAAACATAGTGTTTTGTTTTTTCAGCATAACATAAAGTTAATTGCAGTGCGTTTTGTGAAAAAAACTTGGAGCAGGGAAAGTGTATTCTGAGTCACGGCAACCGAATAGAGAGGGAATCAAGCAAAGGTATTGCATTGCAGGCACTCCCACTAAATAATGGTTATATAGCTTTTCTTTGAGATTGACCAAAAGTATAACTTTAAACAGGGTCCGATACTTATCGCTTATCCTCTTCCTCTCCCTATTGCAATTTGTCTTAATCATTACCCTTTGTGTTTATAAGTAAGATCACACTCCATACACTTGAGACTACCTCGTCTAAGTGTCATAGAATTTCTCATATTGTCTCAAACACACAAACATGGAACAAAAATGTTGTTGTGCCAGTTTTGGAAAGAACTTCAGTAAGGCAAAGCCTTTTTTGTTAACGGTGGGACTTCAATTTGGGTTCGCCGGAGCATACATCTTTTCCATCGCCAGTCTCAACCATGGAATGAATCGTTATGTTTTCGTTGTCTATCGTAATGTCATCGCTGCCTTGGCCCTCGCTCCTTTTGCATTGATTTTTGAGAGGTCCTATCTTAATTATTAACTTCATATTACAATCATTATTTTCCTAATGATCTCATGCATGCAGTGCCAGGAAATGTTTAATTAACATTACTCGATACAATTTTGCAGGAAAATTAGGCCAAAGATAACACTCCCTGTCTTCTTGCAGATAATGGCACTCGGATTTGTGGAGTAACGATCTAAAACCTTTCTCTGTCACTATCACTCACTATCAGTATACACTAATATATATATATATATATATATATATATATATATATATATATATATATATATATATATATATATATATATATATATATATATCTAACCTATTTTATTATAAACACGTCATTTTACGTTGAATAATAACATTTTGAAATATAAAATAAATCATGCAATACGTTCTCCAAGTTGTCCACATCATGCGTCTACTTACGCAACTATCTGATCATGGTAAAAGCTTTCATTATAGTGATGTAGTAAATAAATGAAAGCTACGTCTTCTTTAATAAAACATTAGTTCCTGAAAGCTAAGTAAATACAAGCATGGTATTTTCATTGGAATATATTATAAATATAACATAATTTATGTTTAATATGTTTTATGTTTGGTAAATAACCATGGAATTAAGTAAAAAGATGATATTTTGCGAACCGGAACATCTATGAAACAACCAAAAAAATTAGTAAAATAATAAATATTGTTATTATAGTAAGGAAAAGAGTTGTTAATTGGTTTTATACGCTAAATCCGGTTGTCGATGAATATTTTTGAATTATGTAAGGTATGATGTTGTAAAATGATTACACAATTATCTGAGCTAAAGAAGAAAGTCTACATCAAAGTTAATTTATCCTCGACGTAAGGGAATCAAGATATATGTACTATTCTAACATAAAATAAACAAATATTGATAGGTCATCTCTAAGGATATTAATTAAAGAATAATTCATGAAGAAAAATATATGTTATTTTAAATACATAGCTACTACATTGTTTTATGTAATTAAATATTTGTATAAAAATAATGAAAATTATTTTTTGTTTTGTTTTTTTCTGTTTTCTTCACTAATATTTGTAATCAAAGGAAGAATGAAATGATAGTTTTGCATCAGAAAGTTTTATTTTTAAAGGTAAAAACATAACCTAATTTGAAGAAGTATTTTTTTGATTAATTATAAATATAATCAATTATTAAAATTAAACTTTTTATAACTAATCCAAACACACTTTCATGACATGAAAATTTGTTGACTTGAATTTATTCAGACTAGCAAGTTCAAATTTAACTCTATCTACCGGTACTTGAACAGATTAAAAGAAATTCACCCATTCTTAAACACTGAAGATACTTCAAACAGAAACTGAAATCAATTATGTTAAGAAGGAAAAAAAAAACAGAACATAGAGTCGTTTTTCTCCATTCAAAGTTTTAGGATGATAATGGATATCATTGTATGTGATATTTCAGGCCAGTGATTGACCAAGGGTTCACTTTCTTGGGAATGCAATATACATCAGCTTCATTTGCTTCTGTTATAATGAATGCCGTGCCTTCTGTCACTTTTGTGCTAGCCGTAGTTCTAAGGTATTATTTGACAATGGAGCATTTAATCAGCCCAAGTAAAATCTTCTACCTATCTTAACGTTACGACTTGTGTGTGATGAACAAGAACAATTTGCTTGTATGTATACTGCATCAGGTTAGAGCGTGTAAATGTTCAGGAAATACGGAGCCTAGCAAAGGTGATTGGGACATTGGTAACATTTGCAGGTGCTTTGTTAATGACACTTTACAAAGGTCCTGAATTTAACCTATTTCATTCTGCAAACACAACCCACCACCAAGATGGAAGTAACTCCCCTCAAGTTGTCAAACACTGGGTCTCTGGGACTCTCTTTCTTCTCCTGGGTTGTGTGGCTTGGTCATCTTTCTTCATTTTACAGGCATGTTACAATGTTAATTCATTTTATCTTAGTTTCTTCGTTCTTCTACTTCGATAGGCACTTTTATGTGTGTAACAAACAACATATGTTTTGGTAAATTGTGAATTGCAGTCCATAACATTGAAAAGGTATCCGGCAGAATTGTCTCTCTCTTCATTGGTCTGCGTATCGGGTGCTGCGCAAGCTAGCGTGGTGGCAATTGTGGCCACTCGTCATTCTGGGCTTGCGGCATGGGCCTTAGGTTGGGACTTCAGACTCTACGGTCCACTCTACACGGTAAGTACTGATCCATTAAGGATTTAAAATCTAATTTTGTCTAATAAGATGAGAAGTGGTCAAACTATTGATGGTTTTTCTCTTAATAATCAAATTTCGAAATTACAGGGAATTGTTACCTCTGGAATTACGTACTATGCGCAAGGTTTGGTATTGCAGAGCAGAGGCCCAGTATTTTTAACTGCCTTTAATCCTCTTTGCATGGTCATAACTTGTGCTTTAGGATCCTTTCTTTTTGCAGAGCAACTTCACTTGGGCAGGTATGCTTCTTACTACTTCATTGTATGATCACATTCTTAATTCATCTTCTTCGTTAATTTCTGAATCATGATCTTACTCTGTCTTTTTCTACTTTGCTGATACCAGTATCATCGGAGCTATCATCATCGCATTGGGTCTGTACTCTGTGGTGTGGGGCAAAGGGAAAGACCCTTCAAACCCCATTCCATCATCACCTACAACAAAGCATATGGAGACACAACAATTGCCAATTTCCTCACCCAATATCTAACACAGAATTCCAAAGGAATTTGTGAACAATGCACTTTTGCTGCCTTCAAAAAATTTGCTATAGCTATGTACGTTAATTTCTTGCTTTGGGTCCCCACATTGTGAAGGGATAGTCTGTGATTGCAGCTACAAGCATAGTCATTGCCTTTGCTTTAATTTATCATCCAAAAAGAAAACATATTATGTACCCTTTGATATGAAGATTAGCTTTTAACCACCTTTGCTCTTCTCCAACAATAAATAAATTTAAATCTCTCAATTCATATATATCTTTGCCTTTCTGTACGGCTAGTTTTAAAGTAATATATGTAATTATTTTGAAGTGTTTTTTGTGATCATGATGCATGTTATGCATGATCAACCACTTCTAAAATTGATGCCACCATAATTAAAGTACATTAGTCATACAAGCAATGATGTGATAACTATAGTTGATATAGAATACATTTTGACTTAGATTATGATAAATTGGATAAAAATAATATATTAATCTATTTTAATCTACTACAATTCATTTTAAAATCAGAACCTATCCTTTACTATTTGATAAAAATTCATTAAATCCATTCATTATTAATTATTTCATGGATGAAAATTCAGTTCATCTATATTTAATATACCCATGTATATAAATGATGCTATACATGTTTATTTTTATCTCTACTAATCATACCCTATATTTTAAACATTTTTATCTCTACTTAACATACCCTTTGATTAACTAAACACTCACTCATTACCATTAAGGGTAAGTTTAATAGAGAGAAAAGAAATAAAAGAAAAAGAAAATGATTAGAAAGAGATAAAAATAAATGAAAAACAGTAAAAATAGAGATGATTTTACTGAAGAGTAATAGAAAAAAATAGAGTGAAAATTTATTTTTTTGAGATAATTTTATTTTAACATTTTTATTTTTATTATATATTATTAACAATAATAATAAATTTTTGTTGAGAAACCTAACTGTATAATATTAGTAAACTTTTTTTTAATTATATTTTTGCATTCACTAAATTTAATTTGAAAACCTTTCTTAAAAGGATCGAGTCTAATATGATAGGACGTATTCATTAAAAAACCTTTGAGTTATTTATGAATTTATATATATCTAACATTTCTCTTCCACTCCATGATTTTTTTGTTCCAGTCATTTCTCTTCCACTCAGTTTTTGTCACCATCCATTAATTTCATAACGGAGCTTGTCCTCTACATTACAAAGGACGTAAATGTTCAAGATATAGTGTTTTTCCTAAGAAATTCTCCAAGCCTTACCTGGAACAAATAAATATTTTTCATATGAACACATCGGTTTTCAAATTTTTGTGAGGTCTCCATGATGAAACCTATATTATAGGTTTGTTTCATGGCATGGTTGAACTCGCAATCAACAATGGAAAAAGATGTTATCTTTATGCAGCATAATATGTTGTTTTAACAAACTAAATTGCAATTTTCTCTTTTACTTTACACATTTTATGCCCCACAATGCAATTAAGCCTTTAAGAAAAAAAAAAGTTTAAAGGTGAGATATAAACAATTATTAAATGTTTGATTTGTGTTTTAAAACTTTTTTTTTCAAATTATATAAGTTTAAGGATAAAATATACTGTAAAAAAATTCAAGGACAAAACACTACTTTAATGGTTAATAGAAAAAAAATACAATTTAGATTTTTTTAAATTTGGAGATTATATTTGATATATTATTACAATTTTAAAAATTTAAAAGTATTGATGATTTACAATTTCAAAAACTATTTATTTATTTAAAAGTAAAAATAATTCATTATAAATTATTTCTTATGTATAAGTTATAGATCACTTAACTATTTATTAATATTAAGAACCAACTCAACCTATTACTACAAGATTTCGTGACTCTTATTTTAATAGAAAACAAAGTTTCAAACTTTCAATAACTTCTCTTAAAAAAAAAATCATATCCTCCTTCCGCCAGTTGTTTCGTTTTCGTGCCGTGTTTTTATTATAATAATAACACTAATTACGTTTAAAACTTGTTTGGAGAGCAGGGACCAAGGGAAGAAGAGATAAAAAAGCAGAAAATGATACGTAAGGCAAAATACTTGGCTACAATTAAGTCAAGTTTGGCGAAAGGTATTAAATCCATTAACGAAGCATCACATAAAATGCACTATCAGATAACATTCACTATCCGATAACATTATTGGAGATTAGCCTTATTGGCAATGATTTATGTAATGTATATCAGATGCCATTATTGGCAATGATTTTACACCTATTGATTAGCCTTAGCTGATTTGAGAGAGTTTATGTTTGACACGACATTAAGCAGTAAACTTGGTGTTTTTAGCTCCATTCCTTAGTTTTAGGTTAAACCAAGTTCTTCCCGTTTATTAAAATTTCATACCTAATATCTATATATTTAATATTTACTAACAAAGGTCATGAATAACTTGGTGACAAAACCATACTATTAATTATCTTTCCCTACACTGGAAAAAACAAGTGTTGAAAAATTGCAGGAGAAAAATGTTAAAGCTATTGCAGTGAGTTTGTAAAAAAAACTTGTAGCTGCCAAAGTGTAGTCTGACTCAGACTACTCCACAGATAGGGAATAAACCTAGCTCAGTTTAAATTGGCTACCAAAGCTAGTTGCAAGTCCCACTAACCAATAATAATATTGCTTTTATTTGAGATTGACTAAAAGTAGAACTTTAAACAAGGGAATCCGATACTTGTCACTCATCCTCCTTCTCTCACAAGGACATTTTTTCTTAATCATTATTCTTGGTGTTTATAAGAAAGCCACTTCATACACGTGAGAGTATCTCATTAGTGTTTTATAAACAATAGCAGTTGCTAATTTTCATCTTGTGTATTAAACACGTACACAAGGATGGAAGCAAGATGCTGCTATGGTAGTTTTGGTAAGATCTTCGTTAAGGCCATGCCTTTTTTGTTAACAGTGGGACTGCAGTTTGGTTTCTCAGGAGCATACATCTTCACCATGGCCAGTATCAACCATGGAATGAGTCGTTTTGTGTTCATTTTCTATCGCAATGCCTTTGCTGCAATGGCCCTCACTCCTTTTGCTTTGATTTTTGACAGGTGCATGCTAGTGCTACCCATCATCTTATTGTATCTGCATTTTCGCATATTTATCTCACACCCTAACACCATCTTAAACATATGTGTCTGGGTCTATTAATTCTTGATAAAACTTTTTAAATTGGTGTAAGGTGTTCGTGAGTTCTCTGTAGTAACTAGTGAACCCGAACCATTTTATTTGAGTTTTGAAGGTGTAACCTGTTTAATTTTGATGACTTTTGGTTTAGGTAACCTTTTTTTTATTATTTAAAAAAAATCATGCAAATTTGATGACCTAATATTTTTTAATTATTGTTTATAAATTTTTTCAATTACCTTTCGTTGCAATGTTTGCAGGAAAATTAGGCCGAAGATGACATTCCCTGTCTTTTTACAGATAATGGCACTCGGATTTTTGGAGTAATGATCTGAAACCTACAGTTATCTATCAGTACAGAGTAGACCTATATAACTCCATTCTCTTTGACCCATGACGTCATGTTAAGTTGAATAACATGTGTGGCTATTTACTTAAATTATAGAACTTTTGTTCTACAAAAATGTCAACCGTACATGTTTTTTATAACATTTTTAAGTATAAAATAAATTACTTTTTGGAGTAATGTTCTTCTGACACAGCTGTCTCAGTAGTAAAAAGTTTCATTGAAGTAAGTCTGTCTACTAAATAAAGATATGTATGCTTTGAAAAGATATTCTATCTTCTATTTCAAGTTAATACAAACATGTTTATATATATGATCATCATTCATATAATATTTATAATGTTACTCTTTTTATTTCTATTTATATCACATCAAGAATCTTATCTCAGTACTCTCTTTTATTTTCATACCTCTCTTTATATATGTTACAAACTTTTTATATCAATATAACTTTTACAAAATGTTATATATGGATACAATTGGCCACTGCATCCTTTAAATTGTATCCATCTAAAACCCCTAATATGTAAGCATAATATTATGCATGAGCATTTAATATAAATTATTTATTTTTTCATTAACAGTTGAGTTGAGATTATTTATTTTATTTTCTAGAGTGAATTACTCATTTTGAATTTTCATATCTTATACGCGATATAATATTTAAATTTCTCATAAATTAATTACGAATTATAATCTTGTTTTTTTAATGCAAATATAAATTCATTATTAGATAGTAGATAAATGGAATGAACTTACTTAGCTATTTGTGCTAATTTAGAGCATCCTATTGCATAATTACTTAAATAAGATAATTATTTTAATTTTGTCAGTCTTACTATGTCATATAAATTTAATAAATTTACACAAAGATTCATTTTAATATTCAAATTGTTAAAATGAGTCTTTATGTTAGTTTTGCAAGTCTTAAAATTTTACTAAGATTTCAAACCTTATCATTGATTGATGATATAAGTTAATTATTTTTTCTTGATAAAAATATAATTTCTTCTAAAATGTTGTTTATTTTGTTTATATAAGCAATATCACGTTTTTTTTAATATTCAATTTGTTAAAACGAGTCTTTATGTTAATTTTGCAAGTCTTACAATTTTACTAAGATTTCAAACCTTATCATTGATTGATGATATATATATATATATATACTTAAAAAATCAGTTGATTATTTTTGCTTGATAAAAATATAATTTCTTCTAGAAATGTTGTTTATTTTGTTTATATAAGCAATATCACGTTTTTTTAATATTAAATTGTTAAGTAATGTGACTTAATTTTAATGGAAATTGCACTGAAAAGAAACATGTTGGTAAGAAACGAGAATACAGAAAATAAAGTTTGTAAAGGATTATAATATCTCAAATTGGTGTCTAACAAAACTAACTAAAATATGCTTTTAAAGAAACAAAAGTACTTCAAATATGGAGGTATGATGAGGAAGTTTTTGTTATCATTCGGACTACCACTAGGGTTATTTTTAGAAGCATAAAGGAAATTCATCCATGGTTAAAATACTAAAGATACCCGAAACAGCACCTGAAACCAAAACACACAATCGTTTTCCTTCTTTCGAATGGTTTTTTGACGATAGTGTATCCCATGGCATGTGATATTTCAGGCCAGTGATTGACCAAGGGTTCACTTTCCTGGGAATGCAATATACATCAGCTTCATTTGCCTCTGCTATAATGAATGCCACGCCCTCAGTCACTTTTGTGCTGGCCATAATTCTAAGGTAAGGTTCACTTTCTTGTCTCCACTTTTTCATTTCATAATTGAGCATTTAGTCCAAGTAAATCTATGACTTGTGTTTGGTGGATAATATACAGAAAACACATTGAATGTGTATCAGGTTAGAGCGTGTGAATGTTAAGGAGGCAAGAAGCCTAGCGAAGGTGATAGGGACGTTGGTAACCTTTGGAGGGGCTTCGTTAATGACACTTTACAAAGGTCCTCTAATTAACCTATTTTCCTCTCCAAACACCACCCATCACCAAGATGTGAGTCCCTCCCCTCATGATCAGGGTCTCAAGCACTGGGTCTTTGGGACTCTCTTTATTCTCCTGGGTTGTCTGGCTTGGTCATCTTTCATCATTTTACAAGTAACTAATTATGTCTTAATTACTTCAATCTTAATTTCTTCATTGATACACACTTGCATGCATGTGTAACAAGCAACATGTGTTTGTCGGTCAATTGTGAATTGCAGTCCATTACATTGAAAAGGTATCCATCAGAATTGTCTCTGTCTTCGTTGGTCTGCTTAGTGGGCGCTTTGCAAGCTGGGGTAGTGGCCCTTGTGGCCACCCATGACTCTGGGCTTGGGGCTTGGGCCTTAGGCTGGGACTCCACACTCTATGGTCCTCTCTACTGTGTTAGTAGTACTCCATATTACTATCTTTTTGTTTCCAACACATTTAATCAATGGTTTAATTAGCCTATGCTAAAATTGTTAATCAATATTAATTTTTGTTAATGCATATTTCACAACTATAACGTGATAAAAAAATTTAATTTTTAAAATTCTTCATCAAACTTGTATAAATTAAAGAATGTTATTATCAAATACAAAAAAAAGTACAAAAACAGGTGTAGAAAGAAAAAGTATCTACGGTGGTGTGGATTAGAAATGGAATGCACCCAAAAGTAAAATGTAAGGCTCGGCCCATCATGCCTAGTCATAATTGTATTCTAAATTTTTACAAACCTTGTGTTTAGTTTTTTTGTTATCATATTATTTAGAAGAGTAGAATTTTAAAATAACTAATAAAATATCGTATGTTACATTAGGTTAGACGAAATTTGAAATAAAAAATTAAAATAAAAACTAAATATCTTAATGATTTTTTTAATAAAAATTACATACATTGCATGTAAAATATAATTCATTAAAAAAAAAAACATTAGAAGACAGCTTTTAAAATTTACAAAAACGTTTACACAATAAATTAAAAACTAAAGTTAAAGAAGACATATGTGCTATTCTTTCGAAGAAAATAAATTAAAGCTTCAATCATATTCAAGTGATGGTGGTAATAGTTAAACTTTTAATTGCAATAACATAACAACAAATCAACATCGAATCTTTATTAATAAAGAAAAGAATTCGATTAGAATATATTGATTATATAATTTTTTTATTGGCTATATTATTTTACTTGATAAATTTTTTTTTATAATAATTATTTTTCTGTGATTTCTAATAGTTGTCGGCAGAGTAAAAAAGATATATGAAAATATATAATTTAAATTAGAAAATAAAAAAAGGATTTATTGTACTTTATTATAAAATGATGGTTGACTTCAACTTCAAATTTATTACAGTTGAAAAAATTGCAAGTTTTTTATTCTTCACAATCAATTTTAAAATTACAGGGAGTAGTGTCCTCTGGAATTGCTTATTATGTGCAAGGGTTGGTATTGCAAAGTAAAGGCCCAGTATTTTTCACAGCCTTTAACCCCCTTTGCATGATCATAACATGTGCTTTAGGCTCTTTCCTTTTTTCAGAGCAGCTTCATCTGGGCAGGTATAATATTACTTCTCATTCACTGCTTCATCCATTACCATTATTCTTGATCCTTCCTCTTCTTTAATTTATTGCCACATTTCTCTAAGTTTTTCCTTTGTAACATATGATTGATTTCAGTGTCATTGGAGCTATGATTATCGCAGTGGGTCTGTACTGTGTGGTGTGGGGCAAAAGCAAAGACTATTCAGACCCCACCCCAACATCACCAACTACAAAGAAAACTGAGACAAAACACCTCCCAGTTACCTCATCTCATATCTAACACAGATTTCCAAAAGGAATATAATATGTGAATATCGTACTTCAGAAAAAATCTGCAATAGTTATGTCTGTTAATTTCATGCTTTCGGTATCCACGTTATGAAAAGATAGTATCAGATTGCGACACTAGCCTGTGTCGATCATTGCTTTTATATTTGCAGAAAGAAAGAAAAATGTGTTGCGCTTGATTTTAAGATAAGCTTTAGGTTTTAATCGCCTTGTTTTGGGTGGTTCATCGATGTCATCTTTTAGCTCTTATCATAACATCGACTTCTAAAAAATAATCTCTCAATTCATATATCTTTGCCTTGGTATGCACAATAAGCACATTTTTACTTTGTTTCTTAAAAAATGAGTTATTATAGATTATGTACTTCTCAAAATTCTTAACTATGACCGGTTTTTGAATGGTACGTGAGTCAGTACGCATACAATTATATATTATATAAGAGAAAATAGTTTATGAAGTGATAGTGTTTAAGAGTCTTATACATTGTCATTTACTATATAAAATGTAGGAGAAGTTTAATTGATTACTATAATAATTATTTTAAAAATAATAGCTCTTATAATTTTTATTAGTTGACAATACCTTTTTTTGTACTCACCCTAGAAAAATTAATGTGCATAGTTTGCGTGGATGAGTAGAAAACTTCAACCCACACCCAATATTAAACTATTTGATTATATGATAAGGCTTATGTTTATGCACATCTAATTACACTTATTATATATGTGTAGAGTGCTGTTTGAGTAATCTTGTGTACCTAATATTATTTTATTAAAGAACATTCATTTTTATTCTTCAAATTACTTATTTTATGATTATTTTCTATTTTCATCTAATCTATTTTTTATTTATATAAATAGTATGAATATAATTTTTCTTTTCTAGTAACTGGCAGTACCTTTCACTGTGTGAGAGTGGAAGATCTTTTTGTTATCAATATCAATTTTCACAATTCAAAACATAATTATGATTTACAGCTATTTATGCAACTAAGATCTTGGAGATTTTGTTTTTATTTATATCATCTTAGTAAACTATTATGGCTATAGTGTATTCTTGTTTTATAAATCTTTACCATTGTTTTAAAAGAGAGAATTTTATGCATTATTATCTTTTAGTAATAGTTTTTTTTTTCCTTAAGTGATATACCTTATCTTAATTTCACAAATTGATTATTTAATATTTAGATTTATTTATTTTAGATATATTTTTAAGTTTAATTTAATTTAATTTAACAACTACAACAACAAATTTCTTTCTTGACTATCTCACCACCATTATTCAACCCTTACCTGTGTAATATCTCATTCCAGCTAATAAAATACTGTAATAAATAATATTTTGCACTACTAACATATGTTGAGTTTAAATTTACAAAAATTTTGTAATATTATAATCTCTAAATATATACTTTTTATTATTTTAGTTTTATTTAAACATATATTAACAGATATTTACATAATAATTAAAACGTTATATTAGCATGGTCATATATATAATTTATAATTTATAAATGTGTTATTGATAAAATTTCAAATATAATCAAAGGGAATAAACACTAGTGAGAATATGGCTTTACGTCACCAATCGTCGCATGCACGATATTCGACGTAAATAAAACGCTGGCAATTTTGTAAATATGGGACAAAAATTTACGTCGCACACCCAATAGGAGACGTAAAGTCATCTTTACGTCGCTCAAGAAGTATATGAGGTGTTAAAGGAAATAAAATATTAAAAAGATAATCGAAATTATAAAAAACTGAGGATTAAGATTGATAAAATTGAATAGTGAAAATATGAATTTAAAGTGATAAATTAGAATGTGTGGATCGAGATATAAATTACAAAGAAATTAAGAAATGTTTGAAGGGAAGTATTATCAAAAAGAGATTAAATTAAACAAACAAGAAATCAAATTGAAAGAATATAACGTGATTAGTTGGAAGATCGAAAAGTTGAAGACGTGGTGTCTAAGATTGCAAATTAAAAGAAACAATATATTTAAAAGAAGTTATGAAATTAAGAATTATGTAAAAATAATTATTATCTCATTATATTATGTGTTCAGCCTATAGGAATTACATGAAGATAAAAAGGGTGAGAAAAGGAAAAAAAGTAATTGTTGATGAATTTTTATTATATTTTAGTGTATTTTGTTTGACTTAATTTTAATTTATTTCTTAATATTCTTATATATTTAAGCATTTTAGAGGTTACATGAGGAAAAATATAAATAGAATAAAATAAATATAAAAGAAGAGAATAAATAAAAATTTTTGCAATTTAAATCATCATTTTTATTGATTTATTCTGTCAATTTATATTTTATTTTTGGTAATAGTTTTAGTAATTTACTTTTATTATAATTTTATTATATTCCCATAATTGACCTGTTAAAAATTATATTAAAAATTCAAATTATATGTAAATGGTCTTTGATAAAAATAGATTATATCTTGAAAATTCAAATTATATATAAATAATCTATAATAAAAATAGATTATATCTTGATTATTAAATGAATGATGTTGATTACATATAAATTTAGAAATGTGTGTTTCAAAATAAAAAAAATTACGTTTTATTTAAATTATTCCCTGTATATTTTGATTATTGATATATGTCTATTTAATCTAACAACAAATCATCTAGACTAGAAAGAACATGTTTAATATTATTTTGATTTATATGAATATTTGATAATTCTAAAATTACTTTTATTTTCTTAATTTAATTATCTGTCAATAATACTTTTGACGCATGTTTTCGTATACTCTCCGTATATGCAACACTATTTTTTAATATTTACTTATTATGACTTTTTATAATATAATAATTTAAAAAAATTAATTAATAATAAAAATTAGTGTTTCCTGACATGGATGGAGTGCGTGGTAGGAATGGAGAAGACAGAGGAATCCGGACTCTTTCGGGCACAATATTATTTCCATTTTCATTGGTGTTTTTGCTATTCATTTCACATCACCAATACATCTAAGGCTAAATTGTTATACCTCATTATACATCTTTATTCATAACATTAACGTGTTTTTACCGGAGTAAAGAGGATCGCATGACATTATTAAATGATTGTGTTTTTTGGAGAAAACAGTTTAAAATATAATAAATAATAACCAAAGGATAATAAGCGATAATATATACTATAAGATATTAAAATAAATAAAAGATAATTAATAATATATAATAATATAATTAAATAAATAAAATAGTATATATATATGATTGCAAAATCTAAATTTTATAAATTTTTAAAATTAAATTATTTTTATTTAAGTTTTTTATTGTTATTTTGATTTCTACATTGATCTTATTACTATTTTTTTTTGTTTTTATCAATTAATGTGGGTTAATTATATTTTCAAAGACTTTTTTAGTTTAATTTCAATAAAAGATATTCAAAAGTTAAAATGGTAATTTGCTAGATATTTAAATACCTAAGACAAAGCATAAAAATAAGTTGTAGTATAAATTTTATAAAAGAGTTATGATATATTAGATAACCTAAATATTATATTCATAAAATGATTTAATTAAAATAAAATTAATTAAAAATTATTATTTTATTTAATAAATGAAGTTGTGGATTGATTGTTTGATAAAAAGGAGCTATTTATCAATTTTTTTCTCCTATAAAATGGTACGTTAAATGAGTTTTATAAGCTTGAAGATAACAAATGTGATGAATAAAAAACAAGGGAGAGAATCTGAAACTTTTCATTTGGGTGTCTTATAGCGCTTTGTCACACCTATGATTCAAGCGTCGGACACAGAGCTCCAACTCTAAAGAGGTACAATCAAAATCTTAAACAAATGTTCCCACCTAGTAGAACCCGAAACAAGTGTATGTTTCAAAATTCCATAACTAGTTACAACGAGTTAAGTCCAATCAGCGAGAGAATAAAGTATCGACAACGGATCCAAGTCATATATTCATTGTTGGCTAAGCAGTGAGTCACACAAGCTATTAGCTAATTATTTGCATCGAGTTAGCGGGGTTGATGCTGCGTTCTCTGATAAATACAATCTGCTTTGTTCTGATGAAGAGAGAAGCTTGAAAGAAACACGACAAGGGCATTGAATAGTGAATAACCATTTTCCCTTGGCGTGAACTAATGTCTAGTGAATTAGAAAGCATTAAGAAAATGATGGTGACGTATTAATATATAGTGATGAATGGTAGGAGTCTGAACAGTCCAAAATCACCTTTCCCTCTCTGCTGTTTCTTCATCGTGTTTAAAAGGAGCAATAATATATGGATGAGAGGCGACCAAGTTGCCCTCATTGCATGTTCCAAGCTTTTGACTGCTGACGTGTGTTGCTGTTGATGTTGCATGCTGAATGGGAAGCAACTCAGAGGCAGCCAGCTATAGCAAGTTAACAAGTGGAGATTCTGTATACGTGCAAGCCAAGTAATGCCTAATTAAAAACATAAACTGCAATTTTCTCCTTTAGCTATACTTTCTTTCTTCTTTTCTTTCTTTCTTTTATTATGAACCATGTTCACATGCAATTAATGCTTATAAAAGGTTATACTTTTGTGGATAGGTAAGAGCAAGCACTAACATATAAACATATAATTCTTATTCTTTATTCATTATTTTGTATTTTTAGTCAAACTGGTGAAACTATGAAGCCAATTAAGGTGCATTTTTACACATTTGGATAGACCTTTACCCTCGCAAGTCTCTTCCCAATAAACTAGTGGTGGTAATCTAAACTTTCGATTTGGGTTCAACTAGTTAAACTCCTTCTTCTGAATATATAAGGGTACTAAACCTTCATATAACTGCAGATAAATATATAAGACAAATATCAAGGTACAAGAGTCCCCGAAAAAGTACCACTAAAATACTAATCGCTATAGTTGGCGAGCCGAATCAAACACCACACTAGAATGTCATATTTCTAAAGTGCGACTCAAGTCTCATACCTAAAATAGGATGCCAACATCCCACCATGCTTCACAATCCCAAACTCCACATGGATTGGTTCTGCACTAGTTTTTAAGCCAACATTGTAATCTTGTCATCACTTGCTTTACTTATTTGCAACTGAGAAACATGATGAAAGACTGTAGTAGCAATTGTAAGAATATCATGAGAGTAATTCCACATGCTTGCTTTTGTACTAGAGACTTCAATACCTTATCAATCCCACACCAGAATCAGATCTCGATTCAAATTTTATCCTAATATAATGTTTGAATGTTTCTATATTATGGATATATGTACCATATGTAGCAGCAGTTTTTCTTAATCTTTTAGGTTTAATTACTTCAGAAATACGTATTGATAAATTATTACAGAATTTCAATATTGAATATATATATATATATATATATATATATATAATCTTTTCTTTAGCCAACACAAATATTTTATCCTTTAACCAAGTAAAATCAACCAATATACTGGTAACAATGTTGAGTTAATTTGTATTTAGATTCCAATCTCATTATCATTGTGCAGCAAAAATTCATGAGTATCCTTTCCTTTAATATATACCTCTTGTATTATCTTATACAATTAGATAAATTAAGAAAGTTATATCATAAAAAATAATAAGTATTAATTTTATTAAATTTTCAGAAATATGTTTTTGTCTTATTTTTATAAAATAAAAATAGGAATATTAATAGATATTTATAATTTTCCCTTAAAACCCATCCAAATGGATTGTCATTGTTCTGCTATAAAAGTAAAGTAATTCCATTTAAATATTGAATAAGAAACAAAGTTCTGGAAATAGGTTGGACTTTCCGACAGTTTTATATCAACATAAACTTTGGCGTGACCACGAACCAAAGTAGTTTAGTACACGTAATTAGAAAGTGTATTAGAAATCAGTCATAAAATAATATATATCATAAATTAGTAATTTGTGATAACAAATATGATGAATGAGAAATTAGTGATTAAAAAAAGATGATAGATTGATTCTGATAGCGGCCGTTACCTTATTCAAATTATAAAAGTAGAAAAAATAAAATAAAATAATAACATGCACTTCAACCACCCTGCGCAGAAACAGAGCAAGTGCGCTCAGGTCATAACCACTTTTTCCAACTAATATGCATAATTAATTAAACAATAATTTTCATTTTTTTATATATATAGGCGAGAAAATTATAATAATTTTTTTAATAATAAAGAAAAGGCTAAATAAAAATAAGTAAAATGTAGTATGTGAAGTCATTCTTCACGCATAGAATTCATGTCTAACATGACGTTATAAAGGATCTTGATCTTCACTCATACTTCAAAAAGATTAGTTTTACAATAAAAATTGATTACGGATGTTATATATGATAATATTTTTTCAATTTTAAAAACAATATCTAAATAATTGTTAATTAATTAACAATATTAAAATCTCTTACAGCATAGTATGAAACCTAACTCTTTTTCAAACCCTCCATAGAAACATACTCTTGAACATCTGTAATGCTTTACACGTACACATTACGGTGTACGTTTTGAATATAGTACTGGTATATCTTTTTCTGGATGTGGGGAATGTGAGACATTATTTAAATACTCCGAAATGATTGTAATTTCCATTAGTTTTTTTATAGGAACATAGTTAAGTAATATAAAATTTTTAGTAATTAAAAAATTAAGTACATATATATCATATAAAGATTAGATGAATTCAAGTATATAATAATGTTGCATTATTTCTTAACTTCTTGCATGACCGAAACTATAGTGCTTCAAAATCTCCTACGCGGATTAGTCTATGGCGGCTAGCCTTGGCATTATTTCGAATGCTGAATTAAGTAAAAGCCTTATCAGCAGTGAAAATGAAATCAAAAGGTCGAGTTTGTGCGGTGAAAGTGATGACATAGGTGAAAAGAGGCATCAAATTGAATCGAGGGAAAGAGGAAAACGCACCAAAGAAATTCAAGTTGATAAAAAAATCTCATAACAAGACCTAAAAAGTGGTAACTACATATTAATGGATGAAACCATTGGTATTGCGCGAGTTAATTAGCTGTTTATTATCTTATATATATATATATATATATATATATATATATATATATATATATGGTGGTGCATGTCTACAAATAAACACGAATATCTCTGACTAGGAAATTAAAAATCAACACTGTTACCAAAGTGCTGTAATGTATAATGTGTTACTGGGGGTGAAAGCAAAATCACAATATGCAATAAGTTTTTCAGGATCTCCAAAGTGCATTATCATATTTCACTCATTTTCTCAACTAGAATTTGAAAGAACAGTGTATGGCAAAACAATGACAAGAGCATTAAGAAACTATCAACCAAATTTAATAATATACAATGCATCTTACAAATCTATTTTAGTGTTTTTATTAGTACAGGTTTTGAATGTATCATTTGAACCATTATCACATTCTATTTAATCTTGGTAAGAAATAATATCATCAATAAAATATAAATCCAATCCTGATAAAATATTGATATCACTGTTAATTCAAAATTCTAAAATATTATATTATATATTATATTTTCTTATATATTGTTGAATTTTTTTATTCTGACTCAATGTAACACATAGAATTACATTTGAATTATCTTATTTTTGTTTTTAGTCTCATTTTTCTGTACTCGAACGGAGAGTTATGCACGTTTTTTGAGTTTGTATAACTCCAAATACGATTTAGTCAGTCAGACTTAACCATATATAGTTAATTAATTGCATACTCAAAAGTTAATCTAAATCCCAAGCTTCAAAGAAAGGTATTCATTAACCCTAGAACAAAAACACAATTGAATACTTCAGTTAGTCGTTTAAAACCCTAAGAAAAATCATATCAAAACAGATAGTAGCACAATTTTAAAAGAGTGATATGGTAAATGGCTTGGAAAATACCCTCCTTACGTTACGTACTCCATTACCATGTTCAAGAAAGATTTCCAATTACCCGAATCATCGATCATGGATACATAAGATGGTATGGTTGAAAGAAGAAAACAAAACGAGGAAGCACAAAACAAGGATATTTCATCTTCCAAAACAAACAAAAAGAAGATCAGCAAAATATATAACATATTGATTGATGATGCGATAAAAGAATGCTTTAAAAACATTGTATAAAATAACATCATACAGAGGAACAGTCTAGGTCATTACATCATCGAAAAGAATCTTGTCTTTACTAATTCATTAATTTGATTTAAACTGGGGGAATGGTTTAGAATGATTAGGTTTATAGTGTCTGGTGCAAATTCAAACTTGGGTTCTACGGGTGGTCACCGTACGTATGTGTATGCAAGGTGACATGGTGCGCAACCTAATTCTACGAAGTGGCCACCCAGTTTTCCACTTAGTCAAGTGGCAACTGTCAATTTTTCCACAAACTATGTTTGTGCACTCTCTGCTGTGATACTGCTTACGACTCGCATTTGGTCTCTTCTTAATGTTGCATTGCACTGTTACCTCCTCAATATACCTCTGGTTTCTTCCTCTTCTTTTTGCCCTTACTTTTACACCAAACACCACCTTTCCAACTAATCACTCAATTAATTAATTAATTAATTATTATCTTTTTCTCTAATCTCCTTTAGTCTGTTTTTCTTCTTCTACCAATTTCATCAAGTAGTAGGCCATGCCATATCATTCCAATGCTTGAATTCTCCTTCTCCATAATTCATTCATATGCAGAGATGCTGGAAGAAAGATTAGATTAACTTTGTCACACAATCTGGATCCTGTACGTAACATCATTTTTTTTGGTTTGCCTGTACTTGGGTCAAGTGTACTTAACCGTATGCTACAATCAAACGTCACTTTCTTTTTCACAATATGAGTATGACACGGGTGATCTTAATGATGAAAACAGTTCAGATAATTTTCCATAAACCATGCGTTTACAGTCTTTTGACTTTTTCATAATTTTGCCGTCCACCTACTAATCATCATAATAACTGTGAAAGAAAGTATTGTTATATAGTTCAGATCTTATGTTTTCACAACTACAAATCTAATTCACTATTCAAATATATGTTTCTAAATTTTAAGAATGAATTGCTGACCTTGATGTAAACTGTCTTAGTGTGAACATTTTACCCGAAGCTAGTTTTCGTTAGGCACCGTTGAGGTAACTAAACCTATATCTTTGAGCTTTCGTTCTTGTGACCCAGCATGGTGTGTTGTATTCCGTTCTTCTAGCTTCTTTTAGTTGTATTTGGGTTGAAGTATCCCTTTGTACTTCTATTAATTTTATTCTTTGTTGTCGATAAAAAAAAATATAAAATGCTTCTAAACACTCTGAATGTATTCTTTATCATTAGTTAAAATTTTATTAAAAGTTATAAAACTTTTAAGTCTATGCTAAATAGGAAGTGGATTTTGAATCCCAACCATATTATATTCAAATATGGCTACCCAAACAAATATTATATTCAACGCATTAAGTTCTTAATTATGAGTGGTAAAATATTGGATTAGCTTATAAGATGGCATACTTGTTTTTATTCTGTCGTCCCCATTTATTGTAGAATAAATGTAAAATGAGTTTTGCAAATTAATGCTTACAATATATACCAATATTTTGAAGAAAAATAATAATGTTAAGATAAGCTTATCCTAAAGGACAATAACTATTTATAAAAGGTAGGGCTATTTATATATATAACAAAAAAACTCTAAAAAAAGTTAAAAAATATTTTCTTAAAAACCTAAACCAAACACATACTGTTTAACGCGTTTAAAGTCAATTGAAAGAAAGAAACTTACATAAATTACTTTTTGTGGAACTCCATGTGTCAACAAAGTTTGAGAATAATTTATATACTGAGGTAAGAGACGGGAAGAAAGATGGAAAATATGAAATAAGAAGGATTATTCGATTAAAATAGATAAAAAAAAAAATCATGTACAGAAAATCATTACAAGAATGACATTCCTCTTCTTTTTCCCAATAAATTACGTTTTGCACACGATGCAAATTCGCTTTCACATGTAAAGTATGCAGTGTAAAGATAAAAAAAATGAAAATAAAAAGTAAACAATTAGTTCTGTCACTAAAAAAAGGATACACAAAACTGTCCCAAAAACCATGGTTCGCCATTAAAATTTTAAGATTAATAATTGATGTAAATAGAAATATATTTTGAATTGTTGCAGGATTTTTTTTCATTAAATTCTAGATTAAATAAACTTATATTTTATAAATTTGTAGAAATTTTCTCAGATATATTTTAAATTTTTTATTTTATTTTTCTTTCATATTTGTTTGTGCATTCTTTTAAAAAAAATCGTATTCTTTCACATTCATTAGTTTAATCATTTAACTTTAAGAAATATATTAATCTATTCAACTTTTGAAAGAAAAAAACTAAAATGAAGTTCAATGAAAAAAATATTGAAAAAGACTTATAAATAAAATTGATGTAATATATAGACAGGTTATAAAGCAGCTTTTTGGATTATAAATTGCTAAATATATTCACCGGTTGGGTATAAATATTAATGATGACCACCATTTTTTTCGTAGTGAGTTGCAGATAGACAAAATCAAGCACAACCAATTTCTCACTTCATCTCACACACGTAGCTAGGGATCAAGAGGTAGAAAGTGAGAGAGAGATCAGCAAGATGGGTACGTGGTTCACAAATGCAAGGCCCTATCTGCTGTTATTGGCTGTTCAATTTGGGTCTGCTGGCATGTTCATATTTGCCATGGATGCTATCAAGAAGGGTATGAGCCATTACGTCTTCATCGTCTACCGTAATGCCATCGCCTCTGTTACTCTCGCTCCCTTCGCCTTTGTTCTTGAAAGGTATCTTCAACTTACCTCCCATGCATGCGTATACATGATTTCAAATATACTTTCTGTGTCAGTTTCGCGTGTAATGGTTTCTGATCTTAAGTAGGAATTGAAGAAATACTAAGCATATTCAGCTCTACTAAAAGAAATATTTTTGCAGGAAAATTAGGCCGAAGATGACTTTCAGGGTATTTTCAGAGATTATGGCACTGGCTTTCTTCGAGTAATGATTATCTTACACTTGTTCAACTTCCAGTTTGCTATTATGTGTTTAGTGCTGTTAGTTATTTAAATTATGATGCTACTTGCAGAATAATACTGGATCAGTGCTTCGCTCTCTTGGGCATGAAATTCACGTCTGCTTCTTTTCTTTCTGCTGTCATGAATTCCGCTCCCTCCATTACTTTTGTCATGGCAGTCATTCTAGGGTAAGTATTCAACCAAATAAAATTAATAACACGGGAATTCTTTCTTCTTCTTCTTCTTCTTCTCACTTCTGCAACATTTTTTATCACATTTTTTAAACTTGCTTTCTATTTTTTTTATCTTGTCTTTCTCGACCTTCCACTTATATATACCCTAACTTAAAGCAAGATGCCCAGTTAATAATAACTTTTTATATACATTTCTTCCTCTTCTAACTCTGTCCCTCTTTCGAGAAGAAGCCAAATACAGGTGTATAATGCAACATTATACCAAAACAATAGTATTTACCTACAAACTCATCTAATGAATAAAAGAGAGGTTCCAAATACTCGTCCACCATGGGACTGGTGAGTAACGGATCAAAAGGCTTCTTTAGAAAGGTTTAGGTAAAGTCCCACCAATGCTAATTAATTTTCTTGTATTATATATACAAATATAGTTTTGAAGAAAAAAATTATATATCTTTTTAAACTACGAGAATAAAATAAGATTTATGAAAGAAAGCAAAATATTAATATATTAAATTTATTTATATTTATCATTTTATTTATTTTAACAAAATATATTATTATAAATAATATGTTTGAAATTTATAATTTTCATACATGCCATTTGGATTTATAAATAGGAAAATGATATTTGAACTATCTTTCTTTTTCAGCCGGCTAACAACTCTATGTATTAATATAATATTAATGAAAAATTAAACTTCTATGTTTGTAAATATTATATAATTAAATAAAAGCTGTAGCATGTATATTTGAGAGTTTTTGGATGTTTAAATATTATTTTTATTATAAGTACCACTTTAAATCATCTTTGAAGCTTGATATGACGTAACCTTGTAATGGAGTGATGTCCTTTTCCATTACTTTTTATGTACCATTTTTCTTAAAGAGAAAAAAACAAAAACATATAAAAACTTGAAGGGTAACCGATTGTAAATTTCCAGTCTCTTGAATCTTAATCTTCCTCTCAAGAAATTAACAGTATGCTTGTAGGTCATTTTCTATGTTTGCTAGCATCCACTTTTAGCAATAGACAACACACAACACATCCTCTTCTGATGTTTTAACTTACCACTTCCATGTCTACAGTTTACAAAATACTGTGTTATGTCAAGTCTGACACAGAGTTTTTATGTTTATATCTGATTAACTAAGTGATATATAATGACTGTTTAAAAAATCACACGACTTCTTAAAACATCATATAAAATTTAGTGATAACATTATCCGTCTCCCCCGAACCCCTTCAATAAAATATGATATCTCTGAATATTGTGCATGTGTGCGTGAAAAGAGTGCGAGATATAAGAGAAAAAAAAAAAAAACGTAAGTGTTTTTAATTATATACTTTATGCAAAGGATGAAAAATATAACTAGTATTTATGAAATATAGAAAGGTACTAAATTATAGTGGCCACGAGAACATAGAAAGTTTCAGCCACGATATATATTACTTTTTGGTGTAATGTTTCAGCCATGATATAGATATGCTCAATGCACCTTTTTTCTTGATTTTACCATTATGAAAACAAAATCACTAGTGCGCACACGAATATACACATAATAACGACAAAAGCAGAAATCTTGTTTTTTGTTTTATGGGTTAGACAGAGAATCATAAACATAACATTTAATATTTTAAACTGAGCAGATTGGAGCACATGAAGATTAAGGAGGTAGCATGTCAAGCCAAAGTGATTGGCACAGTAGTAACGTTCGGAGGCACCTTGCTTATGGCACTGTACAAAGGCCCCGTACTTAGTTTCATGAGATCTACGACCAGCCAGGCTAGCCAAACTGAGAACGCGACCAACCCCACTGGCAACCATTGGGTCATAGGGACAGTGTTCCTCCTCATAGGTTGTGCAGGATTTTCTGCATTTTACATATTACAGGTATATATATTGAAGCTATAATATGGTTCCATGCACCTTCCTACTAATTAAGGTTTCACATAGAACAAAATAACATATCTATGGATATCCTATGGGAAATTAATGATTGGTGGTTTGGTGATATGTAGGCCATAACATTGAGAAAATACCCAGCAGAGATGTCGTTGGCCACTTGGGTTTGCTTTGTAGGGGCACTTCAAAGTTCTGTTGTTGCAATCTTCGCAGAACGCCACCATCCTCATGCTTGGTCCCTCGGTTGGGACACACGACTCTTTGCTCCTGCTTACGCGGTTAGTGCTTTAGGATTGGATATATAGTACAGTAATAAGTACCTAGCACAACCATTTGGGCTGAAAATGAAAGCACAACAACCCCACGCTTTGTAGTATTGCTTCCTCTTTTTTATAACCTTGTACTTTTCTTAATCAGTGTTTTTAACCTTCTATTCATTTATCACAGGGAATAGTTACATCTGGAGTTCAGTATTACATACAAGGCATGGTGATAAAAACCATGGGTCCAGTTATAGTGACTGCTTTTAATCCTCTGCGTATGATTATTGTTACGGGCTTGGCCTGCATCATCCTATCTGAGCAACTCTACCTTGGAAGGTACTACACTAATTAAGTAGCAAATGCTACAATTCAACATGGTTCCCTTCTCATCTTCATTCTCCACTTTGTTTTTCTCTGCACTAACCACATTCAATTTCCCTCATTTTTGTGCTGCATTTGCATGATACCAGTCTTATTGGAGCAATAGTTGTGGTTCTGGGGCTTTACCTAGTAGTGTGGGGAAAAGCTAAAGAACGTAGAGGAATGATGTCACCATCCCCTGCAGAGGATAACTTTCCAGAAGACCAACTACAGCTACCAGTATCAGCTCCAAGGAATGATAGCAACAACAATAAGGCTTAACTAATACATGGCCATTATATAAAAAAAATTAAGTGGAAGGCACTATATGAAGATGACAAAGTCAGCAAAATTAAATAGGCTTAGGCATTGTCTAATGAGACATTGGTGTAGCATTTCCGTACAAGTAGTCTAATGTCAATGTCATGCTCATTACTCGAACCATGAAATTGGTGGGACATGTGACGATCCTTGAAATTCATCAATATATAATTAATTAGTAGTCACTTTTAGCTGCATCATTGTTCTTGAGTTCAATGACCTAATGAGCTTCAACTATTCATCACAAGTTATTTTACTCAATTCTGGCTCAATTTGGTTCAAGTATTACATTTCAGGGCTATAAAATACATGTTTCGTTTAAACTGAACTCTAATCATGTATGCTTCTATCATTCATATATATATATATATATATATATATATATATATATATATACACTCATTTTATTTCTCGTTTTATATCCTTTCTTGATGAATGACAAATATAAAAAACAAATAAATATATTTTGATTAAAAAGAAGATTTTATTTACATTAAGAAATGTTAATTCCTCTAAAATTGTCATTTCCATCAAAGAACAATTATTATCATAAATTATTCTTGTTTTGTCCATTTATCATTTAACCACTCATTAATTAATTAATTATTTATTTTCTTTCTTAAATAGCCACATGTTATAGTTCATAGTTGATCTAACAAGATACTTTTTGTGTCACATACAACTCATGGTTGATTGAACAAAATAAGATACTTTCAAGAAAGTATTAAAATGGTTTTGATTTCATTCATATTATTGGTATTTGGTTATTTTAATTTGGTCAAAATCAACTTGTTAGTTTAATTAGTGAATTTTATGTCGCAGGAGTTAAAACTATTTACAAAATTAGGATTGAGATTTTATGTACACGTATCGTGTGGGACAAACCCACTTCACTAGAAAGTTTCGAACTTAAAATTGATGAATCCCATGTCACATATGACACCTGAAATTCAACAACGAATAAAATAAAATTAATTCATAGGGAAGAAAATAGATTTATGAATGGAATAAAATATGTAGTATTTACAGACAAAAGTATTCGGTTATTGGGGAAAAATCAATATACTTTTAATGTCGAATCGGGATCAACTAGGACAGAAATAAAGCATTGGATCAAATGTGAACAACTTAAAAAAAAACTTG
Source organism: Sphenostylis stenocarpa (assembly GCA_963425845.1). Classification (NCBI taxonomy): domain Eukaryota; kingdom Viridiplantae; phylum Streptophyta; class Magnoliopsida; order Fabales; family Fabaceae; genus Sphenostylis; species Sphenostylis stenocarpa. The sequence continues at coordinate 12,249,285 of OY731406.1, forward strand.
GATAATATATATATATATATATATTATTCTTTTTAAAAATAAAATATCTCGATATTATGTCGGTTATAATAAAATTATTAGAATTAATTTTTATATTTAAAGTATTATTTATTTTAAAGTTCTAATAAATTTTATTCTTAGAAGACACATTAATGATTTTAAGAGAAGAGATATATTTAAATTATCTTTGATATCAATTCTTAAATGATATGAAAATTATTAACATAATATAATATAATCAATCTAACTAATATTAACATATGAATTTTAAAATTAAATATATATTTTTATTATTAGAGTCAAACTTTTCCATATCAAACCATAAAATGAATTATATTTTATGATAGAGTAAACTACACTGATTATATTTTATATTTAGAATCGATGAGTCTTAAGTTCGAAATTAAATACCTTTTAATGATTTTAGTGTTTTATTTAAAATGCTTAGTTCGTGATAACTTGAGAAAGGATTATGTAATGAGAGATTAGATATTTGAGAGTAAAATAGTTAACAAATAATTATTTTTAGGTATTGAAACGTAGAGATTTAAATAATTTTGAAAATGTTAATATGGATAGCAAACATCATTAAATTTATGTACATAACACTAATTTGTTAAATAAGATAGGACATAATAAAATTAATGTATTAAAAGTACAATTTAAAAGCAAAAGAGTAACCATGTAAGAATTATCAAAATGGAATTTATCAATAACAGTTTTGAAATTGAGATGAGAGTACTGTAATGATAAAAACAATGCAGTATCAACATAAAATTAAATGTTACAAGGACATTCGAATTCACATCCTCAGTTAATCAAATATTACCTTTTAGATTTCTAGTTTCGAAGAAAAAAAATAGAGAGTCGACCGTTATTAATGTAGAAAAATGAATGCAAAAAAAATATTTTTAATAGTAAAAAAAATAATAAATAAATAAATATCATTTTCTATTGCGGTTCATGTTAATTTTTTCACTTAGTGAAATAGAGGAAAATATAAAAAATATAAGAAAAATACTACTTTATAAAATTATTATTTCTCTAATAAAATGTTCATTCTTATATATATATATATATATATATATATATATATATATATATATAATTTTAATTTATAGATGTATATAAAAGTTATTATAAGAATTAAATGAATAATTTAATAGATTTTATATATATTTTTAGTATGATATTATTTTAATAATTTAAAACTCAAATATTTAAAATAAAAAATAATTTTAAGATAAATATGTATATATATATATATATATATTAAATTATATATTATTAAAACAATCTTAATTATTTAAAAATTGTTTCAATCATTAAAAATAAATTAATAATTATATAAATAATGTTATAATTATAAGCATACTTAAATTTATTTTTTATTTATGAATTTTGAAATAAATATTTTATTTAAAAGTAATAAATATTTTCTACTCTATTTGTTTTTTCTCACGGTTTTTATTTTGTTAATGAACGGATGGTTAGCAAATAAAACTCAAGGTAAAAAATATTGCAATGAATAAATCGGGTATTACTGTATTTAAAAAAATTATTTACATATTCATTATTGTTTGCATATAAAAAGGCATTTAAATTTATGTTATTAATGGTTTTTTTTTTTTTGTAGTTTAGATCATGTAAGATTGTAATCTAGCAAATTCATTTTGGATTAATTAAATGTTTTTATTTTTAAAATAAGTAATCGCATATTATTTTTTTGAATCCAAGTAGTGTTTTAGGACCAAATATGTGATTATCACAATTCAGTATATTGAAGAATAAAAAATTACAACCCATCAAAAAATGAGGGGTCAGTTATTATACATGTGTGTTAATGTTTTTGATAAAGAATATGCTTTGTTACCTTTTAAGCCAGCATGACTCGTACGATTTGTTTTTCAGAGCAGTTTTTAAGATTTTAATACAAGAATAAAGGAATATGATTAATATACCTTTATTCTTATGAAAAATACCATGTTTTTTTATCACCTTTTTCATTTTAAAATTAATTTTACGTTTCTAATTTTTTTTAACTTATGGAAAGATATTTTAAAAATAAAATCACATATTAAAATTTTAAAATAAATAATACTTTTATGTATTTCTTTTTAAAAATGAGATATCTCGATGTTATATTTAATATAATAATAATAATAATTATTATTATTATTATTATTATTATTATTATATATATATATATATATTTGATTTGATAAAAATAACCATTTTATTACATTACATTGATGGATGAATTGATGTGATAATAAAGTAAATTCCGATGAGTGTTTGTGTATAAAGAAAAGAATTACGTCCTGTGATTATATAAGTTAGAATCATAATAATATGAAACTATTTTAGCAGCTATTAATAATGGTATTTTTATTAGTTTATAATAGTTTTTAAGATTTATTTTTTATTTGTTTATTTTATTCTTTAATTTATAAAATCCAATATTTTTTAAATACCAATAACTAAAAACCTTTGTATATTTTTAAACATAAAATTATATATATATATATATATATATATATATATAATTAAAAAATATATGGTGTAAAAAATAAACTAATATAAAATAAGTTAACATACAACATACCAGTAATCGAATCGAACAGTTATTTAAATTATATATTAAGTATTTCTATATATTTAAATATATAGATAAATAAAAGTTAATTATAATATAATTTATAACTTGAAAAGATTATAATACACAGAAAAGTAGCTAGCTAGGATAGGGCCGAACCTTATTACGGATATTATTCGCACACGCCCATAGACAACCCCTATTCCCCGCATCTACTCTTCTTATACGCTGCTGTTTATTTCTTCTTTTTATTAAGAACACTTACACAACCATTCCACAACCATATATCAGTATCATAAGATAAATAGTTTCTGTTTGAATGTTATTCAATATTTCCTTTTTGTTAATTTTAATTTTGGTTTAAAAACTAATAATTTTTTATCTTTATTTTTTTAATATTATTTCAATTTTAAATTATTTAAAATTCTTGTCTAGTTTAATTTTTAATCTATATATTATACTATTATTATTGTATTTTTAATGGGTATGTCATGACACTTTCTCTTCTATAATTTTTTCATCTCATCCCACGAACAAGGTTTTTCATGACTAAAACTACTTTAAAAGAATTAAAATTAAATCTATAAATGATTAAAATGAAAAAAATAGAGAGCAAAATTATGATTTTTATAAAATAAAGGAATTAATGAAAATTATAAGTAGGCTTGTCTTTTCAATCGTAACCGCTGTCGGGACGTATAAAGCAGAGAATATATATATAGGAAGCAACTTTTGGCATTGTTAAATTTATTCAGTGGGTGGATTATATATTGAGATGGAGAGCATTGGTTTTGCACATAGGATTGCAGATAAAGAAAAGCAGGTCTAAGCAATTTCCATCACTTCTCACACACATAGATATAGGTAGGGTTCAGGATCCAGAGAGAATAAGATGCGTACGTGGTTCACAAATGCAAAGCCGTATCTGCTGTTATTGGCCGTTCAATTTGGCTCTGCCGGCATGTTCATTTTCGCCATGGATGCCATGAAGAAGGGCATGAGCCATTACGTCTTCACCGTCTACCGTAATCTCATCGCCTTTCTTACTCTCTCTCCCTTTGCATTTGTTCTTGAAAGGTCTCTTCCCCATACCTCCCTTTGTTATCTATCCATGCATCTGCATGATTTCATATATATACTTTTTAACTCAGTTTGCCGCTTCTGAAGTATAAATAAAGTTAGTAGGAAGAATATTCAGCTCTCCTAAAAATAATTAGCTTTGTTTATGCAGGAAAGTCAGGCCCAAGATGACTCTTCGCATATTTTCAGAGATTGTGGCACTGGCTTTCTTCGAGTAACCATTATCTTATACTCATAAATATGCAAGAAAGTTAAGTTTAAGTTTGTTATTATGTGTTTAGCGAACATAGTTAATTCGACGGTGTTTCTTGCAGAATAATACTGGATCAGTGCTTCGCCCTCTTGGGCATGAAATTTACGTCTGCATCTTTCCTCTCTGCTGTAATGAACTCTGCACCCTCGGTTACTTTTGTGATGGCTGTAATTCTTAAGTAAGTACCTAATCAAATGACCAAAGCATATATAATAAGGTAAAAGTTTGATGGACACCAAAGCTTCTTGAAAAAGAAAAGCAACATCAAAGATATGAAGTAATATTTTATATTTAATGTTTTTTTGCTATAGGCACACGAATACGTGATATAAACACATCTAGTAATTAAGAAATCTGAGAAACTGGTGAGAATTATTCAGGAATAAAAAAAATATTTTATTATGGATTTTATATATTATTTAAAATCATTAAAAATTATTTAAAATTGAAATAAAATTAATTATATGAATAACTTTTTGAGAAACTTTTCAGAAATGAACTAAGAAAGTAAACTAAGAAAGGAAAGCGCAAATTTTTGTTTCCTGAAAGGTTAAGGAATACAGATGAGATCTTACATTTTAATTTATTACGGTAAATAGATTGGAACACATGAAGATGAAGGAGACAACATGTAAAGCAAAAGTTATTGGAACAATTGTAACTTTCGGAGGCACTTTGCTAATGGCACTATACAAAGGCCCGGCACTTAGTGTGATGAGATCTTCAACCAGCCATGGTAGCCAACCTGAGAACGTGAACAACTCCACTGGTAACCACTGGGTCATAGGGACATGTTTCCTCCTTATTGGTTGTGCAGGTTTTTCCGCGTTTTACATATTACAAGTAAGTAAAATCACATATGTATATAGTTAGCACTAGAATATATATTTGAAAAGTAACAATTTGGACCAAATTCACATATATCTATTGATATCCTTGGTGCTATGTAGGTCATAACATTGAGAAAATACCCAGCAGAGATGTCCCTGGCTACTTGGGTTTGCTTTGTAGGTGCACTTCAAAGTTCTATCGTGGCATTCTTCGCGGAGCACCACCACTCTCATGCTTGGTCCATTGGTTGGGATACAAGACTCTTTGCTCCTGCTTACGCGGTCAGTGTTTTTTTATTGGATGGATAGTGCGATAATAACTGATAAGAACTATCGTTCACAAGTATTTGGTAGAGATGCCAAAAAACATTGTATCAAATTCATCCAAAATCAAATCAAACTCTTAATCCCAAGAGGAAACACCCGTATGTGCTTTTTTTTTTCTTAATCTTGTCTTAACTTATTACAGGGAATAGTTTCATCCGGAGTTCAGTATTACATACAAGGCGTGGTGATAAAATCCATGGGCCCTGTTATTGTGACTGCTTTTAATCCCCTTCGTATGATCATCATTACCACCTTGGCCTGCATCGTCCTCTCTGAAAAACTCTACCTTGGAAGGTACTACAAATTAAGCAGCAAATACGCTTCAGTTTTTATATCTTTAAAATATATTAACCTCCTTATTTTTTGTGCTGAATTTGAATCATATATACAGTATTATTGGAGCAGTAGTTGTGGTTCTTGGGCTGTATCTTGTTGTGTGGGGAAAATCTAAAGAATGCCAGCAAAGAATAATGCCACCCAACCCTGGAAATGATAACTCTACAGAAGACCAACGACAGCTACCAGTCACAGCTCCTAGGAATAATAGTGATGATAATAAGGCTTAATGTTTTTTTCACAACAATAATAACGCGTAGTTAGAGTCCATCGCCATGATAAAATACTGATGTGGAACGATTGACAGGAAATAAAACTGATTTTGGAATAATATGAGTTATATATGTTTACATGTTTATATTATATTATATTATATTATATTATATATATATATATAATTTAATCAATAACAAAACTCAGTATATATAAATTTTTTATCTAAATGCAAAGAACTAAACAAGCATTCAGCAAATTAAGGAGGCCTGATGAGGGGCTTTTCACCGTACTGGGTTAAAAAGGGCTGTGATACCAGCATCTTAATTGCATAAAATAATACGGGTAAAAAAATAATAAAGAAATTGTTAAAATAATTAACCCGTATTAAATCTTACAAAAATATAATTATAGGAATTTATTGATTACCGTATATCATTCTCCTTAAAATAATAAATAGAAAATAAATAAAAAAGTAGAAAATAAATTGATGCAGAATAATAAAAATAAATCCTTACAAAGTAACTTAGATCTATATATTCACATTTAGTCAACTCTTCTTGGATTGATTAAATTTAGAGATTCTAAGCGTTAATCAATGTTAAAATCAACTGTTAGATCCAGTTTTTCATTCTCTTGACTTTCAATTGAGCAGAGGTTCGTTAATAATACTCTTCCTCACTGAGTAAAGATGTGTCAAGGTTCTTCTGCTCTATTTAAACTTCTAAGTCATTTCTTAAAGTAATTGCACTTATATTCTCATTAATATTGATAATTGTTTGCGAGTAAAGTGCATTCACACCTTGTTATTGTAGTGAATTCATGGTTGTGGGCAATTTTTCAATTTGAGTTTGCAAGTCATTGAACCGTTGTGCGTACTTCGTGTACTCGTGTTATCATCTGTTGTGAGTTGTTTCATTAGATATTCTAGTGTGACCCAGAGTTATCCTGTTACATAGTACCCCTTTGGCTTGCCTGTATTGGCACAAGATGTTGATTCGTCTGTTGTCTCATAGAGAGAGGTTGATACTTCTACTGTTGGTGGCCTTGATTGCTCAGTTTGAAATGGATTTTCGGTGGCTGGTTGTAGACATGAGCATATTTCAAGTTGGGATGGTCTCTCCAGCAAGAAATATATATGGCCGAGTACGGATTGTACTCCTATTGTGGCCTGTATGAATTTAACTGCTCTTAATGTTGTTATTCAAGGAATATACCAACCATTATTTCCCTAAATATCTCCTAAAATTCAGGGCATACATTAGTGGTATGATCTACGGAGGTGCATATCCCGCATACATATTATTGCTGTTGAAATATGTGTTGGTTTATGGTTAATTTTTTCGTACGAAAGATATTAGCTCGTTCAATATTCTTTCAAAGTCCATGTCCTCAAGATCATTTTTTTACTAGAACAACAATGGTAGACTGTGAGTAAGTACACCAAGTAGGTTTCTAGAAAAGAGAGATGAGTCACTAATGAACACGTTTAAGTACTAAGTATTTCCTAGTCAGAACTCTCCTAGACATATTCTCTCACACTACCAAGGTAGATCCAGAGTTTCGTATGAGAATTATTTTCAAGAATTTTCCCTCAAGGATTGCTTATCCAGAATTTCCTACGAGAGGGGTAGGGAACACACACAAAAAAATAATATTTTATTTTAATTTTTTTATTAAAGCTAGAAAAAGAAAATTATAAAAAAATGATATTAGACAATGTTATACAAAACATTTGTATTCTTGACAATTACGTCATTTGATAACAGTATTTTGGTCAATCAAAATACTGATAAAAAATAATAAACAAATTGTTAAACTAATGCAATATAGATAAAACGTGTTGAATCTCACAAGAACACAATTATAGAAACGTATTTATTACGAGATGTCATTATTTCTAAAATAGTAGATAGAGGATGAATGAAAGAGTAAAAAATAAATTGATGCACAATAATAAAAATTAAAATAAAATTGTTATAAAATATTATCGATAATTAAAATTAAAAGAAAACATAATTTAAATAATTAAAATTTATAAAATTAAAATAAAGTGTAGGAATCAAAATTTGAGTCGTTATTTCCATAATTTAACCAATTTCAAATTATTTTTCTCCTACACAAAAAAGAAATATGCATTATATATAAATATATGTTTTTATATCAAAATTATATAAAATACAACAAATTAAATAAAACTAAATTATGTTATATTTTTTATAAAAATATATTAAATACATGGTTCATAAAAAATAATTAACTTAAAAATACTTCAAAGTTAAAAAATAATGAATAAAATAATATATATCAGCGTACAAATTATTGAAGAGTGATCTGAAATTCTGAGTTCAATATATCATGTGGTTGTCATAGCAAACAATTGTAAGTGGCGCATGGGTGGAATTTATGGTATAAGCCGTATTATTGTTGCAGGGATCTGATTTGTGTTGGAGTCACCACATATTATATACTGAGTTTCTGGCTAAATTGCTTCCGTATGCAACTTTAGAGTATTCCATTCGAAAAGATGTGTTCCATTTGTTGAAGATTCTGATATACATTCCAGTTCATACATTAAGCATCGATCCATCGTTATCCCACTTGTTTATTTTGGCATACAAACTTGGCATTAAAGCCCAGGGCTCGTAAGAAAGCACACTTATTGTACCAAATTCTTACGCACAAAACTAGATGCCCAAGTACAAGAGAGTGCACCATCACACCACATGTAGAAATGGACCAATCACAATTAGGTTTTCATTGAGATCTTTTTGCCATTAAACACATGAAAGAATAATATAATTTGATGGAAAACATGATACACCAAGGATGAGCTCTGATAGATGTTTGAGATGCAAACGCAATAAAAGAAAAATTAGAAAATAAAAAACGACTATTTTTTATTTTTTGAATTATGCCATTCAAAATAAAAAATACTTATGCAGCACTTGCAGTGACTGCATGCAAAATTCTTCCTTCTTTTTTTTCTTAGAAGCTCCTTTGCAGTATCCCTAGTGAACATGTGCCTACCTAATCACCTTCACAATCTTATTAAACTGGTACAAAACCACTAACATGGAAAAGAAAGCAATAATTCACACACAAAACAAGAATAGTATCTGGGGAAAAATCTATAAACTTCAATCATTTAATCACTTTTTTATATTTTAAATGATTTTGCTTTTGAATTTCCTTTTCACTAAAGGTTTGCATACAAAGTGGGATTTTTTTTTCTTAGTTAATCAGAGACAAGCAGTGCACGTCTTTAGATAATTTTATAGGAATTTTTTATATTTTGAAAAACTATTATAGTCAACATGTTATTACACGTATGAAAATTGTTTTGTGTCCTAGTTTGATATGAATCACAATGGGTAATTTAGGATTTTTAAGGTTATAGAATCTTGTAGGAAATTTAGAAATTTAGTGATAAGGTGGAAGGAAAGAATTACTATTTTCAAGGAAGACAACTCACAAAAGATGTGAAAGTTCTTTAATACTATCTAATATTCTTGAATCACTCAAAAATTTAGGAGATTCACTCTCACTATAAGATAAAAGATATAAACTTTAATATTTCTAAAAATAAAACTCAACTTGTTATTTCGATAAAAATGATTCGGCTTATAAAAAAATATTATCATCAAAGTTACAAAGATTCACTAAAAGAAAATAAATGCTAATAATGATTTATTAATCTAGGAATTGAAAATTACTTAATGACTGGTTGTAACTCGAAATTATGGTAAATAAAAGTCAATCAGCTATGCACCTTCTTGGTCTCTTATAACTAAATTTTCAATTGAGCCCTTATTATAACTTGCAATAAAACTAAACTAAAATTCATTAATTAATTAATTTAAAACACAATTTGGTCAACTAATAATATTATTGAAGAGCTTAATTTATTTCTCTTGCTCTAATAATTGTTATAGTTCATGTTCGTATCATCATTTCAAATCCCACTCTTAATTACACCATATAATGTCCAATCTTAAAATGGTTAAAGTCATATGTTTTCTGAAAAGGGAATAAACTTACAAAATGGTTAATGCATTTCAAAACGAAAAATCAGCTAAATATAACCTTTACACATATATCAGTTTTTTTCTTTTATTTATATTTGTTGTGAAGGATATGACTTTGTCTATTAACAAATTTTACGAAAAAATAACTCACTAAATTTAATGAGTCTCTTCTTTCAATCAAATTCCATTTCACTAATGAGATTTGAATCTAAAGTTTTACTTTAAAAACTCGGACTCTGTTTAACTTTAAATAGATCTATTACTTTGATTATGATTTGAGATTTTTATAATTTTCTTTTGATTCTCAATTTTCTTTCTTGGTCCACCATTTGTATTCCTTTGCTATTTTCGTCAACAAAGAAATAAAATATTGTTTAGTCAATTTCTATGCTTCTTTACTTTCTTTTGGTGGTTTGTTGTGCTCCCCACTACAATATTTACATGAGCACAAAGGCAACAGATATGTTTCTTATTTAGCTACAAAAGAAACATGTTATTTTGTTGTGCAAAATGTTACTGTTTTTAATTGTTAGTATATATGTTCAACTAAATGTTATAGTTTTATTTTCTTTAAATTAGCTTATTTTGTTTTACAAGATTTTTTTTTCATCAAGATATAGGAATGATTGAAATATGGGCTGCGTATTGCATTTCCTGGCCCAAAAGACAAGGCCCATTAATTTGGGTAGTGTGGCAAAATTGCATTTCCTCCCTCTGATTTGCATGGGCCAGTAGGTTGGTACTGCATGGGGATATAAATAGAGTTGGAAATTCTTAATACTGCAGAATATTCTATAGTTAACTGCAACACTATATTAATAATTAAGGAAAACAGAGGGATTCCCTCAATCTTTATATTTCTTTTCATAAACTAAATGAAAGAAGAAGTGGGGTCTATTTGCAGTTCGGAACCCTAAAAAAACTTCATTACCATTAACCTAAGGGTATTAATATGTCAAATTTAAAACGAATAAACCAACTATTAACTAATGACACACTTAAATAACTAGTAATACTTATTATGATGACATTATGAATAAACAGTTCTAGCCAATTAATAAAAGGAATTTAAGTGCAAAGTGAGGATTATGTAACATTTAAGAAGAATTTGAGACTTGAAACTATTTTATAGTTAGGATATATTCCTTTCATAGAATTTAATAATACACCCCCACTTGGTAATTTGCTATCAAATTCTAATTAAAAAATAAATGAGTATGCATTAATAAATTTCATAGAGGGAGAGTAATATATATAGTTTTGATGAATCTAGTTTCTCTTTTTGAACCCACCATATATTCCGTCCTATAATTTGTTTTGTAATCTATCGTATTGTACTTGTCAATATCATCTCCATTTCTATTAAAGTGTCTTTTAAGGTTGCAATACAAAAATTAAAAAAATATCTAGTTTCTTTATTTATTTCTATTTGTCTATATTTATTTTACTAATTAATTTATATAATTTATTATTTTGTTATTTAATTTATGATAAACGTGTAAAATGATAAAAACCTAGATAATATATATATATATATATATATATATATATATATATATATATATATATATATATATATATACACATTAAAATCACAGAGATATTATTTCCAGTGTAAAAATTCTATCTCTTAAGAAAAAATATGTGTTCTACTCTCAACATCTTATATGGCATGCTATATTAATATGTTATATTTAGATTGTATATATATAATAATTTTGTGTTTCAGGTATGAGTTTTTAGATAAGTAAAGAAATACTTAAATTAATTGAGGTTATATATGCATGTCCAGTTAAGATGAGAAAGCCAGAAGCCCTGCATCAAAAAATATCAAGAACAACATAGTTAGATCTCGAACATGGTAGCTAGGGGCCATCTAGAAGAATAATATTCTGTGTTCTTTTCTTATTTAGTGCATTGAACCTTTAGTTTATCTTCATTCCTGTGATTTAGCCTCGTAAATCTTTTGAATATGAGTTAGATACTCTGTTCTTGAAAAATATTTTTCTTGTGAAAAAAGACACTGATATTATGATCGGTGGGATTCTACCAAGCGAACCTATACTCTGTTCGTTTTGCTTTTTAATTTTACTGTTACGAGTATATATTAATGATAAACATCCACTCTTTTATATATATATATATATATATATATATATATATATATATATATATATATATATATATATATTTGTATACCTATTAGATATCCCTTCGTTCTGTCTATTTTTCTCTTTTATAACGTGATGTTTCGTATAAATTTATATTTTTCTTTTTTAGATGTAAATTAGTATTCTGGGTGTGCATGGAACTACAGAATATAACTTTTAGGTTTATACATTAACCGGTTGGGTATAAATATCAAGATTGGCATGCATTAGTTTCGCAGATCAACAAAAGCAACTAAACTTTCTCACACATATATATCGTGTTGACGAGAGAGAAGAGAGAGTTATTAACAACAAAAGAATGGTTGCGTGGTTCACAAATGCAAGGCCCTATCTCATGTTGTTGGCGGTTCAGTTTGGGTCTGCTGGCATGTTCATATTTGCCATGGATGCTATCAAGAAGGGTATGAGCCATTACGTCTTCATCGTCTACCGTAATTCCATCGCTTCTATAACTCTCGCTCCCTTCGCCTTTGTTCTTGAAAGGTACCTTCACTTACCTCCCATGTACAGTAATTCATGGTTTAATATACTTTTTAAGTCAGTTTTACGTGTTTATTTTCTCGTCTTAAAAACAAGTAAAGTTGATATCGACAATATCCAGCTATACTCAAAGATTGCTTTTGCAGGAAAGTTAGGCCCAAGATGACTCTTCGCATATTTTCAGAGATTATGGCACTGGCTTTCTTCGAGTAACGATCATCTTAAACTTACAAATATATATGAAATTCAAGTTTGCTAGTATTTGTTTAGTGGACATAGTTAATTAGATGATGTTACTTGCAGAATAATACTGGATCAGTGCTTCGCCCTCTTGGGCATGAAATTCACGTCTGCATCTTTCCTCTCTGCTGTCATGAACTCCGCTCCCTCTGTTACTTTTGTCATGGCTGTCATTCTAAGGTAAGTGGGTAGGGTGAATCAAATAATAAAAAGCTTATACAAAACGATGGTTCACCCCTCACTGGGTTATACCCGAAAGAAACTCTTCACTTATCTTGGAAGTTGAGAGATGAAACAAAATACAGATAATGTATTTCTTTTTTTCGCCTGATTTAAGAGAAAATAAAAAGAAAAAGAGATAAAATTGACTTTTAAAGCTGAAGATTCGAAACTAAAATAAAAAAGAATCATTTTTCAACTTTAATTTAGAATTTTATCTGCCCTCCTGTATTCTTAACATGGTTGCAAAGAATCTAACACACAGCATTAGTAAAGCTTTGGTTCAAGTTGGTAAGGTGTGGTATCTGTGCGAATATATATGATTAGAAAAGAAAAAAGATCGAGTTTTATTTTTTATTTTTTAAATTGACACTTATCTAATATTCATACAAATAATAATTATTAGAACATTAAATGTATGTTATTATGTATTTCTTTTATTTTAAATAATGGTTTCTCAAACCTAAATTTCAATTCTGAACTTAATTGAGATTTATAAGTGGAATGTTAATATATATTTTTTAACTTGATATGACGTAACCTTGGAATGAAGTGATGTTCTTTCCTTATTAACTTCTCTTTTTACCTTTTTTTTAATTTAAAAAAAATAAAAAGAAAAACTTTGAAAAGAAACGAACAGTAAATGCCAGTGTTGATCGAGAAAGCAGTAAAACTTTTCCGAGTGTTGATTAATTGACATCACAAACATTCAATATACAACCAAAAAAATTAATATAATAATATTATATTATTTTAATGGTTATTTCAGATTACGTAAATAGTTTTGTTTGCTAAACATTTATTAATGAAGCATAAACTTTTTAAGCAGTCATAACATAAGATAAATATATATATTTCAGTGAATCAAGTTAAAGTAAATTAATAAAAAATAGTTAATATTTCAATACATTTGTGATATCAATATACATATACTTAATTTTAATTTATTTATTTTTAATCAATGACCTCTAAAGTGAGTTGACTTTAAAATATGCACAATATCTACTGTGTTCTTGGGATCTGATTCACAAAACAGAGTTCCACAGACATGTGAACAAGAGAAAAGAAAAGAAAAGCACATTTTTCTTTGTGTTTTTGTCAAAGCCCAAGGATACCAGAGAATCATACAAGTAATTATTATACTGAATAGGTTGGAGCACATGAAGATGAAGGAGGTGGCAAGTCAAGCCAAATTGATTGGAACAATTGTAACTTTTGGAGGCACCTTGCTAATGGCACTATACAAAGGCCCTGTACTTAGTGTTATGAGATCTTCAACAAGCCATGCTGGCCAACCTCAGAATGTGAACAGCCCCACCGCTAACCACTGGATCCTGGGGACATGTTTTCTCCTCATTGGTTGTGCAGGCTTTTCTGCATTTTACATATTACAAGTAATTTGTTACACAAGCATACGTACATACATAGTTTGTTGAGTCCTATCATGCTATGAATAGTTTGTTAAAGTCACATGTATATATTGATTTCCTATGGGAAGTGATGCATGGTTTGGTGAAACATATGTAGACCATAACATTGAGAAAATACCCAACAGAGATGTCCCTGGCAACTTGGGTTTGCTTTGTAGGTGCACTTCAAAGCTCTGTTGTAGCAGCCATCGCAGAACGCCACCACCCTCATGCATGGGCCCTTGGTTGGGATACACGACTCTTTGCTCCTGCTTACGCGGTCAGTGATTTTGATTTCGATATATGGCAGTCACTACCACAAAAATGGTGTTTTTCAACAGATGTTGAAAGGCCAATGTTAAAATGGATAGAGTTCTACATCGATTATGAACCTTAAACCTGATATTGAAATTACATTACAACATATTATTCTTCTACCAATCGATATAAAACTCTATCCACTTATGGTTAGAAGTGCATGGTTTTTTTAATTGTTTAACCTTATCTTAATATTAATTAATTACAGGGAATAGTTACATCAGGAGTTCAGTATTACATACAAGGCATGGTGATAAAATCCATGGGCCCAGTTATTGTGACTGCTTTTAATCCCCTTCGTATGATCATTATTACCACCTTGGCCTGCATCATCCTATCTGAGCAACTCTACCTTGGAAGGTACTACAACTCAATATGATCCTTATCTTAATTTCACCTTTTTTTTTCTTATCCTTTAGAAATATATTCACCTCATATAGTTTCCCTTATTATTGTGGTGAATTTGAATGGATATCAGTGTCGTTGGAGCAATAGTTGTGGTTCTTGGGCTATATCTGGTTGTGTGGGGAAAATCAAAAGAATGCCAGCGAAGAATGCCACCATCCCCTGCAAAAGATAACTTTCCAGAAGAGCAACAGCTACCTATCACAGCTCCCAGGAATGATGGCAATAACAACAAGGGTTAACGAATTTTCCCACATCAATAATGAGGCTTGATGTGGAAGACACTATGTCAAAATGAGAGTCAGAAAAATTAAGTAGGTCTCAGCTACATTGGTGTAACATTCCCGTACAATTATTCACACTGATCTAAGATTCTAAGGTCAATGTCATGAACATGTTAAACCGTGCAAGTGGAAGGGTAAGTGGCATGACGATCATGGAATTTATCATGTAAGGAGTTGCATCATTGTTGTTGAGTCACCTGATTTTCTTTTGATTCACGTTATATACTCAGTTTCAAGCTTATCCTGCTTACGTATTCAACTTTTGAGTATTCTATTTGAAAAAGAAAAAAGAAAAAAGAAAAAAAAATAAAAAATAAATATATATATATATTCTGTTAAGGTTTGAGATTCTGACACAAATCTAATCATAAATTTGTGGTACATATCTTAAGCATCCACCTCTATCATACTTGGTAACTAATTGGTGTAACAAAATACACAAGCCCAAAGGTTATAACAGAGCTATAGGCCCAACTACTCATAGAAATGGACCAATCACGATTAAACTTCAATAACTCATTCAGTTTATATGTACTTCTTTTTATATACTTTTTCAGCTAAAATTAAAGTTTTGCTCCAGTAGTTTGTATAATAAAAGTTTGTATTAAATGTTATTATCGATGAATTAACACTTCAATTCTAATTGAAAAACATTAAATAAATCTAACTTTATCCTTTTATAAACTCATACATCATTTCAAGAAAATTAAAAGCAATTATTAAGGTATCTTCTTAATTGTTAAACATACCATATACATTTTGTTGTCTAAAAAATATTTTTACATAAAACCCAAAAAGAAAAGATAAAGGAACAAACATTTGCTATGGCAGAATTTTTCTTTTCTTTTTTTTTTTCTAGACAAAAAGGTGCGCAAATAACTCCAAAGAAAATGTAGAAACAGATAACTGACAAAAATACACAAACTACACAAAAATATCTCAGACCAGAAAACTCTTGTAAAAAAATGAAAGAGAGAAACAAATAAGCAAGTTTTAAATAATGAAATGAAAAAATTACTTATGTAACATAAATTGTTGTTGGAAAAATGGAACATAAGCAATAACACATTCAAAACACATCCCTTCTAACTCAAGCATAGTTGATGGGTTTTTTTTTTTTACTTTATTAATTAATATTTGAGATTAAGAGACTTTAGTCCTTGAAACATAAAAATTTGTTCTGGAGACTAAATTCTGCATTATGCTATGTGTTTATAATATCAAGTGTTGGATTAGATAATTATGAAAATTTCAATATATATTAAAAACATCATTAAGATATATAGATTTTGATTCTATTTTTAAAAAGTTGATATAAGTTGTTTTTATACGTTGTTTTACTTATTTTTTTCTGTCTATGATGTCAATTTATATTTAGATTCTAATAATAATTTAGTCATATATTAATATAGAATATCTAAGACACTCTTCACATTTAAACATCCATAGAATTTGATAACCTCCATGTCTAATATATGCCTTGAACAGTTTGTTCAGGAAATTGCGATGATTACAACGTTGCTGTTATCTGAAATGACAAGAAATTATTTAAGATTACGACACTACAGATTCTACATATGTGTTACGTCATTTGTTTAATATTGCATTCTACATGAGCTAATATTTTTATTGGTATACATGTTAAGCATTACATTATTTCATAAAACACTTAACTTTTTAACTCTTTCATGAAGAACATTCTGCAAATACATAATTAAAGTAGCATGATCTAACTAATAAATCTGAATTAGTATCAAATTCATGATCCCAATATTCGGTTAGGAGAATTATTCTCACAGGAATATGATACCTGTCAGAACCCAAAAGAATATATAAAATGTGAATATATATGTATCAACTTGTACTAATTAACCATTGAAATGGAATCCATCATCAACATTTCTGCTCCATGGTTACAAACTGTGTCATTCCTTGGATATAGAATACCCATGTAATGGTTTCTGCCAACAATATTTATATAATATTTGTTAACATGCGTTTTTTAAAAAACTAAAAAAAAATTAGAAAATATTGTAAAAAATTATAAATCATAAAGTTGAACATGCTTAAAAGATAGCAATTATTACACTAGTGTTAAATATAAATGACAAGTGAAATCTCTTTAAACACCGACAACCCCATTTGGTTACCATCATGTCCATACAAATTAGCAGTCCAAAAGTTTTAAAGTTTTTACTTTTATCAAATATAATGCTTTCCTTTTCTGTATCTTCATCTGCCAATTATTGCTCAGTATATCTCAAATTTACTGTTCTGTTTTGATTATATTATATTCTAACTTTAACATCAATAAACAGTATTAGAGTAAAAATGTTTATCCCACTTTCTATTTTGATGATTTTTTTTAACTTTTAAACTTGAACTTAGTTTTAATATTATGCATGTGATGAAACATAAACTCTTTGATTTTATTTCATACTTTTTTCTCATTATATTTTTCATTTTATTCTATAAAATACTGTGCTATAAAAACTAATTTTGAAAACCTTAATTTTATGCAAAATATTAATGACTTAAATATTATAGCTTTTATGAATACTTTAATCTTAGATTTCACTATCTTAAGAATAATAATGAACAAAACCCTAATCAGATACATATGTCATTTTTTCAACGGTTGGTTGAGGTTTGACATTGGATTGTATGGACATAAACAAGTGAGATCCGTTCTGATTGTCAGCACTGATTTGACTTCAGACAGATTGATACATGCTAGCGTTCTATATTCTCATTCATGGAAGAATATGAATAAACCAAACACTGTAAATTCAACCAGAATTTGAAAAAGGAGATGTTGACAATTAGTTCAACTTATATATTATTCATTTTCAACCGAGATTAGATTAGAGAAGAGTATTATATCTTCTACCTCATTTCTTTAAACATGATTTATATATTTGTTTCTGATTTCAACTAATACTATAAAATCTAATCAAACCTAAGTTTCAGCAAAATTAATCATAAATTAAGAAAATTAACATGTGTTTAAGAGTGGAGGATATAATTTGCATAATCGAATAAGCAACATGAAATATTAATGAATTAGCTCCACATAAATATAAATACTAAGTAGTGTATCTTTTAAGAGAGGATATGTTGTAGATGGTGGGTGGGATTCCACCAACCTTAACCTCATTGCAAGATGGAATCCAAACACGAAACCACCACCTTTATTTTCTGGGCCATCACATCCACAAATTTATTTATGCTAACTATTATTTATATAATTAATTAATTCAAAACCCACTGTTTTAGCATGTAATCTATATCCACCACTACAGTGCACACATATGATCTCAAACAATTATGCAGCACAATCTCCAGTATAATTAATAATCTTTCTGCCATTGTTAACCATAGTTGTTATAATTAACAACACCATTCGTCTGTTTTTATATAATAAATTAGGTCTTACACTTTTCTTAAGGTGGTTTACTCTTTGAAGTTAGAAATTAATTAATCTCGTATCTATTGTATATAATATTTAAATATACATGACTTTGTAATATTTTTTACTGTTTAAATATTTAGATTTTTTTATTAATTTATATAAATAATACATCATATTTGTATAAATCATTTTTATCCTGAATATATATGACCTTTCATGTTAATCTCTAAAAATAAGAAAATTCAAAATAAATTCACATATGATCATTTTAGTTCTTAAACCTAATTATTTTTTCTAATACAAAATCATAAGACAAAACTAATACTCAAGTTGGAACCTATATTTTTTAAAAAGTTAATATTATTCCGAAACAAATCATATCTAATATTTTAAAAATTTAATAATATTAAGTCATCACATAACTTTTTAAATATCAGACTTTATAGTTTGGAAGAATAAATTAAATATTCACTCAACTTTTAAATCTATATGTGAACGTTTTCCATGTCATAAAAAAAGATGAAAAATAAGTGAAAGATATTTTCATATTTTCTTCTTGTTGTGATAAAAATGTTCATTCACACACTTTATTAATTACATAATCTCTTTTAGTTTTCTATTGATTCTCACGTGTTACATGCACAAGCACACAAGATTTACTCTTGTTTGAGTGGGTCTGGGGTTGTTAAGAGCAGATTTCAACAAATTTCATTAAACACAAATGCATCTTCTTTTTTACAACTACAAGATGCATTCTTAATCAGTTAAATATTATCATTATAAACATTTTTAAACAATTATTATAAATAAATAAAAAATTATAAGTAGATGGTTTATAAAACTGATTTACTTTTTTTCAGACACAATTTTTGTTTCTCTAATTATATCTTATTAAAAATTAATATGATAATATATAAAAAAAAAAAGGTAACCGGCTTGTCTAAAGCATGAGTTTTGATTTTTAGATTTTTCTATTTTGGGTTTAAACAAATATAAGTGAAATTCATTTATAATTCATGATCAGAGTATATCTAATTACATTTTAAAACAAAAACTATATGTTAAAAAATGAGGAAAGAAAGGCGTATTTTGTTGTAAAAAATACTACAATAAATTTATATTAACTTTATTTTCTTTCATTTTCTATACAACCAATATTTTTTTTTAATTTCTCCCTTAGTCTAGAGAAACCAAACATTGTAGCAAAATGAGGGTCATGATACAAGAAACATGAATGGTGATATAAAATGTGGTTTTGAAAGGTAAGTTTTCCGATAACTATTATCTGATTTATTTAGAACGCAACTTAAAGGATGAGAAAGGGACGAAAGATGTCACTCACATCCCTTCTCTTTTTAGATGACAGCCAACATAGATTTTAAGTGCATTTTGAACTAAACTTGAAAGGAAATTCAATTTCTTTTTTGTCAGAAATGGAAAGTTGTCTTAATTTTATCTAGTCTTCAAGTTCTTTTCTTTCTAAAAGGTTTATTTGAATCTTTAAAAAAGACGATTTGAGAAATTTTGTTTTCCAATATTCTTCTTTATCTTTAATTTATTCACTTTTTTTTTTTAACTACATCAGTTATCTCACAGCTAAACAAAATTTATTTGTTCCATATATTTTGAGAAAGAGAAAGGTGAATGTCTTAAGGCTAATTGTCTAACGCCAGAAGCTGTTCAGAGTTTATAAGGACAACATGTGCACCCCTTCTTTTCAACCTTTCATCTCAATCATATAAACCCTTACCTCAACACCAAACTTAATACACTTCAAAACTAACCTCAACCAAAATCTAAGTCTCATCAAACCCTAACAATAGAAGATACCTCTCTTAGGTTCTCAAAGCATACTTCTCTAATCACCAATCCTCTCTTAGATCAAAACAAAATAAAATCAAGTGACATTTTATTTACTGGCAAAAAATACTGATAAAAAAAATAAACAAATTATTAAACTAATATAATATAACTATCTTACGTCGAATTCCACAACGACACAATTACAAAAATACACTTATTATCATATATCATCTTTTTTTTTGTTAAGTAAATAGGAGTTGATGAAAGGGTGAAAAAAATTGATACAAAATAATAAAATTAAATCAAATTACAAGAGAATAATAATGATAATTAAAAAAAATTTAAACAACTAAAATTTATAAAATTAAAATAAAGTTCTTTTTTATTAAAATAAAAAATTGTCAAAATAAAAAATTATTTTAAAATAAAATAATATAGTAATTAAATTTAATTTTTTTTAAGTGATAAGCATAAAATTAAATTGAGAATTACATGCGAAAATAAGTAATAAAAGAAAACCGAACAATAAAAAAATAGATTAAAAATTTAAATTTGTGCATGAGTGAAATTACGTGAAAACACTACAATTATAATTGGAATAAAAAAAATAAATTGAAAATGAAAATTAAGTAGTACGGAAATAAACTAAAAATTTTAAACAATTAAATAACAAAAATTAAATTGGGCACTGAATGAATAAAATAAACAGAACAATATAAATTAAAAAATTTAATAAAAATTACAAATTAAATAAAAGAGGACAAATCGAAAATGCAGTTGAGATATATGAGTTCTCCTAACTAAAAATTGAAAGTAAAAAATAAAATAAGAGACGAGATAAATCAGTAGCTCGTGTAGGAGTAATAAATTGTGATTGTATTCTCATCGTATCTTTATTTATTAGGGATTGAATAAGAGAAATTAAGCATAAAATTAATTACAATAAAATTAAATATTTTTCAAATTAAAAATTGCAGAACTGGATTGTTGTGATGAGAAATTTTCAGAACTAATCTAAAGGAAATAATTCACTTTTTTTTTTCTATTTTGAGTGATTCAGCAATGATTTGTATTTAATTATTGATTCATGTTGATATTTAATTAAGGTAAATTGAATTATTCCACTAGTTAATTTGTTTGATTTAAAATTTCTATTTGTATTTTACAAGTGAGTTATACAAACAAATTTGGACTTTTAAGAAGAGTTAAATTTGATTGCATTAATTTTAGGTCTTTATTTCTATCAATTTAACTTATTTCAGTTTATTTTTCTTGTAAAAAAAAAGAAAAAGAAATATGTAGTGGATATATGCAAATATTTTTTTGATATGTTAAAATTATACAAAATGCAAAAAATTAAGAAAAATTAAATTATGTAATATTTTTAATGAAAACATGTTAAATACATAATTTATGAAAAAAAATAACTTAAAAAATATTTTTATATTAAAAAATAAAGAATAAAATTCACGACCACTAACTTAAAAAGTCGATCAACGACATGTTTGCAACGCGTTTGCTTTCTTAGAAATAACGTTATTTGAAATAAAGTTCAAACTCCTACTCTATATATAGGTGGATACTAATAAGTTTATATTCTGCTATATATATCTTGTAACCGTGTCACATTAATTATAATACGTTTAATTAAAAGTTTGAGAAACATTATTAGAATAAAAACAACTTCATATAGACTCAAATGCCACATAAATCAAAATAAAATGACCACAAGTGTAATTAAAATTTTAGAATAATACAAGTAAAAAATGTTCCATATTAGATTTTGAGTTGAGAAACCACTTGCAAACCTCGATTCTAATCATCTTTAATTTTGGGAGAAGGAATATATATAGCACGATCTGATAGTACCACACCAAAGTCAAAATATACATTATAGTGGAATTAAATCTGTTGTTCAATCTTTTTTTCTTGCTTTCTATTATTGTCTTTTTCAAATTAATTGAATAATGAAAATTAAAAGAAAAATAAAATGTTATTATTTGATAGACTTTTTTGTTATGTCATCATCATTTAAGAGACAAAAATAGGTATTTAAATTGCAACAACAGGCTTGAATATTTATGGTGTGTGGTATAACACGTACGTTGAAATAGAGAATTAATTGAGCTATTTAATGGGCATGTAATAATTTTGTTTGTGTTAATATCCTTGCTATAATACACCGTAATCCCAGTCCAACAAGATTTGAGCATGAGATTCTATTTATGTTATAAATGCAAATATGATTACATTACAATCATAGTGTTATATTGATCGGAACAAGTGGCTTAACATTGTTATTATTAATTTTTGATAAATAATAAAGTATGAAATGGTTCTATTATATTTTAACTGGGTGAAAAATGCCTTCACGAATGATTTTTAACTCATCCTTCTTTCGAAATGGTGTCCACATATACAACACCAACTCTTACTTAACACCACATACATTTAATTTGCTGGCGTCAGGACCAAGCACTAAACCTAAATTCCATTCGGTGGTCAATGAATCAAACACCTCCCACTTCCCATAAATTAAAGAAACAGAAATTATGTAATAAAGAAATATAAATTGTGATAAGAGGACAATAAAAATGATTTTCTCCATGAACAAAATAATATCTGCCTCACCTTTTCTGCTCCTCCTGCTATAAACTTAAAAGAGGCTTCTAGTAGGAATATGAATGTTTGTTTTGGAAAATGGGTGAGGGAGAATCATCGGAGTGGAAATTGAAGTGGGAGAATTAGTGCCTTGGACAACAAAGGTGTTGTGTGAAACGGGGTCTTCTTTTTTCTTTTTAAATTGTTTTGCTTTTTTGGCCTATAAAAAGGGCATTTCTCGTTTGGAGGGTCACCCACAAACTCACAAGTCATCACAACCCATAACTCGTTGGAGAGAGTTTGTGTGTGTTTTTGTGTGTCACCTTGGTGCATACATAGAAAAATGGAGGATCAAAATGGTGGTGGTAAGTTAAGCCAAGGGCTTCGGAAGTTGAAGCCTTATCTTGCTATATTGTCCCTTC
The DNA here is from genome assembly GCA_963425845.1 of Sphenostylis stenocarpa. NCBI lineage: Eukaryota > Viridiplantae > Streptophyta > Magnoliopsida > Fabales > Fabaceae > Sphenostylis > Sphenostylis stenocarpa. Next base: position 12,272,712 of record OY731406.1, read on the forward strand.
AGTTTGGCTACTCAGGGATGTATATCATCACTATGGTTTCTTTCAAGCATGGCATGAGTCATTGGATACTCTCAGTGTACCGTCATATAGTTGCTGCTATTATAATAGTGCCTTTTGCACTTGTCCTTGAAAGGTATCTTTCTCTCTTCATCTTTCACTCTCTACATGTCTGTGTGTCCCATTAATTAGTACCAGCTTTTCTTGTTCCTAATAATTTCTTCCCCTTCATCACCTTATAACAATTAATAAGGTTTTTCTTTGGTTCACAATATTCCTTGCAGAAAAATAAGACCAAAGATGACTCTTACCATCTTCTTGAGGATAGTGGCACTTGGTTTCCTTGAGTAAGCCTCTTCATCAAACCATTTCCACGTATATACCAGATTCGCAATATTGAACCATACGTTTAATTTGTTTATTCTCAGTCTCTTCATGGACTGGATCATGCGTGATAACATTTTTAATCTCACATGCATGCATATATAAGTAGCTTAAAATTCATATTCGTTTACTGTTGTGTCAGAAAATGAGAATATTCCTTGGGAATAAATATTCGAACATTAAAATATTTACCTTGAATTTGATTTTCTTAATTTTTTCTTTATAAATATTCACGCTTATACTTTTTCACTCTTGCACTGTTTTCCTTATTTATAATACGTGGCAACCATGAAATAGAAGGTTAAGAATAGAAACACATAATATACATATCAATGATCTTACAAATATAAACCCTCATATTCAGATTCAAATGATGAATATATCAACAAGATACCTATATAAATAACTTACAAACACAAATATATTCCTACACCGAAAACACTACTTGTCTACTGTGTTGCCCTTTTTTTTTTCAGCCGGTATTGGTTGAATTCTATATTTTCATGAAAACGAAATCACTAGAGAAATAAAATATAGATAGATGTGGATGTGTAGATATAGATATTCTGAATAATCTATAACCCAAAACTAATGTAAAGGAGATTATTATCTGATAGTGACGTTCATAATGCTCCACCTTTTCTAGCGGACACATCACACCGAGGAAAGTGATACACGAGAGATAATCATTAACAAAATGCAATGTTTCCAATCATACATAATTTTATTACTTTCTTACTTACCAATAATTTTAATTCCTTTTATTATTCTAATTAAACCATAAGACGGAAATGCTATCAGGGCATTTGTGTGTTGGTGGTAACATGGTCCGTACGAGGCCGAATTTTGATAGGATATGAGCAACCAGCACTTGTAGATAAATAAAAATGGAGTGCGTTTTAGACTTAGAAAATAAGTATCTATTTCACAAACTGAGACCTGAAGATATTGTCTGTTGGAAAAACATTAAAAAGAGAAAAAGGGTTCATAAAATTTGGAGGGTATAGGAGAATGGAGGAGAGTAGAATTTCTTCTTATAGATACAATTTTCGTAGTGATTTTGTTTCCTGCCGCTATAGGTGGAACCTGTTTCATTTAATTAATAATAATTTTTGTGGGTGATGAAATGGAACAGGCCAGTGCTGGATCAGAACTTGTACAACATGGGGATGAAGATGACTTCAACAACGTTTGCATCCGCCACAGTTAATGTCCTCCCGGCCATTACTTTTATAATGGCACTCATTTTCAGGTAAACGCTTCAATCACTGTTCGCCATTATAATTAATGCCAGTGTATGTGCTTACGCAAAGGGGAAAAGCTGGTTAGTTGCATTCCACAGAATAATAATACGATCCAACATCATGGAAGCCACCCTGCATGCATGACAAATGATGTCACAAACTATTCTGTGCCATATCCACACACTCTTTGCGATATTCATTCTGAAAATATTAATTAAAGCTTGATTGATGAGATTACATGTAGTCGAATGTTGTCGCTTATGCAACTTGCATTAAACAACATTATTTTCTTTTGTCAAGACCTATGCATATCAAATATATTCTTCCATTCTTTTCTTTGTTATTTACTGTTGAAGATTTATTCTAGCGAATCTAACTAATGAGATGGAAATTATTGTACCAATCAGACTGGAGAAGGTGAACTTGAGAAAATTTCACAGCCTAGCGAAGGTCATTGGAACGGTTATAACAGTTTCAGGAGCAATGGTTATGACTCTGTACAAAGGCCCTGCCTTCCAAATCATAAAGGGTGGAGGAGCCATCAGCCACCATAGCAACTCTAGCAGTAGTTCCACTGAACCCTCTGATCAACACTGGGTGGTTGGCACAGTCTATCTTATATCAAGTTGTGCCAGTTGGGCTGGTTTCTTCATTTTGCAAGTAAGCACGGTCAAAACTTCTCATGCACATATCAGATTAATTAGAAATCATAATCAAAGCAACTTCTAAAGTACTTGTGACGTAACAAAAACCATTTACTGTAACATATATATCATCTGTTTTTTATGAAGCAATTAAGTAAAAGACTGTAGTGTGATTAATAATCTGACTTTGTGTTACTATTTTGTGGATTTAGTCATTCACTTTGAAGAAGTACCCAGCAGAGCTCTCACTCACAGCATGGATTTGCGTAATGGGTATCATTGAGGGTTCAATCGCATCCCTTATATTCGAAAGAGACTTTAGTGTATGGGTCATAGGCTGGGACTCAAGGCTTCTTGCTTGTGTGTATTCTGTGAGTACCTTAATTTCCTTAGTAATTAACATAAAAGCAATTGCATGATGATGATGATGATGATGATGGTGATAATGATTCTGCAAACTAATTTGTGATTAAAAAAAAAAATCCAGGGAGTGATTTGTTCCGGAATGGCATACTATGTACAAGGGGTTGTAACCAGGGAACGTGGACCAGTGTTTGTGACATCTTTCAGCCCTCTATGTATGATTATCACCGCTGCATTGGGTTCCCTTGTCTTAGCTGAGCAAGTTCATCTTGGAAGGTTAGTATCATCTCATAAAACATCACCATCAAACATTAATTATTAATATGCTAATTAAATTTGTTGTGTGTATTTAATTTGATTGGTTCTCAGCATATTTGGGGCTATTCTGATTGTGTGCGGACTTTACACTGTGGTGTGGGGCAAAAGCAAAGACCGTAAGAACACAACAGATATAGGGAAAGAAACAAGGCAAGAATTGCCAATAAAGGACGGTACAAAACCAGCGTCAGACATTTTTGAAGGCCTTGAGATCGATGTTCCTGTTGAGGTGTTGAAGAAAGGTGTCCCACCAACAACAACATCATCATCATGAAGGTCCTTTCATAGGACTACCGCCATAAGTTTTCCTTTAATCTTAGCTAGATTGGGGTCAAGAAAGATTTTGTGCATTGTGAAAATCTTTACCTTCCTCACTAGCTTCATTTTCACTGTGCCTTTCTTCTTTCCCTTTAACTCTATTCCGTGTTTCAGAGAGTATTTTGTGAATGAAATAACGCAATAATTAATGGTCTTTTCTCTGATCTTTGTCCTTCCAGTACTTAACTAGTAGGGTTAAACTTCCCATACGTAACATGCATGATTCAAAATCGCAAGTCTTGAATTTGACCAATTGAATTAAAACTATAAATGCGTGATGAAACAAAACGTGTGAACGCAGATAATTAACCACTTTGGTAACCTTTGGATCTATTTTTTTCTAACAAGTTGTAAAGAGAACACATTATTATTTGGATGCGAATGATTTGATCCTATATTTGCGAGCATGAGGTCATTCGGCGTATATTTCTATACCAAATGTTTGTAGAATCTTTTGGGTGCAAAAGTATTCAATGAATTGGCAACATAAAAATTCAAACACCACTCAGGATTTGTCAGAACCAAATTAATTATAAAGGAAAAAGATAAACTAAACGAAGAGATTCTTTGAAGAAACTGTTTAAACTGATATGTGTCGAGATTTTAGTAAAAACAAACATTTTACTTTATCCTCCTAATTATGGTCAAATAGTAATAATCTTGGTTAAACCACATATTCCGTGCATTTGTTTTTTCTGAATATTTTTGGTATCATTCAACGCTATTAACTATAAAAAGAGTAATTTCATATCTTTTAGAAAAACTTATAATAAAGTAATTAAATAAATATATTTAATGTCGGTAAAAAATAAAAATAAAAAATACTTCTTTTATAAAACAAATATAAAAGAGATTAGAACATCTTGAATATGTTTAAGAATGTTACATGAGATGATAAAGTGCTTAATTTTTTTTATAATTATATCATCAAATAAATTATAAAAATATACAAAACAAAATAAACTATAAAAAATCTATAAAATATATTAAAAAACTTTAATAAAGTAAAATTAATTATAAATTACTTAAAAATAATATATTATTATAAATCTATATTTTACATCTTTTAAATTGAAAAACAAGTCACTAAAGATGAGAAGAAGTTTAAAAGGTTTGCAAACTTGCCACTTGTAGAGAAAGATCACCATGTAGAAAGATTGATTTAGTATTTATTATAAATTTGACATTGTGTGAATTTTTTTTCCTACAACTTGTTTGAATATTTTTTTTATAATAACTTTTAAAAAGAAAAACTAGAAAGAAAACTAAGTAAATAAATATTTTTTAAATTAGTTTATATATAAATTAATTTATAAAAAAATCCATATAATTTTCTAAAATTTAATTTTAAATTTATGAGGAAGTTTTTATTTTATTTTATGAAAAACTTGTTGAAACATTCCATAATTAAGTTTAAGGTTATAATTTGTTTTAACTTATACATAAGTAATCTAATAAGCTACTCAATCTATTACACACACATAAAAACTTGTTACCTAGTTCACCAATGAAACTGACATATTTAATTATAAATTATTACTAATAGTTATCATTTATATATAATTTTTAAAGTATTTTAATATGATTATTTAAAATTTAGTATGCCTTTTTAATTTTAATTGTGTTTATAATATTTAAATAAATTATTCTGCATGTTTAAAGTTAATTTTAACTTCTTCTTGCACTTTACTTTTTGTTTTTTTTATTATTTAAGACATTAATTAAGCAATTAAATCTTGAAGGGAATTACGAATTTTCCTAAATATCAAAATAGAGAAAATAAAATTTATCATATGAGATTAACCTGTCCAAATTTTAATATAATATTTAACGTTAATAACATCATAAAATTTATTATGACTATTGTAGCTACGGAGACATGATAGCTAGACAACTAATCGAGATATTAGGTACTTATACAAATATAATCGATAAAATAGCACGTATATATTCATATATGAGATACTCAACACGAGATCATAATTACAATAAAATTAAAATAAAAATAAAATATCTCGTATAATTATGCTTAAATATTATCATAAATATTTTATGTTTTTTTACTATTTATTATTATATTTTGATTCTTATTTATTATTCATTAACTTTTTCACTTAATTAATATTAAAAAGTTTTTATAGGTGATTCCCTTTTCATCCTTAACATATTTAAAATCTCCTCAAAAATACATCATAGAACAATTCACTAAATCTAAATAAGATAAATTATAGATAAAATAATTATATAATTATATTAAGAGACATGATTATCAACTCTATATATAATAATAATAATAATAATAATAATAATAATAATAATAATAATAATAATAATAATTTAATAATAGACTTGTTAAACTTAGTAATAATATTTATTATAATCGTATCATTAACTTGAAAATTAAAATTATGAAAATCTGTATTATGTAATAATAATTTTATGATAAGATTTATTTTAATTTAATATTAGTATTGTCTTATTCTTCTGATTTATTTATTAAACAATTAATTAAAATACCACTTATATGTAGATTTTTGTTCAATTTTTGTCCGTTCTTCATCGAAATTAAACTCATTTTTATTACTAATTACCGCTCAACTTTTAAAATTTAAAGGTTCTATATCAATGAAAGAACTCAATCCAAAACATTTATTTTTTTATAAAAATACTTATCTCTTTCTATTTCTACAATTATTTACTCATCAATATTCTGAAGCAAAATTATTAATTGGAGAATAAGATGAGAAAACATGAATTATTAATTTGATATGAATTGGTCCTACATTGGGCATGTCTAAGGATTTTTTATTTTTTTTGTTGCAAAATATTGTAGGATTTGGCAATGTGGTTTTCGTGTCAGCAATTCCATTATGGATACAACCAAGAGAATCAAATTCAGATTCCTTCCAACTTAATTCTGTCACAAAGATTCCCTTCCAAACGTGAGGGATCTCTGTTCTACGCGCCCCATGCAGTAAGACAAATACCACTGAATAGATAAACATAAGAAAAATAAAATATTTTCAAAAAATTTGAGCTTTTAATTTAATTTTTTAAAACGAAATCACTTCTAATTAAAATCATCTAAACTAAATTGCAGTAATAGTATTGAAAATATACATTAAATTTAGTAATAATTCAGATAATTTGAATAATTCATTATTTTGCTTCACTACTATTCCAGTTGATGGGTTACTTTTCCAATGTCCATGGGGTTGTAGGGCATGAGATTGATTAGGGCATGAGATTGGCACTCACAGTTCAGGACTCTCTTTTTGTTGTTTCCCTGTCATCCCCCAAATTGTTTTGTTCCATTGGGAGTGGGCAAATTTAAGACATAAGTGGATAGGATATGCATGCATCATTCTCACAATCTCAAATGAATTATATCAGCATTGGAAATCAAAATGCTGGATAATCAATTACTAAAAGTATTAGATACACTAGATTGATCACTAGAACTTTAAGCATAAGCTACAACAATTATTTAGATTCTAAGTTGAATATTTGCACCCCAAATGGGTGGATGGTTTTGCTAGGTAAATCCCTGTTATGATCTTGATTTTAATTTTAAGTATCAAACATAAATATAATCTCATTCTCATAAACATGTTGTAAATTGAATGTAAAAGTGTACTTGAATTAGCTATAATGATGATATTCCTTTTTGAGCAATATTGATCTTATGGTCTTCCACCTGAAGAGCAACTGTATTTTTCTATGAATTTTCTCTCTTGATGGGGATAAAAAGAAAGGAACGAGATTTATACTTATGTTCTATGTGCGCTCCCAAAAAAGGACTATGACCCTTTAAATAACCAGAATTAGGTTAATTATTTAAGTTTTAGTATTTTCAATTTAGTCCCTCATCAAATTAAAAATTATTATATGATCTCTACACAATTTTATTTTCATGACATATGTCTTTAGCCAAAACTTTAATTTAGTCATATCACTTTATTATTTGACTTAATAAATAATGATGCTAACATATTTAAATTATGTATTATATATATACATGACCCAAAATTTGTCAAAGTTTCATTCCCTTTTGTTATGTAATGTCTTAGCTACAACTCCCTTCTTGCACTTTTGAAGTTCTCTCAGTTTTCTTGAATTCCAACCCAACGTGATAGATCAGTGCTAATGCTTAATGCTCATGAATGATGGATGTGTTATAATATGCTTTAATACTAAAGTAGAATTGGATATACATTACTTAATTGGACACAAACTTGTGATAAATTAAGATGGCGATTTTATTATGTTCTTTGGAGTTTGAAGGAGACACTATGGCTACGATGGCCATATAAGATGATGCATATATCTATTATTGTTGAAGATTAAAGTGTGCACGCCCAGACAGAAAGAAATTTGACGCTACCTACTACTTTAACACTCACTTTTTGACTGGAATAAAGACCACAAGATAATAATGGCTTTACAATTGTTTAACGTCAAGAAAGTCCAAAAAAACTCCAACTTCAAAATACCTAGTCACCAACACCACTTTTTGCATGAGCAATCTCATGGTAATGCCCCCAAACGAAATCTAACATTATTGAGCGTGAGCTTCTGTGTTACGTTTTTCCTCATAAAGTTTGTGTTCTGTGGCACGTATTTTATATGGGTAAGGAAAACAATTCTCAAAAGTTTAAATCACATCACACATATATAAGTTTAATTAATTTTCTGATTGCATCCAAAAGCTCTTATCAATTTATTTTTATTTATTTTCTTTTTCCTACTTTATTATTATTATTTTTTTTTTTGCATAATGCTTACTCTTTAATTTAGTGCACCGAAAAATATGTGCTTCTTTTTCAGTGGCACAGCCATATTTAAATGAACATCAACATCTACTCTTTAAGCTAATACCCTTTACAAATTATTTTAGATGATTGTAGGGGAGAAAAGTATTTCTTGCATACGTAATATATAGTATGTAATTGTTTGCTATACCAATTTATTTTTACATTTAACCTATTGGTTTCAAAGCTAGCCATGAAGTTACTAACTATATATATATATAACGCTTTAGACTAAGCAAAACTTCGATTCTAAACATTTATATTATTAATACATGCACCTGCACTTCGGGAAAAAAAAAAAGTAAATAGTTTGAATATTCAAAGTTTATCATCGCACTTTTAAAGTGTCATTCAAAAGAAACAATAACTTTTAAAAAGTAGTTAGATCGATTTGAAAGAAAACAAACACTTGCATTTAATATTCACGCTATGTGCAAAGCCAGTCACACACAAGAACAGATTATATCTTAGAAAAAAAAAAAAAAAAAAACTTAACAATGTTTTTTCCTCTTACAATTTTCAATATGTATATTTTTTTAATTGTCTCCATTTAGTTTTCCTATTTTTAAAATTAAGAAAGTGTAAATCATTTAGTTAATCATTTGTAGACTTTAATATGATACGATGGACTATATCACAATACTTTGATACTAAGATGTTATAATATTATAGCATGACAATTTCACTTGGTCTTATAACTTAAATAGAATTTCTAGTCAAAATAATAATTAAAAAATCTGATATTAGCATGACATTTCACCTGGTGTCGTTAATTGAATATAACCTAAACTAAGATTTCTTGTCAAATTAATAATTAAAGAAAATATATTTTTAAAACATAATAGAAAAAATATATTTATGAAGGTGGGGTGATTTTGGTTAGGTAAACTGTTTCTTATTAGATTTTTTATTATTAAAAAGCATCTCTAACTGGAATAAAATATTAGATTTTAAGTAATTTTTTATTGAAAGAAGACATGATAAATTATTTATAAAAATAGACAAAACAAAATAAACGAGTGATAATAAAAAATGATTTTTTTTTAATTTATTAAAAATATTTCTAATAGCGTAAAATTAAATATTTATATTTTATATTTTTCAAGATAAAAAGTAACTTTTACTCCCGATGAAAATGTCTAAGAGGTATTAACTCAAATGACATTTCCTTCTTAAAAATATTCATAGCGAATTTGAATCAAATTAAGGAAAAAAATAAACCAAATGAACCTCATTAAAAATAAATTGATTTAGATCAAATCACTATATAAATAAGTAAATATTTGTTCTGAAAAAAAAAATTAAAAATCCACACATAATTCTATCGCTAAAAAGTACAAACAATTTTATTATAGTTTTTTTACATCAATCAAATAGTATTGAAAATTACAAAATATATATATATATATATATATATATATATGTGTGTGTGTGTGTGTGTAAATAAATAACATATCTTAAAATGTCATGTGTAATAATAATAGAAAGACACATTTAGTTTGGTTCCGATTGGTAGGATTTGTAAATCGCTTATTTTATAGCGAATCAATTAAGCTAAAATTCAAATCAATTTAATGGGTTCAATAAATATTCTCAAGTTAACCGAGACCAATAAACACTCTTAATCCCCGCCCAAATATTTGCCTTATTAAGAGACATTAACTTGTTTGAAAAAGGAAACTAGGAAGATACGAGATGCCAAATTACCTGTTATTTTTAGAATTTGATGTAGATTTCAAACAATGCGAATCATTTGTTACAGTTTTTTTCCCAAAACATGTTATTAGGTGTGACTTGTTTTTAAAACCATACTACTAATATGAATTATCCATCATTACAACTTTGAATATAACTAATTAAAGTTAATAAAATTATGACTTCCCTTTTTTTGTCTTTAAACCAAGATCATCACATCATTCCGAAGAACCAAGCTCAGACTTTTGGAGATACAAACTTTCACACAGTACAGCCTGAACCATTTTCTGTTACAACGCTAACATGACTTGCTAGGCCACAGATATGAATAAAAATCATTTGATAACGCCATTGTTGGCAACTCATATTTTAGAATGATGACCTTTAAGGGGGCTAAAAAGGCTGGGTCTATGACAAATACTCCCCATCCAACGAGCCAAAAATACAATCCAATGAAGTCAAACTAAATAACCCGAATCCACCGTCTGGGTTGAAAATTGAGGTTTTGATTAAAAAAAATCTTAAAGGGGAATAATGTATTTTAACAAAAGAGTTTAAGGAATGAGCAAAGTTGTATTTTCCAAACTAATCTAATGCTTTAAACAATTAAATTTCATATCAATTCTCAGGTTTGGCTTAGGAAGTTAAACAGAACTTAAATTTGACAAATTTCAACATGCTGCCCCTTACGATTGAGATGAGGTAATCTAACAATAAACGCGTTTCAAGGGGGGAATAGAAATATACTAAATTAAAATCAATACTGTCAAAGCAGAAGTTCCTATCAGCTGACCAAGGAAGAAACTAAATTAATACTTCTGCACCTAGCAACAAGTACTGGTCATTACCACATGCATATTTTGGAACACCAGAAAATAAAAAGGGCAAAAGAGCAAACACACTAATTATACACCATCACCTCCTAATTAATTATGAAAAAATTGCCTTGATTATTGTGAAATCTCCGAGTTCAATCACTGTCCTCTTCATCTGCATAAAACAGACAATGTTAAGGACAATCAAATCATGAAAAAGCAAAAGTCGAACACATTGTCATAGGGAAGATAATTCACCACAGTTTTACACCTGTTACGTAAAACTGCTTCACAATAAACTGAGAAATAATAAGGGCAGCTCACTTTTTCCTCTCTGTTATATTATAGCTTAGAGATAACTACGGAAGGAAATTGGGTAACAGGATACTAAAAGAAGGATCTATAAAAATGAAATGCAAGAATGAACCCAAAATCTTTCATCACCCACAACTATTAGAAACTAAAGGGAAAACTTGAAAAGAGACTTCATTTTCCAAACAAAGATACTTTAACTGTCGTGTGATTAGCTGCCATTGTCTATGTTGTGTTCACATATTCATAAGGCCTTATTACTAATCAAGGATATGCTCAATCCAAGTGTGTCCTATACAAAGACCTTGTCAAAATTCAGTAATGATGATGACTAATATCCCCATATTTTAAATATTATTGTCAACATCAGATAGATATCAAATAGAACTTAAGTTACAAAGGATGGCCCAATGCTATAAAATGTTGAAATCATTAACACCTACTGTCAAATGGGAACTTAAGTTACAAGAGTAATCTCACTTTGGATATGGAATAAATGATGCTAAAACAAATATACCTACTGTTCATGATGATTCAACCTTTTCAAAAAAAGAAGTTATTATTATTAACAAACTACTTAACTACAGCAAAAAGTACTATTGAACGCATGATTCCTGAATCTATGATATCTGTAATAACCAATAAATTGAAAACAGGGCAAAGCCTCAATATATTTTAAATATACTTACCATCATTAAATTCTTCACTTTGACTTCCATCATCATCATCATCATCATCATTGTCACCACCGCTATCCTCTTCCTCATCTTCATCATCTTCATTATCAATGTCTTCATCATTATTAACACTATCTTCGGCCCCATTGCCACTAGTTTCAACTGGAGCCTTGGGCTTCGGAGGTGAAGGAGCTATATAACTACTTGTGGACCTTCTACGAGAACTTGAAACGATATTGCTTACATCAATACCCTCAAGTTCTTTGGCTCTTGCCTTCTTCCTTTTTACTTCCTTAATTTCTGAGTAAATAAGGGAACATCAGAAAAGGGGGAATAGGAGCCATTAAATGAATAGATGAATATAATGAAAATCAAAGCCAGTCATATCTGCAGGTCAATGTAGACATACCATTTAAAATGATCCAATAAATAGGGAATATTAGAGGTTGGCTGAAATTACATTACCTTCCCTCTAATTTCAGATATTAGACTTTTTAAATCCCAGATATAGTGGCGTGTATCAGCCAGCCCAGAAACTGCTATAGCAATATAACATGTAGGAAGATAGCAGCTGTTCTGAATTGTTTGGTCACTATTGTGATTTAAATTATAGTATGTAAAGCTTTAAATAGTTTATTACATTTTTTCTTCTTATTGTTGTTTAGTTTATTATATTTTTAGTACTATTATTGTTTAATTTACGATATTGTGTAATGTTTTATTTAGTTTTTTATTACTACTATTAACTTATTTAGGTTAGTATCTTACATGTTATGCTTTAAATAGTTAATTATATTTGATTACTTATATCATTTAGTTTATTTATTATAAGATATGATATGCTATGCTTCATTAAAAAACCAATAGATAGTCTAAACTAGACTCAAGAGGGGCCCAACAAACTAAAACGAAAGAAAAGGAGAAAAAACACTCAAGTGTTTGCGCCCATGGGCCCAATTCTAACCATTTCTTTACTATATAACCCTAACCAGCTCTAACAATCCAGTAGCTCAGCGCAGTCCCCCATCACAGAAGTTTTGACAGCAAATGTGGAAAGAAAAACACAGCATCACAGCAACATCGAAAGAGGGAAGAAATCAGATGGAAAACGGGCAGAAAGGCTGTAGCAATAAAATAGGTTGACAGGACAGTGCAGCACTAATGGGAGTGATGTGAAAGATCTGTGACTCTCTCCACTCCAGCCACAGAAGTTGCAATAGTTAATTGTGCCACCCCAATTCTCCACAGCACTGATTAGAGTAACCTCCCAAACTTTAAAATTTTACATAAAAAATACTCATTATACTTTTAGTTTTCAATTCAATTATACCGCTGGAAGACAGGTCCAAATGCAAAGGTGAAGTAGCACTTTGGTGACCAATTGGTTATGGGTTTGAATCTGAAAACAGTTTCTTTCCATATGTAAGGGTAACCTAGGTAAGACTGTATATAATGACCCTCCCTCATACCTTCACATTGCGAAGAGCCTTTTGGCACAGTTGTATGTTAGTTTTATTAAATTATACTCCATACACCCACCATTGTCTGAAACTACGAAACTTAAAACAATGTTATCTAATTCCAATGATATAGAATGACACTTTTACTAGGGAACAACATATATCAATAAAAATGTCTAAATTTTATTTTTTAACTAAGTTTTCACTCCACAATATATATATGAATGAAGTCAAGGCCCTAAAATGTCACAGATTTTAAATTATGGACAAATTATGGGACAATTTAATTTTGTTTATAGTACACTCACAACACAAGTAATTAATTAAGTTTAGTTCCTCACATCTTAAAACTAATAGAACTAAACAAACAAGACCAAGGTAAAACTAGCAACGGTTTCAATTGTTTGGGTTGCATGAAAGATAATAGGACACAGCTGATAACAACAACTCCAAGGGCTCTCCTTTGACAAAGGAATGCATATTTTATTCAATCAAGATGAAATATTGCAGCTAATATCAAGGGATGAAGGAATACTACTAAACATGAACTCACCCTTTTCAGATGGATTTGAAGACAATCCTTCTCTAGATAATATTTCCTCCAACTCCTTAATTAGTTGTCCTTCCCGTTTATTTTCAGTCACTTGCTTGACTTTTTTGTAAATTGAGGGAGGAACACTGTGATAGAAATATGTAACATCAAACTATCTTCCTGAACAAATATCTCTGGACCATAAAAAGGAATCCGAAAAAGAAAGTTACCCCATTCCACATGCTTTAATAACAGATTTTAAGTGCTCCACATGTTTTCCATACACAGGAGTTGAAACCTCTTTCTTCTGTAGTTCAGCAGAAAAAATAAAGCTATAATTCAATGAAAAAAAAAAACTCATACATCTAACTTGTAGAATTTGAATAAAAAAAATGTTGAATACAGTTTCATGGAAATTCACACATAAAAGGACAAGACTAATAATATAGAGTTTTTATTCAGCTAAGAGATTGTAATTTTTCAATAATTATGGCTATGGCCTTAACTTTTCAACTTATACAGGCATTCCTATAGCAATCAGAATAAAAACAATAATTTAGTATGACCTTGGAAGGTTTCTCTGGAGATGAATGGGACTGATCATCTTCAGAGTTTTTCCCATTATCTTCTGCATCACTACTGTCTTCTGAGGCTGCTTTAGCAGGCTTGATCTTTTTCTTACTGGACAGATCAGTCTCCTCTCCTTTACGCTTTTTCGTTCGAATAGGAGTCTGCGCTTTTCCTTTAGGAACAACCTTTTTCCTAGGTTTAACTTCATCTTCCTGACCCTCTTCCTCATCAGTCTCCTTATCTGAGGTTTCAGAGTTCTCTTCACTGCTGGCCTTTTTAGTTACTTTGGTATCAGGTTTTTTCTTAACGATTTTTTTAGCATTCTTTGCAAGTTCCGAAACTGCAGAAGACGCTAGTACCTTCACATTTGAAAGATACATGCAAAGCATGAGTAGTGTTCGTGCTTCTTATGGGCCTCAATGACACTTCATAGATTTTTCACTCACCTCATCAAGCTGTTGACTTATAAACTTCTTATAGGGATCAAGAGTAAATTTATCAAGTTTAAGATCTTCCTCCAATAGTCGACGAAGACTAGCCATAGTAATTGTCCTGAAATTAACAAGTGAAAATAAGTACCCCATGTCATATCTTATAGCCAAAGAATCAGTTGATGTGAATAAATTTACCAAAGTAAGGACATGCAGTGCATTGTCATAAAGAGAGTTCAGAATGATAAATAATTGAAAGAATCAGTAGCATACTCTGCATTAGCCTTGATGTACGAAGATCTTTTTCTAACAGCTTTCTTAATAAGAGCCTCACTTGGAACCACTTTATTCCCATTGCCGTTATTATCCTTGGTTTCAAGTTTAGCCCGTTTTTGTTCTTTAAGAAGACCTAAAACTGGAGAGTCTTCCATTTTCTCCCCATCTTCAGGGCAAAGATCCTTCTCATCTTTTAATTCACATTTTTCTTTCGGTTCTTCTGACTCTTGTGCACTTGCATCCTTTTCCCCTGCCTTCTCTGATATCTTTGAGCCATCATCATCATCACCGACCCCTTCTAAGCACTACCAGCAATGAGGTAATAAAAACACATTGATAAAGAGACATAAGAACAAGATCCAAGCATTCTTCGTAACATCAGAATTCATAAAATTAAACCAATCGCAACACAAATATGTTATAAAGCAAATTGTTATCATGAATGCAGCCAAATAGTAGTAATAAATAATTTATTCAATACCACACACTAGTCAATCGTACTTATACTAATAATCATACATAACTCTGGTTAAACACCCTACATTGAGGTCCTGATTAAATAAAGGGAACAACAGTTCCTCTTAAAGTCCAAGTAAAGGCAAAGTTGCATTTCATATTGCATTGACAACCAACTTATTCAGCTACCAAATGATAACCAAAAGTGTAAGATACTCTGAATCATAAGATTTAAAAGAAATTTCAGCGAATCCAGAGCGCTCCTAATAGTAATTCGAACGACGTTACTCATTCAGCACTTAGGGTTGGCTATCGGGAGCAATCACTAGTGAACAACAGAAAAACTAGAAAGCCCTAGAAGCTTCCACTTATGCATACTGACTATGTTGGAATTAGGGATTCGAACTGAGAAGAAAAAGGAGTACCTTGAGCAAACATTGTTTGATAAATCTCTTGTGCACGTCCAACGCATACTCCTCCAATTCTAAGTCTTTCTCAAGCAATCGACGAACACCCTCGAACGTCAAAGAGCTGCATTGAAAGGCGAAACAGAAGGAACGGTACATAAGATTTGAGAACAGTGAGAAGAAAGAAGAAGAAAGAGAGAAGAGTTAGTTACTCCGATTGTTCCTTGAAGTGAGAGACCCGAGAGCGCATAGCGGTTTCAATCTGAGACTCTATATTCTCCCCTTTCTTCTTCCCCTCACTGTCTTCTGCCATGTCTCTCTCTCTGCGAATTCTCAACTTTCAATTATCACTTTGCTAATTGGCGTGTGATTGCATGAATTGTATTGAAATTAGGGTACACTCTCTCAGTGCTGTGTGTTCGAAATACCAGAGTGCGTGCTTGCCCCTATGGATGGACTCACATGCTTCTTCTATGTTACTATTTTTTTTTTTTATTTAATTCTGAAACTTTGTTTCCCAAACTTTTATTTTACAATTATTGTCTAATTTCTATGTGATTGAATTATTTCGTTAGTAGTTTTTAATAACTCTGAGAAACAAAACAAAAATTAACTCTCAAATTAATTACTTTTTAATTTTTTATGTCAAAAATTCCCCTTTTTTTCTCAAAATATCAACTTTTTTTATTAATAAATTTCTTTTTTTTTTCTGTATATTTTTTTCCCTCCAAATGTTTTTAGGATTAAATTTATCATTTTTTAAATACAAACTTATATATAATGATCATAGTTATAAGATTTTGACGTAAGCTCTTAATGTATTACAAAAAATAACACGTGACATTCTTTAATTTTTTATAAAAACTTCATTTTTTTTACAGTTTTTTATGAAAAATTAATTAAAAGCGTCTTTTTGTAATCTTAAATTTTTTACATAAGTTAATTTTATATACTTCTTTATAATATTAGACTTTGTAGAATTTTATTTAACTTTAAAAATAATAATAAAATACATAAATTTACCAAGAATTAAAAAGCCAACAAATTTATGTCTTTCATTTCAGAGTGTGTTTAAATTTAAATTGCATTTATTTAAAATCATGTTCAATTCAACCAATCAATCAATTGTATAACTTTTTTTTGTATGAATTCAAATACGTAAAAAAATTTAAACTTTTTTTATGATATCATCGGTGTTAAAAATTGATAAAAAATTTATTAAAATCGATATTTTTTTATCTATATTTTTCTAAACCCATAATTTAGTTCGATTTTCATATTAAAATTTAACAATAAAATAAAATTGAATCGAATCAATTGTTATATTTAAATATAATATTATATATTTATAATTATTTTTTAATTAATAAATACGTAAAATTTATTTTATAATTTAATTGCTTTTTAATTATAATTATTAAATATACTATGATAATATTATATTATAAATTTTAATTATAAGAGAATGTAATTTATTTATAAACGCACAAGAATAAAATTATGAATATAATAATAATTATATAATAAAATTATATAAATAAAAATTACAAAATTGATTCAAATTAACTCATGAACATTATTTTATTTTTATTTTATTATATATTAAATTAAAATAGAACCATATTTTATTTTTATATTTTACTTAATGATTATTTGCTAAAAAAACAAACAAAATCACCTAACACCCCTAATTATAACTCCTTCTTAAACATATATAACTTTTTATTTAGGTCTTATATATATATATATATATATATATATATATATATATATATATATATATATATATATATATATATATATATATATATATATATATATATATATATATATATATATATATATATATAAATAAGTAGTATTCCTTTACTTGTTATTACGTAATTGTCACTGAAATAAAAATACGTATGAATCTCGTTTAAAAAATGAGATCAACAATAAATTATATATATCATTTTTTTTAAATCAATAATAATTTATATATATTATTTTCATTAAAAACAAATTTATAGTTTAAATTTAAACAATACATGAAATAATTAATTCTAACCTAAATAATCTAAGACTCATCACACAAGTTTAATCATGTATAAGTGCATGACATGCCTTAAAAGTTACGTTACTCAAATAATTTATTCTAAGAATATTTTAATTTTTTTTTTAATTTAGATAAATATATTGAAATGATTTTAAAGATTGTTGATAGTTCTTAAATAATAATTGTGACGAGTTAATACGATATTTTCTTAATTTCAATTAAACAATTTTTTTTAAAACTTAGAAAACTAAAATCAGATTCACCCCAACGCTTAAGACATAAAAATATAACTAAGTCATATTAATGATACAATTTTTTTAGATAATTTTTAATCTATATTTTATTTATCTTAAAATATTTTGTAAGAACAAAGCTAATATATATGAGAATATGTGTGAATTTTTTATTTTTTTTTTGTCTTTGGTTATACTTGGCTTCAATATTAGGTTCCGTTATCTTTCTTAATGATAATAATGGTTGAGTTCGAGAAAAAAAAAAATATCTTTTACCTTAATACAAAGTAGCAAATATTATGTATTTGTTCTTTTACTTTCAATAAGTATAGTAACATGCAGGTAGACTACCAATAGTGTTTTTGTTGTCACTTAATAATTAAAATAATTCAATACTTTAATTATTTTTCATTCTTATGAAATTGAAGATAACATTAAAATAACTAGGAAATATAATTTTCTAAGATACAATTTTGTCAAATGATGTGGATTGAGAATATAATTTAATGAATTTTCTAATTTTAGTATGTTATTTTCTTCACCTTCTCTCACTCATAGTTTAGAAGAATATATATCTCATCATGCATTCTATCACGTGTCATTATAGGAGACAATTTTTATTCAGGCTTATTTATATGGTGCAAGAAGCCCCAAACCGCCATTATGACTTTGGGGAGATAATACAATATGATCTTGTCATGTTTAACCTACTAAGGTGATCATTATCGCACTTAGGAATATCCTCGTCATGTGTAAGTGATGGTCGTTAAGGACAAAGAGTCGTTGTTCATGAATTTTGGTAATGAACATGAAGAGAAGTAGATGAATGAATAAAGAAAGGAAACAAGAAAGAAGTTAATGAAAACATGAACAGAGTCCCACATGTATGAGTACTAGTATCATAACCCGTTCAACGCACGGGATTTTTTAAATTTTTATATTAATAATAAATAATATCTTAATATTAATAAGAAAAAAAGAAATGTTATAAATGATTTTCAATTTGTAAAATTTTTAAATGAAAAAATTATATTGAAAAAGATTGTATAAAATTAAAAAAAAAAACTCACAATAAATACAAAATATAGTAATACCATAACCACAATACTAAAATAAGTTATTAGTTATAAAGTACAAGTAATAATAATTTTGTGTGATATTTTGTAAAAGGTAAGAAATAAAGTCAATTTTAAACATCGCACTTGCAATCTATGATTCATAAACAAGGTAATTCTTTCTAAACATAAGTTTTTCATAAGGTATAATGTGTCTTCTTTATACATCTATTATAATAGGTATAATATTTTTTGTCTTTTCCCAACATTTTGTTCCTGACACTATATCTTTCTTATTTTAAAACACTTGACTAAATTTTGTGAAGAGCAACAAAATGAAAAGGTAATTGAACATTGAAAAAGATAACCTGGGGGTTTGGTACTAAAATTATTATGTTGCTGATGGTTGATAAAATATAAACTGTCTGTAAATATTATTCATATTCATCTATAACGTGTATATGTTTATTGTTTTTTCGAGATATTCAATGTGTAACTTTTCTTCTATTGATTTGTATACAAAATTGTTGCAGCATAACTTCATAATTTTCAAGTAATGTCACATATCCTAATTTGACAACATATTTCAATTTTGTTTGTTTTGACATGTTCAAGGAAAATTTCAACCAAAAACATCTATATTTGATATAGTAGCAATTATGACAATAATTTTCTGTATATAATATTATATGTTCTGGTTATAACAAAAGAGGACATAGATTAGAATGAGAGAATATATATTTATTTTGTGCAAAAGTAGAAAATTTAACATTTAAGATTCAAAATATAGGAAACAATTATCGATCAAAAGGTCATGATAGACATATTACAAAAGAAAATCATAAAACAATAACTTAACTATATTACAAAGAGAATGCCTATTACATAAGTCATATTATCATATCCAAAACCAAACTTTAACTATATATTTTAGATTGTTGCCAACTTAAAATATCACTTCATGACCTTCCTTCAATCAATTTTCATGACAAAATTGTTTCCACCCTTTTCCAATTTTAGAGGATTTTTTTGCTTGGTTTCTAATAAGAAGTTTACAATGAACATGACTTACTTCTCCACAGAGTAATAAAGTTTTGAATCTACCTCTACGAACATAAGTTGCAAAATTCAATGGCAAATCATATTAAAGATTGAACGCTAAAATTAAAATATCACTATAATGATAAAAAGTAGCTAAACAATTAATATAAGGATGAGAATAAGAATAAAAATCAAACCAAATGACTTCCTTTGCTTTGGGATTTAGTTAGTGTTACTAGAAAATAAACTAAACCTTCCCACCATGCAAGATGATCCTCAAAGTTCTTCACAGTTAAAAGTGTATAAGTACCTTTAAATACTGTTATTCGAAAAATAGAATGTCCAACATATTGAAACAAAATGAAATGGTTCTCAGTCATGTTGTAGAACCTTCTTAACTCAACTCATCCTTGTGTGAGCAAAGGCCTATCTAAGTTCATGTTGTAAGTGACAACATTTAAGTTACCCTTGCGTCATGCAAACTCCATTGATCATCAAGCTCATGTGCAAACGCTATAGCAAACTCATGATCAACATATCCAAAATCCTACACAAAAAATTAAAAAAATTATGATTTTACTTATATAGAAACAAATAGATAGAACAATAGTGTACAAAAGAAATTTATAGTAAGACATTCCATTACTTAAAAAACTATAAAAAGATATAATAAGAATACTTCCCAATACTTAAACTAAGTGGGCATTCCATTACTCCATGAAATCATTAGGCCTCAAAAAATATAGAACCGTGTTGTAGAAAAAATATGTGTAAATATGAGTAAATAAATACAAAGGATGAATATTTGAAAATATCAACGGTAATGAATGCTACCATCAGAGTTGTATGTTTCCAATGTAAATCATAATTGTAAATAATGAATAAAATAATAAAAGAAATAAACAAATGATGGAATGTGATTAGATGAGTAGATTTGTCATAGAGAGTAAAGTTGAATGATGGGACGGGATGGGAAAAAATAGAATGATGGTTTTTCTTCCTTTGATGTATACTTCTAGCATGTATTGGAAATAGAGTAATGACTTATCTTTTCACCAGCTTATTAGAAGAACCGAGACAATAATAATAAATAAATGCAGGTAAATGCTTGAATACATTTTGAAGATTTAAAAGATAAAAATACTTACAAATAGTTATATTAAGTGGGCTTCCATTGCTCCATCAAATGATTGGGCCTCAAAAAAATGTAAAAGAGACTTGTATAAAAAGATATAATAAGAATACTTCCCTATACTTAAACTAAGTGGGCATTCCATTACTCAATGAAATCATTAGGCCTCAAAAAATATAGAACCGTGTTATAGAAAAATGTATAAATATGAGTAAATAAATGCAAATGATGTTTAAGGAAAGACATACAACTTATCCAATCTCACCAAACTAACATAAATATTATAAAAGAGTTCATTATATTGATAATACAACACATTATAATGCAGTTCATCAAAACTACCACAACAAAATATTCAAAAATTTTCTCAGATCATAATGCAGTTCATCAAAAGTATCACAACAAAATATTCAAAATATTCATATTGATAATACAACACATCATAATGCAGTTCATTAGATCTATTAAGTTACTTAATTTTTCTCCATCTTGATATTTTTCTCCATCTTGATATTTTTCTTCAATATTTTTAAAGGTATATCTTCATCTTGTGTGTCCAAGTCTGTTATATTGTGTCGTTTAAGATTTGTCATGACCAAATTATTGCTGAAACCAATATCTGATGCTAAATCAACTGGTTCAGAGTCAACATCATTAGATGCATTGGAGAACTTTGTTAAAGAAATTCTGTAAAAATAAGTTGACATACTTTAGACTAATTTGTTTTAATGTTATATTTGTAATAATGAAGAGAAATCAATTAAATACCTCGACAACAATAATGGAAGCTTTTTCAAAATTTGATTGTTTGCTATTGAATATTGTATTTTCTGAATTGACATCCTAATAAACTTCATTTGGTCAGTATAGAAGTAGAATATCATGAATAACAAATATTAGTTATTGAGTACATATTTACCATTGATTTCATGCAACCATCGGTGAAGTTTTTTATAATAACATCGTCTGCACAAATTTTCTTGACTTTGAAAGTTTGTTCAAACCTGAAACTCTGACCACATGTAAACTCAACTTTGAAGAGAAACGTCTTATTTACCAATTATTCAATCTCATTCGAGAAATTCCCATTAACAACATTCTATAAATAAACCATATTAAACATTCAATGCAATGTAATAAATAGATAAATAATACATAATACATATAATAAATAATAAATATAGGGAAAAAAACTTTATCATGCGAATCAAACATATCTACGCATGATTTTTTTAACAATGTAGCAACATCCTTATTAAAAATTACGAAGTTGCTTGAGTCTATTTCGTCAATGACCCTCACCTTAAGCTTGTACCTGAAATTCATAAGCAATAAAATATTATTTGAAAGAATTTCATAAAAAAGTTGAAATATGATGCCAAAAAAATAGCATTGATTAGTACCTAGGCATGACTTTCATGACATGTTTATTACATTTTTCACAAAAAAACATTTTGGAATCTGGATATACTGCTTTGTTGCACACACAAACTATATAACATCAATCATCATCATGAACAATATGTTTTATAGTGCCTAGAATTACAAAACTTGTTTCCTGTAAAGACAAATATGAACACTAGTAATTAAAACTAAAATGAATAAACAATAACCACAATGAACATCACTAATTAATAGGAATAGAGTAATGAATAGACTAATAATGACTATGACACTTGTTTACAATCTTTTAAACCCTTTATTGTATTTCTAGGAGTAGATTGAAGGAATTCATCTTCACTAGTTTGTTTAGAAGAGTCAGAAAGTTGGCTTAACCCCTGGGCAGGTGACTCCATACTCTGAGACATCTTGCATTCAACAAAACATGAAAAGTTAAATGGACATTTTAGTTGGTTAACACTTAAAGTGAAATTTATGATTTACACCTCTTTTGAAGTGCACATATACTTTATCTGTAAATAACATACAAAGATATAAAACTATAATATAATGTCAATAATTGTAACTAATTATAACACCAATATATTAGTTACCTTGGAAGATTTTGACTTTGTCGAATTTTATGATTATGACAGGATTTTGGATATATCCATATGCAAGGAATGCATTTAGGTCATCAACATATTGGTCAAAAAATGTACACTCTACTCTAAAACTAAGTTTGAAAAACAACACATGTTAAAAGAAAACTAAACTATACTATAGTAAATCCTTAAGCATCAATAAATGGGTTAAAGAACTTTACCCATCAGCCTCTAAGCATATCATGTTTAATTTAGTTTTTTTTTTTCATTCTTGTCTAAAATGAAATCACAAATGAGTGTTATTTAAAATGTATTGAAAGCATGGTAGTGCAACTAACCTTCATATATTGCATGACAAAAGTCCATGGAAAATGACAATTTGTGTTTAGTGAAATCTGAAACAAACCACAGGCGTATGACCTTTGCCAATATATTCCAATTTTCTTTTTTAGAATTGAGTTCTGAAGCAGAGTGATACTCTTTTTTGCAAATTGGACATGTTGCAAACTGAGATAGAGAATAACTCACCCAACGTAGAAATATTGTCATCACAAATGTATATTTATAAGCACGATGGAAAGAGAGAAATGTCATCTGTATTCTAGAATTTGAAATTTGAAATTTAAAATTTTGACAATATTAAAGTAATCTGAATTCAAACTTTTGTAAAGTGAAGATATTACCATTTTTATATATCTGGCTTCCTGTATTTCTGTCATGATATAAAAAATTGCAATTTTTATACCTTCAGCTTGTGCTAACCCATAAGTAAATGCAAATCAATAAGCAAAATTACATAAAACTGTACTGAAATAGGTATAAACATATCTACAACCCTAATAACGGTCAAAGAAGACAATATTGAACCCTAATCATTTAGGGAAAAAAATTTCAACTTCACTCTTGAAGGTAAACAACGTAGAGATTGAAAATCGGTAACTTTTAAATTCAAAAACCTTAGATCAAAGCTAATCAGTAACATTTTTTTCGAAATCGGTAATTTTTAAATTCAAAAACCTTAGATCAAAGCAAATAAGTAACCTTTTTTACAAAATCGATAACGTTTAAATGCAAAACCTTATATCAAAGCAAATCAGTAACATTTTTTACGAAATCGGTAATGTTTTAATAAAAAAAGTTTATATTCAAAAGTAAATCGGTAAGAAAGATAACATAACATATCTGAACGTACATATGAAAATACCTACTTGAGGAAAGACGTGCAACAAAAGAGATTTGATGCTTCTTTTGAGACATTGATCTTGCATAAAAGAGAAAAGATTGCAGCGAAAGCAGAGTGACAAAGAAAATGTGCAAAGCGAAGAAGACTTGCAGTAGACTGAGTGAAGGAGTATATGGGAGCATATGAGAGATTAGGAGAGTATTTTGGCTGAGGAAAAGTATTTGGGCTTGCAGCGTTGTTGTAACCAAAAGAAACCGTTTGTCTTTTTCTACAAATAGGTATGTTTTGTACAAATTTTATTTTTGATTTTTTTGAAAAAAATTGTGATAATGACACCTGTAGAAAGTTAATATTTGTGTTACCTGGATTTGTATATAAGTATAGATGTTAAAACATACCTACTATAATTGGACTGAATGAATTAAATGTCACTCATTTTTGTTATATGGTTATACAAACCAACACTTTTCATCTCACACCATGATTTATGCGGAATAGCCTACATGAGATCACCTACGAAAACACTCAACCCTGTTGATGAACTTGTGAATCAATGTGTGACTTATGCACGTTATCGTCCTTATCCTCTAATGAATGACCCTTTCTTGCAACCCCGAAGAACCACCGGATAATTGCTCTGTTATTTCGATTATTTGCTCACTAAATCACGCCTTCACATGTCTTTACCATCCTTTTCTTATTTGCACTGTGAAATGCAAATGTCATCTTTGTATAGTTTTGAGTTATTTTTATTAGATTTGAAGAGAGGAAAAGAAGGCATTTAAGAAAGAGAAGAAAAAATTATATATATATATATATATATATATATATATATATATATATATATATATATATATATATATATATATATATATATAATTCTCAACCCCATTGTATTGAAAAAAAAAACTGATGGTTACATAACCATCGTCCGCGATCTCAACCACACCCTAGTATATTGCTATTAAAAAAATAAAAAAATAAATATTTGTTAACTTGTTTGAATACTTTATTATGCGTCAAACATCAATAAATTAATATCTTACCTTATAGAATGACATTTGTTCACAAACTCCATAATCTTAATCTACGTTCACTTCATTTATTTCTTATTAGTTTTAATATGAACTTGTAGGCCTGCTCGGATACGTCAAAAATTCATGAGCTTATTCATGATAAGCTCATCATGAAGGAACAGGTACTATTAAAGAGAACTCAACCGACCATGTGATCATATAAAATGTCTTCTATACAGCCCTAGTATGAAGAGATCCTATTCAGCAAATACCGAAACTTTCAGATCGATGCTCATATAAGTCTACAGTCATTCCACGTCGAACTCCAGATTCCCACCAAGACGAACGGAAAAGATATTTGATGCCAAAATTTCATTATGCTACGCGTATGAAGATAACTTTAATCAATCAGCTCCCATGGTGTGACAGAGTGTGTTGCGCACTCAAACACTATAATGTATCAGCCTTTCTTTTCCTGTTGGCTGCTAACGCATCTAGTTGACCCTTGCCAAATACAGACCTGCAGAGAGTGGAAAGACACAACATAACCAGATGATGAGGTAAATTATAAAATTGCAATATCAACTAAGTTTCCATTCAACAACTTAGTCCCAATACTAGTTACCATCCTGAATTCTGACGCCAAAAATATCTTAGTAATTCGTGCTTCCATCTAATATGCATTCACATTTGAAAATAACAAGCATACTGCATGCATAATTTTGTATTGACAAACTTAGACATGAATAAAAGCAAGTATCACCAGGATATTCATCTAGCTGTAGAGATCTGTTGGCAAACTAGTATGTGGCTAAACTTTATATGTTAAAAACTACAATTGAATTCATAGGCTAGTTTATACGCAATGAAAAATTTAATCTTTTAGTAACCAATCTAATCCGTGGACGAAAACGTAACTTTCTTTACAAACGCATATGCTGGAAAATAATCATACAGAATATACATAGTCCATGCCAATTGTTGCTTATGGAAAAGCTTGAGGCTGTGGGAGTATTATCATAAGATTATTCAAAATACAGGGCTGAAAGCTTCATCTAATTAGCTGGGATTGTTTTCCTCATCTTAGCTTTTCCTGGCATGCTAACCCCTATATTAGAGACAGTCTTTCCGCTATGATATATAAGTCAGCTACAGAGAGAAACTGATAATTGTATCAAATTATAAAAAAAGAAGTAACAGCAGTCTGATAATAAACTAGTAAAAGAATACAATTGAAAAGGAAAGATTTATATAAAGTTGAACAAATTCCTATTATCTCGTAACTAAATAATGAATATTTACACTCATTTGATTGATAACATATGGAGAAACTTTATGAAAACAGAATGACAAATA
This sequence comes from Sphenostylis stenocarpa, assembly GCA_963425845.1. Taxonomy (NCBI): domain Eukaryota; kingdom Viridiplantae; phylum Streptophyta; class Magnoliopsida; order Fabales; family Fabaceae; genus Sphenostylis; species Sphenostylis stenocarpa. Next base: position 12,299,461 of record OY731406.1, read on the forward strand.
GCTAACTTGAGGAAATAAACACTTACCCACAGGTTGAACACTTATCATGATGCTCACAGAATATGGATAAACATACAGAGCATACAAAGCCCATGTCAATTGTTTGCTTATGGCAGAAGCACCTGCACAATTCATACAACTTCGTTGTCGGTCTCATAATTTCTATAGTAAACAGAAGAAGATTGCCAGAATTAAAATGACAGGATGAAGGAGTTTAACATCAAACAACTTGAATAAATCCACTAAAATTACATTACATATATCATCAATCACAAAGAAACTCAGTGTTCGGTATCATTTTAAAATTGTACTAATTTATATCAAGGAGATAACTAAAAAGATCCCTTAGTTAGGTGTTTATATTTAGTGAATTTAGCCTTTAAAAGTTGGCTTACTGATTGCATAAATTGTGGTTCAGTTTATAAGAACAAATCATAATTAGTTGTGTATCTTCAAACCAACATAAAGGGACCAATTGAAGGAAAAAAAAACAAGCTCAATGATAACTTGTAGTTCGAATATTTGTAGTTACAAGGGAGGGGAGAAACAGAGAGTGAAAGAAAATGAACATACAAAATCTGAAACAGGAAAAGGTTAACTAAGGACAAACTTACGAGGCACGGAAATCCACACCCACAGATTTAGGAAGCCTTAAAAATGCACGAGAATGCAAATCAGTTGCAAACACTGTCTGCATATGTAAGGTTAGATTAGTGACAGAAGTAACACAAAAGTTAAAATTCAAAAGACAAATAATCCAAACCTGATTTGAAAAAAAATGATAATTTGCTTAATCCTTTTCAGAATCCAATTATTATAGCTTCAAGTTTGAGACCAATATATAATGAGTTGTTACAGTAGTTTTTCACATTTATTACATTATTTGGTTGAGTTGCTTCCCTAGAAGAAAATAACAAGTCAATTGTCTTTCTGTTTTAAGAAATGCATACTCAATAAAACAAGGAGCCTAAACATGAACTGTTAGGACCCTAAAAGAAAATATGGGCCCAAATTTAGTACATCAGCTACCCAAGCCCATATAGTAAGGAGAGTTATGTTCAGGAAAACATGAAGGGGCAGGGAAAGAATGTTGACTTCACAGAGAAAGAGAGGAATGAGCTGATTGTGTAATGGGTTTTTAAGTTATATTGGGACATGGAAAGATAGAGGAGAGGTATGACGAGAATCATTGAGTTTGTTATCAACAGTGAGCTAAAGACCTTTGTAGGAGTTTAGCCCCATGAAAGCAGGAATATTCATCCCACTGTAGTCCTTTCATTTCTGCCTAAACTACATGATTTTGAAAGATTTCCCAACATTTTATGTTGACCCAAAAAGGACCTCATGACAGCTAGGTAGTTTGTACCATACCATACCAAGTAACCACCAATCTTGAGGAGCAACCATGAAAGAAAGAGCTACAATCCCACACACCAGATATAGAAAGCAACAATACAACTAAAATTCAAGTAGATTTTTGTCAGGGACACAGAGATCGATTGATCAATATGAAACTCGAGAGTGGATGGTTGACCACCATAAATTTAAGGACTTATTTGTTGAATAGCCACTAGCTTTCTTCAAATTTTAAACTAATTCTGTCTTTAAAACAACTTCCTCTCCGGAATGAAGACAGACAGCACTGTATAAGAGCATATAAATCATTGCTCTTGCATGTCTTCTAAAGACATTTAAGTTAATAACTTATTTTGGAATGATGTCGATCCTAATCAATCATGACCTACTGAAAGCTAAGAAAACATTTCTCACCCACCAACCCAAAAACAAAGGATGAAGTGCCAGAAAGCCATGACTTCAGTCTCTAGTTTATTGAATGGTATCAGCAAGACACCAGTATTAGCAATATATACTGTGTCTCGTCATTACTGGTGCCTCCATACCACCAATAATTCTTTTAAGTTGCATATTATACATGCAAATTGATTGCAAAAAAAATCTTGAATTATAATCACAGTCAAGGCTGCTAATCAAGTTTTAAATTTTACAAGGCAAATCTAGGAACTTAACTTTCAACCACATTTATATATACTTAGTCCAAGATCAGTTCAACTGCAATGAAATAACAATTGTATTCCAGTCGTGGTATGGACTTTCAGGATAGTGACATGCTTCTATGAATCCTTATGGTTCATATTTCCTGGTTTCCAGAATTAGAAGCGAATATTTTACATCCCATAAAGAATTGTTGAATTCAAGTTTCAACAGCAAGAGAAAAGGATGGACTGCTTTTGGCATCAAGCAAACAGGGTAGATGAGCTTGGATTTTCAGGTGGAGGGGCCAAAGCCACTGGCTTTATGAACAAAAAAAAAAAACTGTATAACAAGTCACACCAATGCTTCAAAAGACAATTAAAACACAAGCTTACTGAAAGATATTGATAAAGGCCGTCCAATTGGGGAGGCTTGTAATATATTCCACCAGTTATGTATGAAGCCTGTCATTCATGACACAAAAAGAAATGACAATAGTCAATTAAACACATTCTGCAACTGCAATATCAACTCATTCAATACGTGTGTTTTTACTTAACTACCTGCTGGAGGAACGCAGAATTGTTTGAACCAATATAACAAGAATCTATAGGAACCTACAATATAAAATACAAGTTACATGAAAATGCTAGTTACAAAATAAAAATACAAGCAAACTTCAAGTTTAGTTAAACAAATGTTACTGGAAAATGCCTGACTACTGAACAGTCTCCTGGCAAGAAAAAAGCCAAAGTTGAAAGAAGAAAGAAAATAAAAGGCAAAGATTCAGTACATACCTCAGAACGCTGTGCAGAGAATATTGCATTCATAATTGCCACATACCTGAAAAGGATAGAAGGTGTTATTTGAAGAGAAATGTCAATGCAATTATAAATTAGAATATATAAAAGGTAAAGATCGTGAGGAACACACTGTTCTGGTCCATCAGCAGCCCCTTGCAAACATAAAATCTGTTCATGAATCAGTAAGTAAAACAGCAATTATTTAATATCGACAAATTGGAAAGGAATGGCAAAATTAAAGAAGAAGCGACAAAAATGTAGACGGCTGAGAAATACTAGATTCCTGAAACAGCAAGAACCAGTACATCATTAAAAACAAAGAAAAGACCAATCATGTAAGAGAATTAGCAAAAGGGAGTTAGCAATAATCGTCTCCAGTTTAAACCAGATCAAAATCAATTCGATATTAAAAATAATACCATGGAGCATCCATAGAAAAGTTTACAGAGGAAACTAAACCTTAATGTCTTCTCATTTTACAAACAAGCAAATACAAAAAGTAAATGCAATACTTAGCGTGGATGAATTCAATGGACACCCAAGACCAAAAAAAAAGTCTAACAAAGAGCAAACCCCGCAATACCAACATCAGATGACAGAAAAAACAAGCACATCATTTTCAAAGTCTAACATCAAACTCATAGAACTCCTCATCAATACAATAAAAGGCAAAAGTCCATCATACTAAACTAACAGTTCCAATCGCAGTTGCAACTCATCATTGCATTCAAGTACAAAACTCAATGTAATAACAAATTGGCGATTAAGAACGCATATACACACCCGAGGCTGCGGAGGCATAGGTCCTAAACGAAAAGCTCTCTGTATATCTGATAATCCAATCAGGTCAAACAAAAAAAGAAGTTAAAGCCCTAATCAGTAGCATAAGGTGTTCTCAATTTCATTAGCGAAAATCCAAAGAACTTGGAAACTAAATTGGCGATAAGGATACAACAAAGCGCCATGGACAAGGAGCCGGATAAGAGCGAAGAAGGAACGGTCCCAGATTTGTGAGGCACGTCTAATTGCTGGTCCTTAGAAACAAACTCGTCGAGATTGTGGAGTAGATTGGAATAAAGCGCGGGCATTGTACCGGTGGTGGAACCATGATTCCGTTCGGAAGTGGAATCGTAGACGTAGGCGCAAGAGTTGCATCCGGTGGCGATGACGATTACCTGATTGAGCTGGCCAAGGAGCAGGATCGAGTTGAGAAAGGCGAGAACCTGGGAATTGAAAAATTAAGATTTTGGAATGGGATTGGTGAAGTTGTTTGAGCACGGGAATTACTTGGGAGAGGAACTCGGCGAAGGGGAAGGGAAAAGTGGTCCAGAAGAAAGGATTGGTGTCTAGCGTCACAACGAGAAGGCTCACATCGTCTGCAAAGAAAGGAAGAAGGGTGAGTGGAGAGAATAAGAGATTGAGTAGTGAGGGATTGAGAGAGTGCAGAGAACCTGTGTAGAGTTTTGAAGGAGCTGAAGGCATGGTGTGCTTGCGACTGTGTCAGGTGAAAAGGAACTACCAGTGCTTCTGCTTTCACTAAGAATTAATTTCTTGGCAACTCATGGAGGGACATTATGCAATAACCCTTCCCGGGCTTGAGGCCCAACTTTCTTTTTTCTTGCAAAATAGTAACAAATAATAATATAGGAGGTTATTTTTTGTATGTGAGTCAATATTTTCAATATTATTTTTAAATTTTTATTGATAATCTAATTTATCAAATAATAATAATAATAATTTTAAATAAAATAAAAAATTATTTTATTAATATATATATATATATATATTTAATTTAAAATAAATCAATTTATTCTAATAAAAACTTCTATTTTTTATTTACATATTAAGATAAACTATTATTTTAGATAATTATATGGTTAAAAAATAAACAATGAAATATCTAAAATAAAAATTAACTTTATTAATATAATTCAAATTTAAAAAATATATTGTGTTGTTTTTTTTTTAGATGAATTCTTTTTATATAAAGATATTATAATTATTTTAAAAGTTTTAATCAAACTAAAATTATAATTCATTTTAAAATCTAGATGAGATAAGTTACCCAAATTTTTTTATACCCTTAATTATCATCTCCTCTTAAAAACAAAAATTCATAAAAAAAAATATCCTTTACATAAATCAAACATATGACATCATAATGTATATGACAATATCTGTCTAATATCTTACTCATTGAACTCTAATGTTATTTAAATTACTAATTTTCCATTTACCACATAGTACAAATTTGATATTGCATTTTCTTCCGGTTGCTCTTCTTAAAAAAATATTTTTATTAATTGAATTGAACTAATTAATTTGTTTTCTATACCGAATGTTAAAATGGCTGACCTACTATAATCATGACGGGTTGTAGATCTTAACCCGTCCGTTAAAAAACGAGATGTTTTGTCATAATTTTTTAAAAATTTAATTTATTATTTTTAAAATAAAAATTTTCAATAAATTTAATAATAAAATTATCATATATATATATATATATATTTAAAGTTAATAATATAAATCAACATATTATTTTAAGAAATTATAATTTAAAACAATAATAAAATTTATATAATAACAAATATATATAAATAATGTTAAAACTTGTAAATTTTATATTTTTTATATTTAAAATTTAAATATCTATATTTTTTTCATTTGATAAAATCTTACATTGTTCTTCCACTAATTCTTATATCTTTAATTTAAGTTATAAGGATAAAAACAACCAGCGTTTAACATAAATAAGAAAGAAATGATAAATAACAAGAGAAAATAAGAAAGGAATTTGTGCTTAACTAGTAAAAATATTTCTTATAACTAGTAAAATGAGACTTTTATTTTTATTTTTTTATAATTTTTAATTTTATATTAAATATATTATAATAAAAAAATATTTTTTATTAATTAGTTACGCCACAAACCATTAAAACTTATTGAAAAGATCAATTCATCCCATATTATAGTGAACTGACCGAGCCAGGCCCGTTTACCTAACAAATATATAAAAGTAATTGATAGTAGGGATTTGAATTGCTTATTCTGGATAATGATTAGATTTTGATAATTTAATACTCGAATGAACAACTTTATGATGTCAATTATCTTTGGTAATAAATCTATGATATTAACTCTAATTGGTAGAACATGACTTAAATTGATTTGAATTGTTAAATATTATTAATATGAAATTTGACATTATCAACCCATTAAAACTAAATATATTCAAATAATTAGTATAGAAGTCAATCATTACTCCAATTCAAATAATATTCATACCCAAAATTCAAGTTATGTTATTGTTTTCTATATCAATGAGAAGTTCAAAAGTCTCTCATGGTCACCTTCAAATTCAGAGCTTCTATATAGATTATACCTAGAATTACTGACACCAGTTTAAAAAATATAATCAAGCAAAACAGAAAATAATAAATAGCTAAGCTTGTGATGAAACCGGACATTTCATAGTCTTACAAATTCATGAATCAGTACAAGAGTACAGAATGAATATCAGCAACTACATTAGACAGGAGCACCCGTGACAAAGAAAGTAGCAGGCAAACAAAACCCACCACAAAATTGATAAGATTACAATGCCGCGGGTATCATCAACTTGACAAACAACAACACAAGTGCATACGTCAAAGTGGGTAATGGTTTCACCAAAGAACATGCAGCGGAAGCACCAGAAGAAAGGCCGCTAATAGGGCCATTTGCAGGAGAGAATCCTGGAAGCCCCGTCGAAGGAACCAGTGAGGATATGGGTGATGTAGGACCTGCTCCATCGAACAGTGGTGCTGGTGCTGGTGCAAACACTGTGTCTTTTGCAACGGTGGTAGGTGGGGCAACTAGAGGAGGGAATTCCTGTGAACCTGAAACATCATTTGAAATAGATTTAGAAGGCATTTCAGGACATACAAAGTATCTTTTTTGTCACCAAATTTTCTTTTGGGGTGAAGGTGATTGGAGTATGTTAAATTAGGAATTGCATCAAGAACATCCCTAATGATCCGGCCATCTAGAGCCACATACAGATTGCTAAGTTTCCTGTTATCACTTTAATCCGGATTGTAATGCTACACAACATCAAACCTAACTAAATTTTAACTCTGAAAATAAAGTCTATTCTAAAATCAAAATTTGCATGGATGGCACATAGAAAAAAGGTAAGAAGGTTGAAGGTGATTCATTGTCTGTGTCTCCAACATCAAACATAATTAGGAATCCCAAAGTAGCTGTATAGAAGATGTAATGCTCTTATGCCATCCTAGAATTTGAGTTTACCAATATTTAAACTCCAAAAGTAAGCTCAAGGGGTAGGAATTCCTTCCCTTTAACTTATCTACATTGTTTATGTCATATCAACCCATCTCAGTAAATAAATCATCCAAAATGAAAATCAAAACAAATATATGATCTATTTAAAATCTTTATAGATGAATAAAATTATTAGAAAGTGAATTGTACAATGTATCATGCATTTGAGGTGTGTTTATGTAACATTAACCTGGACATCGAGGCTGAAGAGAAGGGGACAACCTGCAAGGCGGGAACAAAAATTAAACAAGTTTAAACTCAAAGAATTGTTGAACTACATGAATTAGAACCACATGTATGCAGAGGGTAAACATACGTAGTTACTATGGTGCCATTAACAATTCCATCATAATTGCAAGAAGTAACATTGCAACCACCACTAGTTTGCTGCACTGTAACATTCCCAAGCATAAGGTTGCTGCCTCTACATTGCATGCTGGAGCAAGAAACAGCAAGAGAAGCCGGCATACAGTACAAACTGTAAAAAAAAGTAACAAACCACTAAACACCAGGTACAGCACCTCCTTAAACACTACAAGGACCATTTTTCACTTCACGCCCAAAAAATAGAGTCTAGGTTTATGCACTAGGGGAAGAGGAAAGCAAAATTAAAAACAGAAAACAAATAGTTGCTTAGTTTGTACTTCAAGTTTCTCGGCCCACAGCTACACTGGACACAGTGCCCCGCCGTAATGGCATAGCTTCCATTAGGGACAAGCAAACCAAAATCAGCGGCGGACTTAGGAAAATTAGAGGCACAGGCTGCAACAAGAGAAAAAAAGAAGTTATTAATTGAACATAAAATTATAAATTGCAAAAAAAAAGAAGGAAAAAGAGAACAGAAGCGAAGAGTTAGTTTATTACCAGGTATTGGAACAGCAAGGATATCACCGTCGTTAATGGCAGTGCTTCCCATGGCATTGACATTCATCAAATCCGTAAGCGTGGTGAAGTACCTGGCAGCAATGGCAGCGAGGGAATCGACGGGTCGAACAACGTAAGAGAGGTAAATGGCGGGGAGAGAGTTGTCGGAGCCATTGAAGCAGGTGCAGGGGAGAGGCACAACGAGGTTCTGCCCCACATCGAGGACGGACGGGTCGGGAATAGAGTTGGCCTCGCGGAGCTGGTCGGAGGAGACGAGGCCGCCGTAGACAGAGTCGGCTATGGAGGAGAGGGTGTCGGAGGGGCGCGTCTTGTAGTGCGTGGCGACGGACTTGCGAATGCCATCAACGCAGGCACACGAGATGGGGATCTTGAGGAAGAGCTTGGAAGGGAGGATGTGGTGCTCGACGTCGGGGTAGGAGATGTCGATGGCATTCGCGGTGAGAAGAGCGATGGGGTCGATTTGGAAGAGAGAAGCCACTTCCGAGACTTTGAGGTCAGTGTAGAGGGTGTATCCTAGAAGGGCGTTGCATGAGTCGGAGTTGGAGCATGGCTCGATCGTGGATTTACACACAGCCTGAAGAAGTAACGAGAGGAAGAGAGTACACTGAAGAAGGTGCTTTGGGTTTGGCATTCTGAAAATAGAAGGAGTGAGTTAGTGAAGAACTTAGTTAATGTGTGTTGAGTTTTTAAGAAACAGGGTATACAATATGGGAAACTGATTCTACGATGTCTGAATCTAAGAAGAGGAAAGAGTCTAGGGTTTTCTGGGCTATGTTCGCCCTCTCTGGGAAGTGAAGGAGCAGAGAGAAGAGCGTTGTGTTGGGGAGGGGAAAAGTTTCACTTTGAAAAGCGAAAGGGTGTATAGAGTAGGATACAGGTGTGTGTGTGCATAGAGACAGAAGGACTCTGTTTCTCACTCTCCATCATAGAGATTTCAACCTTAGTTGCTTCGCTGGACATCTTTGTCCTTCTCTCTCCAAAACCAAATCATACCTGTTTTCTCATAAATTTGAAATAATTTAATCCTAAAGGACCTTTATTATGGTTTTGTCCTTTAAACTGCAGGACTTGTGTCGGATTGGGTCTGAGGATATTTGGGTAAACTTATCAGTTTGATTTTTGGGATATGTGGACAATGGTGTGACCCACGTTGAAGTTTATATTGGTTGGTTCGTATAATTTGCTTTTTCAGGCATTTGGGTAAGGAATTTTAGTTTTCTTGGTGCCTTCATATGCCAATCCAACGCCGATACCTTCGCTAATTGGGAGTCCCACGATGGAAGCTAAACTAGTATTACATTCTTTTTAACAAATAATTAGGAAGTTCATCTATGTTTGACCCTGTTTATTTGTTACAGTGACCTCATCATGTCTTATTTATTACAATTATCATCTTTTTCATACAAATTACCATCCATTAGTTCAACTGTTTTAGATATGTGCCCAATTTATTCAAATTGTAGTATAATACTGTATAAAGTGTAAATGGTACATATTTAAAAGCATGGGCAACTTTAGAAAATTCTAACTAAGCAGTTGAAAATTGAATAATTTTTAACAGTTTAATAATATATTAGATATTTAATTGATATAATTTAATTATATATATATAATAGGATTTTCACCAGGTTAATAATATATTAAATATTTAATTATGTATATATATAATAATAATAGGATATTCACGACGTGGTTGAACTTGTTTTTTTATAAAATTAATTTAAACCATATCTATAAATTAAATATATTTAACTTATTTTGTTTTAAATTTAATAAAATACTTAACAAGAGTAAATTGATATTTATGATTCAATTTGAATAAGTTTTCACAAATTTTATTATTGTTATTATTAAATTCTTTAAATATTTTACAAACAAAATTATATTATTATGATTATATTTATAATTTCAATATCTTGTAAATATAAATAAATTATATAATTTTTAAATTAAAAAATATAATAAAAAGTCATTAAAATACTTTTAATAATCATAAATGCAAATACACATTCCATAAATATAATTTATGTGCGAATATTAATTGATAATTAATTTAAAATGTATTAGATTATATTTATTGGTTCGGTTTGATCTAATTATTAGTTTTTAATTTGAAATTCTATTTGAAAAAATAAATAGGGTAAAAAAAATCTAATAATGATAAAAATAAAAGTTTATAATTTATTATTAAAAATAAATGAATTATATTTTTTTCTTTAATAAAATTACTGGAGATAAAAAGTTTTTTTCAAATGAAAACGTTCTGAAATATGAAATGATTAAAAAAATATAATTTGAGTTCAGAAATAATATTTCTTAAAATTTTTAATGACAAATTAATTTTATTTTGTATTCATTATAAATTATGATTATAAAAAATCTTCTAATATATTTTAATACTAGTTAATAATGTAATTTTTTTTTTACATGTATAACAATTAAATAAGGTCACTCAGTTCATATTTATTCAAAAACCTTCTTATAAAATATATGAGGTGTTAGGTAGAAGTGAATTATTTGTAAAAATATGAAATTAGAAAAAATCGGTGTCTACATTTGATTTATCCTTTAAAAAAAAATTTTTTGGGGAATATTTGATAGGTAAAATTTTATAAAAACCATTATAAAGTCTTTTGTAAGTTAACATACAAGTTTTATTAAAAACAATATCGTATTATTTCTAAAATTATCTTGCTATTATTTTTTAATAAAAATTAGTTACATATTTATAACAATATATTTTATCAATTATACAATCACAATTTAAAAAAAAATACCCATATATCAAAATATTTCTCAAATGCAAAACTTCATCTTCTAGGCAACAAATACACTTTCTGCCTTTTCGAATTGGGCCAAACTTTATTCGAACCGTGGGCTTGTCACCCCAATACAATCTGAGGACAATGAAAACAGAAGGATTTTTTTACCTTTTCAGAGTAAAAAACAGATTTGAGAATAAATTATGGATACCAATCTAGATCACAAATTCATTTTTGTTATTTTTCAAAGGGAAATTTTATGTTATTATTTAAATTACATTTCAATTAAGTTTGAACTGAAATAGTTATTTTAATAATTTTAAAATAAAAAGAATCATGATTTATACTAAAAAAAAAAACTAGAGTGGGGTTTATGATTTATGAAGAGATAATTCATGGATGTTTATAGTGGTTTACTTCTAACTTAATTATATATTTTTTTTCTATAAATTTTTAAATATTTCCATAGTACAAAATCTGAAAACAGAAAAGACAATATATTTCATTAGTTCCCTCCAAATTGGGAGAGATCCAAACCTATTTCCCTCCATATCCTTCTCGCCCTAATAACAATTCTCAATAACGCTCCCCTTTCCTTTAACCCGAATTTTCAAAACCCTATCCAATAGATCTGATTCCAAGTCAATTCTATTGAGGTGGATCCCACCGCCACCTTCATGGACTGCAGTCCTTCCTCCAATGCCGTCCCGCCCCGCCGCAATGATCGCCGGAAGCTGGTTCAATCGACGCTCTTTCCTCTCATGCCACTGGAACCCGTTATGAAAAACCACAAAGAGGAAGAATGCGACGAGGATGACTCCGAGGCTGATAATAACAAAAAGAAGAGGAAGAGACCTAAGGCAAAAGTCACTCATCCAAAAAAGAGTTTTAGTAAGGTAGAATGTGACGAGGATTACTCTGAGGCTGATAATAACAAGAAGAAGAGGAAGAGGCCCAAGGCAAAAGCCACTCCTCCAAAAAAGAGTTATACTAAGGTAGTTCGTTGTTCTCTTATTTTTTTGGTTCAAAGTTTTGACTTTATCTATTTTTCTTCAGAAACCTTAATTATGAAATCTATAAGGTTTATCTCTCATGCTTAATAATGTTGGGGAAATTAAAGTATTGCTGGATGCATAGACATGCATAGAGAGAAGAAAATTGAGGACTTCAATTGTTAATTGTGATTTTAGTTCTGTTATTTTTCCTACCAGCGGAGTGCCACACCAAAGAAAAAGGCAACTGCTAACGGTACTAAGGGATTAACATCGCCGCAGGTGTTAGCTAATTCTGATCAGGTTAAGGCACCCGTCTATGATTTGTTTCTAGAAGCGAAAAAGTCTGCTGAGGTTAGTGTGTTTGGTTTTTAATTGTTGGAATTAGCTTAACTCATTGCTCTTCTGTGCTTTGAATTTGCGTGAAATAACAAAATTGGGTGAAATGTATGAATGGTGTAAATATACGAAGACAATGACCTGAAACTTTCATTGAATTGTTGCTTTAACTTCAGTTTCACATTTTCATTACCAGATAACTATGACAGTACAATCTCTGACATGTGTGTATTTTAAACCTTTTTTAAATCAGGAAGATGCAAGGGTGTACGCAGGACGGAAGGCACATCCATTTTTTTCATTATGGAAGGAGGGAAAAAAAGTTCATGACGCCAGTGTGTCAGAAAGTAATTTACCAACAGCTAAGAGTAAGCATAAAAGGACTACCTGTGGCCCCATTCATGTATTTGAAAATGTACAGGTATGTTACTTTTGGCTGGGAGTCTGGGATTTTCTATTGCTTTGCTCTGATGTGATTAAGGGGGTAATATATATTTTGTTGGTTTTTTGGTTTTGAATTCTGTAGCATTGCATTATTGAGTTAGGTGTAAAATTTGTTCATGCAGGATGATGCCTCATCCGTTGATTGGATAAACTGGACGTTCATGGAGAATCCCTCCTTTATGAATTACATTCCAGAGAGTTTAAATTCATCTGTTTTCGAGGGTTATGTTGAATCCTTAAATTTTGATAAGCTTCATAGTCCTTTGAATCCATCAGGCATTTCAATTTCTCAGGATGCCTTATCTTCACATAGACTTTCTATAATTCCAAACAATCTGGAAGAAGTATCACCATCAAACTCGGCTTCACTAGCAGAACATACAGCATGCTATCTGACATGTGAAAATGACAAACTGGTATATCATTTCTTGTATACTTTTAGTGAATGACCTCTGTAGTTCTGTCTCCAGTTACCTACTCTCTTTGCATAGCTGTGGTATGCATGTAATCCACAAAAGCTAGTTTAGAGTGTGAAAGGTACTTTATTATTTTTCTGAATTAGTTGTTAACTGCTGCCCAAAATTTGTTAAGAACTTGGAGGTGGATGAATCTATTCCTACAACTGTGCTAGCTGGCATTGTTAGCAAGTCTAAAGATACTGAGCGACTGAGTAGGTTTCTTCAAGAAAGGTTAGCAAAGGCATGACTCATGCCACACAAGTATCTTCATAGCAATACCATCAGTACATTTGGCAATACCCCATTATATATAATTATACTGAAACCATTAAATATTATCTAAATGATCAAAGATCAAATATGAATGTACACAACATTTTTGGACACTTGGTTACTTAGTAATTTGTATTATTGACTATTCATGCATGGTTGTATGATCAAGACATACTTAAAATAAGAAATTTCTCAATATACAAGTCCCTATGTATGTATCACTTTCTATCTATATTATATGTTCATTTCATGCATTTACAAATTCTAATTCCTCTTGCTGAACTTTATCTTGAGCAATAAATAAAAGCTGGGATTGTTTTTGTATGAAATATGTATAAAGTGATTCTAAACAATCTGGTAAAGAGATATCTGAGTAAATATATGTTTGAAGAAAAACTGAAAAACATTTAAGGGAGCAAATTCATTTCTTTTATACAAGTATATCTCGAACTCTTCATCTGATTTTATCTTAAATAATAAGATGAAGTATAAGCTATATATAAAAATGTATATATAAGGACTTGTGGAGATGATAAATTTAACGGCTGATAGTTACAGTTGGTTATCTGTTTATTGAATTTCTCCAAATTTCACCCTAATATTTATCTTGCCCTGTCAGAGCTAAAAGATCATGTTTATTATCTAGTCAAAGTAATTACCAGAATCTCACTAAATAAGAGTCAGAAAATCGCTTGTTCCATATAAATCCCGAATTGATAGAGAAGTAACTGATTTCATATACTTAATATTAATAATTTATGATTATGACATAATAGGTAGACTCCTGGCTGCTGTTTTTTTCACTTATGCTGAAATCAACTACAATAGAAGGTTTTGCAATTGTTTCCCTATGCTTTAATCTTTTCCACTGGCGAGGCTATGACTGTTTTTTAGATCCAATCAAGATAATCTTACGTCTAGGAAGACATATGTCCTAGGTAATTGATTGATTTATTTGAGATTATCTTGGCTTAAAGCAAGATGGTTTTAGATAGTTTTTGGTGTCCATCTTAATGATAGTAAGGGTTCTTGATGATAGCAATTATTTTTTCAATCTCAAATCTCTTTCTCTTATCATACGGTCTGGTGTATTTGTGTTCTTTGAGCAGTTAAGCACAGGGATTTATCAAATGTAAATGAGAAAATAAATGTACTTTGTTGCTTAGTTTTTTAAAATGTGTGACTGCATTTTTCATTTCAACAAGCTTAAGACATGTATTATACGAAGTTTATTTCTTGATAGTGAGTTTGACCTTTTATTCTGCAATCTGCATTGCAGTATGAGATCATACTACCGTAGTTGTGTAGATCTGGAGAAGTGCAACAACTTATGGACATATAAATACAGGCCAAGAAAGGCTGTTGAGGTATTTAAAAAAAAAAAATTAAGGTTGCATACTTAATTTTTCATTTTTATGATCTTAAGCTCTTAATTTTTTTGTTGTGATATTTTTAGGTTTGTGGTAATGATGAACCTGTGAATTTCTTGCGTGATTGGCTATGTCGTTGGCATGAAAGACGATATAAAAGCAGGAAGGATAACAATTGCCTGGATAAAAGTGACATGCAAGATGTTAATGATGACGATGATTATAAATGTTCTTATAGCGACTATGATTCAGAAGATATAGATGAGAAGGATTCCCTGCAAAAAGTTCTTTTAATTACTGGACCAATTGGGGTGTGTGAAAATCTACTTCAAAACTTTTGCATATAATTTACATGAATTGTTACCTATGCTCCTCATTTGTTTATACATTGAAGGCTACAATTACTCTGTAATATAATGGTCAGTTTCTGAAACTAATTTTAAAAGTTTATTGTATGGGAGAGTAAATATGATGACCTCAGAATTTTTCAAATATTTTCTTTCAGTAGGGCTAATCCCCTATTGATTATTTAACCCAATATAAAACCATGGGGAAGTGGAGAGTAGATAAAAAGTTGAAAAATTATAAAAACCATGGGTACATACATATATCCTAAGCTTTTTTATCACATGGTTTTTTGCTTCTGAGCAAAGTAAACTAGCAATTTTTTTATTCCTTTTACTTGAACGCCATCAAAACACACTAGATATGGCTGTTGTTATATCCTATTTTAAAATCATCCAGGAATGAATAGAAGCTTGTGGATTTCTCTGTAGATTATTGAATGCCAAGTCACAACTCTCTGCCTGCACTTGTACTGTTTCTACAACTAGTGTAACTGTTATTACTTACTAATGAATGTCCTTTTACCTTGCCAAGTTTAATCTGGCAATAGCCAAATCCCTATTTTCCTTTTAGTTATTGATTATTGATTTTGAACCTGTCTTTATTTTACCTTTTCAGTAAATAGTTGCCTCTGTTCATCTGTGTGTGATCATTGTAGTAAGAAAAAATCATTCATATTAATTTAATTGGAGTTCTAATAATAGTATCATGGACTTAGGAATGTTGATCTTCGTCTTTCATGCTAATTCAACAATATTTGCATAAAATCTAAACTTTACTGACCGTGCTTTCTAAATGCTCTTTTCCCTTGATAACTTTATCATCGTTGCAAAGCACTGTCATCATTTACTTTTTCTAGAACCAGTGTTTTTCCGGTGTAAACATTCCTGTTTATATTGGTAACTAATTATAAGTTAAATATTGCAGAGTGGCAAGTCATCAGCTGTATATGCTTGTGCCAAAGAGCAAGGGTTTAGCATTTTAGAGGTATCACAGTTTATGAATATATTTTTTAAATTTATGCTTATAAATTGATATACTTTGTAGTAATAATATTCATCGATTGACCCCATGGTATTGTAAATAGCCACCTTAAAATTTTATAAGCATTACTGAAGGTCAAGTACAATTATTGTTTAGCCGGATTTAAATATAGCCTGATGAAGTTCTGTCTTCCCTGAAATTTGAATTTTTGGTCTTTCCTGTTTAATGGGAAAATTGATTAGCTGAAAGATTGCTATTTTTGGTTTAAAACATTGAGAAAGTATGGTAGAAACACTTACTCGTATGCCAAGTTGCTAATCTGGGCTTTTCATACAAAGTTCTCGAGAAACAGATGTGGCCAATATATTTATTCCCCTCAAACATCTATCAACATTATGTTTTCTATTAAAACATCTACTAGTTGTTAAAACATTTATTCTTCTTGTCATGTATCTTTCTTTTCAACCATGAATATGGCCAAACTTAATTATTGTTCATGTTATCTAAACAGCTCAATTCATCACATTCTAGAAATGGGACTGCTATCAGGAACTTGGAAGAATCTCTTACTTCAATTGGGTTCCACAGGTTTGCTAACTTGTTCTATCAATGCTAGCTGATAACTTCCAATCTTCTGTGGCTGAGTAATTTTAACTAACTGTAATGGTCTTGCATTTACTTTCACTTTCCTGCAATATTTTGTTGGATTACTTGAGTGTTATATTTTTTTGAGGAGCAATTCAAATTTCTCAGGAAATCAAAGGTCTTTTGAACATGGAAGTGTATATTCCCTTGTTTGACTTTTATATAATAAACAATACTTTATGCAGGAAGCAATCTATCTTAAGTTGGAGATTCAAGAGTATAGTAATGTGATTATCCAATGGGTGAGAGCCAGAATAAAATTTTGATCTTAAAAAGGTCTTTTATAACTTCCTTATTGTAAGCTAACTCAGCATAATCTTTATGTTTGGCACTATGAGAATCCAAAACAATTCTTGAAGACGTGTAGTTTTTGCTTCTTTCTTCAAACACTGGTCATTTGCTGCTTTTATTTGCATCAACTGGGTCCTTCCCTTCTTCAATCCTCCGAGACAAGCTAAAATGTCTAGGTCTAAGTAGAGTATGATATTTATACTTAAAGTTCATTGTTGCATGATGTCCCTTGATTCAATTGTATTGAGTAAAACCAAGTTACTCCATAAAAGTAGCTTATATCGACCTGTTTTGTGATAATATATTATTTGATGTGCATATATTTCAGGCAATCACAAAACAAGGCGAGTTCACAGAAGAACTCTAAAAATTTGCCCCCATCTCCAACTCTGTTCAATGGTGGATCATCATTGAAGTTACTAGGTGAAAATGATGAGTCTGAAAAGTATAAATTCCATCCTCTAGTCCTAGTTGAGGATGTGGACATCCTTTACGCCGAAGATCGTGGATGTATAGCTGCCATACAACAGATTGCTGAGACTTCAAAGGGGCCAATTATATTGACCAGTAATAGTAAGATGACTAGTTAGAATGATGAATTTTTGCTTAACTCAGATTTTCTTGGATGTTCATATTAATGGAGACATACTGCTGTAATAGGTGATAATCCGGGTCTGCCACATAAGTTTGATAGGTTCCATGTTCCATTCGTGTTGCCATCGCCAAAGGAGTTGCTTTCGCATCTGTATACTGTATGTTTTTCAGTTTATGTTTTCAAGTAGTAAAACAAATTGTCCAAACGTATATTAATATTATATGAATTACCTGCAGGTTTGTCTCACTGAAGGAGTCAACATCCATCCTCTTTTAGTGGAGAAGTTTATACATTCTTGTGGTGGAGATATCCGAAAATCCATTATGCATCTTCAGTTCTGGTTTCAGAGTAAAACATTTCAAAAAGGTATACCTCACAGAATTTGGTTCATTTCTGTGTTTCTAGACCATATTAATGTATTAGTGGTAAGTTGTAGCATGTACATGTCAAATCAAAGCCAATATTTTGCCGTATACATTTATTGACTATCGAATTACATATAAGAGGTACGAGTGGCTGCAAGGGTAAAAAGAACTAGGAAAAGCAGTGAAATTAATTGAATCACTATTTATTTCAAAAACATTACTTTTGTTTCATCATCAGCACATTCATTATCCCCTGTTTTCATCTTGATCTTTCTTTAACTGTTGGGAAAGCTGCTTTTTAGTTTCTACATGAATTAAAAGTGTTTAGGAAGTGATTATGAAAAGTGTGGAGTGTTTAAGAAAGTAGTTTGTTTTACTCATCTAATTTTTTAGCACAATAACCTGTTTGTTTTTAATCTTGCTAGTGAATATTAGTATTCTCTTTTCACTCCCCATTTTCTCAATTGTTTTGGCTCCATTTTGGTAGATTTCCCCCTCTTAGGTCCTTTCAAAAGCTAACAACTCTAAAAGCTGTATTTTTTTGTTATGTTATTTGTGCTTATTAGGAATTAATATTGGAATATGATGTCATTTATAATTTTCATTATCTTGCCATTGTATTAATTTTCAAAACACTGCAGATGAAAAATCACAAACAGGTTATGGCTCACTTCCATTTGATCTTGAGCTTGGCCATCAGATTCTACCAAAGATAATGCCCTGGGATTTCCCCTCGGTGATATCTGAACTAATTGAGAATGAATTAACCAAACCAATAAATATAATGGAAGAAAACTCCAGAGGGTTAGTTACAGAAGAGCTTCACGTTAGTGATCGGCAAAAAGATTTAAATGTGAAATGTATGGAGACTGATTATATAGAGGCCAAGAAGGTGGAGATGATTAAGAGGAATGGATCGTTGACAGATTACAGTGAGCTTGAATTTCAATATGACGCTGTTTCTGAGTTTTCCAATTCTGCTGGTTCCCCACTAGCATCCTCCTCTAGGCATAATGGTCGGAGGAAACTTGTAGTTATGTCCTCTGATTCTGAGGACGAGGATTCAAACAATGGATATCCTGAATGCTCACATGATGAAGCTGATACGAGACAATTGATGAAAGAAAATAATGGTTGTCCCTCGGAGTTTCAATTAAAAGGAAACTACCCCGACACATCAATTCACAGGCTAGTTTGTTCCGATTTGGAGCATTCAGATGAAAAATATTTTAAATATTCAGAAACAGCTGATGGTATATACTTAAATGAAACATGTAAATCATTAGATGTATCTTGTGTGCCAGAATCAACGTTTGTTCCTGAAACAGAAATTGAAAATGGAACAGAGGCTATCTCTGGAGCCGTGTCTTCTGACCCTGCTGGCCCTCTTGTCAGTCCTCGAGAGGTATCCGTGAATAATGAGTTGAAACCATTCACTTTCAATGTTCGTAGGCGCTTAACAAAATTGTCACGAAATCCAGATTTGTATGTTGATACTGAAATTCCAGACTATTCTCTTAAAGGGGTTCAGCATGATGTTCAAGATGAACATATGGAACAGATTGTTAAAGTGATGGATGAGTGCAGTCGAATGGATTTCAAACTAAAGCCAACGTTTTTGCAGTCCAATCCATTAGACGAGACAGAAAAGATACAAAAAGTGTGGAGAGATCTCCGCGATGGTCGAATTGATTTGAGACAGCGTTCTACCGCAGATCAGCTTGGTACTTTTCAAGTTGTTAAACTTGCTAGTGGACTGTGCAATCTAATTTCAGACGCAGACTTGTTTCCTAAACGGGTAAGAGCCTTTTCAGCTGAAAATAAAATTGTGAAGTCTTTCTTCCTTTGCGTATTTGGCACTCAATTATGGTAGTATATGTATATGCAGGACGGAATGGAACCTTCAAGGTTCCTTTCTGACGAAGTCGCATCCAATGGGTATTGGGAACAAATGATGATGTCCACTGTTGCTGAACATGGGTTTTGCTTTTACGCCAAGCTTATATCAGATGAAGGATCAAAATTGGGCTGTGCAAAATGTGTTGATATTACTTCTGAGATGTTGACTTCGTCCACTGATATTATGGCATTGGGGAAATTATCCCGACAGGATCTCACGAAAATGAAAGACTTCCATACTGGAAATGAAGCAGAGTGGAATACCCCAATAAATAATATGCAGAAGAGGTATTTCTCCTTGCCTTCCATCTCTAGTCAATTCTCAATTCCCAATTTCTCGTGACAGATTTTAGGGTAGATTTTTTAAAAACATTTCTCTGCATGTCTCTCGATGTCAAACCTTACTTTGGGGCCTCTAATACAGTGAAAATAAAAAATCTCTGGTCGAGGTCATCCAATCCATTGCTCCTGCAAGAACATCCTTGACATTAAAAGGTGATGGATTCAACGAATATCTATCTTCATTACGCCAAATTTCAAGGTCAGAAGCTTTCCGCATTTCACAAGAGGTTGAAAAGAAGAGAGGAGGAAGGTAAATGTTGAGCAATTCAGTTTAGCCTTTTGATTTATCATAAGTTAACCAGGTTTCCTTGACTAGTTGCTCAACCACGTGTCAATGCAGGGTACGGGGCGTTCACCATTACTTGAGCATATGTACCACGTTGTCTTCTGAAGATATATCTTTGATGAGCGGTGGTGATCCGTACAGAAAGATTTCTTCACAACATACAACATAGAAGGCAATTTATAACTTCTGTATAGGTTTAATAATTCTCGTATATGCAGCTAGAAGCACGTCTTGACGATTGACATGGGATGACTGTTGTGACGGGCTAAGGTTGTAAATGGAACTAGAGCATTGACAAGAGCAGTGGAAGAGGAAGGAGGATTTAACCCAAATATGAAGAATCATTTTTTCATCTCTTTGTAAAGCAGCATATATTAGATTATTGTTACTAGGAAAAAATGAATATGGGTTGTATGTAGTTGATTAGAGAACCGACATCCATGTTTAATAATTAGATTGGTGTTCGGTCACATACCTGTGAGAAGCAATTTAATGGTTATTCCGAGAAGGTTAGACGTGAACTATGATTCTTGGAGAATCTATAACTTTGGGTTTATTGATTTATTTTAGAATGGTGAAAGTTAGAAACATTTTGTAAGCGGCAAACTAAGATGCAATAGACCAAAATAATGATAGGAAGACACGATGAATAAAAATAAGAATAACCTATATCATTGTATATATAAAAGAAATATAATTTTAAAACAATTTTTTAGTGTGCACGTTTTTGTCCTTTTTCATACATGAATTTTTCACATGAACTCACAAAACGCCAAAATATCAACACCGACACCAGCATGGTGCCATGTACTCAGGCAAGATTCTCATATCTTCTTTAAGAATAAGAGATATTTTTCTTTTTACTTTAAATTAACAAAACTATACCATTTAAGTCATGCGTATTAATGCTAAAGTGTTATTTTATGTGATATGCATGTTTTTTCTTTTATCATGTGAGATTCATAAGTTTTTTGTTTACATTATTTTATGTATTTATTTAAATTTGTCTTATGAAAAATAAAGATACCATTTAACTTTTCTATTGAATTTATGGATTTTTCTATAGAAAAAAAAAGAGTTCAGTTGTCACATGATAAATGAAAAGATGAGAAAAAAAAATATTTGATAGGGAAAAAAATAACTACTCAACTAATTTTACTTATTTCTATCTGTTTTTCTTAAATAAAAAGTTTTTGTTTAACCTTTTTTTTTACTTAAAGATCCTTAAAATGACCATTGGGGATATTTTTCTTAGAAAGGCCACCAATACAAAATTTGTTGTAATGAAATAATGATTATAAGGTCCTTAATTCTGTGTTTGTTTGAACTAATTTACTGTTCACGCGGACAGAAGTGCGAGGATGACACACGTTTGGTTGAATCGATTTGCGACGAAATGCGACGAAATGAAAGCGAGGAAAAGCGGGAGAGAGGAGAAATGGGTTCTTCGCTGATGCACGAAGAAATGAGATGAAAGCTGACTGGACAAATTGAAATGTCCAACTTACCCTCACTCTGCAAGAGTGCATGACCATCTCATTAGATAGCGGTTAAAAAGAAAACCGCTATCTCAAATACGTCTTAGATAGCGGTTAAAAAGACAACCTCTATCTCAAATACATCTTAGATAGCGGTTAAACACACAACCGCTATCTAATCCTAATTTCGAATATAATTGAACTTTTTCTTAACCGCGATGGTTGTATATGATAGCGGTTAAATCTTAACCGCTATTATAATATCACTTCTAATAGCGGTTAAAACATAACCGCTATTATATATTTCCAGATATGTTCGCTCATATGAAAATGTAGTCGATCATAATCGACAAATGTGAATGTCGCTCGAGCGAGTTCAGTTTCGCTCAAGCGAAAAAGGACCCCAGCATGAAAATTATGTGCAGGTGTCTTCGCTCGAGCGAGTTTAATGTCGCTCAAGCGAAATACAACTTATAATAGCGGTTAAACCATAACCGCTATCTAATATATGCTTTAAATAGCGGTTACAGAGGAACCGCTATGATATCTTCCAATTATGATCGATCATTTGAAATTATGATCGATTAGGATGATATTTCGCTCGAGCGAGGGTATAATCGCTCAAGCGAAATACAACCCGAGACTCGAATCTTAAAATATTTTTTTCAATATTATGTTTTTTAATATGTTATTAGAGAAAACCTTTCGGAATTCAAAATATTAAATTATATTTTAGAATATATATATATAGCTATATAATTTTCTATCAAAATTATATATTCTCAAATATAATTTATTTTCATTTCTATAATATATATATATAAATTTTAGTTATATTGTGGAATATATATTTTATATTACAGTAATTAATATAAATTATATTTTAGAATATGTATATATATATATATATATATATATATATATATAATTATACATTAAAATAAATTCAAATTCTTGAGCCTTTAGATAGCGGTTATTGTGGAACCGCTATCATATGTCAACATATGATAGCGGTTCGAGGTGAACCGCTATGTTAAGTGTCCAGGTTTTGGAAAAGTGATCGATCATTTTGGCAAAATAATCGATCATTTGAGAACTTTAGATAGCGGTTAACATATAACCGCTATCTTATATATATTTGTAATAGCGGTTATTACTGGAACCGTTATCTAAAATCTTGATCATTTGACAAATTATATATTCTAAACACGACGGAAGGAGGTAAGTCATGACCGGAAGTCACGGGTCTGTACATGCAGTGGTCACGGTCTGTACATGCGAGTGGTCACTGGCTGCATGCACCAACTTCACGTGTTCACGAGTGATAGAAGTTACAGGACTTATTCTTTCTTCTCTTGTTACAGCCGATAGGGAAAGTTATTGTATTATATAAAGCAAAGCTAGTCTCATTAGACTAGCTAAAAGACTCTAGCAAAGCAAAGCAAAGCTACTCTGTTGTAGGTTGGATCTTCGCCGGCGGCCATTAACTTCGGTGTGACCTTGGTTGGTACGTTTATTTTTGGTATATTGTCGGAGGAACACCCCAGGTATGGTTCTGTGTCTTCTCTGTCGTGGTTGGAACATAAAACTTGGTTGGTACGTTTGTTTTTGGAGTCTGTCTGCATGCATAAGAGTGTGTGTCACCATTCACATTTGAGGTATAAAACATTAATTAATTAATTAATTAATTAATTATATATATATATATATATATATATATATATATACATTTGAGGTATTTTATATTTGTTTTAAATAATAATTGACAATTATATTATTAGTTTTCATAATTATTTGTTATTATCAATCAATATTAATTATTATTTTATATTTTATAATTATTTAATTATTAGTCAAATAATTTATTTAATATGTCAAAATTATTTGAATATGGATATGCAATGTACATAATTTTGTAATTGTTTGTTTATATAATTTTTAATAACTATTTAAAAAAATTTAATTTTTTAAATTTGTTTCCAATTACAAATACTTGTAATTTTGTTTTTTCTTTTAAATTATAATCAATGTTAAAATATGGATAATTAATTAAAAAATAATATTTATAATCATTTCAACCTTATTTTATACAAATGGTAAAATGGTAACTTTCTTAAATGTCAACATATGATAGCGGTTAACCTGGAACCGCTATCATAGATGAACATATGATAGCGGTTCCAGGTTAACCGCTATCTAAAGTCTCGAGTATATAAAAATGTGATCGATCATTTTGGCAAAGTAATCGATTAGATTTTCAAATACTCGACACTTTAGATAGCGGTTAACGTGGAACCGCTATCATATGTTCACCTCTGATAGCGGTTCCAGGTTAACCGCTATCTAAAGTCTCGAGTATTTAACATTCTAATCGATCATTTTGGCAAAGTAATCGATCGAATTTCAAATACTTCGACTTTAGATAGCGGTTAACCTGGAACCGCTATCGAGGTGCACATATGATAGCGGTTCAGGTTAACCGCTATCTAAAGTCGATCATTTGAAAATTTATATCTTCTAAAATATAATTTACTTTCATTTCATAATTATTTGTTATTATCAATCGATATTAATTATTATTTTATATTTTATAATTATTTAATAATTAGTCAAATAATTTAATTAATATGTGAAAATTATTTGAATATGGATATGCAATGTACATAATTTTGTAATTGTTAAATTATATAATTTTTAATAACTATTTAAAAAAAGTTAATTTTTTAAATTTGTTTCCAATTACAAATACTTGTAAATTTGTTTTTTCTTTTAAATATATAATCAATGTTAAAATATGGATAATTAATTAAAAAATTATATTTATAATCATTTGAACCTTATTTTATACAAAGGGTAAAATAGTAATTTTCTTACATAATCAACATAAAATTATAATTTTTATATCTCATATCCATCAAATCATTCACAATTTCCCATAAATTTTCCTCACACTTTCCATTCATCCAAACAATATTAACTTTACCTTCATTTCTCTTCAAATCCCTCCTTTTCCACTCTCTCATTTCCACTCTCTCAAATCACTCCACCCAAACAAGGGTAAAAGTGTTGGTGTGTACAGATAGAGCAATGAGATTCTGTTCTTATTTTATATTTTTCTTCCATTGCTTTTTGCATACCAAACCTGCCACTCCCCCAGGCTTGACCCTGGTCTCAGTCTCTGTCTCTCCAGAACTTTGGTGGTATAGACAGCCATAATTGGCATCACTGCATTTTACTTGGTTTTCCCTTCCCCTTTCAAATGTCATCACCCCAATACTTATCTTAGCACCACCCATGCTACATCATCTGGCCATGATTTATTTAGTTTAGAAGAAGAAAGTTATTTTTATTTGTTTGGTGGATGAAGAATACAAAAAGTAATGAAAAATATTGCAATATTTTTTTTTTTTTATCAACTCAACTCAATTCAATTACATATTTGTTTTTATTTTTTTCTATTTTCAATTATTCTTATTTAAAAAAAAATTCAACTTTTTTTTCTGTTTTTATATACTATATTCATTTTGTCAAATTCAAACATATCACCAGATAGTTAAAAGATAAAAATATCAAAATAGAACCGACTTGGCATTGCCACGTGTATATATATTATAATAAAAATAAAAAATAAAAGAAAAATATCAATTAAGTGTTGAAATTTTTAGTGTTTGAAATAGGTACAGAAGAGTTGGATGAGGTGCGTTGAATTAAATTAACTCATCTATGTTACACTGCTTTGTGAAACATACCTCTAAAATTAGGTTGGATATATACTATTATTAGTAGTTGCCAACCAATAGATAGGTAAGCTTTACATAAATACTTCTTTATTTGTAGTGAAAAATTAAGGTTGGTTCTGATTTTAGATTAACTAATTAATGATCATTATAATATTTTTGGTTATTTCATGGGTGAATTTTAGGAACACTCTTTTATAACCCATGGTCTTAAATGTTTGAGAATATGACCAATCAACTCATCTTATAAGCACATAGTCCATCTAAAATTAAAGTTTTAATTCACTCCTAAAACTAACTCAACCTAACTTAATTTTCTTACAACATGAAGATGGGTTAATGATTTTTGTTGCTTTGAAGTGTTTATATAATATTTAAATAACTATGTTATTGAATTTTTTAGTTGAGACTAATAAAATTATAATAATATTACAATTATTATATGGGAGGTATTCTTTGTTTTAAAAATTATAGTTTTGTTTTTAATAGGATGTTAGTAGGTTAATATATATATAAAATAAATTAGTATTAGTCTTGAAATGATACTATTAAAATATAATTTTTAAGATGATAAAAAAATGTTTGTCAGTAATAACACCAATATTTTATCTAAAAAATATAATATAATGATATTATAATATCATTATGATTCTAATTATATTTAAATTATTTTTCAATAATAATGTTATTTTTGAAAATAGTGTTTAATAAAAGAGAAAAATATATATTTAAAAAAAATGAGATCCATTATATCATTATTTACTTATTTTGTTTCATTTATTTATTTATTCATTCATGTTATTTTACACCTATTTTCATTCACTCAATTTGTCTCTTCTAACAACTTACAATAGACCTAAAAAAATTCTCTTTTATGTTGAACCACTCCTATGATAAACGCATGATGGAACAAGGAATGATTCCTAAAAAAACGATGAATCTACGCCTTTCTGTCTGGTATTATTTCTAAGTCCTCTCTACTCAACTTGGGTATACACATAGATAGGTTATCCAATATAGATAATGAGACATATTTCTCGTTGTTGTTAGATGCTACCATGGAACCTTTTCAACCAGGATTGAAGTTGATATCAAAAACCTTGTCAAGTTCCATAACATCTAATTTGGGATGAACATGGTGAGAAACGAACATTGAGAAAGACGTGCAATGTTTAAATATAACTCTTGTCGCATTGTGAATGATAAACAATATCTATATATTATATATAGTACTTCACGAGACGCTGAACACTATTTCGTCTCTACTCTCTTTGTTGCTCATTCCAATGTTTAGGTGAATGAATGACATGCATGATCATGTTCTCTTATTAACTGCCATTTAACGTTATATACACACACAAACATACATTGCTGAATCAAAGTGTTCGTGCTCGTGAATCAAACCATGCATCGTAAGTTGTAAATTTGTCATATGCTTATGTACGAGGTCTTCGGCTATATGTTTGTAGTGCAACACCTTCAATGTATTTGTTTTTATGTTTACACGACTACGTCATTTTACTTTCAATGAGTCTCAAATATTCAACAGTTATAAAATAATTTACTTTTCGTTTCATTAATTGTCTTGTTATCAAACATTTATATCACTATCTCTTATGTAAAATTGTATTTTGAGAGCTTATATTAATTTTGATGGATCTTTTCCATTCAATTTTTTTAATAGAAGATTTCATTTTAAAATATTAAGCTTTTTTTTTTTATATATAAATTCTACAATTTGGTCTCTTTTTTTATAAGCTTCTATTTACGAGACTTTTGTGAAAAAATTATTTTATAAATTGGAGAAATCTTGAGATCTTGTTTTAAAGATTCTAGCTGAAGGTCAGAACTAAATATTAAGTATTTTCGCTGATGTCAAAGAGATTTTTAAAGTTTGATATTTATTATAAGTGGAAAAATTGAATAATTTATAAATAAATATGATTCATTATAATTTAATGTTTTTATTAAATTTGGTATCATATTTATGTTTTCATTCGTGAAAAATTGCTTTGTGAAAATATACTCTTCACTATTATAAAAATTTAATATTAAAATTTGTTTGTTGTTTATTGCAGTAAGTGTCGGTTTAACTAAGAGAGATTGATGAAGCTAATTCAAATGTAATAAAAATACATATTTAAATAAATCTAAATTCCATATTCTATAACCATGATATAAAAATAACCCATTTGTCATTTTCCCATGTAGTACTGTTTCCTTTTTTATTCCTTCTTCGGTTCACTGTATTTTAATTTCACTCTTTCTTACCCGAGTTTATATTTTTTTCTCCTCTTTCTTTTTTTCAAAAGAATTGAAAAATATATAATTTTTACATATTTATATTTACTTTCTAAAAAAATAATTGTTTTAATCACTAAAGTATTTTTATTACTTTATTAAAATTATTTATGTCGTTATATATTAACTCTTGTTCTCATCATCTCATTTTTATGTTGCCTCTTAATTTCTTTCAATTTTTTTCTCTTTGAATCAAATATACATAAAAGTACGACTTTGGTTGAAAAAGTGTTGAAACTTGTGTCCTTTAACCAAGCAAACAACAAGAGTGAAAACAAGCATGGTGAGTTGATTTGGATAAGAATAAGTATTTTTTCAATAGAAATGATGTGCATTTATTCAAATTGAATAAAACATCACCCACGTTTAGTTTTCCATCTTAAATTAATATTAACACAAAATCACACCAAACTTAATGTAAAAACAACGTTAATATTAATCACATAAACAATATTATTAATGAATCTGATCCACAAAATTACGACAAAACCCTTGCATCTATAATTAATTAGGTTTAGGAGGGAAAGGGTAAAATGGTAGTTTGGGCGAACGTGGTTGAGTACTTGAGTTGGTTCAGCGAGGCATACGGGAGCAATAATTTGAAGGTTCGAAATTGTGTGGTGTGAAGCACAGCACTCGCTCGTCTTCCACAACCAAACAAAACAAAACCCAATTCACGAGGGCCTCTATTTCTTTCTGACACTCTTTCCTTTTTATGCATAAATAACTCATCATATTAATTAATAAAACCTTTTATTATTTTAATCTTTTCAAACTGCTTATTATTATAGTCTGTCACAAGTCAGGATCTTTACTGCTGTCTGACCTCTGACGAGTGAATGAGAAGTAAAGAAATTTTTATTTTATTCAAAAAATATCTGCACTGTATTATTGCTATTATCTTCCTATTTTTTTTAATTTAATTGTGTTGATTTGGGGATTCTATTTACTGGGTTGGAGGAGAAATGCAACCACGTTTGAAATCCTAGATTGATTAGAAGTTATATGTTTATCTGATATTTTCTTCATGCCAAATATTTTTTGCTTCATCATTATCTTCCTATTCTTTTTGTTCGGATCTCGAAGACAAACAATTGATTTTATTTTGGAATGTGAAGTTATCAAACTCATGCTTCCTGCTAAAATGGTTAAAACTTAAAAATCACCGTCATGTTCAATTTTGAAAGCTACTTGTACGATGGAGTTAAAGCAGCACAGATAATGACAATTACAGAAATATTGTTTCTGCAATCGTTTTTAAAAAATGTTTAATTTATCAGTTTTGGTAAAAATAAAGGCATTAATCTAAGTAGTTACAAACGATTCCCCAGGCAAGCTCAATTGGGTGAACTGCTTTGGTGAAAGTGGGTTGCATTTATATCCACCTCCAAATAGTAACAGTGTAAACTGTTCAGGAGAGAGCCACTATGAATGCATTGTGATCCCATTAACATGGTTATATAATTATTTTTGGAGAAACATATTTTATCTATAAAGCATAAAACATGTTTCATGGTGAGATTAAGATGCATTTTTGGATCCAAGAGGTTGCCCTGAAAATCATGATTCTGTCCAGATACAATAGTGATCTGATTAATGGAATTGAGTGCTGAGGATAAGTCTTGTGATGGACCACTATAGATCCTGTGGCATGGGTAACGCATCATAGGTTATGGGTGATTTACTCTTTAATATCGTTATTATTAGTTAACGATATTAGTTTATGGTGACAAAACAAGTATTACTACAATGGTACAAAAGATTCTGGAACTGGAATAGATGAAAAAGATTTCCCAAAGATCCTGTTTTGCATCATGCACAAAACAGACCTCAGATTCCCGTGACACTTTAATCTACGCAAAAATAAAAGCCCCTAACTTTGCAATTTTGCCTCACGTATTCCCCCACATCACC
Organism: Sphenostylis stenocarpa; assembly: GCA_963425845.1. Classification (NCBI taxonomy): domain Eukaryota; kingdom Viridiplantae; phylum Streptophyta; class Magnoliopsida; order Fabales; family Fabaceae; genus Sphenostylis; species Sphenostylis stenocarpa. The sequence continues at coordinate 12,329,284 of OY731406.1, forward strand.
CTCTACCTACTGCATCTCTCTCTCTCTCTCTCTCTCTCTCTCTCTCTAGGAACTAGGAAGTGCAAGTGTTTTCCCAACTATAGTAATCTGTCAAACAATACCTCTGCTACACTCTAGCACTCTACCTCCACTTTATCTAGTAATAATAGTACGGTACTACACTTGCGGTTGGATAAATCGAGTGTCAAGGGTGTTCTAGAGATCAATGCTCAGTTCTTCGGCTTCGTTTTTGAGGCAGTTAAGTGCAAAGGAGACTTGGAAATCAACGTTGAGTGGGAGAGAGAGTTATATTAGAAGTGGTTGGGGAGTGAGAGTTGGAGGGTGTGAGGCAAGCGTGAATCTAATGGAAGGATTTAACATGCACGGGAATGAGGAGAGTGGGGTCATGGGGAGGAAGAGGGTGATGGTGGTGGTTGATGGCACTTCACATTCCAAGCATGCAATGATGTGGGCACTCACTCATGTAGCTAATAAGGGTGATTCCTTGACTCTGCTTCATATTGTCCCTCCACATAAGGGTCCTGAATCTTCTTGTTCCACCTATCTTGTCAATTATCTTGGGTCCCTTTGCAAAGATTGCAAGCCAGGGGTAAGTTGGTTATGTTTGTTTGTGGCAAGTATTGATTGTTTGCTTGTTTGTTACTTGTTTCCTTTCATTTACTGTGTTCAAAGGGAAAGAACTGTTGCTCTGTTCTTCTCTTCAGTTTCCATTCTGTGCGTGTAGAGAGGCAAACGAAGTCATTGCGCTTGGTAGTTCTTGATTCAAGTAGGTATTTTGATTCAACAATAGAGGAGTAGGAAGCCGCTTCCCTTTCTCTTTCTCTCTTTCTTTCTTTTTTTTTTTTTCTTTTAATATTGTCTCTTTTGCCATTGTTTCTTTACCAACTTTTAATTTCTTTAGATGCCAAATGGTATTGGCTTCTTGCATTAGTCCCTTCTTTTATTTTCACTTTTCAGAGAACAACCATGATAAGTTTTCAGATGTTTCAGCTTTTCTTTTAACATTTCTTATGTTGTTTCTTCCCCTCGTTGAATGAAGAGTGACTGATTATGTTTTGATCTGACATAGGTGGAAGTGGAAGCGCTCGTAATCCAAGGACCAAAACTGGCCACAGTAATGAGCCAAGTAAAGAAGTTGGAGGTCTCTGTCCTGGTACTGGGCCAAAAGAAGCCGTCTTCTCTTTTAAGTTGGTGAGTTCTATCATCCACATGCAATCCGCAACCTCTGATACCAAATTCTAAATTTCTTGTTACTCAGTTTGAATTTTCAAGCGATTCAGTGTATGCAGTTTAACGTGTTAACAATTATTTCTGCAGTATTTGTGGAAGCAGCGGTAGCAGTAGTACAGAGGATTTTGTGAAGTATTGCATCAATAAAGCAGAGTGCTTGACAATTGGAGTGAGGAAGAGGAGCCAGGGCACGAATGGATACCTGATTAGCACTAGGTGGCAGAAGAACTTCTGGCTTTTGGCTTAGATTGAAAATTTAGAAGCTGCTCGTTCAAGTCTTAGAAGGATAAAAGGGGTAAAGGGTAAAAGAAACCTTTGCATCTGCATCGTCATCTATAATCTATACCACCTTGTAACTAGTTCTAACTATATCGTGCACTAATGTCAAGAGTGATCATGGAATCTGACTTGAGTAAAAATAATAGTAAAATTGTCCATGCTTGTGAACAAGATAGGTTCTATTACTTGCTACTTCAGTGACAGAGCTGGTAAAGAGAAAGCTATCATCAGCGGGCATATTAACTTTTGCAGCACTTTTTATTGATAAGTGTACCATTCCTACTATAATAAAAGAAGTCTATTTCAATTTATCGTTTAAATTATTTGTATTGTAAATTACATACAGTTGAATTACTAGTTGACAATTCGGCCCATTGTTTACGATTAACGACAAGAAACAGGCAATTTTTTGTCAATAAACGTTAGTCTGTCAAATTTGTTGCCATGAGAATACGTGTGCACCTTAAAAAATAACAATAAAAATTAATAATCGGCAGCGAATTTACAGTGCATACAATCAAACGGGAATATAGAAGGCAAATGGAGACCAAACAAACTCACCACTTGGTGGGGACGGGAAAAACAGAAAAAGAGAATTGACAAAGATGGAAGAGGGCCAGAATAGCAGAAGAAAAAGAAAGAACCTTGTATTAAAATTTTTGGGTAATCTAACAATAAATAACCAAAGTCATTTTAATGTTGTTTTTATACCTATTGCTATTACTGCCTTCCAAAAGGCTGAAACCTCTTTCACGCGTAGCTAAACCAACTAGACCTTATCTTCTAATTTATCATTTACAAGAGGAAGCAACTCCATCTTACTCCGAGGGGTCCTGGGAGTCCTGGGGGTCCGAGGAGTTCCTGGTACTGGTGGCTGTTGGGAGAGCATGTGCCTCACGTAACCATAGAATGTACAACCCACAAGAGTCACGGCACATCCAACAGAATTTAAATATGAAATTGGGTTCCTAAATATCAGCCAAGAAACAAGGACAGCAACTGCAACCTGCACAAAAAATATGAATCTGATTAATATGAAAATTGTTAAATAATCATGGCTTTTCTCGTTTAAGGTAATACACAGGTGAAGAAATTAATTGCGTATATCAATTACCATGACAAAATAACGTTATTTAACTAAAATGCTCTTGTTCATTATAATAATAAAAAGTAAAAATAACTAAATAAAATGTCCATAAATAAGGGTATTACTGGAGAAATAAATAAATTCTTTCTTGATATTCCAAAGTAAGAAAATAATTAAGACAAAAATATTCAAAAAATCACAAATAAAATGAAAGAGTTATACAGGGAGTATGATTTAACATACCATACTTCAGTTTCACCATAAAGAAAACTCACTATGCCACCTTAACATCAGTAATGCTTTTAACACAAACACATTACCATGCATTAACTTGCGAAGTCAAAGAATGAAGATAGTAAATTCAATGCAACTTGAAAGTAAATGTCAAAGTAAAATGAATGAAAGAGCGAGAGGAGAGAAACGCATCTCGTGCAAGAACCATGATATAATGTGGGCTACAGCTCGCCGGGTATTAAATACGATAAAAATGAACAATTTCTCAAAACACATTAATTGATAATCATGATACTTGAAGTTATGCATAATAAATCTCACCTTAAGATTTCCGGCAACATTAAATGTTACAGCAGTGGTGGAGTGAATCACATAAAAAATGGAGAAGTTAAGACAGAAAGCCAAGACCCCGGAGCTAAAGATAATGATGACAGCTGACCACGGATATGGATGGGTACTAAACCACTCAAGGATTCCATTGCCTTCAAGTAATAGGGCAGGAAGCGCCAAGATCATGGTTGCAAAAGGTGCCATATAATAAACTGTGTTTATGCTAAGATACATAAAAAAGAAAAGTTAGTTTGTCTGCTGCAGAAAATTCAAGGCAAAGCAATTCAGAGAAACCAAACATGACCCGAGTAGAATAAACAGCATAGCCAAGGCAAATACAAGGAAGAACAACAGGCCAAACGTCACTACCCCAAAAAAATGTCATGGGTGCAATTTCGTGGATGCATACTATAAGTATCACTGAAGTGTTAGGACTTAAGCATAAAAGAAGAGCCCAACCTATAGTTCATTAGGCGGGAGAAGCTCAAGCTTTAAGTTGCTCATCCTACTAAATGTGGAACTCCTACATTGTCACCCTTAAATGGGTTGACGTCACGGTGACTTCACTCTATTAACACGTTGGTAGTTCTTTTCTCTATTAACACCTTGGTAGTTCTTTTCTGTCTGACGATTTCACTTATCTATCAATATTTGGTTCGCACCTAAATCCAGCCTATAAATAACGCTTTCCTAACCCAACTCTCGACCAAGAGCACTAATTGTTGGGAATTATGCACAAGAGAAAGGCCTAATCCAAAAGACTAGTCCATTGAGAGAACCTCAAGGCTTAAGTACCGCACTAAGTAACTTATCCTACACAATGTAGGACTCTTTTAACATAAAGCCTTTACAAAGGCTTGAGGCATGAACCTTCGAATGAGGTAAAGCCTACCCTCCTAAACTTTCAAGTACTGCTTAGCTACAAGCTTACAGCAATAAAGAAGTTTTTGTATTATCATATAACACAAACATTGATTATTAATAAATACATTCACCATATAAAGGGCCTTCTACATTAATTTATGGGTGAAATTCAGCAATTTTTTGCTTTGGATGATTTGCATTTGGTTGTTAATAATTGACTTGCTGCAATCAAAATAAGCACCAAGCAGTACCCAGGGATGTTCTTAGCTCCAATATATAATACTTCCTAGCTCTACATTGAAGAAAAAGGTTAATAAAAAACGCTGAGGCAAAACCCATTTTCAACAATAAAGAATATTACAAACATGGAAATAACTAGGAAGTGGAAAGCCTACATACTGGGAAATCCAGAAATGGAAAAAATTGAGAAAGGAAATAAAGAAAACCAAAAAACAAAGTTGCAACAAAGGAAATTCAAACATAAAGATGGCACCTGTCAAATTTGTATCCATGCAGAAGAGATTCTGCGAGAATAGTCTTTGTAGAAGTAGCCAGACAGCCAAATAATGCAGCACAAAATCCAAACATATTAAAACTAAGCTCTGTTACAGATGTGAGAAGAATCCCTCCAACAATGGGTATAAGAGAAGCCCAAATACGCCAGTCAAAATACTTCCTCCACACCAGCCATTGCAAAACAACTGCACCAGTTCGCCAAGATAAGATGTAATTGTATATATCCTCAAGTCTCAATATAAATCAGGTAGCAACTATGTGGCAGAAATGTTAAAACGTACTACACCTACCTGTGGTGGCAGGTGTGAATGACTTTATTGTCTGCATAAAAGAAACTGGAATGTATCGTAGGCTCACATTCCCCAGCACTATGTTAATACAGAACACAAAGGACATTGGGAAGATTCTTCGCCAGCGATCTTCAGGGTCAACAGTTATCAGTGGCTTAAGCTTCAGCACCTTAATTACCACATATCCTCCAATGGCTGAACAGATAAAGTGGACACATGAAACTGATAGGGGAAACTTGAAATCCAATTTCTGCAAAAAAAAAAAAAAAGTATTAAAGATTGATAAACCCTTTTATTCTTTAAAGATGGAACACAAGCATAGAAGATATAAACAGTCAGTGACAGATCATTTAGGTCCTCATAATGTCATCAAGCAATGGTTATTTAAAAAACAACTCCCTGACAAATGGAGTTTTGAGAACCAGGGATGAAACCTATGAAAACCATCGGACCTTGACTAACAAGCAAAATACAGAATGGAATCGTGTAGAATATACACACCAATAGAAAGCCCAATCTCCAAGGGAAAAAATATACACTTTATAGAAGCTTTAAAGACACAGTTACTGTTGATCAAAAATTATAACACACATACTTCCAGTTAGAATCATTTTTTAATTTGTTTGAAAATCATAATAAGCTTTGTTCCCAGTAGGAAAGTTACATTACAGTAGCAGTATTTTTCAGATTTAGGTTCAACTGTTTTAAATTCACATGACAGACTCCAAGATTTAAACACAGATGGATTTTGCAATGATTACCAAGCAATGGTCTCAGGTCAATTGCACCATACACAAGAACGTAAAGATTAAATTAAACTCGTAAACACCCCCAGATAGAAAACAAAAATAAAACAAAATCCAGGTTAATAACTTGAGAAAGTAAGAGAAACCTACAAGTGCACGTAGGAGTACCGGGCAATTGAGTAGATCAGTAACGAAACACGATTTTTGAATTACAATCTAACTTGGTGGACATGCTAGGATTACGTTTATGTTTTTTATTAATCATGAGAGAAGAATCGCTATCTTCATTAATTTCCAAAGTCGTTTTGAACACAAAAAGAAATCGATCCAGGCACACAACAGCAACAAGGATTTCGACTAACGACTGGAATTCTACAAATCAAAACGCATCGCCGAAAATAGCAATCAACATAAACACTCGAAAAAACAGTAATTCATGTGAATTTCATTCTGAAAGCACGCTCGGACAGTTTCACGACACACGAGGCATCCGAGTCGAGCTTCCTAAAGACGAAATCTAACAAAATCCACGCATCACATCACACAAATAACGAACGAAAACGAACAAACATAAAACAAATCTGGTAAATTAGAAAAGAAGAAGCGAATCGGCGATTCTTTGGAAATTGAAATGAGAGGAAGGAGGAGTGTGGGAACCTGGAAGATCCACTTGTTGACGATGATTACGGTGACATTGAAAGCCCACCACTGAAGGATGGACAAGAGAGATCTGATATCGCTCCACTGGAAAACGAAACTCTCTTCCATCTACGGTTTCAGAGACACGGCTATCGTCTGTTGTGGCTTCGAGAATAGGAATGAAGAGAACGAAGAGCAAGAGGAGGGGTCGAACTCGTAACGGTGAATGACGAGTAAGAGGCACCTCTTCTGCTCTCTGTAATTTGTTTTCCCCCTCTCTCTCCCTCTCTCTCTCCCTTTTATTATGCAAGGAAAAATATTTCGAAACGTTTCAGTTCGATTTCGCTCTCACCCCGTCACGCCATGGAAATTTCATGTTTCTTTCTGCTTTGGTTGGTGGGGTATGTGGGTCCCAAGGTATTCCAGCTCCGAGGTTCAGGGTCAATTTCGTCAGAAATCAAGATCTCTGCTTCACAATCCACGTTCCCCTCTTTTTCAAAACTCTTATCTCAATTTGTTTTTCTTTTCCTTCCTACAATAGTTTTTATTGGGACTTTATTAATTAATGTTTTAAAATGTTATTTTAAACATTGAGAAGGATGAGATTTTCAACAAGTGAGTCATTAAATTATTTAACTTATTTTCAATAATAATATAAACTTGTGTTTAAAAATAACGAATGGATGAAATGCAATGCATTTAATTTAGCTTGTGAAATTTATTCGATAAATATTATTTTCCTATTAATCATAATTAATTATTAATGAAAAATAAAAAAATGTCAAATAAAATAATTGTGTTTAGTAAAAGAAAACTGTTTAGTTTTAAATTTTTAATTTGTGTTCAATTTTTAAAAAAATTGTTTTACTTTTCTTTTTCTCCCTGTTTGAAAATAAATTTATTAAATGTCATTTTGTAATAAAATGTTGTCTTAATTTTATTTTTTTCAAAGGAAAATGTTGTCTTAAAGTTAATGGTTAACAAAATTATTTTAAGACACTTCTTGTATTGTATTGCATTAATAGCTGCATTGATGTTTTAAATATCAATATAGTAAATTTTGTCATAAAGATACTGGTTTAACAAATCGTGTAAAGATTTTCTTACTTAATTGTTTCCCTGTACTGTATTGCATGAATGTATGCATACTTGAAATTGATGTTTTAAATATTAATGTAATTAATATGAAGTTAAGCGATTTAATTAAGTAATATTGAATCATAATTTAATTATATAATGTTCTTTTAATTAAAATATGGAATAATTAATTGACATTTTATACTGTAACCGTTTTAATTTTAATTTACTAAACGTGACTTATGTTTGAATAATTTTTTTTAGAAAATGAGTGTTACTTTCTTATTATATTAATATAAAATTATAAATTATGTTGTAAAACGTTATTTAACAAAATAGTCTTAATAAAACGTTTACTAACAGTGACACTTCTTTTATAATATAATGTCAATACTAACCTGTTCAATTATATCTAAGTAATCATACTAGTACCTTTTATCTTTTAAAAATGATAATATTAATTAATAATTAATGAATCTTAATATAGAATATGATATATTTTAATATTTTTCTTAAGAGGATATAGCATATACTTTAACCAGTCTAAACACCAAGAAACCTTAACGAAAATGGACTGTGATATTTTTAAGGATGTTTGCTCTTTCTCTCCGTTACTTTAAGCATTATTATTAACTGGTTTTATACGTTTTGTTTTTAATTGAAAATTTCTAAAAATATAGTTTAAACACTAAACATGTTTATTTTAAAGTTAAGGTTTATTTGATAATTAATTTTTTTTTAGTTTTTCAGAAATCTTAAATTAAAAAATATGTTTTTATATTTGATTTATCTTTTATAAAAAAATATCTTACAAAATCAAGTTTTTTCAAAAAAGTTCTGATGAAATAATAATAATAATATCTTTAATTTTATTATTGTATTTCACCATGTGTTGGATAGAGTACTTTTAATAGTCAAAAGTTTTATCTTTTATATATAACAGTCGGAGAATTGAACTTGATTTCAATATTAATTATTTAATTTATATTTTAGTATTAAATTAAAAATTATGATTAATGGTCAATACTTAACTATTTTTTTTTATTTTTAATTAAAATTTCTCATATAAAATATCATTATTCTGTTTCATAGTATCTCAACTAAGATAATACATAATGAAAATATGTTTTATACACTCAATACACAAAAAATCATATAAACTAACTTATAGTGGAAAATCGAGAAACATGTGATTTATTGATAAATCGAAAAAATGGACGAGAAATCATTAGATGTTCAATTAGAAGTGCGAGACACATAAAATCGAGAGGTAGAATCAAGAATCGAAGGAATAATAGTTAAATGTCTATTGTCGAAAAAAAACCAAGAAATTAGAAGTATATGACGTTAAGGTTAAAAGGAATCGAAAACAATTCAAAGATTCTCGAGATCTTAAAATCGAAGTTGAGAGGAAGATTAACTTACGAGGATATCGAAACCTTGGCCAAACCATAAAGAGAAGAATAGTTAAACACGCAGATAGGAAACAGTTTTCAATCATGGTAGAGGTCGAAGATCATGGGAACGTGGGTGCGGTTTTAATATTACAGAAAAAGAAACCGCAACATACACGAAGAACGTGGTAGCAGCTTCGTTAACTGCTCCTAAGAGACTACTTGAAAGATGACCTATAAATAGAGCAAAAGATGAGAGGAAAAGGGAGCAGAAAATTGGCAGAGAACAGAAATACTAGTGAGAGGTCTATCGGAGAACGATGAACATCATGAAGTTTCTGGCGATCTGGATTTCCACGCTCATTGAGTACCTTTACCGCTTTCTTTATTTTCCTTGGTAATTTACTTTGATGCAGTTTATCTTTAGCAATTTAAGTTTTTGTATTTTCGATTTCATGTACTTTCGATTTCGATGTCATTTACACTTAATGCAATTTAAGTTTCTGTATTTTCGATTTCATGTACTTTCGATTTCGATGCTTTTACACTTAACGCAAATTTGAGGTTTCCGCATTTTACATTCCTTCGCAGTTTTACATTCGGTACTGCTTTTCGATTTGTCACTTTACTGTCTCTTTCTCTTCGAGTACTATAAATCCAAATACAAAAAAAAAATAGTGTTTTCGATAAGTCACAACATGTTAGTAGGATTTTCTCGATACTGTGGTATTTTTTATTCTCATATACATTTCGATTGAAAAAAAACATTTGCTAGCCTAAGTATAAAGAATCTACGTGGTTGAGTTTTGATTAGAACCAAAACCTCTTCAGAATCGAAATTAATCGAAATTCCACCAGAAACAAATTGGCGCGCCAGGTAGGGGGTAGTCTTGTGTTAAAAACACAAATTTGGTTAGTTCGAGAGTGAATGAGATTAAGGAGTGGGCGAGTTATAAGAATGAGTCAAAATTCATCAAATAACCAGAGTAACAGTGAGGGTCTAAATGGTGCACATTCACCAAATACTGGGGGGCAAAGTCATAATGGGAATATGCCTGTAGCATCGACAACTGCGAGCATGTCGATACCTGTGGGTAATGAACAAAATTCAGGCACCTTAGCAAACACCCAAGTAGGATCTAGTACGGTGGTACCAAATAATATGCAAACTATGGGAAACCCCGTAACAACATATGTAGGGCCATATATGAGTGTAAGACCGCCCGGGTTTTCACTTAACAATATGAGTGGGGCTGGAACTTCTTCAACACAGAGGAATTCGAGATATAACTTAGGAATGCCTCAAACACTAGGTATGCCGCAAAATTTCGGAGTCCCTCCGAATTTAGGGACATCCCAAAACTTAGCAATCCCCCAGAATTCAGGAAGTGGACAGAATTTAGGCACACAACAAACACCTCTAAATCTAGATCATAGAGGAAATCTGGATCATGGGAGATATACATTCGTTAGAGATTATCATCGATCCAACTTTGAGACTATCGAAAACACTGGTACTGGGATATCCAGTAACTCATTAGGAGTACTTAGACAACAAATGGATGAGAGCAATTTTGAGATGGTGAATATGTTATCACAACAGTTGACTACAGTCCTAAATCCATTAGTTCAAAACACTACTGCTAGTTTTGAGATATTAGCAGACCAAATGTCACGAATCGGGGATGCATTGGCTGTACCTCGACGAACAAGGGTAGAAAATCATGCTAACTAGAATGCTAATATCAATCCCCCGTATCTATTGAGGAGAAATCGAAACAATGATCAACATCAGCACATGGGGAATGAATACCAACAGTTGAGGAATGATATTTGTGGAAATCTGAATGAGGGATTTCAAAATATGCACAATCAGAATAACATGCAGCATAATCACATGCAGCATAATCACATGTTAGTTCTCTGCCAGTTTTGCCTATCGAAATAAATATTGAATCGAATCGAATACAGAGGCAGAATGATTTACCCAGTTGTGATTACTGGAACTTGATGTATGATGAATTAAATGAACTCGATGAAATAAGATCGCAGGCGTTGAATAATATGATTTTACAAAAGAATCAAATTGCTCGAATTTACAATAAGAGAGTTCGAAAGAAAACGTTTAACGAAGGTGACTTGGTGTGGAAAATAATTTTACCGATGGACAAGAAATGTAAAAGTCATGGTAAATGGTCGCCAAATTGGGAAGGGCCTTTTGAAGTTATTAAAGTATTATCGAGTAACGCTTATTCGATTATCGATTGGTACAACAAAGATAAAGTGCTATCGATAAATGGCAAATACTTGAAGAAATATAAACCTCGAATGAGAGAAATAAACATTCAACATTAATTGGAGTAGAATAATGTTTACAAAGATAAGTACTGAGTCTTAAGGTTATCGAAATCTATTAACAATTGCCCCCAGGAAGAAGAAATCGAGTTATCTTCGGAGATCAACCTATGTTTACGCTCCATGCTCTGCCCAAGAGATAACGCCATGTCCTTCGCAGAGGTTTTTATAGAATCAATCTCTGACGTAAGAAAATCCTTCTGCGACTTCAGCTGATTTAGTCTCTTCTCCAACTCCTCGATTTCACTATCAACCGAAGCCAGCGCCGTCGATGCTTCCTCCAGATTGAGCTTCTGAGTCTTCAGTAACTTCGATTTCTCAATCTGGAAAGAAGAAATATCAGATAATTTGGTCGCGATCGAACGCTTCTTCTTCTGTGCAGCATAGGCCTTGTTGAACAAATCAGTGGCCGCTGCGACTTCTGTATCAAAGCCGCTCGAAAGAGCATCTTCAGGGAGATCTTCGATCGAAGTGAGAATCTCTTGGAAGCGTTGTTTCCTTTCGCGCGACTCCACTAAAGCTTCCAGAGCTGAAGGGTAGAAGAAGGATCTGAAACGTTGCTTCAGCTGGTACACTCCCTCAGTCGAGGTCTTAGGCGGTTGGGACGAGTGGCTGGAAAGGGTTGCTTCGTCGGACATTAGAATATCGAGGATCGAGAAAGGGTCTTCCTCGATGGCAGATCGATATTCCGGCACATGGCTTGGAGCAGGATCGCTTATAGATGGCAACGTCCCCGAGATTAACTCAACAGCAGGCATCGTAAAAGGAGGGGAATCCAATTGCTCTGCAGAAGTGGGTGGTGGAGAATCCTGGACATGGATTATCGGGATATTTACTGAAAAGAAAGAAATCGGAAAGGTAAATCGAGAGTTCATAATAAAGAATGAAATAAAAACTTAACATAGTTAAGGAAAAGTCTAAATACCAGGGGGAGGTAGAGCAAGGAATGCTGAGGCAGGAGGAATAGTCTGTACAGCCTCAGGTTGCTGTAAATCGAAAACAAATATCAGAAAAAGAAATGTATAAAAAGTCAAACGAACATACAAAATCATGTAAGAGTAATACCTTAGGAAGGGGTGTTGATGATAAAAGCTGAGATTCGACATTTGTCGATATAGTCGCCGATGGATGATCCTGGAAAAAATATCGAATTTTGAAAGTCATGTCATAGGCCTTATTGAAATCTGAGAATATAAAGTCTGTGAAAAAAGGAAACTTACGTGACTTGAACGAGTAGCGGACGTTGTTTGGCCCGTTATAGGGACCGTGTTAGAGTCCGTCGATAATGGATCAAGGGCAAATGGTTGGACGAATCGAGGACTCTTCGATTTTTGTTTCTGAAAATTAGAAATAGAAAAGAAATAGGTATACCCAAAGTGGATCAACCATAGACAGAAAAATGAGTAAAACAATGAGAAATCAAAAAGAACCTTCGATTTCTTCAAAGATGAGGAAATGGTGGCCGAATGTTTGTGTTTTCTGACGAAGGCCGATGGGTCTGACTCATCCGAGGACTCCCAATCCTTCTCCTTCTCGGCGACAACAGCCTTAGCGGATTTTGAAACTGTCGGAAAAGAAAACAGTTAGCTTATAATATAAAGAAAGTTAAAAATATTCCTAAGAGAGAAAAAAAAAATCTCACCAAAAGGTGATGGAGTCAAAATCGTGACTCGATCGATATGTACAAGCCAGGAAGGCAGGAGAATTTGAGGGAGATGGAGGTAAGGGAAATAAGATAATTTCGATACAGAAATATTTTTGTTTTTGGGTTTTGGACGAAGTGTTTCCCTTAGGGATCTCAATTCTCGAACCCATTTGGGATGAGTTAAAGGTTTGTCAAGTCCAAAAGGAGCTGTGGGAAAAGTGAGAAGGCGATTTGGACAATACATTTCAAAAGGGGTTCTACCTAGAGGATTGATTATTTTGTGGTTCGATCGATTAGTGTCTGTTTTATTGGATAAGGAGATAACAGCATCGTAAAATGTCGATTCTAATTTCAGTGGGTTGTAACATATTGGATAAAAATTCTCGAATCGAGATATTTGAAGATAGTGGAAGTGTGTACCTTTCTTCGCTTTCGATTTGTCCTGCAATACAAGAGAAGGATGAGCAGTCAATTTTTGTCGGAATTCGTCAAAAACAGAATGATTACTCGAGAACCAATCGGCCCACCATTGAGAGAAACCCATAGTTGATAAATAATTTGATTCAAAAGCATAGGGATAAAAAAGTAGTGGGGTTTGTGGTAATAGTTTGGTCAACTCCCGTCCGATTGTCGATTCATTTAACTTGGACCTTGGGAAGGGATCGAGAGGAAAGAAAGGTAAAGATTGGCTCAAGCCAAATTGTCTCGAGAAAATTTGGGGGTAGTAAGTGATAAACCTAAAATCCCTAGACTGGAAACCCGATACCAACACATCCTGAGTTAAATAATTACTCCACACATCGATCAACTCTGATTGTAACCCAGGAGTTAAGGCAGGGAATTTGGACTTAAACCAAGATGGTCCTCGAAGTTGGTCGCTTATTCGTCCAAGATTCACAGTAAAAGGAGCCAAAGTCGAATCAAAATGAAACCTAGTTAACAAAAATTTAAGGTATCTATAGTAAGTCGCTTCGTCGGGTTTGTGATGAGGATGGCGAGAAGACAATCGAGCACCTTCTATATTTACACTCGGGGGGGTAGTGGAAATTGGGAGAAGGATGCTCTCAAAAATCGAATTCAGCCATAATTGTATAAACCAAATAGGGCCAGAAAAATTTCCCAAAGCTTTGGGGGTACTCAAAATCTCGACAGCCTCATCGAAAGTAGTATATACATGGGCTAACAAAAATTTGGCTAAACATATTCTAGGCTGGCCAGTATGAAGGAGGTAGGCAAGGTTGTAAAGGTGAGAGGAAATTTGGATAGATCGGGGGCAGAAAACATGGGTACATAACCAGTACACCAAAAAGGCTATGTGTTCTTCATCAGTTACAGCTATTGATTCGTCATGGACGAAATGCTTCTCGAGGAAATGTCCATAGGCTTTCGATTCCCAATCGATTTTGGATCTTAGGGAATTATCCAAGGGATATGCACCCTTAAAATATTTTTCCCCTGAAGGCTTCAAACCAGTGATCGCAGCAACTTCGAACAGGGTGGGCGAAAGGGGACCGCAAGGTAATTCCAAAGCGTGTAATTCCTTATTCCACAGATGAACAGCAGACAAAAACATAGTCATATCCAAATGAGACAAGTCACATCGAGACAAGTGCAAGAAATCGAAAATCCCCACGTCTCTCCAATGATTCCCGAACTTAGTCTTAACTCTATCGAACCATCTAATGTACAAAGGTTTTTTGGAAGGGGGGCCTGTTCGATATACTTTAGAAGCAAGATTCAAAAAATCAACCCTAACTTCAGATTGGTGAATAAGAGCCTGGCTATTTGAGAGGTTGAGGGATGAGAGAGTTCCACCACTAGAACGAATAGGACCCCCAAAAGCATAATGTACATCATCAGCAATATAAGGGACGAGTACCTGCGTCTCAGCAACCTTCTGGGAAGCCTCCTCCATTAGAGGGACTGGAGCATACTTCTGATTGTTGATCTCCAGAAGGCTAGACACCAGCGAGGGAAGGGGTGGGGCTGAAAAGTCAGAAGATTTGGATGAGGTTGACATTTCAATAAGCTGGTAGAATGGAGGAACAGAGGGTAAAAGGCGAAGTAGTAAGGGTGAAAGACAGAGACACAAGATAGAAGATGAAGATTGCAAGGAGTAAAAGTTCGCGTAAAAAACCAGTGTAAAAGACTAACAAAGAGTAAAGGAAAAGCCACCTAAGGTACTGGAAACGTCGGAGGCGAAAGGTAATTAATGCGGCGCGTGCAGTAAGGCAGCAGACTGACGCGATGACGACATAAATTAAAAAAGAAACCTAAAAACCCTGTAAACCCTAAAACCCCAGAAATCCTAAACCCTAAGTTTTGTGGGCCTCCAAACACCAAGGCAGGAATGTTGAAAGAATATAAACAGAAATTATTTATATTCTTTCAAGGGGGCATTTTGTTAGTGGAAAATCGAGAAACATGTGATTTATTGATAAATCGAAAAGATGGACGAGAAACCATTAGATGTTCAATTAGAAGTGCGAGGCACATAAAATCGAGAGGTAGAATCAAGAATCGAAGGAATAATAGTTAAATGTCTATTGTCGAAAAAAAACTAAGAAATTAGAAGTATATGACGTTAAGGTTAAAAGGAATCGAAAGCAATTCAAAGATTCTCGAGATCTTAAAATCGAAGTTGAGAGGAAGATTAACTTACGAGGATATCGAAACCTTGGCCAAACCATAAAGAGAAGAATAGTTAAACACGCAGATAGGAAGCAGTTTTCAATCATGGCAGAGGTCGAAGATCATGGGAACGTGGGTGTGGTTTTAATATTACAGAAAAAGAAATCGCAACATACACGAAGAACGTGGTAGCAGCTTCGTTAACTGCTCCTAAGAGACTACTTGAAAGATGACCTATAAATAGAGCAAAAGATGAGAGGAAAAGGGAGCGAAAAATTGGCAGAGAACAAAAATACTAGTGAGAGATCTACCGGAGAACGACGAACATCATGAAGTTTCTGGCGATCTGGATTTCCACGCTCATTGAGTACCTTTACCGCTTTCTTTATTTTCCTTGGTAATTTACTTTGATGCAGTTTATCTTTAGCAATTTAAGTTTCTGTATTTTCGATTTCATGTACTTTCGATTTCGATGTCATTTACACTTAATGCAATTTAAGTTTCTGTATTTTCGATTTCATGTACTTTCGATTTCGATGCTTTTACACTTAACGCAAATTTGAGGTTTCCGCATTTTACATTCCTTCGCAGTTTTACATTCGATACTGCTTTTCGATTTGTCATTTTACTGTCTCTTTCTCTTCGAGTACTATAAATCCAAATACAAAAAAAAATAGTGTTTTCGATAAGTCACAACACGTTAGTAGGATTTTCTCGATACTGTGGTATTTTTTATTCTCATATACATTTCGATTGAAAAAAAAACATTTGCTAGCCTAAGTATAAAGAATCTACGTGGTTGAGTTTTGATTAGAACCAAAACCTCTTAAGAATCGAAATTAATCGAAATTCCCCGTAAACACTAACATATATAGTTTTCAAGAGAAACTATATAGTTTTCTAAAAATATAGTTTAAACACTAAACATGTTTATTTTAAAGTTAAGGTTTATTTGATAATTAATTTTTTTTTAGTTTTTCAGAAATCTTAAATTAAAAAATATGTTTTTATATTTGATTTATCTTTTATAAAAAAATATCTTACAAAATCAAGTTTTTTCAAAAAAGTTCTGATGAAATAATAATAATAATAATATCTTTAATTTTATTATTGTATTTCACCATGTGTTGGATAGAGTACTTTAAATAGTCAAAAGTTTGATCTTTTATATATAACAGTCGGAGAATTGAACTTGATTTCAATATTAATTATTTAATTTATATTTTAGTATTAAATTAAAAATTATGATTAATGGTCAATACTTAACTATTTTTTTTATTTTTAATTAAAATTTCTCATATAAAATATCATTATTCTGTTTCATAGTATCTCAACTAAGATAATACATAATGAAAATATGTTTTATACACTCAATACACAAAAAATCATATAAACTAACATATATATATAGTTTTCAAGAGAAACTAAAACATCGAAGAGAATTCATACTTTTAAATAATACAAGATTAATATGTACAATATCATTGAAAAACTTCTCTATTAACAATTTAAAGATTAATTAATTTATCAGTATACTGATTTTTTTTTCTAAAAATATAAATAACATATGCATTTATCATTTATATAAATTAACTTTGTATACTTATTTATGAATTTTCATGGAATCACATTTATAAACATAACAATTATACGTCAAACGATTATATTGTAACTTGGTGTGATGATTAATATTAGAGGCGCCAGAATTGCAATTATTGCTACCTTTTTTAAGTTATTATAATTTAATTATTCATTTAAATTTTTCATTCTATAACTCCGCAGAAATATTTTCTCTAAAAACCGAAAGCTTAAAATGATCATATGAAGAGGATTTTGATATAACTTAATATGTTACTTTTTTTTGTTGAATTTTTTATTTATTTTTCAATCGTATAAACGTCTTATTAGAAATAATCGACTTGTTAATGTACTTTATTTATTCATTTATTTGTTTTAAACTATCATGTTTTTTGTTTTAAAAAATTATTGAAAAAGGGAGAGTAAAATTATTATGTAAGTTAATGAAAAGAATTAAAAAATACATATACATCTTTTAAAAATAAAATAACATCATTTTAATTTTTTACATCAAAAAAATATTATAAAAGGTATAGATCTCACTTATTTTAATAAATAAATAGGTAAAAGTATTTTTCATTTCTCATCCTCATATTTTATTTCATATAAATTTATATATCATGATTAAAATGTAACTTATTTATTATATATAAAATAAATTAATAACAGAAAATGATTAATAAAACAATATAAAAACAAAGTTATTTTCAAATATGTTATTTTATTTTATTTAAAATTTAAAATCAAATTAAAACTCCATATACTTTAATGGATGAAATGGAGCATTCTAACACATATTTATAAATATACATGTCCAATATAAGTATAGTTTTTGAAAAATAAATAATATATATATAAACGTCATCACACTTAAATTATCTGAAGCGATTTCCCACGCGAGAGAATCCCTCGTCATGTTAATATATATTACACCTTAAAACTATTAAAATATTCCTAAAAATAAACTCTATTGTACTTCCAAATAAATTAATGAAACTGTACTCACAGAGCCCCAGGGAATTACCACCACCAGAAGGACCTTCCCTAGCAAAACTTCATTCAGAGAAAGGGACAACATGGGATGAAATTAATTGGATGCATACAGCTCTTGCATGGGGACGTGAGATGCGTGTAAAAAGAATAAACCGATAAAATAATCTAAAACACAAATTGGAAAACCCCAAATGTATTTGATAATGTAAAGAAAAACAAACAAAGAAAGCAGAAACATGGAGAAGGGAAGATAACAATGAGAATTATTTATTTAATTATTTTATTATACAATTGGAGATGTATTCAGTTTCCATTTTAGAGTAAAAAAACCAACAGAATAAATAAAAAAAGTAAACAAACTAACTTATTTAATTTGGTCATATCTTCTTTTCATGGTTCGAAGAGTAAAAATGAAGATAAATGGGGTGTTGAAATTGGCTGAGAAAAAAAAGTAAGAAGAGAGAAGTATAAGAAGGTTATAAAGAGATCTTTATAAAAATTTGTTCTTTCACATGTCTTAGTCTCTCTGTTATATTAATATTATTTTGATAAAATTTTATATTGTAAGGTATTATCTGATTTGGTTCTAATATGTTAATTTTGTTTTTAAAAAATATTTTAATAGATTAAGAAAAAAAATTATATATAAATTATTCTTGATTTTAATTTCTAAGATAAGAAATATAAGTATACATTATATTAAACAAAAGGCTAACGAATAATATTATTATAATGGATAAGGGACGAGACATTCGGAACAAATAATTTTATAAGTATGTGAAAAAAATAAAAATTTAATAATTTTTGTCGAATAAAAAGAATAAAAGTTTTTAATAACAAAAATTAGAGACCAACTAATTGATATTTATATCTTATAAAAAAGAATATAAGGACTTAATGTTAATGGTAACAATAAAATTTTATTAGGTAGTATCAGAAATTTTAAAGTTCGAACTTATCCTACAAGGTAAATAAGTTGGTCTCCTCCTCCATTTGGTTTTGTTAATGTGAATTATAATGGTCAACTAATTGCTTGAAATGGTTTGATTTGGGACTGCGGTGACTTCACTAACGACCACTCATGCAATTTGGGTGTTGGTGATGTTCTTAAAGCATAGCTACTTGAGATTTGCATCATTGGATAAAATCAGCTTAGTGCAGAGTTTTTAAGAATATCATAATGGAATTTGATAATTTTCGTGTCTTTTGTATCCAAAACTTTCTGTGGACAACAAAAACCTAGTTAATTTGGGAGAAATTGACTTGATCGGTTTGTGCTAACAAAAGTGACAAGATGCAACTCGTTCTTTGAATCATATGGCTACAACTTATAGCCCCATGACATAATTGGGTGGAGTTTACGAAGTGAACATAAGCCAAATGTTATCCCCATCCTCTTAGAAAAAGTAAAAGGACAAAACAAACACATCAATTTGCAACTTCCTTCCTTCCTTGCCTGCAGATGGATTCAAAGACTGCTTCTGCACGACTTCACAAAGTCTCCATCAAGTGCCGTTCCCCTAGTATTTGCAACCTTTAATATTGAAATATGACATGTGCCACAACAATTACTATCTGAATTATTCACATTACCATTTCCATGACAAGCTCTACAAAACCACACTTCACGTAATGAGTATAACATTCTAATAACTAATTTACAGAATTAAACGAATAGATGTTTCACAATATTTTTTTATTATTAAACATGTCATGTGACTATATAATATTAATAACCCAACATATCACATTTCAGAAAAAAGAATAAGGAATGTGGTAGTACAAGTTTGGCAAAGTTAAGCCGCGCAACAGAGTATTGTGGTCCATGTGTGATTTTGTTTGTGCAACTTTTGAAATAGATAGACATGCTGTGAAATCTAGGGTTTGAAAAAGAATGTGCAGCATCAGCGTCAATTGCGTGAGTGAAGGGGAGTTAACTCATGGATGCAAGGTGCGCCGAAACTTACAAGCACCTTAGGGAAAGAAAATAAGGTAAGTAAGGAACAGAAACTGGGACCATGCTAACGCGCTACCACCGCCTCTGTGACCCTTGACATCTTTGCAATAGCAATAACTCAAGCCAAACTCTTTTTATTATTCCAAATTATATATTATTCACATTAAATAAAATACTTTGCTAACCCATCTTTTCATATCAAACATTGCAAGAGATAGAATTTTGCATTCACTTGAGGAAAACAAGGTGCCCAATCAACCCTGAAAGAAGACATGCTGAATCAAACCCGATTATTAAATTCATAAACATAGCTTTATTTATCTTGATTCTCACCATTGTCTTTGATGGAGGACAATCATCCTTCCTGATAGCAAGTTAAAAAATATTGTTTCAAGTTTTTCTATAATTGTTTTTGCATAGCCATAGCCAATTCAAAGGTGGTATTAGGGATGTCAAAACAGGCTAGGCCTCCGGGTCGCCCGTCATAATATGGCAGGGCAGGTTGGTAGGGCGGGTTGGTGTTTTTAGTCCACCAGCCCGTTTTGGTCTGTCCCACCAAACCCGTCAACCCGTTGGGCCAACCTGTGGGATGGGGCGAGCTAGCCTGCGCCCGCCGCCGCCTAATTAATAAAAAAGTAATTTTTTATTGTAATAAAATTAATTATAAAGATAATATATAAAGTTAAAAATTTTAAAAAGAGAATTAAAAAAGTTTCATTCTTACAGAAAATATTCTCCTCCTGAAATATAATATTCTCTCTTGTTCTCCTTGTTTATCCTAAGTATCGATTATTTTTATCCTTATTACTTGAATTAAAGGTATAAGAATTACTCAACCAATAATAATATGAAGTTTTATCAAATAAAAAAGATATAGGTATTTAAATTTTTCAATATAAAAAATATAAATTTTATAAGTTTAATGTTATATATATATATATATATATATATATATATATATTTTTTTTTTTTATTATATAAATTTTATTATTATTCTAAATTATAATTTCTTAAAATAATATATTGATTTATATATTATTAAATTGAAATAATATATATATAGAATTATTAACAAACAAATAATAATCTTATTATTAAATTTATTAAAAAAATTAATTTAAAAAAAATTAATTTTTTCTAAATTATAGCGGATCAGCCACATCAACCTGCACTTTGACTGAACGATCAAGGTCTGCATACCGTCATGACTATATCAGTCAGATCTGTCCCATCTTATTTTTGGCTGATCAAAAGCGGACAGACCAAAACGGGACGAGCTAGTCCGTTTTGTCATACTATACATATTGTACTAAAGCTTGAGAGATAAATAGGTTGTGTGCAAGAATTAGAGTATTTTTATTCATATAAGTTACCGTCTTATCATATTAATTCTTATATTTGAATTATTATTCTTTTTAAATATTTAATTTGTCATATTTTTATTAAAAAAAATACGTGAATGAATTAAAAAAATAATATTTATAAACACGAATTATAAATCCTCAATTTAGATTAAGAAATATAAATGAAGTTATATTCTTTTTCGATTTTACGGTAAGATGTTACATTATTTAAAATTTGAAGTTGAGATAATTTATAGAAACTTTTTTTTACCTATTTAGATATTTTTTATTAATAAAATTATGATAAATTAAATAAAAAAATAATACCATGAAAATTAACGTTGAAAATATAATCACAGTGGATCCGTGAGCAATATAGTTTATTTTATAAACCATGCATTACTATCTGTACATTTTCACTCTAAGACAGGTAACCTTTTCTAAATAGATTTCGCACTTGAATGACGCGCTCATTTCACTAATAAAATTATTTAGTCGACTACATTATAAAAACACTATTTGTTTAAGGTTGTTGTAATTTTTTTCTGTGTACATAGAATTTTCAACTGTGGGTGACAAGTGTTGAATAGAGACGAAAATGTCTTCACAGTACGTAAGTATACGGAATCTTAGACCATGGCGAATAATTCAGCACTTCCAGATAATGAGTATTCCATTATTGAAGTTTTATTTGATTTTATAGTATGGCTATTATTTCATTTATTTAAATTCATTTTATTTGTTCAAACTTGATTCACTAATTTATTCATCTTGCTTTTTCTCATATTCAGAACTCCTGGTCACTATTTCCCTCACCATTAACGTTTTCTTTCCACACCTTTCCAATAACTTAAAGCGAGTACATATTTCTCTCTATAATTATTTAACCATTTTTATAGACATTTTATAGACATAAATGCATTTATAATTAATATATATATATATATATATATATATAATAAATTTAAGTTGTTGTATAATTATTATGTTGAAGACAAATATAAAAAATATCATGCTTGAATTAATATATATATATATATATATATATATATATATATATTATTCAAAGAATAAATATAATAAGATGAATTCTTATGTATTATTAAACTAAAAAAATTGAAATAAGACGTGATTTTAAAACACTTTAATTAATTAATTTTTTATATATAAAAATAAGTTTGTGTATTATTTATTTTATTTAGTATATGTTGATATTTGTTTAATAAGGATCAGATTTTGTAAATTTTAGTTTCAAATTAGTATTTTTTTTTACTGAGAAAGAAAAAAAATTAAATATTAACTTTTTACGTGATTTTAATTATAAAAAATCTAAATATGTTTTTTTAATATCAGTTTTCTGTGTGAACTGTAATTGTAACTTGTGTAAAAAATTATTTTTAAAATAATTAAAATTGTAATCAATATAAAAATATATTTATTTCACATTTGTTGTAATTGTTATCTATACTTTTGTATTATATTGATTAATTTAATATAAAAAGGTACTTGTTTTTTAATTTATTCTTTTCTCGTTCATTTCCATTATCATTTTCAAATATATCTCTCAGCTTTCTTTCTTTTGTCTTTAATTATTTTTGTTATTGGAAGTGAAACCAATAACATGTGAACGTAGTTGTAACTGGGCCGCGTACAAGACAACCCAACTATTTGTCGAGGCCCACGGCCAGTTTCTATAGCAAATTATTATTTTTCAATTTGGACTTTACTTGTTGGCCCAAAGAAAAAATGGAGAAGATTTATACAATCTACTTTCTTAATTCAATGAATGAGTAAATTGTTTGTATATTTATTACATTATATTACTAACTTGCTTGTATACTAAAAATGGGTCCTTTTTATATATTAATTTAATTATATTTTACGAAATCATGAAAAAAAAAACATAGGAAATAAGTATATATATATATATATATATATATATATATATATATATGTGAAATTTATATTGTTTTTATATAAAAATAAAAATTAAGTTTATAAGATTTATTTTAAGTGTTTGTTATGCTTTTTTGAATAAAGGATTTGGATAATATGACGATTTTATCTAATTAAATTAATATTTTAAGTTCTATCTAGAATATGAAAAAGTAAAATAAATATTATGTAAAATAGTATAATATAAAAATGACATGATCACTATTTAACTTTATCAACATATTTAATTTATTTTATATTAAAAATATTTAAATTAATTTTATATTTATCGAAATAAATGAATCTAAAATTATTTATTTTTTAATAGTATTTATTATTTGAATCTCGACATCAAATTTTCAACTACAATATTTTGATACAAATTATTATTTAAAAAAAATAAAAAATAAAAATATAAATTAATTAAAATAATAAATAAGTAACTAACTATAAGTTAAACAAATATAAATGAATAAAATAAATAAATAAATAAATAAAGAATAATTTAAATAAAAAAATATAAATGAATAAAAAATTATCATATTATTAAAAATAAATAAATCAATTAATATATAATTGAAAATAAATTAAATATAAAGAAATAAATAAAACGATATTTTCATGGTAATATAAATAGGATCATATTTTAAGATGTGATACCGTGCATAAGAAAATACTCCTTTTCCATGATTGTTTCCTGTTTTTTTTAGTGTTTAAAAATTGTGTTATGAAATATTTTTAATATTAGAAATGGAAGTGAGTGAAAAATGTATATCATTATCATATATAATTATCAATTTAGTATCTGAAATTGTGCATCATTATCATATTAATTTGTGAAATAAAAATTCTCATATCCTTTAAATTTTTAAAAATTTCATTTAGTTTTTAAAAATTATGTTTTTAGTCACTAAATATTATTACCATTACTTAAGCTTTCATAGTAGGAACAAAAAAAAAAAAATAGTTTTAGGACTTAATTGTAATCTTAAAACCTTTAAGAGGCTAATTAAAGTTTTTTTAGTTTCAAAAACCAATGTCACAATATAAATCTGATTTCGATGATTAATTATTTATAAGAAGAAACTGAATAAATAAGTTTATTTTAAAGAATCTGAGACGCATTAAGCATTTTCCCCCTTTTTTTCTCCTCTTCGAACCCTTTTGTTTTATTTCAAATTGAATTATAAAACTTAACTCTGTTGCATCAAATTAGATAAAAAGAGAGTTTAATTATCTAATTAGTTATCATATTTATAATATATATATATATATATATATATATATATATATATTTGAATTCTGATAGCTAAATATTTTCATTTAATTTTATAATTGCTATTTTTGTATTCTTTTAATTTTCGCAAGCTAAAATTAAGTAAAACTGTTAGATAAAATTAAATGACTTCCATTTATTTAATTGGCATAGTAAACTCAGCTAAAAAGAACTTAAAAGGTAAAAAGAAAAATACAATTATAGAACCAAAATAAGTTATTTTAATCCGTAAAAATAAAAACTAAAAGAAAAAAATACACGTACAAGATTCAAATAAATAATTAAACATTAAAAAAATTGTTTTTACGATTTTCTTTATTATTTGAAATTTTTTATTTATTTATTTTCCACTTAAATAAATTCTTCGCTATTAAACAAATTTAATTTAGTTATATATTGTAATAATATAATTTGTTAATGTTATTTAACAGTAACTTCTGATTTTAAAGTTCCAGATTATTATAATTAATGCATGAATAATTTATTAGTTGAAACATGTATAAAATGTTGCAGAATATGTTTGAGAGAAGCTGTACCAATTTTTTGCATACTGTGAAAAAAAATAAAAATAAAAAAATTAGTGATATTAGCAGTTCTTAACTACATTCCTTTGGTCTCTCCGCCTCAGTGCAGTGATCACCACAGCACTTCCCATTTCTACTCTCAACATTCTCTTCCCCATCTACTCTTTCCTCCTTTTTCCCTTCTTTTCTTCGATCCCAATGCAACCTAACCTCATTCCCACGCTCTCACCCTCGTAATCCCAAACTGAAACCAGAAACCAAACCATTCGTTCCTCCACATTCTGATTGCACCAAACGCCATTCACACCTCAGTGTTTCCTCCGATCGCCGCCACAGAACAATAGCACATTGCTTCCAATTCAATTCACCTATCTGGATCGAGAATAATGAATGCCTATATTTTCGCTGTCGTCGTTCCTCTCCTCGTCCTCTTCTACCGCAACCGCAGTGCCGTCAAGCGCCGCGGCCTCCCCGCCGACGTAGGCGGCGAACGCGGCCTGGCGCTGAGGAATCACCGCTTCACTTCGCCGCTCAGTTCGGCCTGGGAGGGCGTCACCACGCTGGCGGAGCTCTTCGAGCGCGCATGTAGGGAGCATCAGGAGCGCGTGCTGCTTGGTACGCGCGAACTGATCGCGCGTGATATGGAGACATCTCCGGACGGTAGAACCTTCGAGAAACTTCACCTCGGGGACTACCAGTGGCTCACTTACGGGAGAGTCTTCGAATCCGTCTCGAGTTTCGCGTCCGGTTTGGCGTTGCTCGGTCATCGCAGGGAAGAGCACGTGGCTATATTCGCTGAAACCAGAGAACGTTGGTTTATTGCACTGCAGGTGTTTGCTTCTCTGATTCCGACGAGTTTTCCTTCAACATTTGTGTTTCTCATGATTTTATTTCTTCTGCAGGGTTGCTTCAGGAGGAATGTGACAGTTGTGACCATATATTCGTCGTTGGGAGAGGAAGCTTTGTGTCACTCATTGAATGAGGTTTGTTGATAAGAGGTTGATTTTAATGTTTAGCATTATGGACACAACATTCGTTCTCTGTTTATATTGATCGTTATAGACCGAGAGGTGTTACTGCTGTATAATACTATATGTTATTGCTATATAATCATTGTAGACTGAATGTTATTGCTATATATTATGTTTATATGGTTCTGCTGCATTTGGTGTGCGGTGTTAACGTGGTTCATTGGTTTAGTACTGAGAGGTGGAATCGGATCTGGTCTGTATAGTGATATCCAAATTTTTTGACGTTGAGAGAAGGAAATGTAAATTTCTAAACATGGAATAAGATATACTCGTCCTCCTTATATGATGGGAAAAACACTAGCAGTAACCTGCTTCTCAAAATTCCACACGCTCTCCTCTCCGATACACTCCAAATAAACGCTATTGGAAACAGTTAAGGTGGCATTGTATACATGTCCAGCACAATTCTCGTGAAAGACAGTATTAACAATTTTTTTTTTTTAGGGTGGGGGACAACAACGATCTTGTTAGTTTAACTTTAGTAATAACAAATGTGAGGAGGTTAAAGAAAGGAGGGATGGGAGGCCAGTAGAGGGGACTCCAGTGCTAAATGGTTAAGAACTCAATATTTTATCATAAACTATTTAAAACTGAAAGAATTGGAACAGAAAACCTTCTGGGGGAGGGGGATTCTTTTAGGTAAACTAAGGTATTAATTATTTTTCCTTTTCTGATGATGAAGTTCTTCATTTTAGTCTTACCCTCATTTTTCTTCTTCTCATTTCAACTGCTCAACATACAATTCTGATATTCAAAGTTTATGTAATTGTTAAGAATTCAACATATATATTTGTTAATTTAGCTGTAGATTCTTCACAACATTTTCATATACTTTTTGGATATTACCTATGCTTTGAAACGGTTTACTAAGATTGATGTGCTTCTTATTTCATGTTTTTGTTCTATTTTGTAATCTAACTTGCAAAATCTATGCCAGACAGATGTCACAACAGTGATTTGTGGGCGCAAAGAATTGACATCACTAGTACATATCAGTGGTCAACTTGATTCTGTGAAACGTGTTATATGCATGGACGATGATATTCCATCTGATACCTTGTCAGTTCAGAATGACTGGAAAATCACTTCCTTTGCTGATGTTGAGAGGCTTGGTAGAGAAAATCCTGTTGAGGCTGATTTACCCCTTTCAGCAGATGTTGCAGTTATAATGTACACTAGTGGAAGTACAGGATTGCCCAAGGTTAAAAGCATCTTTGAGATATCTAGTTCTTTGAATGTCAACAATTGTATCATTTCACTGGATTGACTTTCCCAAACAATAATGTAGACTCTGGATGCGACCGTTTTTTTTTTTTAATTATTTTTTAATCCTTTTTGTCTTCCTTCCTCTGTTTTGGCTGTATTATTTCTTGATTTTATTTTTCTTTTCATAGGGTGTAATGATGACACATGCCAATGTCCTGGCAACAGTTTCTTCTGTAATGATTATAGTTCCTAACCTTGGGCCAAAGGATGTCTATCTAGCATACTTGCCGATGGCTCATATCCTTGAATTAGTAGCTGAGGTATGGTTTTCTACTTCAGTGAGGGTTGAATTATTATTTCAGTTTAAAGTGCATTTTGATTGTGTTGTATGTTTCTTATGTTGCATGTTTTGACAATCTCAAGTACTTGTTTTAGAATTTGATTGCAGCTGTTGGAGGTCGTGTAGGATATGGAACTCCTTTGACTTTAACTGATACATCAAACAAAATAAAAAATGGGAAAAGGGGGGATGCCACTGCATTGATGCCAACTGTGATGGCAGCTGTACCCGCAATTCTTGATCGTGTACGTGAAGGAGTGCTCAAGAAGGTATTTGATTTTTGATGCAATTGTAGAATACAATATAATGCATTGGTTTATGTGTGAGTGAGGTTGTTCAATAAACCTTTTACATTTTGTATTAAGGCTAAACCCTGATCGTGCAGGTAAATGCAAAAGGAGGATTGTCAAAGAAATTGTTTTATTTAGCTTTTGCACGAAGGTTGCATGCACTTAATGGTAGCTGGTTTGGTGCTTGGGGCTTGGAGAAAGCTCTATGGAACCTTCTTGTGTTCAAGAAGGTTCAAGCAATTTTGGGTGGTCGCATTCGATTTATACTGTGTGGTGGTGCTCCCCTTTCTGGTGACACCCAAAGATTCATCAACATTTGTCTTGGGTCAGTAACGTGGCATTCTCTTAAAGAAACCAACGAAAATAGCCAACGCTATAGAGGTTCTGAGTAAACAAGAAACACACGGCTTGATAGTTGATGTTAACAACAACTCTCACTCGTGTGCATTTTTCATGGAAAATTCAAGTCCTACATATTAGCCTTCTAAAATAAATTATACTAGAATTACTCTAAAATTGTATAGCTTTATCATGCACCTTTTTTTTTTTTTTTTTTTCTTTACAGGTTTCCTATATTGTCTCTTCTTATCCAACTTATTTGGTTGTCATTTTCAGTGCTCCAATAGGTCAAGGATATGGTCTCACTGAGACGTGTGCTGGTGGGACATTCTCTGATTTCGACGATACGTCTGTGGGCCGTGTTGGGCCACCTATTCCTTGCTCATATATTAAAGTAGGAATTTATCAGATGTAATCTAACTCCATATATTTTAACCTCAAGGAATATTAAAAGCTACTTTTTTTTTGCTCAGCTAATTGACTGGCACGAAGGTGGATATTCAACTGATGACTTGCCCATGCCCCGTGGTGAAATCGTAATTGGCGGTCCAAATGTCACTCTTGGTTACTTCAAAAATGAAGAAAAAACAAGAGAATCTTACAAGGTATTGCTATATATGTTCTCTTTATTTTTTCTTCTTGGGAATCACTTATGATTTCCACCATTTCTTGTCATTGATATTTCTTATCAAAACATAAAACCATTCCCAAATCTTTACATAACAGCCTGAGCATTAGGAGATTTGCTCCTTAACTTAATATCAAAGCCTATATGATTGGATTAGGTGTTTTGGGACACACTGCCTCCATTCTTCAAAACAAAGGTCAGATTTAGGCACAAGTACATGGGCCTGTGCTCTACCCATGCTTTAAGCCTAAAGTGCTGTGAGGAGACATGTTAAATATAGAACCATTAATGAAACTTCTTGTAACTCTTAAGCTTTTAGAAGACTGGTCCTTGACAATTTTGCTTAGTCATGTTGATATTTGTCGTTTACTATCCCCCATCCCCTCATATATATATCTACTTCTCTTTTGTTATAAAGGTTGATGAAAGAGGAATGAGGTGGTTCTACACTGGTGACATTGGGAGATTTCATAAAGATGGTTGCATTGAGATCATTGATCGGAAAAAGGACATAGTTAAGCTACAGCATGGAGAATATGTTTCCTTGGGAAAGGTATGGTATTTGGTTTATCGAATGGGGAATGCACTGCTTCCAATATTTAACGAGTTATTTATTCAATACAGGTGGAGGCATCTCTTTCTACCAGTCCCTACGCAGACAATATCATGTTGCATGCTGATCCTTTTCATAGCTATTGTGTGGCACTTGTGGTAGTTTCACATCCCGCGTTGGAGCAATGGGCTTCACAGCAAGGAATTGCTTATTCTGATTTTTCAGAACTGTGCAGGAAAGAAGAAACTGTGAAGGAGGCGCATGCATCACTTGTAAAGGTATGGCTTTTGTATAGAAGTTCTTTTACCACTTAATAGTACTGATGTTTTTAAAAGAAAATTTTCAGTTTTAGAAAGTACATTTGTCTAAATCAACAGTAAAATCTGTAGTTAAGCTTAACTGAGTTAGCTCTGAGGTTAACAGCGCTTCTTCTAATATTGTCCCAAAATATGCGTTGTTTGAGCAGCTGGAATTTGGACAAAATTAGGGAGATGGAAAAGTTGGAGTGGAAATAATTTTATATTCGCTTTGTAGTACAACATATGTTAGTCACTTCCATTTTAGTTTGAATTAAGTAACAATGTCAAAAGGTGGTTTTGTTATTTTTTACCATATACCCCGCACCCTTCCATCCCAAATTTTCTCACCCCTGCCTATTTTATACTTTTCCAATTTTCATTTAACCAAACGAACATTACTTTAATATAGTAGATACAAATTCTTCGCATACATCGGAAAGAATTTGGAAGTGTGAATTTTGCAGCGAGTAATTAGTATTTTATGCACTCTAATGTGACAAATAATGAAGGATGCTTATTGTGGTTGTATTGGTTGTTTTTTCTTTCGGTCATTGGAAAAAGTATATGGGGTATGGACTACAACAGATGTCATATTCATTGCCTTTATTTTTGCCAACTATCATAAACCATTTACAGGAAGCAAAGAAGGCTCGTTTGGAAAAGTTTGAGATTCCTGCAAAAATTAAGTTGCTTTCCGACCCATGGACTCCTGAATCTGGCCTAGTCACTGCAGCTCTTAAGCTGAAAAGAGAGATAATTAGAAAGACATTTCAAGAGGAGCTCTCAAAGTTATATGCCTCAGTCTAGACCAAAATTGGATCTGGTTACTAGTCCCAATAAAAGAAACCACTTTTAATTGTTTTTTTCTTTTTAGTTTTTGTAGATAGGGTTTTATAATTTTATTTAGAATCATTTCTCCATTTTAAATTATATTTATCATGCACAGTCTATCACGAGTAGAAGGCCCAACATGTTGAATAACTTGAATTTGGGAAATGGTAAAATTTATCAAACCTTTTATTATGTTTTATCAAATTTTCTATCATCAAGAAATTAAAATCTTATATTTTTTGTCAATTGTCGCTCTTGTTCCTACATTCTGGGCCAAACCAGCGTTGTCCCTGCCCTTTGGGTGGCCCGGTCGGCTGTCTACCTTAATTCTCCCAAGAGGACTGATTATCGGTAATCTGAAAATTGGACACCTAACATACATGATTAACCATGTCACTCAGAGCACACATGATTAGCTAGCTGAGTAAATATTGGTTATCTTGGTGTAAAATGTGGTCAATTACTAGACTATATTAAGCTCGTGTGAGAAAGCTAATTATTACACATTTTAAATACTATGCTATTATATATTCATAGTTGTATATTATCATGTTTATTTATTTTTAATCACGAGACAAAGTTAATAATTATTAAAAATTTCAATAATTTTATGACAATTGATAACCGTATAAAATCACACTTACATACTGACGTGGAAAAATTTAAAGTAAGCATTTATCGTTGAGAAATAAATGTCAATAATGATTTTCTTATTTGGGATAATCACAATGATAATTAATAAATTCAAATTGATTACTCAATTATTAAGAATAAATTTTCTTCCAAGGTAAAATATTCTAGTCTAGTTAGGCCGTTTTATGATACATGAGAACCTCTTTGAATTAAATTAATTAATATTTTCGTGGTAATTATGTTTGATTAGATTCATTGGACTTCGTAATAAGTCACAAGTTTTTTTTTTTCATAAAACGTAAATTATTTTCGTTTTTTAAATATTACATTTCTATTCCTTTAGTTTCTATAATAGGTTCACATTTAATTATTTTTTATACTTATCAAAGGGCAAACATGCGACGAACGAATTCACACATATATAATCAACAAGAAACAAATAAAAAGGAACTCAAATACTAACTAGGAAAAATAATCAAATTTTAGATAATTAATGTGTCAAAGATATTGGCCAATATTAAAAAACTAAAAAAATCATAATCAAAGAGAAACCACAGAATTGAAGATGAAATACAGAGAAGGAGGAAGAAAATAATCGTCTCCGATTATGTTATCACTTCTCACGTGTTTTCTCTACTTACAATCCTGTTAAAATTACTACAATGGAGTGTCGCAATGTGTGTCACTTTAGTGACCAGAATCACTTAGAGGATGTGAGATTTTGAAATTGGTGTTTAAGAAAGTTATAGTTTTTTTTTTTTTTTTTTTTTTCCGAGTTTAGCCACTAGTTTTGCGCCAGCTACACTTAACACAACTAAATATATACTTCAAACCCATACTTACATGTTGCCAACCAAAAACTCTCGATCTTCGAGTCTAAATGTATAATAACTTTTAATATAAAAAATTAGATATAAAAAATATAATATCATTCTTAATCTAAAATTGTGGTGTTCACTTGGATTCTGTTTTGTGTTCTACGCGGTTTATTTGTAAAAAATCACATTTTTTATGTTTTTGTTTTTGTGTTAATTTTGTTAGATCTTCTTTTTTTGTGTACTTTTTTCTTGTTTGGTGTGACCAAGGGATGAGTAATAAGCGATACTTTATTATTATTTGGGTTGCGGTCATCTGATCCATTTGGTTAGCACTGGAAATGTGTGGTTTTTTAATCAAGACGTTGTGGATAGAATTGCTTGACTATATTAGTTTGCATTCTTGGAAGTTGATATCTTCAAGTGGTATGAAAATATCTTTTAGTCTTGTAAACTCGACATAATAATCCTTTGATCTGTTTTGTTTAGTGTGGTATTTCGTGTTTGGGTTCTAAATATTCGTTATACTTAGTTTAATTGATTTTATTTACTTATAATTTTTTTTTAAATTAAATTTTATAATTTTGTTTTATGTATAAATTTCTCAATTTTATCATTTAAACTCACAGTTATGCGAACATTCCAAATATATATATATATATATATATATATATATATATATATATATATATATATATATATATATATATATATATATATATATATACCAGTAAGTAAGTAAACAGTGTTAGTTATCAAAGGAAGGTTAGTCATCCAAGCTTGGACGTCGGCATGACTTGAAGGCAAAAAATCACAAACCATCTTTTTTTAATAATATTTAAAAATAATTAATAGATGATTTCTCACTTTATTTATTCATATAGATATATTTATTTTGTAAGGTAAGAATTCGATTATAAGAAACTAGAATTCTAACTAAAAATTTGTTATGTGGAATCAAAATTGCAGTCACAATTCAGTTTTGGAGGAATCGAATTCTTAATTGTATTTTGATTTTTTTTCAGGTTATTTTTTAATTATATTTATATATTTATTGATATAATTAAATATTATTATATTTATATATGATAATAATTTAATAATTATAGTTTTTAATATTTATATATTTATATTGTTGTATATATATATAGATAATTATATATATATAGTTAAATATTAATATATGAATATATTTACATATTTATATTAATATATTTTTATATATTTATATATATGTATATATATATATATATATATAATTAAATATTTATATATGTAAATATTTATATATTAACATTTATTTAATACTTATATATTTATATATTTTAATTATTTATATATTTAAATATTGATATAATTGTATTTTTTATATATTTGTATATTTAAATTTTAATATATATGCATATTTATATTTATAATATATATATATATATATATATATAATTTGATAAGTATTATTTATATAATTAGATATTTATATATTAACATATGCTAATATTTTATATTTGTATATTTGGATAAATATATTAAAATTATTTGATTTGTTATGGTTAAATGATATTAAAAAATATAAATAAATAATACATTATACATGAAATATATTAATTTTGTGAATGAGTAATGTTAGGTCACGTTCTTTTGGTGTGATCAGTTATTTAGTAAAATTATCAAAGTTTGGGACGAGATTAACTTTCTGTGATGTTCATTTCTATTCTTATTTGACTTGACTTTGGACGACCTTTTACAGTTCTCTTCGTTTCTGGATCTGGCCTCAAAATTGGTCCCATATAAGATGACCAATAATCTTCATTCCTTAATTTTTTGAACAATCTGTCATAGACCTTACCGACTTGTGCTAAAGTATAAATATGATTTATGTAGTTGATAAAATCATGATATGTGTTTACAAGCAGCAATTACAGGCTAACACGGTAAATTGAGTTTTTGGAATTTACCACAGTCATACCATGATTCGTCTAGCCTTGCTATAAATCGGCCTATTGGTTTGACTTCTCTTATATTAAAAATTTCCTTTACCATAAATCTTGTATTCATTTGGTCAAACTCAATCACTTTGTAGTATTTGTGCCTTTGAATATGCATTGTCCAAAGCCTTGGCTCCACTTCAGCATACATGTGTTCAACGATAATCATGACTACTACTTCTCTATCTCTTTCGATGGAGAACCTATTGCAATTTATATAAGTTACTGTCACCAAGGAGGAAATAAGAAGATTCTTTATCTTTTAGAGGATCGAATTGATTGATTCTGTCAAGTTGGTAGTCATGTGTCTCCAACGTCGACCACATTATCCCAAATTAGTGTCTTTTTCTCCCTTAGGATTTCATCCAACCATTATTTACTATGTTATAATATTAGAAGAATCTGGGCTCAATCATTTCATACGTTATTTATAAAAAATTAAAATAATCACTTAGTTGGTACTTGAGTTAATTAAAAAATAGTGAAAATAATAAGTTTAAAAATTAATAGAAGTTACCCATGTCGACAACATCCTTCTTAAGTGGATTTTTCTTAAATCTCCTTGTGAAATTTTGTGCAATTGTGTTGAACACAGTATACATGCATAAAATTGTTTTCGGTCTGTCACAATCAAAATCGCGACTGGACGACAGAATTAGGTTTCTAACTAAAAGAAAAAATAATAGAGTCACCACCAATATTTATTTTAAGGAAAAATATAGGAAAAAAAACTTCCAAAAAGAAAAGAAAGTGGTCTACGAAATAAAGGTTGAGTTCGAGAGTTGATTATGTGTAAGGAAGATATTAACACCTTACAATATCCATTTTAAAAACGATTACCTTTAATTAGACATAAAAAATTAAATATTTTAAAATTATTTATTTTATCCCTCAAACTTATATCGATTAAATATTGCTACTAAAAATAAAAGATTATATATTTTTATATTTTTTTCTCGACAGAGATCATCTCCATGCTCTTACGTATCCTCGTGTGCAATGGAGAATCAGAATAACATAGTTCTTTCATACCAATATTTATGAATAATTTATTTTTATTTATCTATTTATGTTGTTAAGTTAAATGTATACCAAAAATTATGTAATAATCAAATTAGAAGTACATCTAAAGTGATTATCATTTTTATAATTTGAATAATAATTAAATCCAAAATGCATCCAAAGTAATTTAAATTTTTAAATCATTGTACTTGTAATTTCTATTTAGATTTAATATATATATATATATATATATATTAAATATTTTATTATAACAAAGTTAAAAATACATTTGAAGTAATTATTATTATTATTTTATATCAACTCAATTAAATGTGCATCCAAAGTGATTAAACCTTTATGAAATATTTTCTTACTACTCTAATAACAATAATATTGCATGTTTAATAGTATCCGAGAAAAGAAAATGATAATTAAATTTAATTGTCAATATACTAATAATGATATACTAATTTAAACTATTTAAAAAAAAGAAAAAAAATTAAAATTATCTTTATTCAAAATTCAGATAAATTAATAGTAATTATAATAATAAATTTTTTGACTTATTAGTATTTGGACATTATTTTTGTTATGTTGTTTAGTTAAAAAAAAAATATTAAACCTATTAACTCGTAAAAATCTTTCATATTACTATTTGAAATCTTTATTGATATTTTCACGTCCTTAAATTTGGACAGCGCATTCTCACGCGAACGATGACAGAGGAGTGAGGGACACGAGGTGTGGCTAACAGTAAAGTTCGGTGCGGTGGTTCTCATAATTGCGGAGGAGGCGCGATGCTAGTGAAGGTGGTATACTGGTGAGGATGATGGGCAAGAGGAGAGGAGGTGGGTCAACTTCCCTACACAGTGGTTTTGTGGCATCTTGGCTCACCGATAGGGCTAAGGATGGTGGCGATTTGGGGGTCTGAGGTTATGGCTAGTCGAGTGTCAAGAAGGCGCAATGGATCCGTGGTGGGGATTGCGGTAGCCACTAGTGGGGACGCGCTGGCTGCCGGTGATGGCTGGAGGTGGTTGCGGCGCAAGACCTAAGGTTTGGGATGAATGGGAGAGGATAAGTAAATGAGATGGAGAAGGGAATCAAAGTGGTGTTGGTTGTGCGGGCTTAAGGCTGGTGCTCTGTGGTGGCCATGGTGAGTGGATGGAGGCTGAAGGTGGTGATGCAACGTTGGGGTGGGGTGGGGTCGTAGTGGCTAACGGCGGTGGAAAAATGGTTAAGGAAGGGAAAACAAGTATTGGTTGGGAAATTGGTTCCCCGGTGAGGGTGATGGTGGTGTGCAGTGATTTTGGGAGACTCGATTTAAGACATGATTGAAATTTGGTGGTGCGGTGGACTCACCATGGAGGTCACTAGTAATATGTTTAGGTATACAACAAATACTTAATTTGGTTACAATTGGGAATTGAGAACAGGATCTACAAATTGGTTGGTAACCTGTTGATGGCTGTCTCTGTTGTTTTGAGTTTCTGTTTTGACTTTTTAGTTGCTGTTTTGACTGAGAAGTGAACTTGGGTTTTTCGAGATGTTGAGTTGTTGTATGGTTGTGGTTGTATTGACTGAGGGTTTGTTTGTAATGGTGGGTGCGTGATGATGGTGGGTGTTTTTGTTTGTTTTCTTGATTACCCCTTCTCTTTTTCACAATTTATATAGAACTTCATTTCTATGCATGTAGGAAGAGGCTACAGGAGGTTCTAGGATTATCATAATGAAACATAATTAAAGAAGTGAATATCAGGGATCCAACATTAGGATTATAAGTATAATTGTGATTTGGATGGATGGACGCAGAAATATATGCAAATATAAATAAAATTGTGATTTAAAAAGTTGAAAATTTAAAAATGGATCTAATATTACTATTAAAATATGTAAATATAAGTAAAATTGTGATTTGGATGGACTCAGGAATATATGTAAATATAAAAATATAAATAAAATTGTGATTTAAAAAAATTAAAAACGAACTTAAGATCTAATATTACGATTAAAATATACAAATATAAATAAAATTATAATTTGAATGGACTTGGGATATATGCAAATATAAAATTGTGATTTGAAAATAATGTACTCACGGTTTCTGGTCTCGCATTCTTGTTTCTCATCAAGACTGTTAAAGAAAACGTTGTTCAGCAAAGGGTTTACTCACCACCTTTTTGATCTTCCATTTTTCACGGCTACCTCGTTCTTCCATTCACCAATGGCCATTCCAACTACGGTCACCGCTGCGCCGGATTTGCTTTACATTTTGATAGGCCGTGCTTTACATTCTTTAATCAAGATTTCAAGGCGGTGATGTCGAATTCGATGAGTAAGGTTGATCCCTCTGCCAATGGCGGCAGCGGCTTCCGGCAGTCGCTGTTGGAATTGTTTATCCTGAATTCTCATTCTTCCACAAGACGATTCGGAAAGAGCTCACGCTGCACCGATTGGTGATGATAATCGCCACCAAAAACTGCTCCGACATCCAGCGCAACCATTTCCTCATATTGATGCACAAAAACAACTCCAATGATGAAGATGAGGAGCAAGTTTTAGAACCCTTATTCTCGGCAAGACGGTATTTCTTTCTTTCTTTCTCTAAGATTTATATATAGTAACATTGACGATTAACAATTTCTTAGATAGATTGAAGTGTTGCATTTTCTTTTCATCGAATATTAAGTTGTTTGTTGTCGTTGGCCCCGTGCTTTATTTGGTTGGAACTGATTTGACAACCTTGTCTAATAGATCCTTTCACCAAGTCATCACCAGTTGGTGTGGTGTCAAAGGGCGAGTTTCTTTCTTGTCTTGCCGAAAAAAAAAACTTGCTTTGCATTCTCCTTAGAGAAAGACTCTCCCGCGGCAAGGCGGTGTTGTCAAATTCGGTGAGTAAGGTTGATCCCTCTGCCAATGGCGGCAATAGTTTCCATCAGTCGCTGTTAGAATTGTCGATTATGATATTTTCGTTCTTCCACCAAACGATTCGCCATCAAAAACTGCTCCGACGTACAACCCTCATCCAAAGCTACCATTTCCTCATATCGATGTACAAACACCACTTCAATGATGAGGATGAGGTGCAAGTTTCAGAACCCTTATTATTCCTATAATTTTTTGCTCATAATTTTATTATTCTTTTATTCTTGTTCGATTGTGAGTTTGTTTCTGTGAGGAATAAATGATACAGAAAATGATGGTTGATGTTTGATAAATTGGGTCTATTGTTCATTTTGTTTAGCTAAATTTTCATTGTGTTTGTGTGTATATGTTTGTATCTTTATGTTTATGTTTTTTGTGTTTGTATTTTTTTATTTGTGTTTACGTTGTTGGTGGGGTGGAGTATAACTGGAGAGATAATATAATATCAATTACAGTTATTAAATTATTATAATTATTTTTAAAATTTAAAATAAATGATGGGAATAGACGTAGAGAGGTAACATAACATCAATTAAAGTTATTAAATTATTATAATTATTTCTAAAATTTAAAATAATTGGTGGGATGTGGGTCGACACATCATAACCCAACTTAAAACAGCTTCACATGTGGGTTAAGTAAGTTGAGTTCATTTTTAATCCATTATCAATAAAATTGAAAAAAATCGAAACTAACCTGGCTCAAACTAGTGATGAGTCAGGTTGCCTCATGAGTTATAACTCATATTAACAACTCTACACACATACGTCATAGTAATTATTGTGTTTGCCGCACCACTGTGTTTCAGTTGCGTCACAATATTTATCACGTTTCAATCATGTCATAGATAGGAGTGTTAAAGTGAGCCAATCTGACTCACACGGGTTGACTCACTATTGGTTGAGAAGAAAATAAACGAGCTCAACCCGACTCACTTTATAGCGAGCCAAAGATTTCACAACCCGCCTCATTGGTGGGTTGATTCACTAACCCACATTTAGTTTTTGTTATTCAAATTTTCTTTTTCTAATAAGCATGAATGAATTGCAAGACTGAAACAATATAGCACGGGCAAGACAAACACTTGAAATGTGGCAAACATTATGGAACAACTAAAGCACGGTGGTGCAACAAATGCAATGGTGCGACAAACATAGTGACGTGTCAAACACTATGGGGTGGCCTAAACGCGAGATTGAAACACTGTAGCGCTGTAGCACGACAAACATTGTGACATGACTATAACGTGAGACTGAAACGCAACAAACATTTTCATGCCACTCAAACATGATGATGCGGAAAACATAATAAATATGATGGCGAAGTGTTACGACAAAAGGATGGCAAGTGGTCAAGCTACAATGACAAATGCAATGGTGCGATGAACAATTGATGATAAGCTTGAATGAGGGTTTAATTTGTAACGACGACGTAGAATATTGGTGGAGAGGCATAAAAATATCAATTAATGTGTTTATGTTTGTCTTATACAGATGCACATGTACATCCTATTGCAAGCATAATCCTATTCCACCAATTCTTATTAATGTGTCTATACTTCCACTGTAATCATATTGTGTTTGTGTTTGACTTATGCAAGTGTACATGTACTTCCTATTGTAGGTATGACCCTATTCTACCAATTCTTATTAATGTGTCTATATTTCCATTATCATCTTGTTGTATTTGTGTTTGTGTTTGTCTTATGTAGGTGAACGTGTATATCCTAATGCAGGTATGATCCTATTCCACCAACACTGATTAATGTATATATACTTCCACTATCATCCTATTGTGTTTGTGTTTGAGTTTGTGTTTGGTTTTATATTTGGGTTTATGTTTGACTTATGCAGGTGCATATATATGTCCAATTCAGGTATGATCCTATTGTTGAACATTCAAAGACTTGATGTTGCACTTGATGAACATGAAGATTGTTGATTTTGATGATGATTCAAGAACACAAAGACTTAGAATGTTGAAGACTTGTTTTGTATTGTAATAACTCTGTTTCAATTAGATTGAGTTTGTAATATTAGAGTTTAAGATATCCGGTACATAGTCTGCACCTTAGAAGCTTCAAAAAGCTCAAATTTATCATCCAGGCTCGGCTTTAATCGATTAAATAGGGAAATAATCAATTAAAACAGTGAGAAAAATAATTTTCTGTAACAACTCACTGGTTTAATCGATTAAACCAACTTTTAATCGATTATCAAGCGGTTTAATCGATTAAACCACCTTTTAATCGATTAAAACAGAGAGGTTTGGGTTTTGTTGATATTTGGCTCTGTTTTAATCGATTAACACTTCATTTAATCGATTATTTCAGTCAGATTTTGATTTATAACTTCAAATCAAACCTATTTTCGAAAACCATATTTTCAAGAACCCTAGTTTCGAAATCCCCAATTCCTAAACCCTAATTTCTCTACTTAAACTCTTCTATGGCACTCAGAAAAGAAGAACAACCTTTTTCATACAAAAGTTAAGTGCTGTGAGTGCCAGAGAACTGTTTGTTGCAAGAAAAAGGGGCTTTCGGAACCTAGTGTGGGCTAGAAGCGTTAAGAATCACTAAGTGGAGTTCTTAGTGGATTGTGTGCTGTGTCGTCTCTAGGGAAAACTGTTCATCATCTCTTGTGGATTTCAAGAGAGGTGTTTTCTTATCTTTATCTTTTCAATTGTAATATGTTTGTAACAACTTGATTATAGTGACAGCGTTAATCCTCTGTTTGAGTG
The DNA here is from genome assembly GCA_963425845.1 of Sphenostylis stenocarpa. NCBI lineage: Eukaryota > Viridiplantae > Streptophyta > Magnoliopsida > Fabales > Fabaceae > Sphenostylis > Sphenostylis stenocarpa. Next base: position 12,369,820 of record OY731406.1, read on the forward strand.
ATTAGCAACTGGACGTAGGGTCTTTTGATCCGAACCAGTATAAATCTCCTATGTAAGATTCTCTTCTCTTCTCTATTTACATTTACACAGTTTTTAATCGGTAAAATTTGGGGAAAATTTTGAAAACCTAATTTTTGTTAAGAAACCAATTCACCCCCTCTCTTGGTTTTTGTCCGACCACGCGATCATTCCGCTGCGCGATTCTAACAAGTGGTATCAGAGCTTGCTTTGATAGTCATTCAAATTTTCAAAAATGGCCGAACAAAATCAAACTTTTGCCGAAGGTGCGTCTATCAACAGACCCCCACTTTTTGCGGGTCAAAATTATCCTTTCTGGAAGGTACGTATGCAAATATTTTTAGAGTCTGTTGATAGAGGCGTTTGGGATGCTATTTTAAATGGTCCATTTGTTCCTAAAATTACTGAGAACGGTGTTGACGTTCTTAAACCTTTTTCTAGATGGACTGCAGAAGAAAATAGGAAAGCCCAATTTGACGTTAGGGCTAGAAATATTATTTCATCTGTTCTAACCCTTGACGAGTTTTATAGAATTTCTGTTTGTAAAAGTGCACAGGAAATGTGGGAAATGCTTAGAGTGACCCACGAAGGAACTGACGACGTTAAAAGAGCACGTAAAAATTCTCTAATCCAAGAATACGAGATGTTCCGGATGCAACAAGGCGAAACGATCTTTGACGTACAAAAGCGTTTCACTCATATCGTGAACCATCTCACTGGACTAGGTAAAATTTTTGACGTTGATGAATTAAATGTTAAAATTTTGAAATCTTTGGATAGGAAATGACAACCTAAGGTGATGACCATCTTGGAGTCACAAAATCTTGCCACTATGTCTATGGCGGCGCTCTTTGGAAAACTTAGAGAACATGAGTTAGAGCTTGGAAGGTTAAACAAAGATGAAGGCCAATATCAAAAGAAGAACCTAGCCTTTAAAACCGAAATTTCCAAAGGTAAAAATAAAAAGGAAGAAGAAGAAGATTCGGAAAATGAAGAAGAAGAGCTGAGTCTTATGGTAAAGAAGTTCACCAAATTCATGAAAGCAAAAGGAAGACATCCCTTCAAAGGTAAAGGAAAGGTAAGGGAAAATTCTTCCGTAAATATAAAATGCTATGGTTGTGGTGAAGCAGGACATGTAAAGACCGAATGTCCAAATAAGAAGAACGATGAAGTTAAAGGCAGAAAGCACTTCAAGAAGAAAGCCTACATTGCTTGGGACAACAGTGACTCAAGTTCGGAATCAAGTGACTCAGAAATAGAAGCAAACATTTGCTTAATGGCAAATGACAACATATCATCCGATTTTGAGGTAAGTGATTCCGACACATCTTCTAGTGATGAGGATAATAACTATGATGAATTGCAAAATGCTTATAATGAATTGTTTAGTGCTTTTAAGAACTTGAAGAATGAATATAAAGTTGTAAAGAAGAATTTAAGTAGATCCGAAAAGGAAATTGACTCTTTAAAAATGAAAATTACATGTTTAGAAGAAAAAGAGGTATTAGACACGAAAATTGTATGTTTAGATGAGGATAAGAATTTAGCATGTGAAACTTGTAAAGAGCATGAATATGACATAGATATCCTTAATCATCTACTTGATAAAGCCGAAATGGAAATAAGTGATCTTAAGAAGGATAAAACTGTTTTTGCTCAAAATAATGTAAATCATCAAGTTTCTTTGAAAAAGCCTAAAAGTAAAAATAGAAGAGTATGGGTTGAAAAAGGAACCAAAACTTCAATAGTTAGAAATGTATCATATTCTAAAATTACATCTAATGCATGCTTTTATTGTATGAAACATGGTCATACTTCAAATAGATGTAAAATCAAACATTTTGGTGTTCCTAAAGGAAAATATATTTGGGTTCCTATAGTTAAATGAATTATTTGTCTCTTGTATTTATTCAAAGAAAATTGATCATTTAGTATGTTTTGAATAGGATGATCATTAGGTCAATTATAAAATCAACTCCCTATGAATTGTTTAATGGTAGAAAGCCTAATGTTGCTCATTTGAAAAATCTTTGGATGTAAGTGTTTTGTGTTGAATAATGGAAAGGACAACTTAGGAAAATTTGATTCTAAAGCCGATGAGGGCATTTTCTTAGGTTATTCATTAACTAGTAAGGCTTACAGGGTGTTCAATAGACGAACTTTAAATATAGAAGAATCTATACATGTTACTTTTGATGAGATTGTAGACCTTGGGGGAAATCCTCTTGAGTCAAATAAAGAACTTGCAGGTGATGATGAATATATAAGAGAGGCTCTTGATGAATTATATTTGGAAGAAAATGAGCCTTCTCAAACGCCTGAATTAGCAAAAGAATGACAATCACCTAGAGGACTCTCAATGGACAATATCATAGGTGACATCTCAAAAGGGGTAAGAACAAGAAATATGACTAATCTTTGTATGTCTGTAGCTTTTGTGTCACAGATTGAACCCAAAAACGTTGAGGAAGCGCTTAAAGATGAACAATGGTGCATAGCCATGCAAGAAGAACTTAACCAATTTGAAAGAAATCAAGTCTGGGAATTAATCCCAAGGGAAGAATCATATCAAGTTATTGGAACCAAATGGGTGTTTAGAAATACTTGATGAAGATGGGAACATAACAAAGAATAAAGCCAGACTTGTTGCAATAGGCTATTGTCAGGAGGAAGGTATAGATTATGATGAAACTTATGCTCCTGTTGCCAGGTTAGAGGCTATACGCCTACTTCTTGCCTATGCATCTTTGATGAAATTTAAATTATATCAAATGGATGTTAAAAGTGCATTTTTGAATGGTTTTATTAAAGAAGAAGTTTATGTGGAGCAACCCCCTGGTTTTGAGGATTTTAGTTTTCCTAATCATGTTTTTAAATTAAAGAAAGCTTTATACGGGTTGAAACAAGCTCCTAGATCTTGGTATGAAAGGTTAAGTAGTTTCCTAACATCAAATGATTTTTCTAGAGGAAAAATTGATTCTACACTGTTTATAAAGAAAGTTAAAGAACATATCTTATTGGTCCAGGTATATGTTGATGATATTATTTTTGGATCAACTGATAATTCGTTATGTGTAGAATTTGCTAAGATAATGCAGGGAGAGTTTGAAATGTATATGATGGGAGAATTGACATTCTTCCTTGGACTACAAATCAAGCAACTTAAAGATGGAATTTTCATCTCTCAAACCAAATACTGCAAAGAGATACTTAAAAAGTTTGGAATGGACACCTCAAAGGAAGCTAACACACCTATGGGAACTTCATGCTATCTAGACAAGGATGAATCAGGTTTGGAAGTTAATCAATCTATGTATAGAGGTATGATAGGTTCACTGTTATACTTAACTGCAAGTAGACCTGATATTATGCATTCTGTCTATGTGTGTGCTAGATTTCAGGCTTGTCCAAAAGAATCTCACCTAATTGCAGTAAAACATATTTTAAAATATTTAAAAGGAACTACTGGTTTTGGTTTATGGTATCCTTCTGATGCTTGTACTAGTTTAATAGGATATTCTGATGCTGATTATGGTGGATGCAAAATTGATAGGAAAAGTACTAGTGAAACATGTCATTTGTTAGGTTCATCCTTAATATCCTAACATTCTAAGAAACAGGCATGTGTTGCTTTATCTACCATTGAAGCTGAATATATTGCAGCTGGTAGTTGTTGTGCTCAAATTCTGTGGATGAAACAACAGTTAGAAGATTATAGTATCTTTTTAAATGACATTCCGTTGATGTGTGATAATACGAGTGCAATAAATCTTACTAAGAATCCAGTAATGCACTCTAGGACTAAACATATAGAAATAAGACATCACTTTTTGAGAGATCATATCAGCAAAGGAAACTGTAAAATAGAGTATGTAGATACCAAACATCAATTAGCAGATATTTTTACTAAGCCTCTACCCAAGGATAGATTCTATGATCTTAGAAGAGACTTAGGGATATTAGAAATAACTTAAATTCTGCTTAATCTGACTGTTTTTGGATGGTTGTAATGTTATAATTCATTTTGTAGGATGTTCATAGGTTATCGTGTGTTAAAACACTCAAAACAGGGCATTCCTCTCTGGAATAATCGATTAATTCGTCCATTAATCGATTAAAACCAGTATTAATCGATTAACAGCCCAAAATAATCGATTAAATGGGTCTGGAAGTGATTTAATCGATTAATTTGAATTTTAATCGATTAAATCTGACCAAGTTGGCTTCCTAGCCGTTGCCAACGGATATTTTGACTATTATTCCCTTCCATATGAACGTTGGAGATGCTTGGTTATAAATAGGGACCTTCATTTCGCTTCTACTCACTTCTATCTCTTGAAATCAAGCTATCTTGCCTTATTCTAGCTAAATTGCCCTCTTCTCTCTACACTTAGCTTTCTAAATCTTCTTGTTACTCTTCTAAATCTTTCAATGACCTCATCTTCTCGTGCTAAGATCCCTACTAGAAGAAGATCTGCACCCTCATCTCGTCCCCGTCCTAATTCTGTAGAAGGATGGATTTCTGATACAGATGGCCAACAAGAATTTCTGACCTACTGGAAGGAACGGACTATTATTTCTCCCAAGTTTCTTATTGGTGAGCAATTCATCAATAGGGGATTCAATTTTCCCAACCTTCTTGAAATTCAAGGAGTTCTTCCCTTCATCCAAATGCAAGGTACGTATTATCCTGACTTTGTTAGGGTATTCTACTCTAGGTTTAAATTTAGAGATCAAATTGCTACTTCTAGAGTAAAGGGTGTCACCATTATTCTTGACGATGATATTTGGGAAAACGTCGCTCACTTTCCAATTAGAGAAGATGCTATTAAAATTTATGGTGAGCTAGATGATTTTGACAGGTTCTTAGCTTACCGTTCTTTTCTGCGAAATCCCTCCATGGAGATTGGGCGTCTCCTTCATGCTGGACCTTTAAAGAAGGAGGAACGCATGATTCTCCATCTAATTGTCTGGATCCTATGTCCTCGAGCTACAAATCATGCCCAATGTTCTTCCATTGATCTTCGTATTATTCATGCCATAATGAATAATGAGCCGTTAGATTGGGGCGTTCTTGTCACAATGACCATGTTAAAAGAAAAACGTCATCCCACATTCAAAATTCCATATGCTTTACTTGTCTCTTGTATTCTTGAATATAAAGGAGTGAATGTTGAAGGTGAACAAGCAGTTAGAACAAATAACTTGAACCGCATGCTGGACAGCACATTGATTCAACTCCAAATGGTGCGAGTCAATGATATTTATGTTCACAAAGATGACGTTCCTAATCAAGGTGATGCTAATGAAGATTCTGATGAAGATATGCCTCCTGCTGCTGAGTTTCCCTCTGACCAAATCCAAAGTGTTGAAACTTCCTCTACTCATCATGAAACTCGACAATCCATGGAAGACATGTTATCTGACATGAATCAGAGGATGCAGTCATTCTTCACTCTTTCTGGAGTACGACATGAGGAAATAATTCGCCGTATATCTGATGTAGATGATAAAGTGTGCCGTTTAGAAAATAGATTTGATGCACACTTTCATAGTGATGATAGTGAAGAATTTTAAATTTGTTGTTTATTTTCTCTTCTTGTGATGCAATGTATTGACATTTCTGAAATAAAATGTGATGTTTTGTTGCTTTGATTAAGGGGGAGTTATCTCCAACTTATGCATATTTTGAGGGGGAGCTTTTATGTTTGCAACAGATGACTTATTTTTTATTCTAATCAAAATAGGGGGAGAAAATATTTAAAGCCATAATATGATTGTTTTTAAATATTATCTCGGTATGTTTAATGTGTTTGTTAGTATGACAGATAAAACAGGTTATTACAAGGCTTTAAAAGATAATTTTGATCATCATCAAAAAGGGGGAGATTGTTGAACATTCAAGGACTTGATGTTGCACTTGATGAACATGAAGATTGTTAATTTTGATGATGATTCAAGAACACAAAGACTTAGAATGTTGAAGACTTGTTTTGTATTGTAATAACTCTGTTTCAATTAGATTGATTCTGTAATATTAGAGTTTAAGATAGCCGGTACATAGTCTGCACCTTAGAAGCTTCAAAAAGCTCAAATTTATCATCCAGGCTTGGCTTTAATCGATTAAATAGGGAAATAATCGATTAAAACAGTGAGAAAAATAATTTTCTGTAACAACTCACTGGTTTAATCGATTAAACCAACTTTTAATCGATTATCAGGCGGTTTAATCGATTAAACCACCTTTTAATCGATTAAAACAGAGAGGTTTGGGTTTTGTTGATATTTGGCTCTGTTTTAATCGATTAACACTTCATTTAATCGATTATTTCAGTCAGATTTTGATTTTTAACTTCAAATCAAACTTATTTTCGAAAACCATATTTCCAAGAACCCTAGTTTCGAAATCCCCAATTCCTAAACCCTAATTTATCTACTTAAACTCTTCTATGACACTCAGAAAAGAAGAACAACCTTTTTCATACAAAAGTTAAGTGCTGTGAGTGCCAGAGAACTGTTTGTTGCAAGAAAAAGGGGCTTTCGGAACCTGGTGTGGGCTAAAAGCGATAAGAATCATAAGTGGAGTTCTTAGTGGATTGTGTGCTGTGCCGTCTCTAGGGAAAGCTGTTCATCATCTCTTGTGGATTTCAAGAGAGGTGTTTTCTTATCTTTATCTTTTCAATTGTAATATGTTTGTAACAACTTGATTATAGTGACAACGTTAATCCTCTTTTTGAGTGATTAGCAACTGGACGTAGGGTCTTTTGATCTGAACCAGTATAAATCTCCTGTGTAAGATTCTCTTCTCTTCTCTATTTACATTTACACAGTTTTTAATCGGTAAAATTTGGGGAAAATTTTGAAAACCTAATTTTTGTTAAGAAACCAATTCACCCCCCCTCTTGGTTTTTGTCCGACCACGCGATCATTCCGCTGCGCGATTCTAACACCTATTCCACCAATACTTATTAATATTTTTATACGTCCACTGTCATCCTATTGCATTGATATTTGTGTTTGTCTTATGCAAGTGCAAGTGTGCATCATATTACAATATGATCATATTTGACTAATACTTATTAATGTGTCTATACTTCCACTGTCTTCTTATTGTATTTGTATTATGCAGGTGCATGTGAACATCCTATTATAGGTATGATCCTATTCCACTAATACTTATTAATGTCTCTATACTTCCATTGTCATCTTATTGTGTTTATCTTTCTGTTTGGGTTTGTCTTATGCAAGTGCATGTGTACATCCTGTTGCAAGTATGATCCTATTCCACCAATATTTATTAATGTGTCTAGACTTCCATTGTCATCGTATTGTGTTTGTGTTTGTCTTATGTAAGTGCACGTGTACATCCTATTGCATGTATGATCCTATTCCACTAATACTTATTAATGTGTCAATACTTCCACTATCATCCTTTTGTGTTTGTATTTGTATTTGTCTTATGCAGGTTCACATGTACATCCTAATGCAGGTATGATCATATTCTACCAATACTTATTAATGTGTTTGTACTTCCACTGTCATCCTATTGTGTTTGCGTTTGTATTTGTGTTTGTGTTTGTATTTGTGTTTGTGTTTGTGCTTGTGTTTATGTGTGTGTTTTTGTGTGTTTGTGTTTGTCTGTGATTGTGTTTGTGTTTGTCTGTATTTGTGTTTTTGTTTGGGTTTGCGTTTGTGTTTGTGATTGTGTTTGTGTGTGTGTTTGTTTATGTTTATTTGTGATTGTGTTTGTGTTTATGTTTGTGTTTGTGTTTGTTTGTGTTTGTATTTTTGGCTCACCATGGGTCGAGCAGAAGATAGGCAAGCTGAACATGACTCACTTTATGTGCAGTCAAAACTTGGCTCGAAACAACTTGACATGTGAGCTAAGTGAGTTGAGTTCATTTTTAACTTATTATATGTAGAATTTATAAAAAATGAACCCAACCGGGCTTGAACTATTGTGAGCCGAATTGGCTCATGGGTTACAATTGATATTGATACCCCTACACACATAAGCCAACATGTTTATTGTGTTTGCCGCATCACCGTGTTTTAGTTGTATCACAATGTATGTCACATTTCAGTCATGTCACAACTAGGGGTATCAAAGTGAGCAAATCCAACTCACATGAATTAACTCATTATTGGTTAAGTAGAAAATAAGTGAACTCAACCCGACTCACTTGATGGCGAGCCAAAAATTTTTACAACCTGACTTAACCCACTATGTATTGGTGGGTTAGGTGGGTTGACTCACTAACCCACATTTACTTTTTTAATATTCACTTTTTTTTTCTAATAAGCATAACTAAATTGCTGACTGAAATAATATAATGTGGTGACACGATAAACTCTGTGACTCGACTGAAATGCAACAAACATTATGGAGCAATTAAAGCACGATGGAACGATAAATGCAATGGTGCGACGAATGTGAGGGCGTGTCAAACACTATGTTGTGCCCCAAATGTGAGATTGAAACATGTGGTGATGTAGCACCACAAACATTTTGACGTGACTACAATGCGAGACTGAAACGCGACAAGCATTTTCACAATTGAAACATGATGACACGAAAAAAGGAATAAATACGATGACAAAGTATTGAGGAAAAAGGATGGCAAACAGCCAAGCTATAGTGGTGAATGCAATGGTACGACGAACAATTGATGATAAGGTTGAGAAAGGGTTTGACTTGTAACGACGATGTGGAGTAGAGGTGGAGAGGCAGGATAACATTAATTAATGTGTTTGTGTTTGTCTTATGTAGGTACACGTGTATATCCTATTGTAAGTATGATCCTATTCCACAATTCTTATTAATGTGTCTATACTTCCACTGTCATCCTATTTTGTTCATGTTTGTGTTTATCTTATGCAGGTGCACGTGTACATCCTATTTTAGTAATGATCCTATTCTACCAATACTTATTAATGTGTCTATACTTCCACTAACATCATGTTGTGTTTGTGTTTGTCTTATGTAGGGGCACATGTACATCCTATTGCATGTATGATCCTATTCCACCATTTCATATTAATGTGTCTATACTTTCAATGTCATCATATTGTGTTTGAGTTTGTGTTTGACTTATGCAGGTGCACGTTTACATCCTATTGTAGATATGATCTATTCCACCAATACTTATTAATGTGTCTATACTTCCACTGCCATCCTACATGCTTGTGTTTGTCTTATACATGTGCACGTGTACATCCTAATGCAGGTATAGTCCTATTCCACCAATACTTTTTAATGTTTCTATACATCCACTGTCATCCTATTTTGTTAATCTTTGTGTTGTCTTATGCAGGTGCAAGTGTACATTCTACTGCACATATGATCCTATTCCATCAATACTTATTAATGTGTCTATACTTCATTTGTCCTCTTATTGTGTTTGTTTTTGTGTTTGTCTTATGCAGGTACGCGTGTACATTCTATTAGAGGTATGATTCTATTCCACTAATACTTATTAATATGTCGATACTTCCACTATCATCCTATTGTGTTTGTCTTTTTGTTTGTGTTTTTCTTATGCAGGTGCACGTGTACATCCTATTGTAGGTATCATCCTATTCCACCAATACTTAATGTATCTATACTTCCACTGTCATCCTATCGTGTTTGTGTTTGTATATTTATTTGTGCTATGCATGTACGATTCTATTCCGCCAATACTTATTAATGTGTCTACACTTCCATTGTCATCCTATTGTGTTTGTATTTATGTTTCTCTTATGGAAGTGCACGTATACATCCTAATATAGGTATGATCCTTTTGCACCAACACTTATTAATGTGTATATACTTCCACTATCATCTTATTGTGTTTGTGTTTGTGTTTGACTTATGCAGGTACACGTGAACATCCTATTGCAGGTATGATCCTATTCCACCAATACTTATTAATGTTTCTATGCATCCACTGCCAACCTATTTCATTCATCTTTGAGTTTGTCTTATGAAGGATCAAGTGTACGTCCTATTGCAGGTATGATCCTATTACACCAATACTTATTAATGTGTCTATACTTCCAATATCATCCAATTATATTTCTGTTTGTGCTTAACTTATGCAAATGCATGTATACAATCTATTACAAGTATGATCATATTCCACAAATACTTATTAATGTTTCTTTATGTCTACTTTTAACTTATTGTGTTCATCTTTGTGTTTGTCTTATGCAGGTGCAAGTGTACATCCTATTGTAGGTATGATCCTATTTCACCAATACTTATTAATGTGTCTATACTTCCACTGTCCTCTTATTATGTTTGTCTTATGCAGATGCACATGTACATCTTTTTGCATGTATAATCCTATTCCACCAATATTTACCAATGTGTCTACACTTCCACTGTCATCCTATTGTGTTTGTATTTTTTTTATTTGTCTTATCTATGTGCACGTGTACATCCTATTGCTGGCATGATCCAATTCCACCAATAGTTATTAATGTTTCTATACTTCCACTATTGGCGAATTGTGTTTGTATTTGTCTTATGCAAATGCACGTGTACATCCTAATGCAGGTATGATCCTATAATACCAATACTTATTAATGCGTCTATACTTTCACTGTCATCCTATTGTGTTTGCGTTTGTTTTTTTGTTTGCATTTTCTTTTGTGTTTGTTTTTGTGTTTGTGTATTTATTTTTGTTTGTGTTCTTTTTTACGTTTATGCTTGACCTTGTGTTTGTGTTTGTATGATTTTGTGTGTGTTTATGTTTGTGTTTATGTTCGTGTGTGTGTGTTTGTGTTGTTCACTCAATTTATGCTGAGCTAATAATTTTACAACCCCCTCAACCCACTATGAGTTAAGTCTTTTGGGTCACTGAACCACATTTATTTTCTTTTACTCAATGTTTGTTTTTAATAAGCACAATTGAATGGCAGGACTAAAAGAATATGCTATTGTGGCACGCAAAATCTGTGACGCGACGAAAATGCAGCTAATGTTATTGAGAAATTAAACATAGAGGTGCACTTGTATATCCTATTGCAGGTATGATCCTATTCCACTAATTCTTAATAGTGTGTCCATATTTTCACTGAAACCCTATTGTGTTTGTGTTTGAGTTTTTTTTTTTTTTTTTATTTGTCTTATGCAGGTCCACATGTACATCCTATTGCAGGTACGATCCTATTCCACCAACACTTATTAATGTTTCTATACTTCCACTGTCATCTTATTGTGTTTATTTTTGCATTTCTTTTATGCAGGTTCAAGTGTACATCATATTGCTGGTATGATCCTATTCCACCAATAATTATTAATATGTCTATACATCCCCTATCCTTTTATTATGTTTGTCTTTGTGTTTGTCTTATGCAGGTGCACGTGTACATCCTATTGCAGGTGTGATCCTATTTCATCAATACTTATCAATATGTCTATACTTCCATCGTCATCCTATTGTGTTTGTCTTACGTAGGTGCATGTGAACATCCTATTGTAGGTATGATCCTATTCCACCAATACCTATTAATATGTATATACTTCCACTGTCATCCTATTGTATTTCTGTTTGTGTTTGACTCATGTAGGTGCACGTGTACATTCCATTGTAGGTATGTTCCTACTCCACCAATAGTTACTAATGTTTCTACACGTCCACTGTCAACTTATTATGTTCATCTTTGTTTCTGTCTTATGCAGGTACAAGTGTACATCCTATTGTAGGTATGATCTTATTTCACCAGTACTTATTAATACGTTTATACATCCACTATCATTCTATTGTGTTTGTGTTTATCTTATGTAGGTGCATGTGAACATTCTACTGTAGGTATGATCCTATTGCACCAATACTTATTAATGTGTATATACTTCCACTGTCATCCTATTGTATTTCTGTTTGTGCTTAACTTATGCAAATGCACGTATACAATCTATTACAGGTATGATCCTATTTCACAGATACATATTAATGTTTCTTTATGTCTACTTTCAACTAATTGTGTTCATCTTTGTGTTTGTCTTATGCAGGTGCAAGTGTACATCCTGTTGTAGGTATGGTGGTCCTATTTCACTAATACTTATTAATGTGTCTATACCTTCGCTGTCCTCTTTTTATGTTTGTCTTATGCAGATGCACATGTACATCCTTTTGCAGGTATGATCCTATTCCACCAATAATTACCAATGTGTCTACACTTCCACTGTCATCCTATTGTGTTTGTATTTTTTTTATTTGTCTTATCTATGTGCACTTGTACATCCTATTACAGGTATGATCCAATTCCACCAACACTTATTAATGTTTCTATACTTCCATTATCGGCGTATTGTGTTTGCATTTGTCTTATGCAAATGCCCGTGTACATCCTAATGTAGGTATGATCCTATTCTACCAATACTTATTAATGTGTCTATACTTTCACTGTCATCCTATTGTGTTTGCGTTTGCTTTTTTGTTTACGTTTTCTTTTCTGTTTATTTTTGTTTGTGTGTTTTTTTTGCATTTGTGTTTGACCTTGTGTTTCTGTTTGTATGATTTTGTGTGTGTTTATGTTTGTGTGTGTGAGTTTGTGTTGTTCGCTCAATTTATGTCGAGCTGGTAATTTTACAACCCCCTCAACCCACTATGAGTTAAGTATTTTGGGTCACTTAACCACATTTATTTTCTTTTACTCAATGTTTGTTTTTAATAAGCACAACTGAATTGCAGGACTGAAAGAATATGCTGTTGTGACACGAAAAATCTGTGACGCGACGAAAATGCAGCTAATGTTATTGAGAAATTGAACATAGAGGTGCACATGTATATCCTATTGTAGGTACGATCCTATTCCACTAATTCTTAATAGTGTGGCCATATTTTCACTGTAACCCAATTGTGTTTGTGTTTGTTATTTTTTTATTTGTCTTATGCAGGTCCACATGTACATCCTATTGCATGTATGATCCTATTCCACCAATACTTATTAATGTATATATACTTCCACTGTCATCCTATTGTATTTCTGTTTGTGCTTAACTTATGCAAATGCACGTATACAATCTATTACAGGTATGATCATATTCCATAAATACTTATTAATGTATCTTTATGTCTACTTTCAACTTATTGTGTTCATCTTTGTGTTTGTCTTATGCAGGTGCAAGTGTACATCCTATTGTAGGTATGATCCTATTTCACCAATACTTATTAATGTGTCTATACTTCCACTGTCCTCTTATTATGTTTGTCTTATGCAGATGCACATGTACATCCTTTTGCATGTATAATCCTATTCCACCAATATTTACCAATGTGTCTACACTTCCACTGTCATCCTATTGTGTTTGTATTTTTTTTTATTTGTCTTATCTATGTGCACGTGTATGTCCCATTGCAGGTATGATCCAATTCCACCAATAGTTATTAATGTTTCTATACTTCCACTATCGGAGTATTATGTTTGTGTTCGTGTTTGTCTTATGCAAATGCACGTGTACATCCTAATGCAGGTATGATCCTATTCTACCAATACTTATTAATGTGTCTATACTTTCACTGTTATCCTATTGTATTTGCGTTTGCTTTTTTGTTTGCGTTTTCTTTTGTGTTTGTTTTTGTGTTTGTGTATTTATTTTTATTTGTGTTTTTTTTGCGTTTGTGTTTAACCTTGTGTTTTTGTTTGTATGATTTTGTGTGTGTTTATGTTTGTGTGTGTGTGTTTGTGTTGTTCGCTTAATTTATGCCGAGATAGTAATTTTACAACCCCCTCAACCCACTATGAGTTAAGTCTTTTGGGTCACTCAACCACATTTATTTTGTTTTACTCAATGTTTGTTTTTAATAAGCACAACTGAATTGCAGGACTGAAAGAATATGCTGTTGTGGCACGAAAAATTTGTGACGTGACGAAAATGCAGCTAATGTTATTGAGCAATTGAACATAGAGGTGCACATGTATATCCTATTGCAGGTACGATCCTGTTCCACTAATTCTTAATAGTGTGTCCATATTTTCACTGTAACCCTATTGTGTTTGTGTTATTTTTTTATTTTTCTTATGCAGGTCCACATGTACATCCTGTTGCAGGTACGATCCTATTCCATCAACACTTATTAATGTTTCTATACTTCCACTATCATCCTATTGTGTATTTTTTTGCGTTTCTTTTATGCAGGTTCAAGTGTACATCATATTGCTGGTATGATCCTATTCCACCAATACTTATTAATATGTTTATACATCCCCTATCCTCTTATTATGTTTGTCTTTGTGTTTGTCTTATTCAGGTGGACGTGTACATCCTATTGCAAGTGTGATCCTATTCCATCAATACTTATCAATATGTCTATACTTCTATCGTCATCCTATTGTGTTTGTCTTACGTAGGTGCATGTGAACATCCTATTGTAGGTATGATCCTATTCCACCAATACCTATTATTGTGTATATACTTCCACTGTCATCCTATTGTATTTCTGTTTGTGTTTGACTCATGTAGATGCACGTGTACATCCCATTGTAGGTATGTTCCTACTCCACCAATAATTACTAATGTTTCTACACGTCCACTGTCAACTTATTATGTTCATCTTTGTCTTATGCAGGTACAAGTGTACATCCTTTTGTATTAATGATCTTATTTCACCAGTACTTATTAATATGTTATACATCCACTGTCATTCTATTGTGTCTGTGTTTATCTTATGTAGGTGCATGTGAACATTCTACTGTAGGTATGATCCTATTGCACCAATATTTATTAATGTGTATATACTTCCACTGTCATCCTATTGTATTTCTGTTTGTGCTTAACTTATGCAAATGCAGGTATACAATCTATTACAGGTATGATCCTATTCCACAAATACTTATTAATGTTTCTTTATGTCTACTTTCAACTTATTGTGTTCATCTTTGTGTTTGTCTTATGCAGGTGCAAGTGTACATCTATTGTAGGTATGGTCCTATTTCACCAATACTTATTAATGTGTCTATACTTGCACTGTCCTCTTATTATGTTTGTCTTATGCAGATGCACATGTACATCCTTTTGCATGTATAATCCTATTCCACCAATATTTACCAATGTGTCTATACTTCCACTGTCATCCTATTGTGTTTGTATTTTTTTTATTTGTCTTATCTATGTGCACGTGTACATCCTATTGCAGGTATGATCCAATTCCACCAATAGTTATTAATGTTTCTATACTTCCACTATCGGCGTATTGTGTTTGTGTTTGTCTTATGCAAATGCACATGTACATCCTAATGCAGGTATGATCCTATTCTACCAATACTTATTAATGTGTCTATACTTTCACTGTCATCCTATTGTGTTTACGTTTGCTTTTTTGTTTGCATTTTCTTTTGTGTTTGTTTTTGTGTTTGTGTTTTTATTTTTGTTTGTGTTTTTTTTTGCATTTGTGTTTGTATAATTTTGTGTGTTTAGGTTTGTGATTGTTTGTGTTTATGTTTGTCTCTGTGTTGTGTTGTTCGCTCTATTTATGTCGAGCTAGTAATTTTACAACCTCCTCAACCCACTATGAGTTAAGTATTTTGGGTCACTCAACCACATTTATTTTCTTTTACTCAATGTTTGTTTTTAATAAGCACAACTGAATTGCAGGACTAAAAGAATATGCTGTTGTGGCACGAAAAATCTGTGACGTGACGAAAATGCAGCTAATGTTATTGAGCAATTGAACATAGAGGTGCACATGTATATCCTATTGCCGGTACGATCCTATTCCACTAATTCTTAATAATGTGTCCATATTTTCACTGTAACCCTATTGTGTTTGTGTTTGTTTTTTATTTGTCTTATGCAGGTCCACATGTACATCCTATTGCAGTTATGATCCTATTCCACCAATACTTATTAATGTTTCTATACTTCTACTGTCATCCTATTGTGTTTTTGTTTGCGTTTCTTTTATGCAGGTTCAAGTGTACATCATATTACTGGTATGATCCTATTCCACAAATACTTATTAATATGTCTATACATCCCCTATCCTCTTATTATGTTTGTCTTTGTGTTTGTCTTATGCAGGTGCACGTGTACATCCTATTGCAGGTATGATGCTATTCCATCAATACTTCTCAATATGTCTATACTTCCATCGTCATCCTATTGTGTTTGTCTTATGTAGGTGCATGTGAACATCCTATTGTAGGTGTGATCCTATTCCACCAATAACTATTAACGTGTATATACTTCCACTGTCATCCTATTGTATTTCTGTTTGTGTTTGACTCATGTTGGTGTACATGTACATCCCATTGCAGGTATGTTCCTACTCCACCAATAGTTACTAATTTTTCTACACGTCCACTATCAACTTATTATGTTCATCTTTGTCTTTGTCTTATGCAGGTACAAGTGTACATCCTATTGTAGGTATGATCTTATTTCACCAGTACTTATTAATATGTTTATACATCCACTGTCATTCAATTGTGTTTGTGTTTATCTTATGTAGGTGCATGTGAACATTCTACTATAGGTATGATCCTATTGCACCAATACTTATTAATGTGTATATACTTCCACTGTCATCCTATTGTATTTCTGTTTGTGCTTAACTTATGCAAACGCACGTATACAATCTATTACAGGTATGATCCTATTCCACAAATACTTATTAATGTTTCTTTATGTCTACTTTCAACTTATTGTGTTAATCTTTGTGTTTGTTTTATGCAGGTGCAGGTGTACATCCTGTTGTAGGTATGGTCCTATTTCACCAATACTTATTAATGTGTCTATGCTTCCACTGTCCTCTTATTATGTTTGTCTTATGTAGATGCACATGTACATCCTTTTGCAGGTATGATCCTATTCCACCAATATTTACCAATGTGTCTACACTTCCACTGTCATCCTATTGTGTTTGTATTTTTTTATTTGTCTTATCTATGTGCACGTGTACATCCTATTGCAGGTATGATATAATTCCACCAATAGTTATTAATGTTTCTATACTTCCACTATCAGCGTATTGTGTTTGTCTTATGCAAATGCACGTGTACATCCTAATGCAGGTATGATCCTATTCTACCAATACTTATTAATGTGTTTATACTTTCACTGTCATCCTATTGTGTTTGCGTTTGCTTTTTTGTTTGCGTTTTCTTTTGTGTTTGTTTTTGTTTTTGTGTTTTTATTTTTGTTTGTGTTATTTTTTTTTTTGCATTTATGTTTGACATTGTGATTGTGTTTGTAAGATTTTGTGTGTTTATGTTTGTGATTGTTTGTGTTTATGTTTGTGTGTGTGTTTGTGTTGTTCGATCAATTTATCCCGAGCTAGTAATTTTACAACCCCTCAACCGACTATGAGTTAAGTATTTTGGGTCACTCGACCACATTTATTTTCTTTTACTCAATGTTTGTTTTTAATAAGCACAACTGAATTGAAGGATTGAAAGAATATGTTGTTGTGGCACGAAAAATCTGTGATGCGACGAAAATGCAGCTAATGTTATTGAGCAATTGAACATTGAGGTGCACATGTATATCTTATTGCAGGTATGATCCTATTCCACTAATTCTTAATAGTGTGTCCATATTTTCACTATAACCCTATTGTGTTTGTGTTTGTGTTTTTTTTTATTTGTCTTATGCAGGTCCACATGTACATCTTATTGCAGGTATGATCCTATTCCACCAATACTTATTAATGTTGCTATACTTCCACTGTCATCCTATTGTGTCTTTGTTTGCGTTTCTTTTATGCAGGTTCAAGTGTACATCATATTGCTAGTATTATCCTACTCCACCAATAATTATTAATATGAATATACATCCCCTATCCTCTTATTATATTTGTCTTTGTGTTTGTCTTATGCAGGTGCACATATACATCCTATTTTAGGTGTGATCCTATTCCATCAATACTTATCAATATATCTATACTTCCATCGTCATCCTATTGTGTTTGTCTTATGTAGGTGCATGTGAACATCCTATTGTAGGTATGATCCTATTCCACCAACAATACCTATTAATGTGTATATACTTCCACTGTCATCCTATTGTATTTCTGTTTGTGTTTGACTCATGTAGGTGCACTGTCGCCGCCGTAAAAAACGAGGTAGGTCGAGCGACGCGATGGTTTCGACTTTCTAATTTTTGCGTTTTTATTGGTGTGGTTACAACGCATTTAGGTTGTCGGATAACTGGGCTGAACCTAGGGGCGAGGTTTTCGAAAAGGCGCTCTTGGATTGTCCGATAATCGGGCTAATCCAAGAACTAATTTTGAAGGGTTCTTCTGGAGTCGCCACCGATGTTTTTACCGGAAACATCGGAAAAGGAGTAAAAAGGCGTTGGTTTTCGAAAAACCAACTTTGGTCATTAGAACCAGAGTTGGGTAAGGGAGTTAGTTACGTGTAAGGGAAGTGTTTACGACGCCCCTTTCGGGTTCCCTATGATAGGCCAGCTATTTTAAATAATTAAACCGGTGAAAATACGCTTTTACCCTTTATTTGCAGAATTTAAAGTTATGACTACATGACCCTAATATCTATTGCATAATTAAAATAAAACAGTAAAAGAGAGAGAGAGAGAATGTAAAAACCTCCGAGGCAAGCTTTCTATTAACTTTTTGGAAATTAGGGTGCTTTTTGGCAGCCCTTCGCTCTTTACAGCGTCAGAAAACTCTCGAAAACACTATAGAAACTCTTAGAAACTCTCAGAAACTCCGGAAATGCTTCGGAGGGATTCTAGAAAGAGAATTTAAGGAAGTGACCAGAGAGAGAATGGAAGAACTGTGTGAAATGAGGGGAATGACGCGGCTATTTATAGGGATTCGCGTCTGTCAGGTCGAGACGACCATCTCGTCTGACAAGGTCGAGACGACCGTCTCGCCAAACGAGACGGCGGTCTCGCCACTTTTGCAAGGCGAGACGACTGTCCCGAATCTGAGATGGCGGTCTCGACCCTAAAATGGAAAATCCTTATTTACATGCAGAAAATCTCTCCTATCCTAGTATGGGGCCTAATAGTCTCTCCTAGTGGCTTCTTAGGCTTCATCCATCTTCGAATAGAAGGTCTTCTGGTCTTTATTACCAGGCCGGACAAGATTTGGGGTCTACAGTTGCCCCCCCTTTACCTGACCAGTCGGCTGTTGGCCTGTTGTGCGAAGAGGATGGATTGGAAGGTAAAAAAGTTGACCCTCTTGCCTGGTTACCCTTCAGATGGCCCGTTTTTGCGGCGGTTGATCTTTTGGGGAAAATGTGTGCTTCTCGGATGCTTTTTCTGGCAGTAGCTGATCCCTTCGGCTGATGAGTATGAACCCCCATCTGGTTTGACGAGTATGAACCCTCGCCCGGTAAGCCCCCTTTTGTAAGGCCTGATGAGTATACACCCCCATCTGGTGTTTGACGAGTATGAACCGCCGTCCAGTAAGCCCCCTTTTGTAAGGCCTGATGAGTATACACGCTCATCTAGTGTTATGCCTCCGGATGCTCCTTCTTGCGGTAGTCGATCCTTTAGCTGTGGTGGCGGCTTACTGCTCTAGCTCATGCGCCGATGTTGAGATGTGTTCTCTCGTCTTCTAAGATTCGTCCGGTCTGTGCTGGGGATTTTGTAGTGTTCATCCAGCCTTATTGGTTGTTGGGAATTCTTTGATTTTTATTTTTTGGGTAGTGGTTAGCCGACTTCGTTGGTCGTTGAAAAATTATTGGTTGTTTTGGGGATACATAATTGACAAGGTTTTTTCGGGATACCCCTGAGTGCTCCCTATTTTCGTATGCAAGCATGAAGCTGATCTTTTTATATGAATGTCTTTTTGGTCTTTTATTTATCTGAAGTATATTTGTTTGTTTTGATTCTAACAAAGTCCTTTTTGTGCAACTACTCGTGCGTGGATGCTTTTGATGCAATTTATTTTAGTTGGGGGCATCTAGAAAGTGACCGGTACTTTCTTTTTTGTTCTCCCGTGACTAATCTTTTGAAATTTTGTTTTAGCCCTATCTTTTGCCTAGACCGCCCTTTGCGGGTTTTCGATCTAGCGGGCTTAATTCTTGTCTAAGATATTTCGGTGGGCTTTTTTTTTTTATGAAGGCCTTAACTTTTGCCTAGACCGCCCTTTGCGGGTTTTCGATCTAGCAGGCCACCCTATATATATTTTTTGCTTGGGACGGTCCTGGTCGGCGCTGTTTGTCTTGTTTTTCTTATGCTTTCTCGTATTGCTTGTTTTATGCATGCTCATATTTCGTTAATACAGAGACATTCTCATAAGTAGGTAAAGAGAAGTAAGGACAATTTTTATTGATATAACCAAATGGTCTATTTTTCATGAGGATTTACAAAGGAATTGGTAAGCAAGGCTGGCCAAAGTTGGCTAAGCTGTATAAGATACATCAATCATGCCCGTGATTTCTGTTTCTTTGTTTTTTCCTTGTCACTTCAATTGAGATGCTCGAACTCGGAGTTAAGACTATGCGAAGTCTGCTTGCTTTTGTGAAGGTATTACCTTAGTCGCCTTTGCAGTTTTCGGCTAAGGTAATCATTGCTCTTTTTTTTTGTTGTTTTTTTTTCGAAGCCTCTAATTTTTGCCTAGGACGTATCCTAGCGAGGAACATAGACCCTATCTTTTGCCCAGGACGCTCTTTGCGGGTTTTCATCCTAACGGGTCATGAGCAATGTGTTCAGGCGTAGTATTTTTTTACTGCATCTGAGTTGACAGGATGTCAAAGCTCTTCTCCGTCCATGTTGGTGAGGATAAGGGCTCCTCCTAAGAAGGCTCGCTTGACCACAAAGGGTCCTTCATAGTTCGCTGTCCATTTCCCGATTTTGTCTTTCTGGGCTGGTAGCAGTTTCTTTATTAATAGATCCCCTTCTCGGAAGCTGCGGGGATTGACTTTCTTGTCGTAGGCTCTCTTGATCTTCTTTTGATAAACTTGCCCCCGACATCTGGCGTCCAGCCGTTTTTCTTCGATTAGGTTCAGCTGGTCGCACCGACTTTGGTCCCATTCGGCTTCTGTTAATTTTGCTTCCATAACAACTCGCAGGGAGGGTATTTCGACCTTTACTGGTAGTACGACCTCCATTCCGTATACAAGGGAAAAGGGAGTGGCCCCCGTGGAAGTTCGTATTGAAGTTCGGTAATCGTGTAGGGCGAAGGGTAACATTTCGTGCCAATCTTTGTAGGTTACTACCATCTTCTGGATGATTTTCTTAATATTCTTATTGGCTGCCTCTATTGCACCGTTCATCTTTGGTCGGTACGGAGAAGAATTGTGGTGTTGAAATTTGAAGTCTTGACATAGTTCCTCCATCATTTTATTATTGAGATTGGTCCCATTATCAGTAATGAGCCTATGAGGGATGCCATACCGACATAGAATATTTTTCTTGATGAAGGTGGTCACCACTTTCCGAGTCACATGCGCATATGACGCTGCCTCAACCCATTTGGTGAAGTAGTCAATGACCACCAAGATAAAACGATGGCCATTAGATGCTTTGGGTTCTATGGGCCCGATGACGTCCATGCCCCACATAGAGAATGACTATGGTGTAGCCAGGGTACTGAGAGGTGCGGGCGGCACATGGATATTATCGACGTAGATTTGGCACTTGTGACACTTTTTAGCATACTAGTGACAATTGGCTTCCATTGTGGACCAAAAATATCCTGCCCTTAAGATCTTCTTTGCCATGACATGCCCAGGTGCGTGGGTCCTAAAAGCTTCTTTATGGATTTCTCTTATCAAGGTTTGGGCTTCTTCTTGGTCCACACACCTTAAGAGAGTCGAATCGAGGCTCCTTTTGTAAAGGGTTCCTTCAATCAATGTGAACCTTACGACCCTTTTACGAATGGTTCGTTTATCATTGTCATTAATTCCTTTGGGATATTCGCCCCTCATGAGGTATTGTTTGATGTCATGATACCAAGGATTTTGGTCGCGCTCGCCATTTACTGCCATGCAAAAAGCTTGTTTGTCATGCAGCTTAATTTGGATGATTGGTATCTCATGTTCTTGACCCAAAGAAAACATGGATGATAGAGTGGCGAGGGCGTCAACAAATTGATTGTCTTCCCGAGGAATATACTGGAAGGTGACGCTTTCCATTCTTGAGACTAAATCTCGGATGTGCTCTAGATATGGGATTAATTTAGAGTTGCGAGTTTCCCATTCACCTTTAAGTTGGTAGATGACAAGGGATGAATCACCGAAGACTTTGAGTTTAGTAACCCCATGATCTAAAGCTGCTTGGATCCGTAGCGCGCATGCTTCATATTTGGCCATGTTGTTGGTACAGTCGAAATTAAGCCTGGCTGTTACGGGGATATATTTTTTTTCAGGGGATATCAAAATAGCTCCTATCCCATGTCCAAGCATGTTTGAGGCCCCATCGAAGAACATGGTCCATGTCTCTTCTTTGGTCTCTTCGTGCTCGATGTGCATGATATGTTCATCGGGAAAATCGTCTTGTAGGGATTGATATTCATCGGTGGATCCATGGGCGAGATAGTCTGCTAGGGGGCTACCCTTAATAGCTTTCTCGGTGACGTGAATGATGTCGAATTCTGAGAGGAGCACTTGCTACCTAGCTATTCTTCCAGTCAGAATGGGCTTCTCGAAGAGGTACCTGATTGGGTCCATTTTGGAGACCAACCATGTTGTATGCCGAGCCATATATTGTCGGAGACGCTGAGTGACCCGTACCAATGCGCAACAGGTTTTTTCGAATGGTGTATAATAGGTTTCATAGTCTAGGAATTTCTTGCTGAGATAATAAATGACTCGCTCTTTCTTCCCGGTTTCATCTTGTTGACCGAGCACGCATCCCATGGACTCTTCAAGTATTGACAAGTATAGGATCAGAGGTCTTCCTTCAACGGGTGGTACCAATACTGGCAGATTTGTCAAGCATGTTTTGATTTTATCAAATGCTTGCTGGCATTCTTCATTCCACACCGTTGGTTGATTTTTGCGCAACAGTTTAAAGATGGGTATACATTTATCTGTCAACTGTGCGATAAAACGGGCGATATAGTTAATCTGGCCTAGAAAACCTCTGACCTCCTTTTCCGTGCTTGGTGGGGGCATTTCCAAGATCTCTTTGGTTTTATCAGGGTCCAGTTCTATTCCCCTTTTGCTGACGATGAACCCTAAGAGCTTTCTTGATCGTACTCCGAAAGTACATTTTGCCGGGTTTGGTTTAAGTTGATACTTCCGAAGTCGGTCAAAAAGCTTTTTGAGGTATTGAATGTGGTCCATCTCATTTCTGGACTTGGCAATCATGTCATCCACATATACCTCTATTTCTTTGTGGATCATGTCATGGAACAATGTGACCATAGCCCTTTGATAAGTAGCCCCTGCATTCTTGAGTCCAAAAGGCATTACACGGTAACAAAAGGTGCCCCCCCATGGTGTGATGAAGGAGGTTTTTTCTCTGTCCTCAACGGCCAACTTAATTTGGTTATACCCCACGTATCCGTCCATGAAGGAGTAAAGTGTGTTGGTAGCGGTATGGTCTACTAGCATGTCTATATGTGGTAGGGGAAAGTCATCTTTTTGGACTTGCTCGATTGAGGTCCATATAATCCACACATACCTTGACCTTCCCAGTCTTTTTGATGACAGGTACTATGTTGGCCAACCACTCTGGGTATTTGGAAACTACTAGGAAATTGGCGTCCAATTGTCTTTGTACCTCTTCTTTTATCATTAAGGACCAGTCGGGTTTGATTCTTCTGAGCTTTTGCTTTACGGGTCGGAACCCTTCTTTCAATGGCAATCTATGCTCCACTATACTCGTGTCGAGCCCGGGCATGTCATGATAAGACCAAGCGAATACATCCATATATTCCTTTAGAAGCTGTATCAATCCCTTTTTTATGCTACTTTCTATCTGGGTGCCGATGTTTATCTTTTTCTCATTATCCCCTTCTCCCAAATTAACAGTTTCTGTTTCTTCTTGATGCAGTTATATAATGCATGCTTCTTTTTCAAGCATTCTTTGCATGTCCAGAAAAATGGTCTCCTGCTCACTGTCGGACTCGACCCATTCGCTCTCGGCTTCCGGGGTCCACAGAGATTCATCGATCACAGACATGATGTGTTTTAGGTTCTGTTTTAGTCATAGATTTTATTATTCAATTATCTTTGAAAGAATAATAAATAAAAGAGGGAAAAGAATGAAATGGATATGACAAGAAAATGCCTTGTGTATTAAAAAACGTATGTACAAGCCCTTTTAATCAGAGTTCCTGCGGCCGTGGGCGGGGACCGCAGGAGATACACGAAAAAACTTAAAAAGGAACACCCTAGGGGTTGATCCTCCCAGTCCTCCCTCTCCGCTATTTTGGCTTAGCCAGAGGTTTAGCGTCAACATCAGAAGCAGTGGCATCAAAGGTTATCCAACCGGCATCAATTAGCTCTTGGACCTTATATTTTAGGGTCAAACAGTTGTCCGTTGAATGCCCAGGTGCATCCGAGTGGTAGCTACATTTCTTGTTGGGCTTGTACCACTCAGGGTAGGGAGGCTCCATTTTCTTTGGAGGAACGCGGGCTAGAAGGTTGGCCTGTAATAATTGGGGAAGCAGCTTTGCGTACGAGGTGGGGATAGGGGTGAACTTCCTCTCCTTTCTTCGTGACTGCCTCTCTGTCTGAGGAGTGGAGGAAGGGGTTGCAAAATTGATGGCGTGTACGGTCTCTTCCTTCTTTTTGAAGGGCTTCTTGAACGAAGTACTGGAAGAAGAAGGTCGTGCTATTTTCCCGCTCCTCAACCCCTGCTCCACTCTTTCTCCTACAGTGACTATGTCCGAAAAAAGATTGGAGGTACTGGCTATTGCCTTATCGTAGTACGCTCCAGTCAGTGAATCTATGAACATAGCCACTGTCTCCTTTTCGGTTAGTGGAGGATCTATTTGGGCGGCCATTTCCCTCCATCTTTGGGCGTACACTTTGAAGGATTCGTCGTCCCTTTTGCTTAGAATCCTGAGATCTGACCTGTCAGGGGTCAGATCAATGTTGTATCGGTAACGATGAAGGAAAACGTCGGACAATTGTTTCCAATTTTGAACCTGCCCTCTTTCTAACTGCATGTACCAGTTGAGAGCTGTATCGGCCAGACTCTCCTAGAAGCAGTGTATCAGTAGCTTTTCATTCTCAGCGTGTGCGGCCATCTTACGACAATACATCGTAAGATGGTTCTTGGGGCAGGTTAGCCCGGCGTATTTGGGGAAGTCAGGGACTTTGAACTTGGGAGGGAAATGGATATTCTTCACCATACACATATCCGCCACCTCCTTGACGTCGAAATTGTGCCCCTCCACCGCCTTCAGCCTTTCTTCTAAGGTGGATATCTGCTGCTTAGAAACCTCTGGGGTGAGGATGCGTATAGTCTTAGCATCCTTTTCATCATAGAAGTGTTCCTCTTCTTCCTCTTCTTCATGGCGAGAGGCGTTTTCTGCGTGGGCTTCCCCCTTATTTTGCCCTTGACGTATGACCTCCATTAATTGAGCCATCTGCTTGCGGAGGGTGTTAACCTCTGCAATGAGCTTACGATTTTGCTCCTCTAGGTTCTCCATTGCTCTGGCCTTTTGTGCACGAGTTCGGATGGGAAGAAGACCAGCCACTTTCTAGAATGCCCGAAAGAAATTTATTAATGCATGTTGAGTGTCGGACTAACATGGATATGTATGAGAGATTCTGCTTTAGATGATGCTGTGCTCTCACTTTTTATTTCCTCTCTTGGTTTTTCTTTACTCATGATATGATGTAATACGAATGATTTGACTTTGTCAACAGTTGATTTATTTTCTAGTTTTAACCCCTTTTTTATTATTTTTGTTATCATTTTATAGCCTTTTATCTCTTCTGTCGGACTGCGTGGCTACTTAGCTTACAAAGAACCTGAAACCAGGCTAGCTAAAAGGGAGACTGTCCGAGATAAAAAATGGCTTTATGCGAAAGAATAGTTAGCGTCCCTTATCTCTTCTGTCGGACGGCGTGACTACTTAGCTTACAAAGAACCTGAAACCATGCTAGCTAAAAGGCAGACTGTCCGAGATAAGGGCGTTTATTACAAAAAATGTTTCTTGTGATTTTTTCTGTTGTTTGGTTATGCTATGCAACAGACAAATGCAACAAACAGATGCACACACAATTTGATCATCCACGAACAGGCGAGAAGTCGTTTTAATCATGAGGTAGGGTTTTCCTGCAAAAAAGTGTTTTGGCGATGGTAGGTTATAACTGTTTTCACCAAGACTAAGGCCCCCAAGGTGCCCCCATTATAGGGTCCCCACTCTCCACCCTTTCGACCATGCTTAGCACTAAGGCCATAGTCAGTCTTTGTGCCAAAAGAGGAAGGTTATCACCTTGAGTGGTGGTTTCCGATCACACTGGTGGGCACAAGGCCATCACTACAGCGAACCGTACCTGCCACCCACTCCCTATGGATTTCTCACTTGCCCCCGGGTATAGAGGGAACTGTAGTGTGCAAGGCTTTGTGTACAATTTGTATTTCAAACAATTGCGTAAGTATAAACAAGCAACAGTTATTAAAGCCAAGCATTAAAGCATGTTATAATACAAGGTAGGGTAAAAGTGTAATTTTCTTGGTTTATTTATTTTAAGTTGACCCATCACTAAATGGGATCAACTCTCTAGGCTTCCCCAGTGGAGTCACCATCTGTCGCCGCCATCAAAACGAGGCGGTCGGAGCGACACGATGGTTCCGACTTTCCAATTTTTGTGTTTTTATTGGTGTGATTACAACGCCTTTAGGTTGTCCGATAACCGGGATGAACCTAGGGGCGAGGTTTTCGAAAAGGCGCTCTTGGATTGTCCGATAACCGGGCTAATCCAAGAACTAATTTTGAAGGGTTCTTCTGGAGTCGCCACCGATGTTTTTACCGGAAACATCGGAAAAGGAGTAAAAAGGAGTTGGTTTTTGAAAAACAAACTTTGGTCATTAGAACCAGAGTTGGGTAAGGGAGTTAGTTACATGTAAGGGAAGTGTTAGTTCCCTTATGACGCCCCTTTCGGGTTCCCTATGATATGTTAGAATCGCGCAGCGGAATGTTCGCGTGGTCGGACAAAAACCAAGAGGGGGGGTGAATTGGTTTCTTAACAAAAATTAGGTTTTTAAAATTATCCCCAAATTTTACCGATTAAAAACTGTGTAAATGTAAATAGAGAAGAGAAGAGAATCTTACACAGGAAATTTATACTGGTTCAGATCAAAAGACCCTACGTCTAGTTGCTAATCACTCAAATAGAGGATTAACGCTGTCACTATGATCAAAGTTGTTACAAACAAATTACAATGAAAAGATAAAGTAAAGAAAACACCTCTCTTGAAATCCACAAGAGATGAAGAACAGCTTTCCCTAGAGATGGCACAACACACAATCCACTAAGAACTCCACTTAGTGATTCTTATCGCTTCTAGCGCACACCAGGTTCCAAAAGCCCTTTTTTCTTGCAACAACCAGTTCTCTGGCACTCACAACACTTAACTTTTGTATGAAAAAGGTTGTTCTTACTTTTCTGAGTGCCATAGAGAAGCTTAAGTAGAGAAATTAGGGTTTGGGAATTGGGAATTTCGAAACTAGGGTTCTTGGAAATAGGGTTTTCAAAAATAGGGTTAATTTGAAGTTAAAAATCAAAATCTGACTGAAATAATCGATTAAATGAAGTGTTAATCGATTATTACAGAGCCAAAATCAACAAAACCCTCTGTTTTAATCGATTAAAAGACCTGTTAATCGATTAAACCAGTGAGCAGATACAGAAAATGGTTTTTCTCACTGTTTTATTCGATTATTTCACCAATTAATCGATTAAAGCCGAGCCTGGTTGATAAATTTGAGCTTTTTGAAGCTTCTAAGGTGCAGACTATGTACCGGCTATCTCAAACTCTAATATTACAGACTCAATCTAATCAAAACAAAGTTATTACAATATAAAACAAGTCTTCAACACTCTAAGTCTTGTGTTCTTGAATCATCATCAAAATCAACAAGCTTCATGTCCATCAAGTGCAACATCAAGTCCTTGAATGTTCAACAATCTCCCCCTTTTTGATGATGATCAAAATTATCTTTTAAAGCCTTGTAATAACCTGTTTTATCTGTCATACTAACAAACACATTAAACATACCAGATAATATACCAGATAATATACCAGATAATATTTAAAAACAATCATATTAGGCTTTAAATATTTTCTCCCCCTATTTTGATTAGAATAAAAAATAATTCTTCTATTACAAACATAAGAGCTCCCCCTCAAAATATGCATAACTTAGAGAAAACTCCCCCTCAATCAAAGCAATAACAAAATACCATATTTTATTTCAGAGATAAGCATTCATTACAAGATAAGAAAAATATTTACAAATTTAAAATTCTTCACTATGAAAGTGTGCATCAAATCTATTTTCTAAACGACACACTTTATCATCTACATCAGATATATGACGAATTATTTCCTCATGCCGTACTCCAGAAAGAGTGAAGAATGACTACATTCTCTGATTCATGTCAGATAACATGTCTTCCATGGATTGTCGGGTTTCATGATGAGTAGAGGAAGTTCCTACACTTTGGATTTGATCAGAGGGAGAACTCCTTGAATTTCAAGGAGGTTAGGAAAGTTGAATCCCCTATTGATGAATTGCCCACCAATAAGGAACTTAGGAGAAATAATAGCACGTTCCTTCCAATAGGACAGAAATTCTTGTCGGCCATCTGCATCAGAAATCCATCCTTCTACAGAATTAGGACGGGGTTGAGATGAGGGTGCAGATCTTCTTCTAGTGGGGATTTTTGCACGAGAAGATGAGGCCATTGAAGGATTAGAAGAGTAACAAGAAGATTTAGAAAGCTAAGTGTATTGAGAAGAGGGCAAGATTGCTAGAATAAGGCAAGAAAGCTTGATTTCAAGAGATAGAAGTGAGTAGAAGTGAAATGGAAGTCCCTATTTATAACCAAGCATGTCTAATGGTCATATGGAAGTGATTAAGGGTCAAGAGAGCCGTTGGCAACAGCTAGGAATCAAAACTTGCCAGGTTTAATCGATTAAAACTCAAATTAATCGATTAAACCACTTCCAGACCCATTTAATTGATTAATTTGAGTTGTTCATCGATTAACACTGGTTTTAATCGATTAATGGACGAATTAATCGATTATTCCAGAGAGGAATGTCATGTTTTGGGTGTTTTGTAAGCAAATAATCGATTATAACTCAAATTAATCGATTATTCCAGAGAGTACATCAAATTTTTGAGGTTTTTACACATGATAATCTATGAACACCCTACATAATGAATTTTAACATTACAATCATCCAAAAACTGTCTAATTAAGCAGAATTTAAGCTATTTCTAATATCCCTAAGTCTCTTCTAAGATCATAAAATCTATCCTTGGGTAGAGAATTAGTAAAAATGTCTGCTAATTGATGCTTTGTATCAACGTACTCTATTTTACAGTTTCCTTTGCTGATATGATCTCTCAAAAAATGATGTCTAATTTATATGTGCTTAGTCCTAGAGTGCATTACTGGATTCTTAGTAAGATTAATTGCACTCGTATTATCACACATCAAAGGTATGTCATTTAAAAATATACTATAATCTTCTTACTGTTGTTTCATCCACAGAATTTGAGCACAACAATTACCAACTGCAATATATTCAGCTTCAGTGGTAGATAAAGCAACACATGCCTGTTTCTTAGAATGCCAAGATACCAAGGATGAACCTAACAAATGACATGTCCCACTAGTACTTTTCCTATCTATTTTGCATCCACCATAATCAGCATCAGAATATCCTATTAAACTAGTACAAGCATCAGATGGATACCATAAACCAAAACCAGTAGTTCCTTTTAAATATTTTAAAATATGTTTTACTACAATTAAGTGAGATTCTTTTAGACAAGCCTGAAATCTAGCACACACACAGACATAATGCATAATATCAGGTCTACTTGCAGTTAAGTATAATAGTGAACCTATCATACCTCTATACATAGATTGATTAACTTCCAAACCTGATTCATCCTTGTCTAGATAACATGGGTGTGTTAGCTTCCTTTGAGGTGTCCATTCCAAACTTTTTAAGGATCTCTTTGTAATATTTGGTTTGAGAGATGAAAAATGCCATCTTTAAGTTGCTTGATTTGTAGTCCAAGGAAGAATGTCAATTCTCCCATCATAGACATTTCAAACTCTCCCTGCATTATCTTAGCAAATTCTACACATAACGAATTATCAGTTGATCCAAAAATAATATCATCAACATATACCTGGACCAATAAGATATGTTCTTTAACTTTCTTTATAAACAGAGTAAAATCAATTTTTCCTCTAGAAAAATCATTTGATGTTAGGAAACTACTTAACCTTTCATACCAAGATCTAGGAGCTTGTTTCAACCCATATAATGCTTTCTTTAATTTAAAAACATGATTAGGAAAACTAAAATCCTCAAAACCAGGGGGTTGCTCCACATAAACTTCTTCTTTAATAAAACCATTCAAAAATGCACTCTTAACATCCATTTGATATAATTTAAATTTCATCAAAGATGCATAAGTAAGAAGTAGGCGTATAGCCTCTAACCTGGCAACAGGAGCATAAGTTTCATCATAATCTATACCTTCCTCCTGACAATAGCCTTTGGCAACAAGTCTTGCTTTATTCTTTGTTATGTTCCCATCTTCATCAAGTTTATTTCTAAACACTGATAGCCATTCCGCAAGCGTACTGGGTATTGCGTAATAAAAAGTTATCGTTCCCACATAGATTGTACCCAAGTACCTGTACACAGTGATTCAATTATCTAAACAAATCGTTTCAAATAGAATATATTGCAAAATGAATAGAAAACCAAAAACTATTGAGAAGAGACTCAAGGTGAAAACTTTCTTAGGAGTCGGTAGGTTTATATGTTACGTATTCAATTTAAATCAATTCGTTTCCCATTATTTAACTTCTATTTCTAAGGTGAATTTTCCTTAATTGATTAATGTATTCCTCTCGAAACCCCACTAACGTACCTAATTACCGAAGAACAACGTTCAATTCGTTAAGTAGATCCTTTACGCTTTATGAAAATCCAATTACCCCTCAAAGAGTTTTGTCTACTTTCGTAACCCAAATCCCTAGGTTCAATTCCATGCTTTTCTAATGATATATCGATCTCTCAATCATCCACATCATTTAAATTCATCTAACCTTATCTCTAAGCCATTAGAAGCTTTAGGTTCTCATGGAAATGAATAGAAAACAAAAATTCAATAACAGAGAAATTCAAAGTATTCAAAATTGATACATAAACATATTCCCCCTAATCCCAAGAATGAGATTTAGTGTGCCATAGAAATGATGATTACAATCCACAATACAATAAATCAAACCCTAACATAAGAGAAAAGTAGAAATGAGATAGGAAGTTAGAGAATAGAAGAGAAGTTCTCACTATCTCCTCTGTAGCTTCTTCAATTTCCCTCTTGATAGAAGGAATCGTTCTCCCTCTTTTGCTCTAGTTTTCTTTAATTTTCTTTTTGGGAAAAACGCCTCTCGTCTTCGTGGCCCTTTGTGCTCCGTAACTTCTTTTTTTATATCTTTTATGCTCAAAAACCGCTCCTCTAATTCAGGGAAAATGTAAAACTGCAGAATCCACTGGCAGTGGGAAAAACCCACGGCCAGTGGATCGTGACAGGGTCCAAAAACTCATTTTTCAGTGAAGTCCACGGCCAGTGGGAAAAACTCACGGCCAGTGAATCGTGACAGGGGCCCAATACTCATTTTCCAGTGAAGTCCACGACCAGTGGGAAAAACCCATGGCTAGTGGATTTGTTTTACGCCACAGTGCCATTTTCCAGTGAAGTCCACTGCCAGTGGGAAAAACCCACTGCCAGTGGATTTCACTTAACTTCACCCAAAATGCTCTTTAACAATGCTTTAAGGCCCTGAAGTGTTCTTTTCTCTTTTCTTTTACAATGCAATCCAAGGTTTTATTTTTGTGCTTTTAGTGGCTTGAATTCCTTTCCATCCAATGCTTCATTAAATGCTTCCCGTTTCCAAGTTTATAAACCTATAACAAAGTTATTCCTGCAAAACTGAGACACCCGAATAACATGTGTGGAATGAAGGAAAACAATTGGAATTAAGGGGAATTCTAACACAAATAAACTAGAAAACTCAAATAAAGCGCCATTAAAAATAATGCAAACTAGATACTTATCAAAATACCCCAAACTAAAACATTGCTTGCCGTAAGCAATCACCATCACCACAAGCATGAGTAATAAAGAATGAAGAACTCCAACCATCTAAAGGAATCCGATTTAAAATATTATTAATAGACGATTGCAGGATTATCAAATTAGAAGCCACACAATTATTCATGCCATGCTTACTATGACTAGACTAGAGATACATGTTTCCTTACTTTCTCTCAATGTGTTTAGGCTTGTGTTTTAGTATCACTGAAATCAAAACATTTCAAACACTACCATAGGCTTGGCAAATGACCCTAATCTCCACAGTTATCTAGAAAGTATGTTAAGGTCTAAAGGGCTTTGAATTGGTTGTAATGGGGCCAGGGGTTCACCGAATAGGAATGGATACCAAGAAAGAGGGAAAAGTCAAAGGGTTTTAGAAATGAAATTCCTGAGAAAAGCAAGTTTGGAAGGCATTTAGAAAAATATATTTTCTTATTCATAAACGGGACTTCTTATTACATTGTTATTGATCTCTCTTTTTTCTTTTTTTTTTGCTTTTTTTTCGTTCTTTTTTTCGTTCTTTTTTTCTTTTCTTTTTTTTTTGTATTTTTTTTTTTGGAATAGAGAACAGTTTTTCCTAAGCCCTTGTCAATTAGTTGCCATCCTTGTCATTTCTCAGAAATTCTGGAGAATTAGATCAAAAGGCTTTTAAAAATCAACAATTAAAGCTCAATAGGGGCAACTAATGGTGTATGCAGTATTCAAATTCTGTGGCCAATACGAAGCTTTTTGCCCTAAAATGCCTTTATCATCCCCTAACATACAATCACAAACTATTTTGAATCGGTCACAAGCCAAGTTCTAGAGTGCTTAAAATGTATGATACACTCAAAGAAGAAAATAAGGGTTTATTAGAATGTTTACCCTTTTTGGTTCAAAAGCTCTCAATTGAAATGGTAATGAATCCAGTCAAAGAAAACAGGAAATCATAGTGTATAGTTCAACCTGACAAGCTAGCAATCATAAAACTCATTCATTCCTTTTTATGGATTCCCATAGAGGCCTAAAATTCAAACATTCCTATTGCAACACAACTTGTAGAAGTAGTAATCACAAATAAACAAACCATGTCATCCTAACTAGACAATAAGTAAAAACATGAATAAATGCCTAAACAAAGCTAATGGTTCAGAACAAGTTTCCTTTACTACCACCGACCACCCCAAACTGATGATGGGAAGTGTCTGCACTGGACAGTAGATAGAGGGGAAGGTAAAAGGAAACTTATCTGCATAAGAGTACCTTCTCATGGAGAGGGGGGAGCAAAATTCCCTTGTTGGGAGTGCCAATGATGTTAGAATCGCGCAGCGGAATGATCGCGTGGTCGGACAAAAACCAAGAGGGGGGGTGAATTGGTTTCTTAATGAAAATTAGGTTTTCAAAATTTTCCCCAAATTTTACCGATTAAAAACTGTGTAAATGTAAATAGAGAAAGGGATAGAGTCTTACACAAAAAATTTATACTGGTTCGGATCAAAAGACCCTACGTCCAGTTGCTAATCACTCAAACAGAGGATTAACGCTGTCACTATAAACAAATTGTTACAATACAATTTACAATGAAAAAGATAAAGTTAAAGATAACACCTCTCTTGAAACCCACAAGAGATGAAGAACAACTTTCCC
Organism: Sphenostylis stenocarpa; assembly: GCA_963425845.1. Classification (NCBI taxonomy): domain Eukaryota; kingdom Viridiplantae; phylum Streptophyta; class Magnoliopsida; order Fabales; family Fabaceae; genus Sphenostylis; species Sphenostylis stenocarpa. The sequence continues at coordinate 12,403,686 of OY731406.1, forward strand.
CAGAGATGGCACAACACACAATCCACTAAGAACTCCACTTAGTGATTCTTATCGCTTCTAGCCCACACCAGGTTCCAAAAGCCCCTTTTTCTTGCAACAAACAGTTCTCTGGCACTCACAGCACTTAACTTTTGTATGAAAAAGGTTGTTCTTCTTTTCTGAGTGCCATAGAAGAGTTTAAGTAGAGAAATTAGGGTTTAGGAATTGGGAATTTCGAAACTAGGGTTCTTGGAAATAGGGTTTTCGAAAATAGGTTTGATTTGAAGTTAAAAATCAAAATCTGACTGAAATAATCGATTAAATGAAGTGTTAATCGATTAAAACAGAGCCAAATATCAACAGAACCCAAACCTCTCTGTTTTAATCGATTAAAAGGTGGTTTAATCGATTAAACCGCCTGATAATCGATTAAAAGTTGGTTTAATCGATTAAACCAGTGAGTTGTTATAGAAAATGATTTTTCTCACTGTTTTAATCGATTATTTCCCTATTTAATCGATTAAAGCCGAGCCTGGATGATAAATTTGAGCTTTTTGAAGCTTCTAAGGTGCAGACTATGTACCGGCTATCTTAAACTCTAATATTACAGACTCAATCTAATTGAAACAGAGTTATTACAATACAAAACAAGTCTTCAACACTCTAAGTCTTTGTGTTCTTGAATCATCATCAAAATCAACAATCTTCATGTTCATCAAGTGCAACATCAAGTCCTTGAATGTTCAACAATCTCCCCCTTTTTGATGATGATCAAAATTATCTTTTAAAGTCTTGTAATAACCTGTTTTATCTGTCATACTAACAAACACATTAAACATACCAGATAATATTTAAAAACAATCATATTATGGCTTTAAATATTTTCTCCCCCTATTTTGATTAGAATAAAAAATAAGTCATCTGTTGCAAACATAAGAGCTCCCCCTCAAAATATGCATAAGTTGGAGATAACTCCCCCTTAATCAAAGCAACAAAACATCACATTTTATTTCAGAAATGTCAATACATTGCATCACAAGAAGAGAAAATAAACAACAAATTTAAAATTCTTCACTATCATCACTATGAAAGTGTGCATCAAATCTATTTTCTAAACGGCACACTTTATCATCTACATCAGATATACAACGAATTATTTCCTCATGCCGTACTCCAGAAAGAGTGAAGAATGACTGCATCCTCTGATTCATGTCAGATAACATGTCTTCCATGGATTGTCGAGTTTCATGATGAGTAGAGGAAGTTCCAACACTTTGGATTTGGTCAGAGGGAAACTCAGCAGCAGGAGGCATATCTTCATCAGAATCTTCATTAGCATCACCTTGATTAGGAACGTCATCTTTGTGAACATAAATATCATTGACTCGCACCATTTGGAGTTGAATCAATGTGCTGTCCAGCATGCGGTTCAAGTTATTTGTTCTAACTGCTTGTTCACCTTCAACATTCACTCCTTTATATTCAAGAATACGAGAGACAAGTAAAGCATATGGAATTTTGAATATGGGATGACGTTTTGCTTTTAACATGGTCATAGTGACAAGAACGCCCCAATCTAATGGCTCATTATTCATTATGGCATTAATAATACGAAGATCAATGGAAGAACATTGGGCATGATTTGTAGCTCGAGGACATAGGATCCAGACAATTAGATGGAGAATCATGTGTTCCTCCTTCTTTAAAGGTCCAGCATGAAGGAGACGCCCAATCTCCATGGAGAGATTTCGCAGAAAAGAACGATAAGCTAAGAACCTGTCAAAATCATCTAACTCACCATAAATGTTAATAGCATCTTCTCTAATTGGAAAGTGAGCGACGTTTTCCCAAATATCATCGTCAAGAATAATTGTGACGCCTTTTACTCTAGAGGTAGCAATTTGATCTCTAAATTTAAATCTGGAGTAAAATACCCTAACAAGGTCAGGATAATACGTACCTTGCATTTGGATGAAGGGAAGAACTCCTTGAATTTCAAGAAGATTGGGAAAATTGAATCCCCTATTGATGAATTGCTCACCAATAAGAAACTAGGGAGAAATAATAGCCCGTTCCTTCCAGTAGGTCAGAAATTCTTGTTGGCCATCTGTATCAGAAATCCATCCTTCTACAGAATTAGGACGGGGACGAGATGAGGGTGCAGATCTTCTTCTAGTAGGGATCTTAGCACGAGAAGATGAGGCCATTAAAAGATTGGAAGAATAACAAGAAAATTTAGAAAGCTAAGTGTATTGAGAAGAGGGCAAGATAGCTAGAATAAGGCAAGATAGCTTGATTTCAAGAGATAGAAGTGAAATGAAGGTCCCTATTTATAACCAAGCATCTCCAACGTTCATATGGAAGGGAATAATAGTCAAAATATCCGTTGGCAACGGCTAGGAAGCCAACTTGGTCAGATTTAGTTGATTAAAATTCAAATTAATCGATTAAATCACTTCCAGACCCATTTAATCGATTATTTTGGGTTGTTAATCGATTAATACTGGTTTTAATCGATTAATGGACGAATTAATCGATTATTCCAGAGAGAAATGCCCTGTTTTGAGTGTTTTAGATGCAAATAATCGATTATAACTCCAATTAATCGATTATTCCAGAGAGGAATGCCCTGTTTTGAGTCTTTTAACACATGATAACCTATGAACATCCTACAAAATGAATTATAACATTACAACCATCCAAAAACAGTCAAATTAAGCAGAATTTAAGCTATTTCTAATATCCCTAAGTCTCTTCTAAGATCATAAAATCTATCCTTGGGTAGAGGCTTAGTAAAAATATCTGCTAATTGATTCTTTGTATCAACGTACTCTATTTTACAGTTTCCTTTGCTGATATGATCTCTCAAAAAGTGATGTCTTATTTCTATATGTTTAGTCCTAGAGTGCATTACTGGATTCTTAGTAAGATTTATTGCACTCGTATTATCACGCATCAACGGAATGTCATTTAAAAAGATACTATAATCTTCTAACTGTTGTTTCATCCACAGAATTTGAGCAAAACAACTACCAACTGCAATATATTCAGCTTCAGTGGTAGATAAAGCAACACATGTCTGTTTCTTAGAATGCCAGGATATTAAGGATGAACCTAACAAATGACATGTCCCACTAGTACTTTTCCTATCAATTTTACATCCACCATAATCAACATCAGAATATCCTATTAAACTCATACAAGCATCGAGCGGATACCACAAACCAAAACCAGTAGTTCCTTTTAAGTATTTTAAAATATGTTTCACTTGCAATTAGATGAGATTCTTTAGGACAAGCACTGAAATCTAGCACACACACGGACAGAATGCATAATATCAGGTCTACTTGCAGTTAAGTATAACGGTGATCCTATCATACCTCTATACATAGTTTGATTAACTTCCAAACCTGATTCATCCTTGTCTAGATAGCATGAAGTTCCCATGGGTGTGTTAGCTTCCTTTGAGGTGTCCATTCCAAACTTTATAAGGATCTCTTTGCAGTATTTGGTTTGAGAGATGAAAATGCCATCTTTAAGTTGCTTGATTTGTAGTCCAAGGAAGAATGTCAATTCTCCCATCATAGACATTTCAAACTCTCCCTGCATTATCTTAGCAAATTCTAAACATAACGAATTATCAGTTGATCCAAAAATAATATCATCAACATACACCTGAACCAATAAGATATTTTCTTTAACTTTCTTTATAAACAGTGTAGAATCAATTTTTCCTCTAGAAAAATCATTTGATGTTAGGAAACTACTTAGCCTTTCATACCAAGATCTAGGAGCTTGTTTCAACCCATATAATGCTTTCTTTAATTTAAAAACATGATTAGGAAAACTAAAATCCTCAAAACCAGGGGGTTGCTCCACATAAACTTCTTCTTTAATAAAACCATTCAAAAATGCACTTTTAACATCCATCTGATATAGTTTAAATTTCATTAAAGATGCATAGGCAAGAAGTAGGCGTATAGCCTCTAACCTGGCAACAAGAGCATAAGTTTCATCATAATCTATACCTTCCTCCTGACAATAGCCTTTTGCAACAAGTCTGGCTTTATTCTTTGTTATGTTCCCATCTTCATCAAGTTTATTTCTAAACACCCATTTGGTTCCAATAACTTGATATGATTCTTCCCTTGGGATTAATTCCCAGACTTGATTTCTTTCAAATTGGTTAAGTTCTTCTTGCATGGCTATGCACCATTGTTCATCTTTAAGTGCTTCCTCAATGTTTTTGGGTTCAATCTGTGACACAAAAGCTACAGACATACAAAAATTAGTCATATTTCTTGTTCTTACCCCTTTTGAGATGTCACCAATGATATTGTCCATTGAGAGTCCTCCAGGTGATTGCCATTCTTTTGCTAATTCAGACGTTTGAGAAGGCTCATTTTCTTCCAAATATAATTCATCAAGAGCTTCTCTTATATATTCATCATCACCTGCAAGTTCTTTATTTGACTCAAGAGGATTTCCCCCAAGGTCTACAATCTCATCAAAGGTAATGAAAGAGATGAAGATCTTATTGAAATACATTGACAAATATCTCATTGATTTGATGAAGTCAAAGATGAAGTCAAAAGTCACTTTGCAGCAGTCAACAAGTCACTAAGATAAAAGAGTTGAAGGATTAATGTGTCTACAGAATGCTTAGGTATAATCATTTTATCCTTTCTGCTGCATGAGGTTTCTTCACTTAAAAGTTTTTGCAAAATGCCTCTGAAAATGTTTTAAACAATCAAAAACAAAGTATTTTGACAAAAGCTTTCTTAAACAAGTTTTTTTACTGATACAGCTTTGAAATAACTGATTAAAATCACTCAAAATATTAAGAGAAATGTTTTTACAGTATTTTAATCGATACAACTTGTTTTTAATCGATTAAAACCACTTGGGGTCCAGGATGATCAATCAGAATGAAATTATGACCGATCAGAATCAGTTATGATCGATCAGAATTTAGTTATGACCGATCAGAACTCTTTTAATCGATTAAATCTCGTTTCAATCGATTAAAACAACTTAGAAATTTTCTACACAGCGTTTTAATCGATTAAAACTTATTTTTATCAGCTAAAATAACTTGAAAAGTTTTATAAGAAAGTTTTGCAGTATTTCAATCGATTGAATCGCGAAACAATCGATTAAATCAACTTAGAAGATTTTTTGTAAAGTGTTTTAATTGATATAAACGTTGTCGTATCAGTTAAAATAAATCTGTTAAAGAATCAAGAACGTATTAATTGATTAAAAGAAGTTTTAACAGATTAAAACTGCACTTTTAACAGATTAAAAGAATCTTTTAACAGATTAATTAAATCAGCAGTTTTGAAAATCTTCTATAACAACAGTTTGGCTTGAACTTTTTAAACACACATTGAATATAAGTTTTCACACATCCTTAAGCAATCAATCAAGCAACTTTATCACTCTTTTCAAGAAAGATTCGCGGCAGTTTTTGAGAAGTTCTTTAAAAATCTTTCTTGAGGCATATTGCTTTTCTTTAAAGAAGAAACTCACTGCAGAATAGCATAAATTGGTTTGAGCTTTCTAGTTTCTTCTTTTTCAATTCTTTTTCATTCTTTTGTACTGTGTGGTGCCTGGAATTTGGGTACTAGTTTCTCTGCAGCTGGAAGTTGGTTGTAGAGGTTATAAAGAACTGGAATTTGGTTCTTGGTGAGAGGTTGAGTGCAGGAACTAGAATTTGGTTCTTGTGATAGATTAGGTGTAAGATTGTTGAATCTGTAAAACATTTAATCTAGTGGAACCCAGCTGGAATTTGGCTGGAGACTGGACGTAGCCCTGGTATTGGGTGAACCAGTATAAAATACCGGTGATATCTTTCTTAACCTTTCTCTCCTTTAAATTCTATTGCTTGCATTATTTTGATTGATTGCTTTGAGATTCAAGAACAGATCTGTAAACTTAATTTTCGAATTAGATAATCTGTTATTTGCGAAAAACTTTCAAAGATCAATTCACCCCCCCTCTTGATCTAAAACTACTTTTCTAACAATTGACATTAGAGCGAGGTGCTTGAAAGTTATTCAAGTTCTTCGATCCATGGCTGGAAACAAATTTTCTGAGGGTGCGTGTATTGATAGACCTCCACTGTTTTGTGGAACAGATTATCCTTTTTGGAAAATTAGGATGAAGATTTTTATTGAATCTGTTAGTATAAATGTTTGGAATATCATTGAACAAGAAACTAATATTGATAACGAGAGATTGGTCTAGCTTAAATGACTATGAAAAGAAATTAATCCAAGATGATTGTATTGCCAAAAATATTATCTTATCTCGCACTTAACGAAACGATTTTCTCGGGATAGCACACTGTCGGACTGCAACACAAATGTGGAAGATTCTTGAAATGACCTATGAAGAAGCAACAGAGAAATGCTTAATGGTCAACTCGATTCACCAACAACCGAGTGTAAGTTCGACTCTATGAATTATAGCTCATTACAAGATGCTTTTTATGAAATACATGCAGTAGCAAAAAAGTTAGAAACTGAAAACAAAAGGTTAAAAAGCATGAATAGGTTATTAGAAAACAAGATCACTATTCTTGAAAAGAAAATAGTTGATGAAGAAACCAAGGATGAAAATTCGGAATTAGATAATAATTCGATTGCATGTGTAATGTTAAAGATTGCAAAAACTGTCACGAGTTACAAAAACAAGTATCATACTTAGTAAAAGCTGCATCTAAACTAGCACAAGGAAAGACTAGTCTTGATATGATACTTAATTCTCAGAAATTAGTTATTGATCGTGGTGGCATAGGTTTTACACCGACTATTGGAAAGAAAACCAGAGCATTTAAAAATTACTTTGCATATAGTAAATTTGTTTCGTCTCCGTTTGTTAAATGTTTTTACTGTATGAAAAAAGGGCACTCTGTTAAATATTGTAGAATTAAGAAATATGCCGTACCTAAAGGTAGAATGAAATGGGTTCCAAAAATTAATTCATTTCAAATAACTTAATTGGACCCAGTAACTATAAAGGGTACCAGAAAAATGCTAAATTTATTTTGCAGGAACAAAATCTGGGAATCCCTTGAAGTTCAAAGCAGCGAATCAGGTTCTGTCTTTCCTAAACTTATTGTTTTAATTGATATAAAACAATATTAATCGATTAAAATAACTTACAGAGGATATCAGAAAATCTGTCCGTACCATTTTAATCGATTGAAATGTCGAATTAATCGATTAAAATGTTCTTTGGATTTGAGTTTGGCTGTTTTAATCGATTAAAAAGAATTATATCAACTAAAAACACTAATATGTCAAATTTAATCGATTCTTTTTTGTTTTAATCGATTAAAATTCTGTTATCATCCTATACAAGACTAATCGATTCCTTTTTAAGTTAATCAATTAATTTTGAATAGCGGCTAGACAATCATGAATAATACCGAATGAGTCTCGGACATGTCTGATTCAAGTAGTCTGTTATGGAATATTCATTTTCCTTTCAATGGCACAAATTTTCATGATTGGAAAGCGAAGCCTGAACAAATCTTTGAATTGGAAACTAGACTAGTGGAATAATGTGGGAAAGTTATTACTGTTATCCATGAATGGAAAAGTTTTTTATTTTGACAACAACATAGACATGATTCAAGCTGTAGATGTCTACATTTCTCTTAATACTTTACATGGAATGCTGCATGGTAATACGTTGCAAATCAAAGGAATTATCAAGAAGTAGACTGTCCCTTTTCTTATGGACACTAGTGACAAATGGGTCAAGTTGGTGGGACTGAAAACATAGTTTATCAAGGATTTTTCAGTGATGGTTGCTTTTGATAATAAGTTGTTGATTACTAGGAAGTGTGAATAGATAACTTGGAGATTCAATGAACACACGTCTACATTAGATTTCTTGATATTACCTAGCAATATATTTGGAATAATTTTGGGCATGCATAGGTTCAAGACTCTTGGTGAAATTCATTGGAATTGTGCAACTTTGATAATTCGTTTTAATCATCAAAGTCACGAGGTGACACTATAAAGAAACCAATCTGTGTTAGCAATTCAAGAATTGAATGGAAAGCTAAAATTGGCACACGGTATGTGTGTTTTGTTGGAAGTACAGGGATAAATGATCTGGCATCCTTAACAACAAACCAACAAGAGGATCTTTTCAGTGATTCTAAAGAAGTTTCAAATGTTATTGTGGAACCAACATAACTGTCTTCCCTCAATGAAGGCAAATTTTGTGACGAATATGATGCTTTTTGATGCCCATGATAATAGTGATGTATGAAATATGTATGGATATGGTTATTGACCGGGGAGTTCTGGATTGCTGTCATCACTAGTTCTGTTTTGTATGCATGTGTTCCAAGTATATGATACCACTGGAAATAACAAAGTTGAAGAAAATTCATTCCTCAGAGATGATGATGACTGATCCATTTGAAGGGAGGAATAACACGCTATCATTTCCTTCATACTACATTAAGAATGCAGTTATTTGCTTAAATGGTGATGACTGCAAGGTTTGAAATGGGTTGGCTACTATTAAAGGAGAGTCTGATCTCGGTACATCATTAACCTGTGATTCATGCGATTTATGGTATCGTGCATTCTATGTGGGATTTGATACTGAAAGTACGTCAGTCAGTACATGGTTTTGCCTCTAATGTGTAATAGATGATAATTCCATTGTAAGGTCAACCGTGGACTGTAATACAAACAATAGTAACAAGTAAATGCCATGCTAAAGATTCTTTTTCGGGAATAGTTTACGTAGTTCATTGTCGATACAGGAGAGACAAGTTGTTGTTGTATAAATGGTTGATAGAGCAAAATCGTTCCGAGCAAAAAGTGAAGTCTATTGTCTTTTGAAGTTGGTTGGGGATCAAATGAGCTGAGTCATATATTTTGATATCCGACACAAATAATCGGGGAAGTGAGGACAAATTTATCTACACCAAGCTGGAAGATATGGGGCTGAACCAAGGAAATTGGGATAATTGAATATTGGTGGATAAAAAGGGTCCCTTCTTACCTTTCTTTTATATCTTATTTCTTTTGATGCTAATTTCAATTTATGGTCTGTAATATTACTGGTTATTAACCAGAAACAATATTTTTAGCTTTGATTTATATAATGTAGGTTTAAGTCGAATTAGGAAAACCTAGATAGAATTTAAATAGATCACTGATATTTTACTTAGGAAAATCAAAACAGAATAATCGATTAAACTTCGTATCAATCGATTAAAATTTTTATAAACTAGCTTACATCAGTTAAATTAGCTAAATAAGATTTTATTCTGATTTTGATGGATCTATTAGTTAAGATTTAATCAATGTAGTTGATAGTATTGTTAAACATCCTTCTAGATGATCAATTTTACAAAATATGCATTAAACATTACTTAGTTTTCAAAATTGATTGTTTTAATCAATAAAAAATCTTTTTAAATCGATTAAACAATTTATACAACATTTTTCTTTACTGTTTTAATCGACTAAAAGTCGAATTAATCGATTAAATGCACTAATGTTTCATGTTTTTGAAGTCCTTAACTATTTTAATCGATTAAACCTTTATTTCAATCGATTAAAATCATTAAACAAAAACTTTTTAATCGATTTTGACCTGTTTTTAATCGATTCTTATTCTGGAAAGAAAAATTAAAGGCTTTAGTTAATGGTTGTTCCTGTAACATGCTACTAAAGCGTGATTCCCTTATCTTTACATGTGTTAATTGTATTCATTACAAACGTGTTAATGAAGATAAGTTTGAATCAACTTTAATTGATCTTTACATGAGTAAAGTATCGGATTTTTCATTGTTTTTTCTATTTTCAAAATCTTTTAAAACATACCTTTGCATTTCATTTTTTCTCTTTTGTTCCCTATTTTTGATGAAGTCAAAAGGGGGAGAAATAGTTGCTTGACTTTTAGAAATAACTCTTAAGTTTAGGGGGAGCAACAATTTAGGGGGAGAAATAGGAAAATAATACATTTTTTATTTCTCACTAATCTGTATTATCAAGTGACTTCTTTTGCAGAGTTTTTTTTTTTTTTTTCAAAATGGTGTTTGTCTTCATCAAATAGGGGGAGACTGAAAGAGATGAAGATCTTATTGAAATACATTGGCAAAGATCTCATTTATTTGATGAAGTCAAAGATGAAGTCAAAAGTCACTTTGCAGCGGTCAACAAGTCACTAAGATAAAAGAGTTGAAGGATTAATGTGTCTACAGAATGCTTAGGTATAATCATTTTATCCTTTCTGCTGCATGAGGTTTCTTCACTTAAAAGTTTTTGCAAAATGCCTCTGAAAATGTTTTAAACAATCAAAAACAAAGTATTTTGACAAAAGCTTTCTTAAACAAGTTTTTTTACTGATACAACTTTGAAATAACCGATTAAAATCACTCAAAATATTAAGAGAAATGTTTTTACAGTATTTTAATTGATACAACTTGTTTTTAATCGATTAAAACCACTTGGGGTCCAGGATGATCGATCAGAATGAAATTATGACTGATCAGAATCAGTTATGATCGATCAGAATTGAGTTATGACCGATCAGAACTCTTTTAATCGATTAAATCTCGTTTCAATCGATTAAAACAACTTAGAAATTTTCTACACAGCGTTTTAATCGATTAAAACTTATTTTTATCAGCTAAAATAACTTGAAAAGTTTTATAAGAAAGTTTTGTAGTATTTCAATCGATTGAATCGCGAAACAATCGATTAAATCAACTTAGAAGATTTTTTGTAAAGTGTTTTAATTGATATAAACGTTGTCGTATCAGTTAAAACAAATTTGTTAAAGAATCAAGAACGTATTAATGGATTAAAAGAAGTTTTAACAGATTAAAACTGCACTTTTAACAGATTAAAAGAATCTTTTAACAGATTAATTAAACCAGCAGTTTTGAAAATCTTCTATAAAAACAGTTTGGCTTGAACTTTTTAAACACACATTGAATATAAGTTTTCACACATCCTTAAGCAATCAGTCAAGCAACTTTAACACTCTTTTCAAGAAAGATTCGTGGCAGTTTTTGAGAAGTTCTTTAAAAATCTTTCTTGAGGCATATTGCTTTTCTTTAAAGAAGAAACTCACTGCAGAATAGCATAAACTGGTTTGAGCTTTCTAGTTTCTTCTTTTTCAATTCTTTTTATTCTTTTGTACTTGTGTGGTGCCTGGAATTTGGGTACTAGTTTCTCTGCAGCTGGAAGTTGGTTGTAGAGGTTATCAAGAACTGGAATTTGGTTCTTGGTGAGAGGTTGAGTGCAGGAACTGGAATTTGGTTCTTGTGATAGATTAGGTGTAAGATTATTGAATATGTAAAACATTTAATCTAGTGGAACCCAGCTAGAATTTGGTTGGAGACTGGACGTAGCCCTGGTATTGGGTGAACCAGTATAAAATACCGGTGATATCTTTCTTAACCTTTCTCTCCTTTAAATTCTGTTGTTGCATTATTTTGATTGATTGCTTTGAGATTCAAGAACATATCTGTAAACTTAATTTTCGAATTAGATAATCTGTTATTTGCGAAAAACTTTCAAAGATCAATTCACCCCCCCTCTTGATCTAAAACTACTTTTCTAACAGGTAACATGTATAGATTGTTCTATATTCAAAGTTCTCCTATTAAATACCCTATAAGCCTTGCTAGTTAATGAATAACCTAAGAAAATGCCCTCATCAGCTTTAGAGTCAAATTTTCCTAAGTTATCCTTTCCATTATTTAACACAAAACACTTACATCCAAAGATTTTCAAATGAGCAACATTAGGCTTTCTACCATTAAACAATTCATATGGAGTAGATTTAATAATTGACCTAATGAACATTCTATTTAAAACATAACATGCAGTACTAATCGCATCAGCCCAAAAATATTTAGGAACATTAGATTCATTTAACATAGTTCTAGCAAGTTCCTCTAATGACCTATTTTTCCTTTCAACTACACCATTTTATTGGGGAGTCCTAGGAGCAGAAAAGTTATGTAATATTCCATTTTCTTCACAATAATTTTCAAACTTTTCATTTTGAAACTCACTACCATGGTCACTTCTTAAAACTTTAATTCTTAAGTCTTTCTCATTTTGAATTTGTTTTGCAAATTTTCTAAAGACCTTAAAAGCTTCACTTTTCGTAGTTAGGAAAAATGTCCATGTATATCTAGAATAATCATCAACAATCACAAGACCATAATAATTTTCACCAAAGCTTTTTATCCTAGAAGGTCCAAATAAATCTAAATGTAATAATTCTAGGGGTTTTGAAATGGAAACAACATTCTTTAATTTAAATGATGATTTTACTTGTTTACCTTTTTGACATGCATCACATAACCTATCTTTTTCAAATTTTAACTTAGGCAAGCCAATAACTAAGTCTTTTGATATGAATTTATTCAAATGATGCATATTTATATGAGCAGCTCTTTTATGCCATAACCAAGGGTTCTCTTCCTTAGCAACTAAACATGTTATACTAGAATCATGTAAACAATCCAAATCAATCAAATATATGTTGTTATGCCTAATGCCTTTCAATGCTACATTTTCGGAATCTATCAAGTGTATGGTGCAAAATTTACTTTCAAAAATTACCTTGAAGCCTTTGTCACATAATTGACTTATACTAAGGAGATTATGCTTAAGTCCATCAACAAGTAGCACATCCTTGATCTCCAAAGTGTTTGCACCACCTATGTTTCCAATTCCATGGATCTTCCCTTTGTTGTTGTCCCCATAAGTTACATATTCTTGTTCCTTAGCCTTGAAACTCACAAATTTAGATTTATCTCCGGTCATATGTTTTGAGCACCCCCTATCAAGATACCACATAGACTTCTTTGATTTGGAAGTTTCCTACAAAACAAGAATATAGTAAACTTAGGTCCCCACAACTTTTGGGTCCTTGGGGTTAGAGACATAACAATCTATTTAACTATAGGAACCCAAATGAATTTACCTTTAGGTACACCGAAATGTTTAATTTTACATCTATTTGACGTGTGACCTTGTCTCATGCAATAAAAACATACTTTTGATGTGACATTTGAAAATGATGCATTTCTAACCATAGATGCTCTAGTTCCTTTTTCTACCCATACTCTTTTATTTTTCCTTTTAGGCTTGTTCAAAGGAACTTGATGATTTACATTATTTTGAGCAAACACCATTTCATGCTTCTTAAGATCATCTATTTCCTTTTCGGCTTTGTCTAATAAGTGATTAAGAATATCTATGTCATATTCATGCTCTTTACAATTTGCACATGCTAGGTCCTTATCATTATCCTCATCTAAACATACAATTTTCGTTTCTAAGGACTCCTTTTCTTCTAAACATGTGATTTTCATTTTTAAGGACTCTATTTCCTTTTTTGATCTACTTAAATTCTTCTTTACAGCTTTATATTCATTCTTCAAGTTCTTAAAAGCACTAAACAATTCATTATAAGCATTTTGCAATTCATCATAGTTATTATCCTCATCACTAGAAGATGTGTCAGAATCACTTATCTCAAAATCGGAAGAAATGATGTCATTTGCCAACAAGCAAATGTTAGCTTCTATTTCTGAGTCACTTGATTCCGAAATTGAGTCACTATCATCGGTTCCTTCATAAGTTACTCTTAGTTTTTCCCACATCTCTTGAGCACTCTTACAAATGGATATTCTGTAAAACTCATCAAGGGTTAAAGCAGATGAAATTATATTTCTAGCCCTAACATCATATTGAGCTTTCCTATTTTCTTCATCCGACCATCTAGAAAATTGTGTTGGTACTTCTACTCCATTTTCAAAAACATTAGGAATAAAAGGACCATTTAAAATTGCATCCCAAACGCCTCTATCAACAGACTCTAAAAAGATTTGCATCCGTACCTTCCAAAAAGGATAATTTTGACCCGCAAAAAGTGGGGGTCTGTTGATAGACGCACCTTCGGCAAAAGTTTGATTTTGTCCGGCCATTTTCGAAAATTTGAATGACTATCAAAGCAAGCTTTGATACCACTTGTTAGAATCACGCAGCGGAATGATCGCGTGGTTGGACAAAAACCAAGAGGGGGGGTGAATTGGTTTCTTAATGAAAATTAGGTTTTCAAAATTTTCCCCAAATTTTACCGATTAAAAACTGTGTAAATGTAAATAGAGAAAGGGATAGAGTCTTACACAGGAAATTTATATTGGTTCGGATCAAAAGACCCTACGTCCAATTGCTAATCACTCAAACAGAGGATTAACACTGTCACTATAAACAAATTGTTACAATACAATTTACAATGAAAAAGATAAAGTTAAAGATAACACCTCTCTTGAAACCCACAAGAGATGAAGAACAGTTTTCCCCAGAGACGGTACATGATGAGTCCCTAGTTGCCCCGGAGGCGGGAGAGGTCATTCCTAGGAGGATTACTAGAAGCATGACTAGAAGGGAGGCCTCCTCTTTACCTTCCATTTTGAATTTACTTAGTATCTTTACTTAGTATTTTCTTTTTCTAAGTTTTTCACTTATTTTCGCTTTCTTTTTGTAGGCTCACTTTTTGCACCTCCTTTTTGAAGAATACCACCTTTTTTTGGTGGAAAAGAAGCCTTGGATCCATAGGATACATGCATGGGCAGCCCAAAGGTGTAGGACACTCCTTTTTCATGTCCTACACCCCTTTTTGGAGAGGAAGAAGCTTAGGATGCGGGTTTGGTTGGCTTGGGACAACCCAAAAGGAAACACACCTCTTTTTTCATGTTCTCCACACCCTTAGAGGTATTTTTGGTGGGCTAGAACGAATTTAACATATTTGGACCATGGGGACTCTAGCCTTTAGGTTTAGGTTAAGTTTATGTCTCCTTTTATAATTCCATCTAGGTCCCTCCCTTAAAAGCCTATAAATAGAGGCTTCCCCTCATGTAATTAGGTTGAACATTTATGAAAAGTTTGTGAGGTTTCTTAGAGTGTTCCATCTCTTTGAGTGTCTTATCTTGAACCTTGGTTCAAGTGGCGGCAACCACCACTTATCTAGGGTGGCTCATCCCCCTAGTGGCGTGCCAACACTCCACCACCACCATAATTCTTTTCTCTTCCTCTTTTCTTCTTTATTTCTTCCCTTCATTTATTTATGCAAGGGGCTGGTCCAATTTTCCAGCCCTTGTCTTTATTCGTTTCTAGTTTCATTCCATCTCTTTCTCCCTCCATAATCCTTGGAAATGAACCTTCACATCTAGATAGGCAACTATCTTAATGTCCAGTGGGAATTTTCCTTGGGTTTGCTTACTTTATTGCTTAAAATTCTGCACCTTATCTTCTTACAATTCTGCACCTTACTTTATTTTTACATCATTTGGTATTCAGAGCTTAGGTTGTTTCTAGTAAGGTATTCTTATTGTTGCTTTGACATTATTCCTTGTGTAGTTTGTGTTTTGTGCTCTAAATTGTGGTTTTTTTTATGGTCATTTGGTTTACGGTGCTGCACTCAAAAGTTTGGGTGTGAGGTTAGTCCAATACTACACTCACCTAAGTTTCTTTTTATGGCATGTATGATGTTTGATAAAATGCCTAGCCCAACAAAAAAAAAATTCTGCACTTGATTAAATTACATATTCTTCTAAGTTTAGTGTCTTTCTAAATGTGCCTAGCCTTTGCTTGAGTTATATGTCTAGTATCTCTTGTTGAAGTTTTCTTTTATTGGCTTCCAACACTTGAAATTGCATGATGAATTAATTAGTTGAGTCCATGCATGATGAATTGATCTAGGATCCTAAACATAGGAACTAAGTGATCAAATTTTTGCTAGCAACTTTAAACAACTTTTGGCAAGTCTAGAATCAAGTTAGAACAAAAATATTTTTACAAAAAAAAAGTATCTTGATCAAAACCTTATTGCTTCAAACAAACAAAAAAAGGAAAAAAAAAATTCTGCACTTATAGGATTTGATTCTAGAAATTGTCATAATACTTAGTTGCATGATTAAAATTTTGCAAATTAGTTCTAACATTGTAGGAACCTTAATCTTCTTTATGTGTGTGCTTGGTTGAAAATTTTGATTGCATGTTTTAAGTGCTTCTCAAATTTCTTTCTAGCTTTTCTTGTTTTAGTCTTGTTCAAAGTTTTGTCTAAATTTCCCTCTTAGTAAACCTTCCTTGATTTTGTGCTTTTATTGCTTGTCTTAGGTTTCTTTAAGTTTTGTCTTTGAAGTTTTCTATTTTTTGGAACTCTTAAGTGTTTTGGTTGTCGTACATCTTTCCATTTGATTGCCATTTTTCAAGAGAAATTTTTAAGACTTTAAAGAGAATTTTGGAACATTTAGGAATTTTTCTACTTGAAGAGTGGAGTGATCCTACCAATAAATCTTGTGTGAGGAGCCAAACACTTGAGTGACTTGATTTACATTTTAACCTTTCATCTTTCGTGTTTTGTATTAGTTTAACTTGTTTTGCGAGACATGTCAAATTCCTCATCGGAGAAGGCAAGCAATGTGGGGGCATCTAATGAAGGACAAATACAAGGTCTAGCGGAACAAACTCTGGTGGAATTAATTAAAGAAATGGAATTGTCCCGGAAGGAAAGTGAAAGACATTTGAGGGAGACAATCCAAAGACTAGAAGCTGAGAAGTCCCAAAGAGAGAGAAGACGTTCATATTCACTAAGTTCCCAAGAGGAAGAAGATAGGAGATACCATGGAAGGAGGCAATCTAGGCGCACCAACACTCCAAGAAGGAACAACATTAAGATACCCAAGTTCTACGGAGATAATGATCCAGAAGTCTACCTAGACTGGGAGGCTAAAGTGGACCAAATCCTTAATGTAAACCCAGTAGGGGACCAAGAACAAGTAGATTTAGTTATAGTAGAATTTGAGGGATATGCCATGACTTGGTGGCATAAGGTTTGTAACGATAATTACCAAGGGCCACCCGCGGCTTCTTGGATGGACATTAAACATTTAATGTGCGTTCCTTCCTACTATAGGAGGGAGCTCTTGTTGAAGCTCCAACGGCTTCAACAGGGTAATATGTGTGTGAATGATTACTTCAAGACGCTAGAATCTTTGCTACTTAGGGCCGGTATGCATGATGAAACTAATGAGACTAAGGTAGCTAGGTTTGTTAGTGGTCTTAGAAGAGATATCCAGGACTTAGTAGAATTATACGAATACTCCTCAATTGAAAATGTTTTACATCTTGCCCTTAAAATTGAAGCTCAATTGAAAAGAAAAGATGGGGCTAAAAGGAGTTATTCGCATAATGACTACTACAATTCAAATTGGAAGGACAAGGGTAAGGAAAAGGACAAACCAGAGAGAAACCCTTCCAAAGCTCTCCAAGAGGTGCTCCCTAAGGGAAACCCTTCAAGGAACACCACTCTTAACACTTCCGCGCCTCAAAGGACTAGTTCCATAAAATGTTTCAAATGTCTTGGGTATGGGCATATTGCTTCAAACTACCCTACCAAAAGGACTATGATTTTGAGCGCAAACGGAGATGTCGAGAGTGAACATTCCTCCTCATCTCGAAGAGAATTCCTCTAAACACTCTTCCTCAAGCGATGAAGAGATCACACCTTGTGAAGGCGATTTGTTAATAGTAAGGCGGATGTTGGGTCAAGTCCAGAAGGATCTTGACAATACTCAAAGAGAAAATATTTTTCACACCCGCTGTCTTATTAATGACAAATTGTGTTCACTAATCATCGATGGGGGAAGTTGTGTGAATGTTGCTAGCACAAGGGTAGTAGACAAGCTTGGTTTACCCACTACTCCTCATGCCAAGCCATACAAACTTTCTTGGCTTAGTGAGGAAGGCGAGATAAAGGTCAATAAACAAGTCCTCATTAGCTTTGTCATTGGGAACTATAAAGATGAGGTTCTTGAAGCACTTGGTGGATTTGATGAAGACATAGATATAACTTAGGTTGTGGGTGTGTAGATGATTAGGGTTTTAAGTTTAAGCACTTAATCTCTTGATAGGCCATTATATTTTGTGATAAGCACCTTAAAATGATGCATCTCATTGAAAATCATTTTTCTGCATGAAAAACTTACGTTTAAGTATTAAAAGAATTAACTAAGTTTTTTCAATCTGTTAACATCACTTAACATAATAAATGGTCATACATAATCGAAAATTCAATTGATTGATTCGCGGAATCAACAAGTTAAAATAACTCAATGAATTTTCAATATCAAGTTTCACATTTTCAATCTGTTGAAATGATTTTAAATCTGTTGAAACAGAAAGATCTTTTTCGATCTAAGAGTTTTTAGAAAATCAATCTGTTGAAATATTTTTCAATCTGTTGAAACAGAAGACTATTTTTAAACTAAGTATTTGCGGAATTTAATCTGTTGAAATGATTTTCAATCGATTGAAACGAGTCTTGTCATTTTTCATTAAGTTGTTTTAATCCATTAAAACTCGAATCAATCGATTAAATGGAACTTTAAACGAAATCAATCGATTGAATCGATGTCTTAATCGATTAAAAGGAACTTTAAATGAAATCAATCGATTGAATCGATCTTTTAATCGATTGAAATAATACTCTAATCGATCATAGTTTTGTTCTAATCGATCATAACTCATTCGATCGATCATAGTTTTATTCCGATCGATCATAACTTCAGTCTAATCGATCATTCTTCGTTTTAATCGATCAGATTCTCTTCTAAACCTGTTTTACTGCTAACCAACTTATCTTTTGACTCTCTAAAACAGTTTTTAACGGATGAAACGTTCGTTTTTACGATTTACTCTATATATACTGATTTGATTCATCTTTTGAATATACAATACAATACACTACTTGAGAAAACTTGTGAAATCAATCTGTGGAATTTTCATACGTGACTTTCTCGCATTCAAGAATCTTTTTCATATCATAAGGTCTTGTGATCAGAATTGTGGTCATTCAAAGAGAGAAAGTCTTGATAGAATTGGTTCCGGACAATTAGAAACTTCAAGTCCAGGTTTATTCTTTTCATATTCTTTTGTAAAGTTTGATTGTGCGAGGTTGGATTGTAATCTGCACTTGGTACGATAGCTTGGATTTGGTTCTTGGGTGGTTTTCAAGATTCTATCTTGTGGGTTTTGCAAGATAGTTCTTGGGGTAGATTGGTGAGTATCTACTGGTTGTATTTTTCACTTGGTATTAGTGAAACTTGACTGGTTTGTCAAGAAGCTGGATGTAGCTACGGATTAGAGTGAACCAGGTATAAACTTGTGTGTTAATATTCTTCTTTCATCTCTTTTAATTTACTGTCTTTAATTGTCTTGTGTTTAAATCAAATTACCTTTGCAAAGATTGAATAAAGATAACTCATTCTTCCAAAAGAAAGTAAGATTTGCGAAAAAGTTTTAAAGTTCAATTCACCCCCCTCTTGAACTCAACCATTAATTCTTTCAATTGGCATCGAAGCTGGTTCTTGTAAGTTACTCAAGGAATCGGTCCAATGGTCGAGGGAAAGATGAATTTTTTAGAAGGAGCCTCCATAAACAGGCCTCCACTTTTTTACGGTGTGAATTATTCTTTCCGGAAGGTTAGAATGAAAATCTTTATTGAATCTCTTGATAGAGGCATTTGGGAAACAATTGTTAATGGTCCTTATAAACCAACTCATACTGTAGATGGTAAAGTAGTCGAAAAAGATTGGGCTGAATTAACTAATGTAGAAAATAGGAAAGTCCAATATGATTATACTGCAAAAAATATTATTACCTCTGCTTTAAATCTTGATGAGTTTTTCGGGGTGTCTCGGTGTGTCTCGCCAAAGAGATGTGGGAAATTTTAGAGGTTACACATGAAGGAACGTCGATGTGAAAAGGGCAAGAAAGCATGAGTTAATCGGGGACTATGAGTTGTTTAAAATGCAGCAAGGAGAAACAATTGCGAGATGTGCGAGAAAAGGTTCACGCACATAGTTAATCATCTAATCGGGTTAGGAAAGACTTTTGACAAAGAAGAGTTGAACATCAAAATTTTAAAGTGTTTGGACAGAACATGGCAACCAAAGGTGACAACGAATATCGGAATCAAGAGACTTGGTCGAAATGACTACCGCTTCACTTTTTGGTAAGTTGAGGGAACATGAGTTGGAAATCAATCAGTTCAAAGAACAAGAGAATGCAGAAAAGAAAACTAGAAATATTGTTCTCAAGACAATTGAAGAAAACAGTGGATCTGAAGAAGATGAATCGAGAGAACCGACTTTATTGGTTAAGAAATTTGGAAAATTTCTTAGAAGAAAGAAACGAGAATTGGCCAAGTAAAAGGTACAATGATAAAAAGATCAGATCTGTTCAAAGTAATATTACTTGTTATTCTTGTGGTAAACGGGTCACATAAAGAGTGATTGTCCGGAAAAGACCAAGAATCAGAACAAGAAAGAATCAAGATACAAAGGGAAAAAGGCTTATATAGCCTGGCAAGACAATGATTCATCTTCCGACTCCGAATCCGAAAGTGAGGAGGTGAACACGTGCTTGATGGTCAGTTGTGAATCCTCTTCATCACATGTAAGTTCAACTCCTACAGAGAATGAAATGAATTACAGACACATTACTAAATTCTTTCAATGAAATGCATAGTGAAGCCAGAAATTTATCTCATACAAATAATCGGTTAAAAGGATTAAATAAGCTGGTTAGAAAATAGAGTTAAAGTTCGGAAAATGAACTATTAGAAAGCAAAAGCAGATTTAGAACATCTAGATATAATCTATGCATCTCGCGATAATGTTGCTAATAAGAAGTGTGAAAAGTGTATTATTACGCAAGATAAGGTTGATTACTTGATTAAAACTTTGTCTAAATTTACTCAAGGCAAAGAGAATTTAGATGCACTTCTTGGGTCTCAAAGCTGTGTGTTTGAACATAGTGGAATTGGATACAAACCTAAGACTGGGGTAAAAACAAAAAAATATTTGAACTTCTTTTCATACGGAAAAACAACGAGCATCCCCTTTCTCATCTTGTCATTACTTGCATGAAGAAAGGACATACTATAAAATTCTCGTCATGCTAGAAAATATTTTGTGCCGCAAGGTAAGAAAAGATGGGTTCCAAAACATGTTAAACGAGAAAAATTGACTCCTAAGGACCCAAAAAACGTAAGGGTACCAAATACTTGATGTTTGATCTTTCGAGAACAGCAACAAGAGTCCCTTTGGTATCTAGACGACGGATGCTCAAGGCACATGACGGGTGACATTTCAAAATTCCGAAAGTTTGAAATTGAAGAATGGAGGTCATGTGACTTATGGAGACAACAACGAGAGGAAGAATTCTAGGTTACGGAGATATTGGTGATGGTGAATCGGTAATCATTCACAATGTTCTTACTGGTTGAAGGTCTCAAGCACAATCTGATAAGCATAAGTCGGTTATGTGATCTTGGTCACAAAGTCATTTTCAAACCGAGAAAAGTGCCTTATTTGTGAGCCGAGAATGCGATACGGTAATGTTGGTAGGTAAGAGGTTAAACAATATATACATGTTAGATATCAAACAGTCTATATCATCTCAAAGTTGTCTTCTTACTAAAGAAGAATAATCTTGGTTGTGGCATAGAAGACTTGCTCATATACATCTTAAACATCTTGACAAAATGATTTCAAAAGATTTAGTTTCAGGCTGCCTAAGCTTCAGATCTTGAAAGACAAAATCTGTGAAGCTTGTTTGAAAGGCAAACAAACTAGAAAATCTTTTTCAAACAAAAATATTGTTTCAACTTCTAAACCTTTGGAACTGCTTCACATGGATTTGGTTGGTCCTTCAAGGAATAAAAGCCTAGGTGGTAATCTTTATATCATGGTAATTGTTGATGACTTTTCCAGATTTACCTGGACTATTTTTCTTAAAGCCAAATCTGATTCTTACAAATCTTTCAAAAAGCTTGCCAAGGTTTTACACAATGAAAAAGGGTATTTTATTACATCAATTCAAAGTGACAATGGTGGAGAATTTGTAAATGAAAAGTTTGAATCATTTTGTGAAAAGTTTGGTATAAAACACAATTTTTACTGCTCCAAGAACTCCTCAGCGAACGGTGTTGTGGAAAGAAAGAACAGATCTATTGTAGAACTTGCTAGAACAATGTTGTGTGAAAATTCTTTACCTAAATACTTTTGGGCGAGATGCGATAAACACTTGCTTGTCATGTTTTGAATAGAGTCTTGATTAGACCCATGCTTAAGAAAACCCCATATGAGCTGTACAAAGGAAGAAAACCCAACTTAAACTATTTCAGAGTTTTTGGATGTACATGTTTCGTTTTAAACAATGGGAAAGAAAATATTGGCAAGTTTGATGAAAAATCGATAAAGGAATTTTTCTTGGTTACTCAACTCATGGTCATGCATATAGAGTTTACAATTTAAGACTTAAATCTGTTGAAGAATCGGCACATGTTGTGTTTAATGAGTCTCCTCGAGTAGTGCGAGAATAAAACAACGAGTGCTATCGAGATGAAGAAGATTTAGCTGATAATTCTTATCGGTTAAAACATGCCGATAACACGGATCAGCGTCTTGTTGAAGAAGATGATTCATCGATGGACCCAACGAAAAGCTAATTCTCCAACAATTGCTGAAGAACAGGGAAGAAGATGTTCGGAAGAGCTTCCTAAAGAGTGGATTGTCCCAAGAAATCTCTCTCTAGACAATGTCATCGGGCAAATTAATAAGGGAGTATCTACTAGACATTCTCTTAATCAATTACGTAATCATATGGCATTCATTTCACAAATAGAGCCTAAGGCAGTTAAAGAAGCATTAAATGATGAATACTGGGTTAGTGCCATGCATGATGAGCTTAATCAATTTGAAAGAAATAAAGTGTGGGAATTAGTTCCTAAAATCAAAGATATCAATATAATTGGTACTAAGTGGGTATTCAAAAACAAGCTAGATGAACACGGCATTATTACTAGAAATAAAGCTAGATTGGTAGCCAAAGGGTATAACCAACAAGAGGGTATTGATTTTGATGAAACCTTTGCACTGTAGCTAGACTTGAAGTCTGTTAGATTGTTATTAGCTTATGCACTGCTTAAGTGGTTTCAGATTACTACGAGATGGATGTAAAGAGTGCCTTTCCGAATGGACTCATCAATGAAGAAGTATATGTTTCTCAACCTCCTGGGTTTGAAGATCACAAACATCCCGACCATGTCTACAAATTGAAAAAGGCCCTTTATGGTTTAAAGCAAGCACCTAGACAATGGTATGAGAGGTTAAGTAACTTCCTAATTGATCAAGGGTACAAGCGAGGTGAGGTTGATAAAACTCTGTTCATTAAGAAATGCAGGACCGACATTATTACTGCTGCAGGTGTATGTGGATGATATTATTTTCGGTTCCACTAATAATGTCATGTGTAATAAGTTTGTAAAAGAAATGCAAAGTGAATTTGAAATGTCCATGATGGGAGAATTAAATTTCTTCCTTGGTCTCCAGGTTAAACAATTAAGAAATGGCATTTTTCTTAGTCAATCTAAATACTTGCAATGAATTGTTAAAGAAATTTGATATGCAAAGCTGCAAGGTGTCTTCTACACCCATGTCTACTAAGCTGTTGTCTAGACTTAGATGAAAAAGGAAAACCTGTTGATCAAACTAAATATAGAGGTTTGATTGGTTCACTATTGTATCTAGCTGCTAGTAGACCGACATTATGTTTAGTGTGTGTCTTTGTGCAAGATTTCGAGGCAAATCCAAAGGAATCTCATCTTACTGCATTGCCAAAAGGATTACGAAATACCTCAAGGGAACAGTTAATGTTGGACTATGGTATCCTGAGGGTGCATCCCTTAAACTTGTTGGATTTTCCGATTCGACTTTGCGGGATGTAGATTGGACGAGAAAAAGTACCTCTGGTACTTGTCATCTACTAGGGAGCGATCTTATATCGTGGCACGACAAAAAGCAAGCGTGTGTTGCTCGTCAAGCTGCGAAGCTGAATACATTGCGGTAGGAGCTGTTGTGCTCAAAGCATTTATCTCAAGCAACAACTAACAGATTATGGAGTAACTCTAAACAAGGTACCTCCGGTTTGTGACAATACTAGTGCAATAAACTTAACTAAGAATCCTATTCAACACTCTAGAACTAAGCATATTGAAATTAGACATCACTTTATTAGAGAACACGTATCTAGGGGTGATTGTGAGATTTTATTCGTTGAATCTGAAAAACAGTTAGGCTGATTTATTTACTAAACCACTTCCTAGAGATAGACTTAATATGCTTAGAACTGAATTAGGAATTCTAGATATATCTAGTATTGCATAACTAATTTGTTACGATGATTGTATGCTTTTTAACAGGCTAATAACAAGTTCAATCGATTAATAATTGCATGAATAACTTGATATTATTTGTTTCAATCGATTGAAATTGCGAAATAATCTGTTGATTTCCTGATTCTTACTCTTTGGTATTGATGTGTTAGTAGTTCAATCGATTAAATAAGTTTTTAATCGATTTATTTCATTAATCTTGTTGCTCTGCACATTTTCTTCTATAAATCAATCGATTAAATCTTCGATTCAATCGATTGAATTCACTAATGGTACTCTGAATAATTTTCTTCTACAAAATAATCGATTTATTTTTTGATTCAATCGGTGTATTTCACTTATAAGTATCTACAATTACAAAATCAGTTGGTTTCACGAAATATCAATTGATTATTTTTTTAGAGCTAGTTGTATGTACTTTGTCTCTAACCGATTTCTGCAGAGTAAACTGAAAGCATTTACAACAAGATAAACTTCAACTACTCTCTTAAATATCAAAGATATCCAATAAAAGTTGAATGACTCCGATTGGATATCGGATGTGTGGGTAATTAAAGTGTACGGTAGCAATTCTCTCTCCTCTTTATCATCATCGCACGAAACAATAAATCGAGTAAAGACAAAAATTTTTTTAAGGCGATAAAGATTGTGTATTCTCATTCCTATAGTATTATTTTCTTCTTTGAGCTTCTCTTTTCTTGGTTCTTCTCCGTTACTGTTCATTCCAAAAATCAAATATGTTCAAGCGCACAAAGTCCGGTAGGAAGAAGTCCAGCAGAGGCGAGTCCTCTACGGCAAGGCAAGAACGAGAATGTTGGAGGAAGGATTGAAACTTGGTTCAATGGGGACCAAGAGAAAATGGATTTGTTTATCCATGAATTAAGCGAGGAAGCAAGTCAACATTCCAAAAATGTTAAAGTTCTCTTGGTTTGATGCTTGAAGGATTCGGAGGCATTCGGAAGTTACTTGCAACATCAAAAACTTCGGTCGTTTCTTGAGTTGAATGGTAGAATTTACCCTGACTTAATTAAAGTTTTCTTCACAAATTTATCCTTTGAAGGTTCCACTTTGTCAACCCAAGTTAAAGGAGTAGACATTGAGATAACACCTAATGTCCGGAAGGAAGTTGCTTGGAATAAAAGATGTAGGTGTGAAAGTCACCAAAGGGTGTACTTCGGATGTTGAAGAATTTAATAAAGTTCGGTATTTCCGCTCTTGTCCGAAGAATAGGCATGATTACGTAAGTTCATTCAACACTGGAAAGTTGAAGCTGGAAGAAAGGATTCTCGCTTTCATCGTTTCTTGGCGGCTTACACCCGGGGGAGCAATCATGCGGTGCTAAATGAAGGAGATTTAGTTACGATGTACTGCATTCATCACGGAATACGTGTGAACTGGGTCTTTGTCATCAAGGATCACATGATCAAAGCCAAGAGACTTAGTGACTTCAGGTATCCCTATGCTATTCGATTTCTAAATTTTTAACACATTTTGGTGTTGATGTTGAAGGAGAACTTGTTGAAACCGTCCAGACCAACAAATGAAATAAACGAGTTCGTTCTTCACAAAATGGGATTTATTAAAGTTGATGGTGAATGGATCTCGAAAGAAGATCTTGGGAGAAGTGAAGAAAGTGAAGAAGAAGAGCAAGAGGAAGGAATCAACAACGATAATATTCCTGGAACTTACGCAGCACGTTCGTCGATCCAATGGAAGAAGTGAACCCAATGGAGATGATTCCATACAATCCACCTCCTGACCGTGGCACTCCTCTGTCTCGGTTCGAAAGAACAATGTTACATCAAATGAGCAAAATGCAAAGCTGACCAAAGGAGGCATATGGAGATGATTCACTGCTACGAGGGCTCGGCGACATTATTTGGATGAAAATTTCATTGCAAGGTTCCGGCATATTGATAATCAACTAGAAGATATTTACAACGGGATTGTGGAACTGCAATTCAATCAAGGCCCGGGGACGAATGAAGATTTTCTATGTTTACGTTATTCTGTTTTCTTTTCATTTTTTTTATGTTCGGTTTTTATTTGGGGTTCCCACGTGGACTCATTGGACTGTAACTACAACAATCTATTTGATGCGGTCAAATAGGGGAGAAGTATTTTGCTTAAAACTATCACTACACACACACCACAAAATATATGTCTACGGTCCGGTATTTTTGTTTTGCAGGTGCGATGATTATTTGTCTCCATCAAATAGGGGAGATTGAAGCACTTGGTGGATTTGATGAAGACATAGATATAACTTAGGTTGTGGGTGTGTAGATGATTAGGGTTTTAAGTTTAAGCACTTAATCTCTTGATAGGCCATTATATTTTGTGATAAGCACCTTAAAATGATGCATCTCATTGAAAATCATTTTTACGCATGAAAAACTTACGTTTAAGTATTAAAAGAATTAACTAAGTTTTTTCAATCTGTTAACATCACTTAACATAATAAATGGTCATACATAATCGAAAATTCAATTGATTGATTCACGGAATCAACAAGTTAAAATAACTCAATGAATTTTCAATATCAAGTTTCACATTTTCAATCTGTTGAAATGATTTTAAATCTGTTGAAACAGAAAGATCTTTTTCGATCTAAGAGTTTTTAGAAAATCAATCTGTTGAAATATTTTTCAATCTGTTGAAACAGAAAGACTATTTTTTAAACTAAGTATTTGCAGGAATTTAATCTGTTGAAATGATTTTCAATCGATTGAAACGAGTCTTGTCATTTTTCATTAAGTTGTTTTAATCCATTAAAACTTCGAATCAATCGATTAAATGGAACTTTAAACGAAATCAATCGATTGAATCGATGTCTTAATCGATTAAAAGGAACTTTAAATGAAATCAATCGATTGAATCGATCTTTTAATCGATTGAAATAATACTCTAATCGATCATAGTTTTGTTCTAATCGATCATAACTCATTCGATCGATCATAGTTTTATTCCGATCGATCATAACTTCGGTCTAATCGATCATTCTTGCATTTTAATCGATCAGATTCTCTTCTAAACCTGTTTCTTGCTAACCAACTTATCTTTTGACTCTCTAAAGCAGTTTTTAACGGATGAAACGTTCTGTTTTTCTGATTTACTCTATATATACTGATTTGATTCATCTTTTGAATATACAATACAATACACTACTTGAGAAAACTTGTGAAATCAATCTGTGGAATTTTCATACGTGACTTTCTCTGCATTCAAGAATCTTTTTCATATCATAAGGTCTTTGTGATCAGAATTGTGGTCATTCAAAGAGAGAAAGTCTTGATAGAATTGGTTCGGACAATTAGAAACTTCAAGTCCAGGTTTATTCTTTTCATATTCTTTTGTAAAGTTTGATTGTGCAGGTTGGATTGTAATTTGCACTTGAGTACGATGACTTGGATTTGGTTCTTGGGTGGTTTTCAAGATTCTGTCTTGTGGGTTTTGCAAGATAGTTCTTGGGGTAGATTGGTGAGTATCTACTGGTTGTATTTTTCACTTGGTATTAGTGAAACTTGACTGGTTTGTCAAGAACTGGATGTAGCTCTGGATTAGAGTGAACCAGTATAAACTTGTGTGTTAATATTCTTCTTTCATCTCTTTTAATTTCTGTCTTTAATTGTGCTGTGTTTAAATCAAATTACCTTTGCAAAGATTGAATAAAGATAACTCATTCTTCCAAAAGAAAGTAAGATTTGCGAAAAAGTTTTAAAGTTCAATTCACCCCCCCTCTTGAACTCAACCATTAATTCTTTCAGTTCTTTGTGATGTTGTGCCAATGGAAGCATCCCATATGTTACTTGGTAGGTCGTGGCAATTTGATAAACAAACATTTCATGACGGCTATACAAACAAGTTTTCTTTTAACTTCCAAGGGCGCAAGATCACTTTGAAACCCCTTTCCCCTCAAGAAGTTAGTAAGGACCAAGAAAAAATGCAAAAAAAGAGAAAAGAAGAAAACGAAACAAAGAGAGAAAAAAAAGAGAAGGGGTCAACCTCCAAGACGAAGGGCATCATGATCTCCCACAAGGGGATTAAGAAGGTACTTTTAGCTCATAAACCCCTACTCTTAGCATATCCTCCTCTAGGTTCTTCCCTGCATTTCATGAACAATCTCCAAGTTTGTCCAAGAGTCTAGAGTTAGTATTGGATGAATTTCAGGATGTTTTTCAAGAACCTCCTAAGGGGCTTCCACCTCTAAGGGGATCGAACATCAAATAGACTTCTTACCTGGTTCATCCATTCCTAACCAGCTAGGCTTATAGGGCAAACCCGGAAGAGTCTAGAGAGATTGAAAGGCAAGTTGAGGAATTAAAAGTTAAGGGTTGGGTCCAAGATAGCATGAGTCCTTGTGCAATGCCGGTAATTCTCGTCCCCAAAAAGGATGGGAGTTGGCGGATGTGCACGGACTGTAGGGCAATCAATAATATAAGCTGTTAAGTATAGGCACCCAATTCCAAGAGCTGGATGACTTGCTAGATGAGTTACATGGAGCTGCAGTGTTTTCCAAAATTGATCC
This sequence comes from Sphenostylis stenocarpa, assembly GCA_963425845.1. Taxonomy (NCBI): domain Eukaryota; kingdom Viridiplantae; phylum Streptophyta; class Magnoliopsida; order Fabales; family Fabaceae; genus Sphenostylis; species Sphenostylis stenocarpa. The sequence continues at coordinate 12,432,505 of OY731406.1, forward strand.
GAAGAGCGGATATAATCAAATTAGAATCAAAGAAGGAGATGAATGGAAAACCGCTTTCAAGACCAAATTTGGACTATACGAATGGTTGGTCATGCCCTTTGGCCTAACCAATGCTCACGAGTACATTCATGCGGCTAATGCATCACGTGCTCAGGTCTTTTATAGGCAAGTTTGTAGTGGTATACTTTGATGACATCTTAGTCTATAGCTTGTCCGAGGAAGAGCATGTGTATCATCTAAGAAGTGTACTTGAAACCCTTAGGAAAGAGACCTTGTATGCAAATAGGGAGAAATGCATTTTTGGCATGGATCATGTAGTCTTCCTAGGGTTTGTAGTGAGTTCAAAGGGAGTCCAAGTGGATGAAGAAAAAGTGGCAGCAATTAGAGATTGGCCAACTCCCACAAATGTGAGTGAAGTGAGGAGTTTTCATGGGTTGGCTAGTTTCTATAGAAGATTTGTTAAAGATTTTAGTACAATTGCAGCCCCCTTGAATGAAATAGTGAAAAAGGTTGTGGGTTTTCAATGGGGCAAGGATCAAGAAAATGCTTTTCAAACACTTAAAGAAAAATTGATCAATGCACCACTCCTAGCCCTTCCAAACTTCACCAAGTCATTTGAGGTTGAGTGTGATGCTTCAAATATAGGCATTGGGGCAGTCTTGCTTCGGGAAGGCCACCCCATAGCTTACTTCGGTGAGAAGGCTGAAAGGGAGTCATCTCAATTACTCCACCTATGACAAAGAGTTATATGCTCTTGTTAGGGCTTTACAAACTTGGCAACATTATCTTCTTCCAAAGGAGTTTGTGGTCCATAGTGATCATGAATCCCTTAAATTTTTGAAAGGTCAAAGTAAACTTAGCAAGAGACATGCTAGGTGGGTAGAGTTCATTGAGCAATTTCCTTATGTAATCAAACACAAGCAAGGGAGGAGTAACATAGTGGGCGATGCTCTATCAAGGAGACATACTTTGTTAAGCCTTTTAGAAACAAAATTTTTAAGCTTTGATCATATTCGGGAACTATATCCTAAAGATGATGACTTTTCCAAGATTTATAGTGAATGCCTAAAGGGGGGTCATAAGGATTTTTACATTCACAAAGACTATCTTTTCAAAGGAAAAAGGATTTGTGTACCCCAGGGGTCCTTAAGGGCTTCACTTGTCAAGGAGTCTCATGAGGGTGGTTTAATGGGACATTTTGGGGTGTCTAAGACTTTAGAAATCCTTAGTGAACACTTTTACTGGCCACACATGAAGAGACATGTTGAAAAATTTTGTGAAAACTGCATTGCATGTAAGAAAGCCAAGTCTAGGGCCCAACCTCATGGACTTTACACCCCTTTGCACATTCCTACTTCACCTTGGGTAGACATATCCATGGATTTTGTACTTGGGCTTCCAAGGACAAAGCGAGGAATGGATTCCATCTTCGTGGTAGTGGATCGATTTTCAAAAATGGCCCATTTTATCCCCTGCCACAAGACGGACGATGCATGCCTAGTTGCAAATCTCTTCTTTAGAGAAGTTGTTAGATTGCATGGGATACCTAGGACAATTGTATCCGATAGAGATACTAAGTTCTTGAGTCACTTACGGAGGACACTATGGGGAAAACTTGGAACTAAACTCCTTTTTTCAACCACTTGCCACCCACAAACGGATGGTCAAACGAAGTAGTGAATAGAACTTTGTCTCAACTATTAAGATGCATGATTTCTAGGAACCCCAAAGAGTGGGAGAACATAATTCCCCATGTAGAGTTTGCATATAACCGGGTGGTTCATTCCACTACCTCCCACTCTCCTTTTGAGGTCGTTTATGGATTTAATCCCTTAACACCTTTAGACCTCCTTCCTCTACCTACCCATGAAGCTTGGACTAGCCAAGATGGTCTAGAAAAATCTAAGATCATTAAGGACCTGCATGCCCGAGTTAAAGCCAACATCGAGAGGAAAGTAGGTCGAGTATAGCAAGTATGCCAATAAGGGACGAAAGGAAGTCATCTTCCAACCTGGAGATTGGGTATGGCTTCACTTGAGAAAGGAGCGGTTCCCGACTCAAAGGAAGTCCAAACTTAACCCCAGAGGTGACGGACCTTTCCAAATAGTTAGGAAAATAAACAATAATGCATATGAGTTAGATCTACCAGCTCGAATATAACATTAGTAACTTTTTTAATGTTGGTGATCTTACTCCTTTTGATGCAGGTTTTGCAAATTCGTGGACGAATTCTCTCCAGGGAGGAGAGGATGATGAGTCCCTAGTTGCCCGGAGGCGGGAGAGGTCATTCCTAGGAGGATTACTAGAAGCATGACTAGAAGGGAGGCCTCCTCTTTACCTTCCATTTTGAATTTACTTAGTATCTTTACTTAGTATTTTCTTTTTCTAAGTTTTTCACTTATTTTCGCTTTCTTTTTGTAGGCTCACTTTTTGCACCTCCTTTTTGAAGAATACCACCTTTTTTGGTGGAAAAGAAGCCTTGGATCCATAGGATACATGCATGGGCAGCCCAAAGGTGTAGGACACTCCTTTTTCATGTCCTACACCCCTTTTTGGAGAGGAAGAAGCTTAGGATGCGGGTTTGGTTGGCTTGGGACAACCCAAAAGGAAACACACCTCTTTTTTCATGTTCTCCACACCCTTAGAGGTATTTTTGGTGGGCTAGAACGAATTTAACATATTTGGACCATGGGGACTCTAGCCTTTAGGTTTAGGTTAAGTTTATGTCTCCTTTTATAATTCCATCTAGGTCCCTCCCTTAAAAGCCTATAAATAGAGGCTTCCCCTCATGTAATTAGGTTGAACATTTATGAAAAGTTTGTGAGGTTTCTTAGAGTGTTCCATCTCTTTGAGTGTCTTATCTTGAACCTTGGTTCAAGTGGCGGCAACCACCACTTATCTAGGGTGGCTCATCCCCCTAGTGGCGTGCCAACACTCCACCACCACCATAATTCTTTTCTCTTCCTCTTTTCTTCTTTATTTCTTCCCTTCATTTATTTATGCAAGGGGCTGGTCCAATTTTCCAGCCCTTGTCTTTATTCGTTTCTAGTTTCATTCCATCTCTTTCTCCCTCCATAATCCTTGGAAATGAACCTTCACATCTAGATAGGCAACTATCTTAATGTCCAGTGGGAATTTTCCTTGGGTTTGCTTACTTCATTGCTTAAAATTCTGCACCTTATCTTCTTACAATTCTGCACCTTACTTTATTTTTACATCAGTACAACACACAATCCACTAAGAACTCCACTTAGTGATTCTTATCGCTTCTAGCCCACACCAGGTTCCAAAAGCCCCTTTTTCTTGCAACAAACAGTTCTCTGGCACTCACATCACTTAAATTTTGTATGAAAAAGGTTGTTCTTCTTTCCTGAGTGCCATAGAAGAGTTTAAGTAGAGAAATTAGGGTTTAGGAATTGGGGATTTCGAAAATAGGTTTGATTTGAAGTTAAAAATCAAAATCTGACTGAAATAATCGATTAAATGAAGTGTTAATCGATTAAAACAGAGCCAAATATCAATAGAACCCAAACCTCTTTGTTTTAATCGATTAAAAGGTGGTTTAATCGATTAAACCACCTGATAATCGATTAAAAGTTGGTTTAATCGATTAAACCAGTGAGTTGTTACAGAAAATGATTTTTCTCACTGTTTTAATTGATTATTTCCCTATTTAATCGATTAAAGCCGAGCCTGGATGATAAATTTGAGCTTTTTGAAGCTTCTAAGGTGAAGACTATGTACCGGCTATCTTAAACTCTAATATTACAGACTCAATCTAATTGAAACAGAGTTATTACAATACAAAACAAGTCTTCAACACTCTAAGTCTTTTTGTTCTTGAATCATCATCAAAATCAACAATCTTCATGTTCATCAAGTGCAACATCAAGTCCTTGAATGTTCAACAAATGATACATAGCATGCACCCTCTAAGCTAGGTCATCAATCTGACCCCCTTGTCGAATTTGCTCTATGGACATTGACTCCAAGCGGCTATTCATTCCTTGCATTAAGGAATACATCTGTTCTAGTGAAACACTGGAGTTGGGGGTGAACTGGGAAGGGCCAGCGGAGTTCGCTGGGGGAAATGGCATCTGTGTGTCCAAAGGACCATGCTCATCAGCATTTGTACCTGAAAACAAAAAAGAAGTCTTGCCTTCTAGGCTAGTGAAGCTAGGGTCAGGCAAGGGATGAGGCACATGTGTTCCAGGAATAACCAAGCAGGAAATATCATGTTGCAGGTGATGAAATATGTCATTAGCATCACCACAATTAAATATCTGAGAATGATAAATGTCGAAGGATCAATGTGTATAAAACAACTTATAAATATGCAAAGGTAAGAACAAGTAGTTGTCATAGACATTTTATCAAACACATGGTAGGCATAAAAAATTTGAACTAAGAAATCTATAAACATGCATCTCAAAGTTTCCCAGATTCACAATTGACGCTATGCAAATTAATAAGAATGAATCAATTTGTCAGATATGTGGCATGGAGTGTGAATCATGAAGAAAAAGGTATATGTGTTTCAATGAACAATGAAGAACATGATGAACATGATAATCGTGAACAAAAGTTTTATAACAAACCCACATGAATTTTTAATCACAATAATCAAATATAAACATTTGTAAACCTTCCCACATGATCAATTTCACCAACAACAAATCAAAATATCAAGTATGAGAAAACCCTATATTAGTATGATGATTCTTACTCGATGAAAATGATAGAAAGAGATGATGTAGATGTGATATTGAGTGAAAGAAATCCGTGGAATTGAATGGAGTCAAGGGATTTCTGAAGTTAAGAGTGATTGAGAGGGGTATTGTGTAATAGTGAGGAAGAGTGCAATAGGGAGTGGAAAAACATAGGTGGTATGCGTGTGATAAGATGAATAACTTGTAAGGAATCACGACCCACTGCCAGTGGAAAAACACACTGCCAGTGGGTGTCTCGGACTTGGGCCAAAATTAGGCATGCATTGCACCTGTGAAAACCCACTGCCAGTGGGAAAAACACACTGCCAGTGGTTTTCTCTGACTTGAAAATTTTTAATTTTACGTGCCCCAACTCAGAAAGGTCCACTTCCAGTGGGTATTTCCTACTGGTGGTGGATCACACTGTCCATTAACTTGAAAAAAAATGCAAAGCCTTAGAACTTTTTTTTAGAAAAAGAAAGTTAAGTAAGACATGGAATTAAAAATAACAAATGGGGTTACCTCCCCACAAGTGCTAAATTTAACGTATTCAGCTGGACGTTGTATGCTATTGAGAATCACAAATCTGGTACATCAAACAAGTCCAAGACACTTGCTTGTTGTATTGTTTCTCCAGTCAAGTAATGCTTAAGTCGTTGTCCATTTACTCTAAATGGACCAGCCTTTTCGCTCCATAACTCGACAGTTCCAAAGGGAAAGACCTTTGTCACTTTAAATGGTCCTGACCACCGGGACCTCAGTTTACCTGGGAAAAGCTTCAATCGAGAGTTAAAAAGTAAAACCATATCACCTGGATTAAATGTTCTCCTTAGGATGTGACGATCATGCCATCTTTTAGTTTTTTCTTTGTAAATTCGAGCATTTTCATATGCATCTAGACGGAGCTCTTCAAGCTCGTTTAATTCCAACAACCTATGCTCACCTGCAACCTTATGATCAAGATTAAGAGTTTTGACAGCCCAAAAAGATTTATACTCTAACTCAACAGGTAAATGACAAGGTTTCTCATACACTAGCTTAAAAGGCGTAGTGCCAATGGGAGTTTTGTATGCGGTTCGATATGCCCATAAGGAATCATCTAACTTAATAGACCAATCTTTACGTGACGTATTTACCACTTTTTGAAGAATGTTTTTAATTTCCCGATTGGACACCTCAACCTGACCACTAGTTTGAGGGTGATAACGTGTAGCTACCTTATGTTTCACTCCATATTTTTTTAGGAGGGTCTGAAAAGCTTTCTCAATAAAATGAGACCCTCCATCACTTATGATACATTCCGGGACCCCAAACCTCGGAAATATTATTTTCTTGAAAAGCTTAATAACAGTCTTAGCATCAGAATGGGGTGAAGCAATGGCTTCGACCCATTTAGACACATAATCAACTGTTACTAATATGAATTGATTTCCAAAGGAAGAGGGAAAGGGTCCCATAAAATCAACGCCCCACACATCAAACAATTCAACCTCTAATATGCTATTTAATGGCATTTCATGTCTCTTATCGATGTTACCTGCTCTTTGGCAAGCATCGCAAGTCAAGACATACTTGCGCACATCCTTAAAAAGGTGTGGCTAGTAGAACCCAGCTTGCAATACTTTTGAGGCTGTCTTGGAGGTGCTCATATGACCTCCACAAGAACGAGAGTGGCAATGGTCCAGGATGGCGTGGACCTCATCTTCCGGAACACACCTCCTAATCAAACTGTCTGCACAATGTTTAAATAGGAGGGGTTCATCCTAATAATAGTGCTTGACATCTGCATAAAACTTTTTCTTCTGCTGAAAGCAAAGATCAGGAGGTAAAATACCACATGCAAGAAAGTTTACAAAATCAGCATACCACGGGGCAAGTTGGGTACTAAGATTCAATAATTGTTCATCTGGAAAAGATTCATTGATGAGAATGTCACCCATATCTACTTTTTCAGATGATAACCTAGATAGGTGGTCAGCGACCAAGTTCTCGGTACCCTTCTTGTCCTTAATCTCTAAATCAAATTCTTGCAATATCAAAATCCACCTAATTAGTCTAGGTTTTGCTTCTTTTTTATGCAATAGATACTTAATGGCAGAGTGGTCAGTGAAACAAGTAACATGTGAACCTACCAAATAAGATCTAAATTTATCGAAAGCAAATACAATGGCTAACAATTCTTTTTCAGTTGTGGCATAGTTTACTTGTGCATCATCCAATTTTCAGCTGGCATAGTAGATCACATGTAGCTTCTTATCCTTCCGCTGCCCAAGCACAGCCCCTACTGCGTGATCACTCACACATCAATTCGAATGGGAGTTCCCAGTCGAGGGGTTGTACAATAGGAGCAGAGACCAAGGCCTGCTTAATCCTGCAAAAAGCTTCCCTACAAGATGAATCAAAATTAAAAGGCACATCCTTACCCAAAAGATTCGTGAGAGGCTTTGTGATTTTTGAGAAGTCTTTAATGAATCGTCGGTAGAAACCAACATGTCCAAGAAAGCTTCGGATACCTTTCACATTTGTAGGTGGGGGTAATTTTTCAATCACCTCCACCTTAGCCTTATCAACCTCTATGCCTCTCTCAGACACCAAGTGTCCAAGAACTATGCCTTCCCTTACCATGAAATGACATTTCTCCCAGTTCAAGACCAAATTGGTCTCTTCACAACGTTGCAAATCTTGGCACAAATTTGTTAAACAGTTATCAAAATCCAAACCATGCACTGAAAAATCATCCATAAAGACTTCCATCACATTTTCAATAAGATCAGAAAATATGGCTTGCATACACCTTTGAAAAGTTGCAGGTGCATTACATAAGCCAAAAGGCATACGCCTATATGCATAAGTCCCATAAGGGCAAGTGAAGGTAGTCTTCTCTTGATCAGAAGGGTGAATGGGAATTTGGTGAAAACCTGAATACCCATCCAAATAATAGAAATAAGAGTGTTTTGCAAGTCTCTCTAGCATTTGATCAATAAAAGGGAGAGGAAAATGATCCTTTTTTGTGGCGCTATTTAACTTCCTATAGTCAATGCACATGCGCCAGCCAGAAACAGTCCTAGTAGAGATTAACTCATGTTTATCATTTTCTACCACAGTTATCCCTCCCTTTTTAGGCACCACATGAATTGGACTCACCCATTTGCTACTATCAATAGGGTATATAACTCCAGCATCAAGCAATTTTAAAATTTCTTTTTTAACCACTTCTTGCATTTTTGGATTTAATCTCCTAAGTGATTCTACTGTGGGCTTACTCTCATCTTCTACTGTGATCCTATGCATGCAAAAAGAAGGGCTAATCCCCTTAATGTCATCCATTGTATAACCTATTACTTTCCTATATGACCTAAGTGTTTTCAAAAGCTTTTCAGTTTCACATGAATTCAAATCAGCATTAACAATCACAGGATATGTAGAATTAGGACCAAGAAACTCATACCTCAAAGAAGCCGGTAAAGGCTTTAATTCCACATTGGGGCTCACCACTTTACCACACATGACTTCAGTATCATGTTTTAGTGGGGTATTTTCTTCAAAGAAACTAGATGTTCCTGCAGGCTTAATCACAAAAATAGATTCATGTGGGTCATTAGGAAGAGTTTCTTCCTTCACCACTTGGTCAACAAAATCCACACTACAACAAACATCATCATTGAAAGGTTTTTTTAAAACATCCTTCAAGCTAAAATCCACCTTTTGGTCTCCAACAGTCAGAGACAATCTACCATTCCTAACATCTATTACTGCGCCCGCGGTTGCCAAAAATGGCCTGCCTAGGATAATGGGGATCATGGAGTCCTCATCCATTTCCAAAACAACAAAATCGGCAGGTATGAAAAATTTTCCTACCTTGATAGGAACATCCTCTAAAATGCCTATAGGATATTTAATAGACCTATCAGCTAGTTGTAAAGACATCCTAGTAGGCTTCAACTCACCTAATCCTAATTTCTCAGAAATAGACAATGACATTAAGCTAACACTAGCTCCTAGATCACACAATGCTCTATCTATAGCCATGTCACCAATCATACAGGGAATAGAGAAACTACCTGGATCCTGAAGCTTGGGTGGTAGCTTCCTTTGGATCAATGCACTGCACTCCTTAGTAAGTGCTACTGTACCATCTTCCTCCAGTTTTCTCTTATTTGACAAAATATCCTTCTGAAACTTTGTGTAGGTGGGCATTTACTACAAAGCATCTGTGAAAGGAATATTGATATACAATTTTTTTAAAACCTCAAGAAACTTACCAAACTGTTTGTCCAACTTGGCCTTAGCCAAATGTTGAGGAAACGGAATTGGAGGTTGATATGGCTTAACCTCCTCCTTTTTCCCATACGGTTTCTCCTCAATCAGCGGATGAGATGGAGACTCATCCAATTTCTTCTCCTCCTTATCTTCCTCTTTTGACATGCCAACTGGACCATCATATTGAGTACCACTCCTAAGAGTGATAGCTAGGGTGTGATTGGATGGTCCCACCTCGGGCTTTCCAGGAAATTTCCCTGGTATTCTCATGGAGTTGGAGGCTTGTTGGGCAATCTGAGTTTCCAAGATCTTGTTGTGGGTGGCCAATGAATCCATCTTAGTAGTTAAATTCTTTATGGCCTCAGAGAATTCATCATTTTGCTTGAGTTGAGTAGCTACAAACATTTCCATCATGGACTCTAATTTGTTTATAACTACTTTGATTGCCTTGGAAAGAAGGTGGTCTGTTTTGGAAACTAGGTGGTCCTTGTGGTTGTCTAAAATTATTTCCATAGTTCCCACCATAATTTCCAATTGCATCTACCTGATGCATCTCTGGCTTGACACTCTGGGTTACTCAAAGCTGACAACCTGAAATATTGTGACCTAAAACACCACATAACTCACAGACAACATTAGTATTACCTACTCCTAGTTTATCAAATTTAACAGACAAAGCCTCTACCTTTGCAGTAAGTAAAGAGATAGCATCTAGAGAATACTTACCTGGAGTTTTTGTCGATAAACTCCTTTCTGAAGACCACTGGTAGGTGTTCTGGGCAACTTCTTCAATGAGATTATAGTCTTCCTCCATGTTTTTGCTCATGAAGGCACCGCCAGCTACAGCGTCTAGTGTCACTTTCTGGTTTGGGGATATCCCATTATAGAAAATGTGCACGGTCAACCAGTGCTCAATCCCATGGTGTGGGCATTCCCGAAGCATTTCTTTATACCTCTCCCAAGCATCATATAAAGTTTCATCATCTTTCTGGATGAAAGTGATGATCTGTTTCCTTAATTGGTCTGTCTTGCTGCGTGGGTAGTACTTGTTAAGGAAAGCGTGAGACATCTGCTCCCATATTGAAATTGACCCTTCAGGAAGTGAATACAACCAAGCTCTAGCTTTACCCTTAAAGAGAACAGGAAAAGCCTTAATCAGATTGCATCACTTGAAACTCCATTTACTTTAAGTGTATCACAGTACTCAAGGAAAATTTGCAGATGCAAATTTGGGTCTTCAGAAGACAGTCCACCAAACTGGTTTTGTTGAACCATCGAAAGTAAGGATGGCTTCAACTCAAAGTTGTTCGCTTGAATGGTAGGTCGTGTGATGCTAGGCTTCCTACCCATTGAATTTGGTGTTGCAAAATCACGTAGTGCTCTGTTTTCTGGACTAGCCATATGTTGTGGTTTGTCGAAACAGATGCTTGTTGTTTGCTTTGCTCTAGTTTTTTGTGGAGAGCTCTAATCTTACGGAGAGTCCGTTCAATTTCAGGGTCAAAGATGTCCTCAAATCTAACACTCCTTTGCATAAAAGGAACCTGCAAAATCAACAGAAACACAAGAACCAAAGTGTAATTCTGCAGAAAAATATTAATATTAAACCAGAAAAATAATGCAAAAAATTTAAAAGGTCTAATCTAACTAAATCACCGCTTAGCCAATATTGGGAAAACTTGATAGTCGTTCTGCAAGCGTACGGGGTATCGCGTAATAAAAAGTTATCGTTCCCACAGAGATTGTGCCCAAGTACCGGTACACAGTGATTCAATTATCTAAACAAATCGTTTCAAATAGAATATATTGCAAAATGAATAGAAAACCAAAAACTATTGACAAGAGACTCAAGGTGAAAACTTTCTTAGGAGTCGGTAGGTTTATATGTTACGTATTCAATTTAAATCAATTCGTTTCCCATTATTTAACTTCTATTTCTAAGGTGAATTTTCCTTAATTGATTAATGTATTCCTCTCGAAACCCCACTAACGTACCTAATTACCGAAGAACAACATTCAATTCGTTAAGTAGATCTTTTACGCTTTATGAAAATCCAATTACCCCTCAAAGAGTTTTGTCTACTTTCGTAACCCAAATCCCGCTTTTCTAATGATATATCGATCTCTCAATCATCCACATCATTTAAATTCATCTAACCTTATCTCTAAGCCATTAGAAGCTTTAGGTTCTCATGGAAATGAATAGAAAATAGAAATTCAATAACAGAGAAATTCAAAGTATTCAAAATTGATACATAAACATATTCCCTCTAATCCCAAGAATGAGATTTAGTGTGCCATAGAAATGATGATTACAATCCACAATACAATAAATCAAAACCTAACATAAGAGAAAAGTAGAAATGAGATAGGAAGTTAGAGAATAGAAGAGAAGTTCTCACTATCTCCTCTGTAGCTTCTTCAATTTCCCTCTTGATAGAAGGAATCGTTCTCCCTCTTTTGCTCTGGTTTTCTTCAATTTTCTTTTTGGGAAAAATGCCTCTCGTCTTCGTGGCCCTTTGTGCTCCGTAACTTCTTTTTTTATATCTTTTATGCTCAAAAATCGCTCCTCTAATTCAGGGAAAATGTAAAACGTGCAGAATCCACTGGCAGTGGGAAAAGCCCATGGCCAGTGGATCGTGACAGGGGCCCAAAACTCATTTTTCAGTGAAGTCCACGGCCAGTGGGAAAAACCCACGGCCAGTGGATCGTGACAGGGGCCCAATACTCATTTTCCAGTGAAGTCCACGGCCAGTGGGAAAAACCCATGGCCAGTGGATTTGTTTTACGCCACAGTGCCATTTTCCAGTGAAGTCCACTGCTAGTGGATTTCACTTAACTTCACCCAAAATGCTCTTTAACAATGCTTTAAGGCCCTGAAGTGTTCTTTTCTCTTTTCTTTTACAATGCAATCCAAGGTTTTATTTTTGTGCTTTTAGTGGCTTGAATTCCTTTCCATCCAATGCTTCATTAAATGCTTCCCGTTTCCAAGTTTATAAACCTATAACAAAGTTATTCCTGCAAAACTGAGACACCCGAATAACATGTGTGGAATGAAGGAAAACAATTGGAATTAAGGGGAATTCTAACACAAATAAACTAGAAAACTCAAATAAAGCGCCATTAAAAATAATGCAAATTAGATACTTATCAAACACCCATTTGGTTCCAATCACTTGATGTGATTCTTCTCTTGGGATTAATTCCCAGACTTGATTCCTTTCAAATTGGTTAAGTTCTTCTTGCATTGCTATGCACCATTGGTCATCTTTAAGTGCTTCCTCAACATTTTTGGGTTCTATCTGTGACACAAAAGCTACAGACATATAGAAATTAGTCATATTTCTAGTTCTTACCCCTTTTGAGATGTCACCTATGATATTGTCCATTAAGAGTCCTCTAGGTGATTGCCATTCTTTTGCTAATTCAGGCGTTTGAGAAGGCTCATTTTCTTCCAAATATAATTCATCAAGAGCCTCTCTTATATATTCATCATCACCTGCAAGTTCTTTATTTGACTTAAGAGGATTTCCCCCAAGGTCTACAATCTCATCAAAAGTAACATGTATAGATTCTTCTATATTTAAATTTCTTCTATTAAACACCCTGTAAGCCTTACTAGTTAATGAATAACCTAAGAAAATGCCCTCATCGGCTTTAGAGTCAAATTTTCCTAAGTTGTCCTTTCCATTATTTAACACAAAGCACTTACATCCAAAAATTTTCAAATGAGCAACATTAGGCTTTCTACCATTAAACAATTCATAGGGAATAGATTTAATAATTGACCTAATGAACATTCTATTTAAAACATAACATGCAGTATTAACCGCATCAGCCCAAAAATATTTAGGAACATTAGATTCATTTAACATAGTTCTAGCAAGTTCCTCTAATGACCTATTTTTCCTTTCAACTACACCATTTTGTTGGGGAGTCCTAGGAGCAGAAAAGTTATGTAATATTCCATTTTCTTCACAATAACTTTCAAACTTTTCATTTTGAAACTCACCACCATGGTCACTTCTTAAAACTTTAATTTTTAAGTCTTTCTCATTTTGAATTTGTTTTGCAAATTTTCTAAAGACCTTAAAAGCTTCACTTTTCATAGTTAGGAAAAATGTCCATGTATATCTAGAGTAATCATCAACAATCACAAGACCATAATAATTTCCACCAAAGCTTTTTATCCTAGAAGGTCCAAATAAATCTAAATGTAATAATTCTAGGGGTTTTGAAGTGGAAATAACATTCTTTGATTTAAATGATGATTTTACTTGTTTACCCTTTTGACATGCATCACACAATCTATCTTTTTCAAATTTTAACTTAGGCAAACCAATAACTAAGTCTTTTGAAATCAATTTGTTCAAATGATGCATATTTATATGAGCAGCTCTCTTATGTCATAACCAAGAGTTCTCTTCCTTAGCAACTAAACATGTTATGCTAGAATCATGTACACAATCCAAATCAACCAAATATATGTTGTTATGCCTAATACCTTTTAATTCTACATTTTCGGAATTTATCAAGTGTATGGTGCAAAATTTACTTTCAAAAATTACCTTAAATCCTTTGTCACATAGTTGACTTATGCTAAGGAGATTGTGCTTTAGTCCATCAACAAGAAGCACATCCTTGACCTCCAAAGTGTTTGCACCACCTATGTTTCCAATTCCAAGAATCTTTCCTTTGTTGTTGTCCCCATAAGTTACATATCCTTCTTCCTTAGCTTTGAAACTCACAAATTTAGATTTATCTCCGGTCATATGTTTTGAGCATCCGCTATCAAGATACCACATAGACTTCTTTGATTTGGAAGTTTCCTACAAAACAAGAACATAGTAAACTTAGGTCCCCACAACTTTTGGGTCCTTAGGGTTAGAGACATAACAAATTATTTAACAATAGGAACCCAAATGTATTTACCTTTAGGTACACCAAAATGTTTAATTTTACATTTATTTGAAGTGTGACCTTGTTTCATGCAATAAAAACATGCTTTAGATGTAACATTTGAAAATGATGCATTTCTAATCATAGATGCTCTAGTTCCTTTTTCTACCCATACTCTTTTATTTTTTTTCTTTTAGGCTTTTTCAAAGGAACTTGATGATTTACATTATTTTGAGCAAACACCATTTCATGCTTCTTAAGATCATCTATTTCCTTTTCGGCTTTGTCTAGCAAATGGTTAAGAATATTTATGTCATATTCATGTTCTTTACAAGTTGCACATGCTAGGTTCTTATCATTATCCTCATCTAAACATACAATTTTCGTTTCTAATAATTCCTTTTCTTCTAAACATGTGATTTTCATTTTTAAAGAGTCAATTTCCTTTTCGGATCTACTTAAATTCTTCTTTACAACTTTATATTCATTTTTCAAATTCTTGAAAGGACTAAACAATTCATTATAAACATTTTGCAATTCATCATAGTTATTATCATCATCACTAGAAGATGTGTCGGAATCACTTACCTCAAAATCGGACGATATGTTGTCATTTGCCATTAAGCAAATATTGGCTTCAACTTCCGAGTCACTTGATTCCGAACTTGAATCACTGTTGTCCCAAGCAATATAGGCTTTCTTCTTGAAGACCATTTTGCCTTTGAATTCATCGTTTTTCTTATTTGGACATTCGGTCTTTACATGTCCTGCTTCACCACAACCATAACATTTTATATTTACGGAAGTTCTTTCTCTTACCTTTCCTTTACCTTTGAATGGATGCCTTCCTTTAGCTTTCATGAATTTGGTGAACTTCTTTATCATTAGACTCAACTCTTCTTCTTCATTTTCCGAGTCTTCTTCTTCCTTTTTATTTTTACCTTTGGAAATTTCGGTTTTGAAGGCTAGGTTCTTCTTTTGATATTGTCCTTCTTCTTCATTTAGCCTTCCTAATTCAAGCTCATGCTCTCTAAGCTTTCCAAAGAGCGCCGCCATAGACATTGTGGAAAGATTTTGTGACTCCGAGATGGCCGTCACCTTCGGTTGCCATTTCCTATCCAAAGATTTTAAAATTTTAACATTTAATTCATCAACGTCAAAGATTTTACCTAGTCCGGTGAGATGGTTCACAATATGAGTGAAACGCTTTTGTACGTCAAATATCGTTTCGCCTTGCTGCATTCGGAACATCTCGTATTCTTGGATTAATGAATTTTTACGTGCTCTTTTAACGTCGTCGGTACCTTCGTGGGTCACTCTAAGCATTTCCCACATTTCCTGAGCACTTTTACAAACAGAAATCCTGTAAAACTCGTCAAGGGTTAGAGCAGATGAAATTATATTTCTAGCCCTAACGTCAAATTGTGCTTTTCTGTTTTCTTCTGCAGTCCATCTAGAAAAAGATTTAGGAACGTCAACACCGTTCTCAGTAACTTTAGGAACATATGGACCGTTTAAAATAGCGTCCCAAACGCCTCTATCAACAGACTCTAAAAAGATTTGCATTCTTACTTTCCAGAAAGGATAATTTTGACCCGCAAAAACTGGGGGTTTGTTGATAGACGCACCTTTGGCAAAAGTTTGATTTTGTCCGGCCATTTTCGAAAAGTTTGAATGACTATCAAAGCAAGCTTTGATACCACTTGTTAGAATCGCGTAGCGGAATGTTCGCGTGGTCGGACAAAAACCAAGAGGGGGGGTGAATTGGTTTCTTAACAAAAATTAGGTTTTCAAACTTTTCCCCAAATTTTACCGATTAAAAACTGTGTAAATGTAAATAGAGAAGAGAAGAGAATCTTACACAGGAAATTTATATTGGTTCGGATCAAAAGACCCTACGTCCAATTGCTAATCACTCAAACAGAGGATTAACGTTGTCACTATGATCAAAGTTGTTACAAACAAATTACAATGAAAAGATAAAGTAAAGAAAACACCTCTCTTGAAATCCACAAGAGATGAAGAACAACTTTCCCTAGAGACGGCACAACACACAATCCACTAAGAACTCCACTTAGTGATTCTTATCGCTTCTAGCGCACACCAGGTTCCAAAAGTCCCTTTTTCTTGCAACAACCAGTTCTCTGGCACTCACAACACTTAACTTTTGTATGAAAAAGGTTGTTCTTACTTTTCTGAGTGCCATAGAGAAGCTTAAGTAGAGAAATTAGGGTTTGGGAATTGGGAATTTCGAAACTAGGGTTCTTGGAAATAGGGTTTTTGAAAATAAGGTTAATTTGAAGTTAAAAATCAAAATCTGACTGAAATAATCGATTAAATAAAGTGTTAATCGATTATTACAGAGCCAAAATCAACAGAACCCCAAAACTCTCTGTTTTAATCGATTAAAAGACCTGTTAATCAATTAACAGGCCTGTTAATCGATTAATAGGGGTGTTAATCGATTAAACCAGTGAGCAAATACAGAAAATGGTTTTTCTCACTGTTTTAATCGATTATTTCACCAATTAATCGATTAAAGTCGAGCCTGGTTGATAAATTTGAGCTTTTTGAAGCTTCTAAGGTGCAGACTATGTACCGGCTATCTCAAACTCTAATATTACAGACTCAATCTATTCAAAACAGAGTTATTACAATATAAAACAAGTCTTCAACACTCTAAGTCTTGTGTTCTTGAATCATCATCAAAATCAACAAGCTTCATGTCCATCAAGTGCAACATCAAGTCCTTGAATGTTCAACATGATAGGCCAACTATTTTAAATAATTAAACCGGTGAAAATACGCTTTTACCCTTTATTTGCAGAATTTAAAATTATGACTACATGACCCTAATATCTATTGCATAATTAAAATAAAACAGTAAAAGAGAGAGGGAGAATGTAAAAACCTCCGAGGCAAGCTTTCTATTAACTTTATGGAAATTAGGGTGCTTTTTGGCAGCCCTTCGCTCTTTACAGCGTCAGAAAACTCTCGAAAACGCTATAGAAACGCTTAGAAACTCTCAGAAACTCCGGAAATGCTTCGGAGGGATTCTAGAAAGAGAATTTGAGGAAGTGACTAGAGAGAGAACGGAAGAACTGTGTGAAATGAGGGGAATGACGCGGCTATTTATAGGGATTCGTGTCTGTCAGGTCGAGACGACCGTCTCGCCTTGCAGAAATGGCGAGACGGCGGTCTCGCCATTCGCGAGGCGAGACGGCGGTCCCGAATCCGAGACGGCAGTCTCGACCCTAAAAGGCGAAAATCCTTATTTACATGCAGAAAATCCCTCCTATCCTAGTATGGGGCCTAATAGTCACTCCTAGTGGCTTCTTAGGCTTCATCCATCTTCGAATAGAAGGTCTTCTGGTCTTTATTACGAGGCTGGGCAAGATTTGGGGTCTACATGCACGTGTACATCCCATTGCAAGTATGTTCCTACTCCACCAATAGTTATTAATGTTTCTACATGTCCACTGTCAACTTATTATGTTCATCTTTATCTTAGTCTTATGTAGATACAAGTGTACATCCTATTGTAGGTATGATCTTATTTCACCAGTACTTATTAATATGTATATACATCCACTGTCATTCTATTGTGTTTGTGTTTATCTTATGTAGGTGCATGTGAACATTCTACTGTAGGTATGATCCTATTCCACCAATACTTATTAATGTATATATACTTCCCCTGTCATCTTATTATATTTCTGTTTGTGCTTAACTTATGCAAATGCACGTATACAATCTATTACAAGTATGATCCTATTCCACAAATACTTATTAATGTTTCTTTATGTCTACTTTCAACTTATTGTGTTCATCTTTGTGTTTGTCTTATGCAGGTGCAAGTGTACATCCTGTTGTAGGTATGGTCCTATTTCACGAATACTTATTAATGTGTCTATACTTCCAGTGTCCTCTTATTATGTTTGTCTTATGCAGATGCACATGTACATCTTTTTGCAGGTATGATCCTATTCCATCAATATTTACCAATGTGTTTACACTTCCACTGTCATCCTAGAGTGGTTCCAGCTTTTTTCTTTGTTTCTTTTCCTCTTTTTATTAAGTTTTTGGTTTACTTGCAAAACCTTTTATGAAGGAAATATAGGATTAAACGAAACAAGTTAAGGTTGTTTGTTTGTGGCTAAGAATTTGGGATTTCACCTCTCTTTGTAGTTTTGGGTGAGATGGGTTATTAATTAGAGTTGTATTGGCGGACCTTGACTCTGGGTCGTACTTCACATACGATAAAAAATTGCATTTACAATAAACTACTAACTACTATTTGTCATGTGGTTCAAGTTCAAGATTGGATAAGTTAAAAGTTGAGGAAGAAGATGTTTAGTATGTTAGTTTTGGATATTTCTTTCGAAGGAGGAAAGAAAAGAACATGAGAAATAAAAAAGTTAGTGAACGGGGAAGTTCAAGCAAGTGAATTAGTGCACGTAAGGTTGTCAAGTGGAACGAGTCTTTCAATTTACTTCTCTTGGTTCATGCTTCATGACTTAATTTGATGTGTATGTGCTAATAATGTTGTGATTGTTCAGAAATTGAGAGTGACTTTGATTACGTAAAAGGGAGTGAGAAGTGTCCCTCACAGGTTGGGGGAAGTGAAGAAGGAATGAGAAACATGTTAAAGTGGCAAAATGCAGTCTCCGATTGTTTTGTCAAGCTAGAGTGGGAGAAATCAATATCTGAAAACCTCAAAAACATATTCATGCTTCAAATATAGATTTTAACTTTGTTTTGTGTTTGAAATAATAAGGAAGAGATTTTAACTTTGTCTCTCAAAAATAGATTCATGCTTCAAACATAGATTCATTTACGTCTTTCAACTATTAAAAATATTTTTGAAAAACACCAATGAGGAGGACTTTTTTTCACAGATAATACTATTTTGAAAAAAATTCTAAAATAGCACATCTAGAACATTATTTACGAAAGTAGCACTGTTTACTGTTCATGTTTCTCTCGCTCAAGCGAGATATGAATCGCTTGAGCGAGAGTACCTGGAACTTAAGGGTTTTGTGGGATTTAAATTCGCTCGAGCGAAAAAATTCTCGCTCAAGCGAGACATCCTTTGCTTGAGTGAGGAGAGGTGAAACTAATGGGTAATCTCGGGTGTTTTTTCACTCAAGCGATTGCGAATTTCGCTCAAGCGAGCACTGATTGAAATATGTGGTGACCCAAGTTGCATTATGTAGCTAACTGCGTTGAACCTTTAGTCTATTGTCAATTCTCGCTCAAGCGACGGGTAATTTCGCTTGAGCGAGAAGTGATTGGCTAACTTAAACGCATGTGGGCAATTCTCGCTCAAGCGAGGAACCCATTGCTTGAGCGAGAAAATTTATAATCGATTATAATTTAAACTAATCGATCATAATTTTAAAATAATCGAATATTTAAAATTATGACCGATTATTTCTCTCTCGCTCAAGCGAGAAATCCATCGCTTGAGCGAGGAGACCTGAAACTAATGGGTAATCTGTGGTCAATTCTCGCTCAAGCGATGGGTAATTTCGCTCGAGCGAGAACTGATTGAAATATGTGGTGACCTAAGTTGCATTATGTGGCTAACTGCGTTGAAGCTTTAGCTTGTGGTCAATTCTCGCTCAAGCGATGGCTAATTTCGCTTGAGCGAGAACTAATTGAATTTTGTAGTGACCGAAGTTGCATTATGTGGCTAATTGCGTTGAAGCTTTAGCTCTCGCTCAAGCGAGAATTTCATCGCTTGAGCGAGGAAACTTGGAACTATTTATAATCGATTATAAGCTAAACTAATCGATTATAATTTTAAAATAATAGATTATTTTAAATTATGATTGATTATTTTGCGACTTTTTTACATGATTAATAATTTGTTTAAAAAAATTTCCCAAAACAGCACCTCCCAAGTTTGGATTCCCATGCCTTTTTAATGCACATAAGTCAGGAATCCAATGTTGAGTCACCCACCCAAGTCAGGATTCCAATCTTGGATTCCCTGCATTAGGTTAGACAAAAGCAGAAGCCATGTGAGGGAGTCTTGGATTAGACAAAAGCAGAAGCACATTTAAAGAGATGCTGACCCACCCACTTTGCTTGGGTTTTGTATGCGTCAGAAGCCATGTGAGGGCGTCTTGGATTCAAATCATTGGACTTCATTATAAATAGATCACTTTCATTCTTTGAAGTTCTCACATTGCACAATCCTAAATCTCTGAAGCTTTTTGCATTCTTTCTTCTTCTTACCTTTAGTCTTCTTTTTGTTCCACACTCCTAAAATGGGTGTAGTGTCTATTATTGTCCACTATGATGGTTCCATGAACCCATGTCCCATGGAGGGAGTTACCTTCAATACTGGGACTGCAAAACTTGTTCCTTTAAAGAGAAAAATTTCTCTACAAAGGTGGAAAAAGTTGATCAACAGAAAATTAGAGAAAGAACCCCACGAAAATGTAGCAATCATCCATTTTCGTTGCCCAACTAGACTCGGAGTTGGGATCAACAACTTCATTGTTGTTGAGTTGAAAGATGATGACGACGTGGAGGCCATGTTCGATGTTCATGATTCAAACTCAAGTCTATGTGGTATTGAAATTTTTGTTACATTTAAAACTTCTTCTTCATACCCTAACACACACTCACCTGAAATCTCACCCTCACCCTACCAAGCTTTCCCAAACACTAACCCAGAAATACCCACAGATAATGACTACATCTCTTTTACCCAACTTCTAAGTGGGTCTTCCACCAACATCAACGAAGAACTACCCACACAAGAGAACGAAATTGTTGGTCTCCCAATTGAAGTCGTTGATCCTTTTAGTGAGGACGAAGATGAAATTCTCAGCCAACAACAAGATGATTCAGAGGACGAACAACCACATATCCCTACACATGCACCAAACTTTATGGAACCATACACCCCACCACAACATTTTCTTAACTTCGAAAGTCACATCCAACAACAAGACCTAGAGTATGGTCATGCGTTGGACAGAGAGTCTTTTGTTTCTCCGGCAGAAACTTTATTTCTTGGACAACGTTTCATAAAAAAAAAACAAGTTCAAGATGCCATCAACCGCTTTCACATTGTCAATCACTACACATACAAGGTGAAAATTTCAAACCAAAGTAGATATGTTGTTGAATGTGTTGATAACCAATGCAATTGGAGATGTCGAGCAATATTGCGCACAAGAGAGCAATATTGGGAGATTATGAAGCTTGAAGGGCACCATACATGCGTTTCGCCATTAATCAGCCAAGATCACAACAAGTTGGGATATAAAATGATTTCCCAAACAATTGGTCAAATAATTGATGCTGATTCGTCAACACCAATCTCCACAATCATAGCCCACATCCAATTAACAACAGGTTACACTATAACATACAGGAAGGCTTGGTTGGCCAAACAAAAGGCAGTGGAGACCATCTACGGCAATTGGGAGGATTCGTATAAGAAGTTGCCTTGTTTGTTACAAGCCATGCAACAATTTGTTCCCGGATTCATCTACAAACTGCAGTCACAACCAGCTTACCAAGATGAGGTCCTTCAACAAAATTCAAATATTTTTAAGCGTGTGTTTTGGACATTTAGGTCATACATAGATGGATTTGTTCACTGTAAGCCTATTGTTCAAGTGGACGGAACTTTTTTGTACAGAAAATATAGAGATACCTTGTTGGTTGCAGTAGCACAAGATGGCCGCAACAACATCCTCCCCATTGCGTTTGCGGTGGTTGAAGGTGAAACAAGTGATGTCTGGTTTTTTTTCTTAAAAAACCTCCAAAGATATGTCACACCCCAGCAAGGATTATGCCTCATATTAGACCGACATGAATCCATTATAAGTGCCTACATGAGAAATGGAAGCGGATGGACAGAAAATAATTCGGTGCATGTCTACTGCATTAGACACATTGCACAGAATTTTATGAGACGTTTCAAAAACACCGTATTAAGGAAAGATGTTGTAAATATGGGTAATTTGTTTGCTTCAAATTTGTTACAATTTATTCATTATTTAACTATTGCTAATAAATATTTATATTAACTATGTTTTTTTAATATTGTTGTAGCATATGGGATGACTGAACCACGATTCTACTATTATTACAACATGTTGAAGCAATGTGACATAAATGCAGCTAATTGGTTGGATGGGATACCTAGAGAAAAATGGACACTTGCATGGGACAATGGACGGCGTTGGGGCCACATGATGACCAACATAGCAGAGTCTATCAACTCTGTTTTGAAAAAAACAAGAAATCTACCTATTTGTTCCATGATCAATGCAACGTACACCCGTTGCAACAAATTTTTCATTGAAAGAGGGAGGCAGATAAATGTTATGATCAATGCTGGTCATGTATACTCTGAAATTTTAGTCACAAATTTAGAGAAAGCACAAATACAGGAAAACACGCATAGGGTCATAACTTTTGACATATCTACCACAAAATTTGTAGTAGAAGAAACACAAAACCCGCGTGAAGTTCGACCAGCAGGAAAGTTTGCAGTTCGCCTTGATGAGTTGTGGTGTGACTGTGGGAAATTCCAGAAATTTCACATGCTTTGTTCACATGTTCTTGCTGCATGCAAGCATGCACACCATGACTTCAACAACTACATTCATCCAGTGTATACCTTACAACAAGTTTCAAAGGTATACGAAACACAATTTGGGTTGTTGCGAAATGAAGAATATTGGCCAACATACATAGGACCTACTTTGTGTGCAGATCCAGAAATGAAAAGAACTTCAAAAGGCCGACCAAAATCAAGTCGTATAAGAACTGAGATAGATATTATAGAAAATCAAAGTAGGATTAAAAAATGTTCATATTGTCATACCCCTGGTCATAGCAGAAGAACATGCCCTAATGTTGCACGTGCATCTACTTCGCATCATTAGATTATGTTAGTTAAGAAATGCTCCAATGTATGAAACTTACGAGTTTTTCAATTAATAAAACTTCTTCTTTGCAAAGTGGGGATTACCTACAATGTAGTAACTCATGGACTCATTTGTTCTTACAATAAGGATAACTATATTGATAAAAATTCATAATAGGAATACTAGTTTTTTGCATGAATTTTTAATATCCTTCACTTTAGTCCTTTTGCTGTTCAATCTTGTTCATGGCTGAATCGAAGATATGCTGACAAGTTGCAATTTTCAGTCCAGGGAGTGTATAACTTAAAATTATCAAGGACAAATTTTTTAATATGAAAATAATTAGATAAGTCTTTGCAGATTTTATGAAACAATTATTTCAATCAGCTATCGCTTGAGCGAAATTACCCATCACTTGAGCGAAATAACACCTTAGATTACCCATCGCTTGAGCGAAAAAACACCCGAGATTACCCATTAGTTGCAGGTTTCCTCGCTCAAGCAATGAAATTCCCGCTTGAGCGAGAGTTGACCACAGGCTAAAGCTTCAACGCACTTAGCCACATAATGTAACTTGGGTCACCACAAAATTCAATCAGTTCTCGCTCAAGCGAAATTACCCATCGCTTGAGCGAGAATTGACCACATGCTAAAGCTTCAACGCAGTTAGCCACATAATACAATTTGAGTCACCATATATTTCAATCAATTCTCGCTCGAGCGAAATTACCCATCGTTTGAGCGAGAATTGACCACAGATTACCCATTAGTTTCAGGTCTCCTCGCTCAAGCGATGGATTTCTCGCTTGAGCGAGAGAGAAATAATCGGTGATAATTTTAAATATTCGATTATTTTAAAATTATGATCGATTAGTTTAAATTATAATCGATTATAAATTTTCTCGCTCAAGCGATGGGTTCCTCGCTTGAGCGAGAATTGCCCACATGTGTTTAAGTTAGCCAATCAGTTCTCGCTTGAGCGAAATTACTCGTCGCTTGAGTGAGAATTGACCACAGGCTAAAGGTTCAACGCAGTTAGCCACATAATGCAACTTGGGTCACCACATATTTCAATTAGTGGTCGCTTGAGCGAAATTCCCAATCGCTTGAGCGAAAAAACACCCGAGATTACCCATTAGTTTGACCTCTCCTCGCTCAAGCGAATGATGTCTCGCTTGAGCGAGAGCTCTTCTCACTCGAGCGAGAATTTTTTCGTTCGAGCGAATTTAAATCCCACAAATCCCTTAAGTTTCAAGTACTCTCGCTCAAGCGATTCATTTCTCGTTTGAGCGAGAGAAACATGAATAGTAAACAGTGCTACTTTCGTAAATAATATTCCAAATATGCTATTTTAGATTTTTTTTTTTAAATAGTATTATATGTGAAAAAAAGTCAATGAGGAGTTGTATAAATAAATAAAGTGCAAAGGAAAGCAATTACCTACTAGGCCTAGGACTTTCAAACACGAGACGCTCCTTTGACCCAGTTCATTTTTTATTGGATCGTGTCAAATGAGCCCATCTCGTATTCTGCATTATTCACATTAAATTACATCTTTTTATAAAATTACAATGCAAATTGATCTTATTGATAACAAGATTTGGAGCAAGTTTTATTGCCATGAAGAACAAAATGGATTTATGTTTACGATAGAGAAAAGAGTAACATACTTTAAAATATCATAAAATAAAGACAATAAAACTTTTTTTGGTAAACTCAAATATTTATGTCATCTTTAAAATATATATACTAGTGTCCCATCATTTTTTTTTCAACTTATTCAGTATAAGTTATTCTAATTAAAATAAATTGTTACAAAAATATATGATTTTTCTATGTCAATAGGATAATGTGTGAATCATGTACATCAATTAACTATTTTTGTTGGTAGATAAGAAAAATATTTACCCTATTAATAAAATTATTTAATATTAGTATGATTAGTACAAATAAAAATAATAAAAGAAGTATAATATAAAATAATTTACACCAAGAATATATTTTGATTAAATTAATAAGAGTAACATTAATAATTTTATATATTTTTTATTAAAATCTTCTTAAAATAACATTTATTATTCATGTTAATAATATATATTAAATATAAACTCTAAATCCTAAATTTATAAATCTAAAACTAAATTTAGATAATATATAATATATTTAATTAAATTATTTATAATATACATTAATTATTGAAATAAAATACAATTGCGAGTTAACATCAATCGATGTAAGATTTGTATTGTCTAAAATGTTTTCTTATAAATT
Organism: Sphenostylis stenocarpa; assembly: GCA_963425845.1. Taxonomy (NCBI): domain Eukaryota; kingdom Viridiplantae; phylum Streptophyta; class Magnoliopsida; order Fabales; family Fabaceae; genus Sphenostylis; species Sphenostylis stenocarpa. Next base: position 12,457,541 of record OY731406.1, read on the forward strand.
TGAGAGACATTCATCTTAAAATTTATAAATTAAAAAAATATAATAAATTTATTAAATTTTATGGTGTTACAAAATATTTTTTCTTTAATATGTTCAAATAAATATAAAGGACATCAACAAAAAGAGAATATAGTTAATAAATTAATTGAATTGGAAAAGTGAAAGACCCTCCACTTTCTAATTTGAATATTTTAATTTATATCAGTATTTTACCGTCTCTGTTAATATATATAAAATACTTATTATCAATTCCTTTTCTCTCAAATATTCTAACAATTAATACAAGTTATTATTATTATTATTATTATTATTATTATTATTATTATTATTATATATATATATATATATATATTATAAAAAGATTACAAAGGACTGGATAAATAATAAATAAATAAAAATGGCAAATTAAATTTAGAATTCACACTCACTATTTTGTAACTATTTGACTTCTATGAAAGTCACACGGTTGAGTAGAGCCCCCCTACGGTGCTCTCCACCGCATGGAACAAACTATTCTCCGGAGAAAAAAAATTCCGTTTGTATGTGTTTTTTTTTTACGGCAGAAGTTCCTTATAAATACTTGCTCCGGACTTAACTTTTCCGATACCGTGATATACTTCATCCATTCAAGTTGTGCTTGAATTGAAGCTATTACCTTAATCAGTTTTTTAGTTTTCAAGAAAAAGAAAAGAAAGAAAAGAGATAGCAATGGCGCAAGCTCCTGCGGAAGACCATTTTTTCAACACGGCGTTGTACGTTGGGGATCTTGACAGCAGCGTCACCGAAGATCAGCCCTATGATCACTTCAACGTGGTTGCCCAAGTTGTTTCCATTAGAATTTGCAGGGACTCTTTAACTCAGAAATCCCTCGGTTACGGCTACGTCAATTTCAGTAACGTTCAGGATGGTTAGTTTCTTCTTGCATTCGTAAGATTAGTCGCTTTTGTTCTTGGGTTGATACAATTCTTGGCGTTTGTTCTTGCATAGGATTGATCTTCGCTTTTTTTGTTGCATTGCTCGGTGTAGTTGCTTTATAGTTCTTGCATTGATAGGACTAATGGTGGATGCAGCCGCAAAAGCATTGAATGAGCTAAATTTCAGTGTGTTGAAAGGTAAACCCATTAGGGTAATGTACTCTAATCGGGACCCTACTCTTCGTTGGACTGGTGCGGCTAACCTTCTTATAAAGGTGCCTTTTGCAGATTCTTCCCCCTTGATGAGTATTATTGAATCTTTTTCTGCTTGCTCATTGAATCTTGTAATTTCTTGATTGATGGTGCAGAATTTGGATAAGTCAATCGATCACAAGGATCTATTCGATGTTTTTGCGACTTTTGGAAATATTCTATCTTGCAAGGTTGCCAGGGATGCTTCTGGCGTGTCTAAAGGTCATGCTTTTGTGCAGTTTGATAACGAAGACTCTGCAAAAGAGGCTACTGACAGGTTAAATGGCATGCTGCTCAATGATAAGAAGGTCTATGTGGGTCCTTTCATGCGAAAGAAGGATAGAGAGGTTGTTCCTAGTGGTGACGCAAACTTTAGTAATGTTTATGTAAAAAACCTGTCGCATAAAATAATGGATGCTGAGTTGGGGACAATTTTTGGAGAATATGGACCCATTACTAGTGCTGCAGTGATGAAAGATGCAGAAGGTAGATCAAAAGGTTTTGGTTTTGTCAATTTCACAAATGTTGTTGCTGCTGCTAGAGCTCGGGACGCTCTTGATGGAAAGACTTTTGATGGTATGCAGTGGTATGTTGGAAAAGCCCAGAGAAAAACTGAAAGGGAGCTTGAGCTGAAAGAGCGTCATGAGCAGAATTGGAAGCCTCAACCTTATAAGCAAGGTACAAACTTGTATATCAAGAACTTGGACAGTAGTATTGGGGATGAAGAACTCAAGGAAATTTTCTCTGGGTTTGGTACAATAACCTCATCCAAGGTGTGTGAGTATGGCTCTTCGTTTTGTTCGTATCTGCATTTGTCAAATCTTCATCGTCATAAAACGTGTTTATTTTTGCCTGACATGCACAGATTATGCGAGATCCAAATGGAGTGAATAAAGGATATGGATTTGTTGCATATACAAATCCGGAGGACGCAAATCGGGCTGTAAGTATAAAAATATTAGGGACTATCCTTTAATAATTGGCTAGGAGCTTTATTGCTCATAAACAAAATCTGTTAATACTTTTAGCTTGCATCGATGAATGGTCAAATGATTGCTGGCAAACCTCTCTATGTTTCCCTTGCAGAGAAAAAGGAAGATAGAAGAGCAAGGTTAAAGGTAATATACTATGCAGCCACAGGTCGCAGTTAACTCTATGCTTTATTATAATCCTGTTCTGGTCACCTTTAGGAATAAAATTTCCCAAATCCCAATTGGGTAATATTATTAACGTATTTTATGCAGGTACAATTTTCACAAATGAGGATTGCTGAGATGAGACCACAATTTTCGCTAGGTGCACCACCTCGAATTCTAACGTACCCTATGAGGCCTCCTGAGATGACACCACAATTATTGTATGGGCAAACACATCGAGCAATCATAACTCAAGTAATTAAAAAAACTTGATATCGCTGGTTTTTCAGTTTTCATTTTGATGATGTCATATTATTAGGAGACCTCCGTCTTGGAATAAAATGTGAATTTCACCTTCTATATTAGCTTGTGAATTCTTCATGGTTCAGTTGGTCTTGCGTTTTTACTCGTGCATAACCTGCACCCGACCTACATTTTAAGTTTTAATGATTCAGTTGATTGTGATGTATTCTGTATTTCTGTTCCTCCTGCATTGGTGATGTGTGTTGCAATATTAAATGAACATTTGATCTCCATTACAGATTGCATTTGGTTTCCAGCAACAGTTTTTTGGTGGAGGGACGGGTCCAGCGCCAGTCTTCTATCCAGTTCTTCTGCCGCCGCCCAGAGGACCCCAAGAAGCAGGTCCTATGCGATTGCCAATTTTACCCCAACAGGTCTTACTCTGCATTCCATTGGTGATTCCTTTGTATTTTCCGTTCTCTATTGCTGATGTGGATACTTGTTGCTGTGGTTTTCAGATGGGTCCAAAGGGACCTATTTATCATAATCCTCCTCCTGCCCCCAATGCTCAAAATATTCGTCCGGAACCGAAAGGAACAGCTGAAGAAATGCCCCCTTTTATTGGCACTGGTCAGCCAATGCCAATTTAGGCCCTGGCAGCAGCCGTTGCCAATGCTACTACTCCTGATCAGCAGAGGATTGTAAGACCTGTTTCTGGCGTGAGTTTCAACACATTTGGGTTGAGTACTAATTGTCTTATAAACTCTCTTGTGAATGGTTTTTGCAGCTGCTTGGGGAAACTTTATTCCCGTTAGTAGAAAAGCTGGTGCGTGATGCAGCACCAAAGGTTACTGGTATGCTTTTGGAGATGGACCATGCTGAGGTATTACATCTGATTGAGTCACCAGATGCTCTAGACACAAAAGTTACTGACGCCATGTATTTGTTGAGAAAATTTGAAGAGATCAAACAATCGATCGACCAAGTGACTGTCTCTGAAGGACAATCCACAGTTTAAGACTCTGTATGTTAGTTTAGAGAAATTCAAACAGTCATATTTTTGTGTTTATGGCTTTTTCTAGGATTAGTAAACACTCATTGTCGTAGCTTACCGATAGCTGTTTGCTTTTGTTCTCTTTAATACTCTACTCAGTTTGATACTTTTTGCCCAAGTTTTCTTTAAAAATAGCGTAGCTTTCAGCTTTTAACTACCTTTTCATGAATAAGTACAACTGAATTGCAGGACTGAAAGAATATGCTGTTATGGCACGAAAAATCTGTGACGCGACGAAAATGCATTAATGTTATTGAGGAATTGAACATAGAGGTGCACATGTATATCCTATTGCAGGTACGATCATATTCCACTAATTCTTAATAGTGTGTCCATATTTTTCTTGTAACCCTATGGTGTTTGTGTTTGTGTTTTTTTTTCATTTGTCTTATGCAAGTCCATATGTACATCCTATTGCAGGTATGATCCTATTCCACCAATACTTATTAATGTTTCTATACTTCCACTGTCATTCTATTGTGTTTTTGCTTGCGTTTCTTTTATGCAGGTTCAAGTGTACATCATATTGCTGGTATGATCCTATTCCACCAATACTTATTAATATGTCTATACATCCCCTATCCTCTTATTATGTTTGTCTTTGTGTTTGTCTTATGCAGGTGCACGTGTACATCCTATTGTAGGTGTGATCCTATTCCATCAATACTTATCAATATGTCTATACTTCCATCGTCATCCTATTGTGTTTGTCTTATGTAGGTGCATGTGAACATCCTATTGTAAGTATGATCCTATTCCATCAATACCTATTAATGTGTATATACTTCCACTATCATCCTATTGTATTTCTGTTTGTGTTTGACTCATGTAGGTGCATGTGTACATCCCATTGCAGGTATGTTCCTACTCCACCAATAGTTACTAATTTTTCTACATGTCCACTGTCAACTTATTATGTTTATCTTTGTCTTTGTCTTATTCAGGTACAAGTGTACATCCTATTGTTGGTATGATATTATTTCACCAGTACTTATTAATATGTTTATACATCCACTGTCATTCTATTGTGTTTGTGTTTATCTTATGTAGGTGCATGTGAATATTCTACTGTAGGTATGATTCTATTGCACCAATACTTATTAATGTGTATATGCTTCCACTGTCCTCCTATTGTATTTCTATTTGTGCTTAACTTAAACAAATGCACGTATACAATCTATTACAGGTATGATCATATTCCACAAATACTTATTAATGTTTCTTTATGTCTACTTTAAACTTAGTGTTCATCTTTGTGTTTGTCTTATGCAGGTGCATGTGAACATCCTATTGTAGGTATGATCCTATTCCACCAATACCTATTAATGTGTATATACTTACAATATTATCCTATTGTATTTCTGTTGTGTTTGACTCATGTAGGTGCACGTGTACATCCCATTGCAGGCATGTTCCTATTCCACCAATAGTTACTAATGTTTCTACACGTCCACTGTCAACTTATTATGTTCATCTTTGTCTTTGTCTTATTCAAGTACAAGTGTACATCCTATTGTTGGTATTATCTTATTTCACCAGTACTTATTAATATGTTTATACATCCACTGTCATTCTATTGTGTTTGTGTTTATCTTATGTAGGTGCATGTGAATATTCTACTGTAGGTATGATCCTATTGCACCAATACTTATTAATGTGTATATACTTCCACTGTCCTCCTATTGTATTTCTGTTTGTGCTTAACTTATACAAATGCACATATACAATCTATTACAGGTATGATCCTATTCCACAAATACTTATTAATGTTTCTTTATGTCTACTTTAAACTTATTGTGTTCATCTTTGTGTTTGTCTTATGCAGGTACAAGTGTACATCCTGTTGTAGGTATGGTCCTATTTCACCAATACTTATTAGTGTGTCTATATTTCCACTGTCCTCTTATTATGTTTGCCTTATGCAGATGCACATGTACATCCTTTTGCAGGTATGATCATATTCCACCAATATTTACCAATGTGTCTACACTTCCACTATCATCCTATTGTGTTTGTATTTTTTTATTTGTCTTATCCTTGTGCTCGTGCATATCCTATTGTACGTATGATCCAATTCCACCAATACTTATTAATGTTTTTATACTTCCACTATCGGCATATTGTTTTTGTGTTTGTGTTTGTCTTATGCAAATGCACGTGTACATCCTAATGCAGGTATGATCCTATTCTACCAATACTTATTAATGTATCTATACTTTCACTGTCATCCTATTGTCTTTTCATTTGATTTTTTGTTTGCGTTTTCTTTTGTGTTTGTTTCTGTGTTTGTGTTTTTATTTTTGTTTGTGTTTTTTTTTGCGTTTGTGTTTGACCTTGAGTTTGTGTTTGTATGATTTTGTGTGTGTTTATGTTTGTGATTGTTTGTGTTTATGTTTGTGTTTGTGTGTTTTGTTGTTCACTAAATTTATGCCGAGCTAGTAATTTTACAAACCCCTCAACCTACAATGAGATAAGTATTTTGGGTCACTTAACCACATTTATTTTCTTTTACTCAATGTTTGTTTTTAATAAGCACAACTGAATTGTAGGACTGAAAGAATATGCTGTTGTGGCACGAAAAATCTGTGACGTGACGAAAATGCAGCTAATGTTATTGAGCAATTGAACATAGAGGTGCACATGTATATCCTATTGCAGGTACGATCCTATTCCACTAATTCTTAATAGTGTGTCCATATTTTAATTGTAACCCTATTTTGTTTGTGTTTGTGTTTTTTTTTATTTGTCTTATGCAGGTCCACATGTACATCCTATTGCAGGTATGATCTTATTCCACCGATACTTATTAATGTTTCTATACTTTCATTGTCATCCTATTATGTTTTTGTTTGTGTTTCTTCGATGCAGGTTCAAGTGTACATCATATTGCTGGTATGATCCTATTCCACCAATACTTATTAATATGTCTATACATCCCTCATCCTCTTATTATGTTTTGTCTTTGTGTTTGTCTTATACAGGTCCATGTGTATATCCTTTTGCAGGTGTGATCCTATTCTATCAATACTTCTCAATATGTTTATACTCTCATCGTCAACCTATTGTGTTCGTCTTATGTAGGTGCATGTGAACATCCTATTGTAGGTATGATCCTATTCCACCAATTCCTATTAATGTGAATATACTTCCACTGTCATCCTATTGTATTTCTGTTTGTGTTTGACTCATGTAGGTGCACGTGTACATCCCATTACAGGTATGTTCCTACTCCACCAATAGTTACTAATGTTTCTACACGTCCACTTTCAACTTATTATGTTCATCTTTGTATTTGTCTTATGCAGGTACAAGTGTACATCCTATTGTAGGAATGATCTTATTTCACCAATACTTATTAATATTTTTATACATCCACTGTCATTCTATTGTGTTTGTGTTTATCTTATGTAGGTGCATGTGAACATTCTATGGTAGGTATGATCCTATTGCACCAATACTTATTAATGTATATATACTTCCACAGTCATCCTATTGTATTTCTGTATGTGCTTAACTTATGCAAATGCACGTATACATTCTATTACAGGTATGATCCTATTCTACAAATACTTATTAATGTTTCTTTATGTCTACTTTTAACTTATTGTGTTCATCTTTGTGTTTTTCTTATGCAAGTGCAAGTGTACATCCTGTTGTAGGTATGGTCCTATTTCACCAATACTTATTAATGTGTCTATACTTCCATTGTCCTCTTATTATGTTTGTCTTCTGCAGATGCACATGTACATCCTTTTGCAAATATGATCCTATTCCACCAATATTTACCAATGTGTCTACACTTCCACTGTCATCCTATTGTGTTTGCATTTTTTTATTTGTCTTATCTATGTGCACGTGTACATCCTATTGCAGGTATGATCCAATTCCACCAATACTTATTAACATTTCTATACTTCCACTATCGATGTATTGTGTTTGTATTTGCGTTTGTCATATGAAAATGCACGTGTACATCCTAATGCAGGTATGATCTTATTCTACCAATACTTATTAATGTGTCTATACTTTCACTGTCATCCTATTATGTTTGCGTTTTCTATTGTGTTTGTTTTTTTGTTTGCTTTTTAATTTTTGTTTGTGTTTATTTTTTGTGTTTGTGTTTGACCTTGTGTTTGTGTTTGTATGATTTTGTGTGTGTTTATGTTTGTGATTGTTTGTGTTTATGTTTGTGTGTGTGAGTTTGTGTTGTTCGCTAAATTTATGTTGAGCTAGTAATTTTACAACCCCCACAACCCACTATGAGTTAAGTATTTTGGGTCACTCAACCACATTTATTTTCTTTTACTCAATGTTTGTTTTTAATAAACGCAATTGAATTGCAGGACTGAAAGAATATGTTGTTGTGGCACGAAAAATCTGTGACGCGACGAAAATGCAGCTAATGTTATTGAGCAATTGAACATAGAGGTGCACACTTATATCCTATTGCAGGTACGATCCTATTCCACTAATTCTTAATAATGTGTCCATATTTTCACTGTAACCCTATTGTGTTTGTGTTTGTGTTTTTTTTTTTTTTGTCTTATGCAGGTCCACATGTACATCCTATTGCAGGTATGATCCTATTATTAATGTTTCTATACTTCCACTGTCATCTTATTGTGTTTTTGTTTGCGATTCTTTTATGCAGGTTCAAGTGTACATCATATTGCTGGTATGATCCTATTCCACGAATACTTATTAATATGTCTATACATCTTGTATGCTCTTATTATGTTTGTCTTTGTGTTTGTCTTATGCAGGTGCACGTGTCCATCCTATTGTAGGTGTGATCCTATTCCATCAATACTTATCAATATGTCTATACTTCCATCGTCATCCAATTGTGTTTGTCTTATGTAGGTGTATGTGAACATCCTATTGTAGGTATGATCCTATTCAACCAATACCTATTAATGTGTATATACTTCCACTGTCATCCTATTATATTTCTATTTGTGTTTGACTCATGTAGGTGCACATGTACATCCCATTGCAGGTATGTTCCTAATCCACCAATAGTTACTAATGTTTCTACACGTTCACTGTCAACTTATTATGTTCATCTTTGTCTTTGTCTTATGCGGGTACATGTGTACATCCTATTGTAGGTATGATCTTATTTCACCAGTACATATTAATATGTTTATACATCCACTGTCATTCTATTGTGTTTGTGTTTATCTTATGTAGGTGCATGTGAACATTCTATTGTAGGTATGATCCTATTGCACCAATACTTATTAATGTGCATATACTTCCACTGTCATCCTATTGTATTTCTATTTGTGCTTAACTTATGCAAATACACGTATGCAATCTATTTCAGGTATGATCCTATTCCACAAATACTTGTTAATGTTTCTTTATGTCTACTTTCAACTTATTGTGTTCATCTTTGTGTTTGTCTTATCCAGGTGCAAGTGTACATCCTGTTGTAGGTATGGTCCTATTTCATCAATACTTATTAATGTGTCTACACTTCCACTGTCCTCTTATTATGTTTGTCTTATGCAAATGCACATGTACATCCTTTTGTGGGTATGATCCTATTCCACCAATATTTACCAATGTGTCTACACTTCCATTGTAATCCTATTGTGTTTTTTATTTTTTTTCCACCAATACTTATTAATGTTTCTATACTTCCACTATCGGCGTATTGTTTGTCTTATGCAAATGAACGTGTACATCCTAATGCAGGTATGATCCTATTCTACCAATACTTATTAATGTGTCTATACTTTCACTGTCATCCTATTTTGTTTGCGTTTGCTTTTTTGTTTACGTTTTCTTTTGTGTTTGTTTTTGTGTTTGTCTTTTTATTTTTGTTTGTAATTTTTTTTTTGCGTTTGTGTTTGACCTTGTGTTTGTGTTTATATGATTTTGTGTGTGTTTACGTTTGTGATTGTTTGAGTTTATGTTTGTGTGTGTGAGTTTTTGTTGTTCGCTCAATTTATGCTGAGCTAGTAATTTTACAACCCCCTCAACCCACTATAAGTTAAGTATTTTGGGTCATTCAACCACATTTATTTTCTTTGACTCAATGTTTGTTTTTAATAAGCACAACTAAATTGCAGCACTGAAAGAATATGTTGTTGTGGCACGAAAAATTTGTGACGCGACAAAAATGCAGCTAATGTTATTGAGCAATTGAACATAGAGGTGCACATGTATATCCTATTGCAGGTACGATCCTATTCCACTAATTCTTAATAGTGTGTCCATATTTTCACTGTAACCCTATTGTGTTTGTGTTTGTGTTTCTTTTTATTTGTCTTATGCAGGACCACATGTACATCCTTTTGCAGGTATGATCCTAATCCACCAATACTTATTAGTTTTTCTATACTTCCACTGTCATCCTATTGTGTTTTTGTTTGCGTTTCTTTCACATAGGTTCAAGTGTACATCATATTGCTGGTATGATCCTATTCCACCAATACTTATTAATATCTCTATACATCCCCTATCCACTTATTATGTTTGTCTTTCCGTTTGTCTTATGCAGGTGAACGTGTACATCCTATTGCAGGTATGATCCTATTCCATCAATACTTATCAATATTTATACTTCCATCGTCATCCTATTGTGTTTGTTTTATGTAGGTGCATGTGAACATCTTATTGTAGGTATGATCCTATTCCACCAATACCTATTAATATGTATATACTTCCACTGTCATCCTATTGTATTTCTGTTTGTGTTTGACTCATGTAGGTGCACGTGTACATCCCATTGCAGGTATGTTCCTACCCCACCAATAGTTACTAATGTTTCTACACGTCCACTGTCAACTTATTATGTTATCTTTGTCTTTGTCTTATGCAGGTACAAGTGTACATCCTATTGTAGGTATGATCTTAATTCACCAGTACTTATTAATATGTTTATACATCTGTTGTCACTCTATTGTATTTGTGTTTATCTTATGTAGGTGCATGTGAACATTCTACTGTAGGTATGATCTTATTGCACCAATACTTATTAATGTGTATTCTGGAAAAATAGATTAACTGAAATATGATTTATTTTATTATCTCAATATAAAGAGATGATATAAGATATATACAAGAGACCTAAACTATTTTAGGAAATATAATAACTCTATTTTATGCTAGGATCCCTTGATTTATGGGATTGTTCCTTATTATTCAAATCTGTACAGATTACTAGGAAATATACAAATTTCCTTATTTATTCTTTCCTAAAATACTATTTGATTTCTCACACTCCCCCTCAAGTCGGTGAATAGATGTTTTCCATTCCCGAGCTTGGATACAATCTTCTCAAAATTATGGCAGTCCAGTCCCTTGGTAAGAATGTCTGCAATTTGGTCTTGAGAGGACACATATGGAGTGCATATCAAGCCACTATCAAGCTTTTCTTTGATGAAGTGTCTGTCTACTTCAATATTCTTTGTTCTATCATGCTCGCACTCGGGTTGTGGGCTATACTCGATTGCCGACTTATTATCACAATAGAACTTCATAGGTTCTTCCCACTTTATCCTCAAGTCTTCTAAGATGATTTTAAGCCATAGCAACTCACATATACCTTGTGCCATGGCTCGAATTCCGCTCAACGACTGGACCGAGCCACTACACCCTATTTTTTGCTTCTTCAAGTCACAAGATTTCCTCCAAGAAAGGTGCAATATCCTGTAGTTGACCTCCTATCCACAATTGACCCTGCATAATTAGCATCAGTATAGGCTTCAAGTTTCACATTACCATTCCTTTTGAATAGAATCCCTTTTCCTAGAGTTCCTTTAAGGTACTGTAAAATTCTGTGGGCAGCTTGTAAATGGGTCTCCTTTGGGCTATGCATAAATTGGCTAATTAAACTCACCGCATAGGCAATATCCGGCCCGGTATGTGACAAATATATAAGTCCGCCCACTAATCTTTGGTACATATCTTTTTCAACAAGCAACATCTTCTTCCGTATTTCCAAGCTTTAGGTTTGGTTCTAATGGGGTACTAGCAGGTTTGCAAGCCGCCTTGCCAGTTTCCTTGAGCAAATCAGTTGATGTATTTCTGCTGAGATATAAATATCCCTTTCTCAGAGTGGGCAACTTCAATTCCCAAAAAATATTTTAGTTTTTCCAAAGTCTTGATCTCAAATTCCTTGCCTAAGCATTGACTCAATAATTGTTGCTCTTCTTTATTATCTCCAGTTAATATTATGTCATCCACATACACCAATAATATTGTTACTCCCCCTGACTTGGAATGTTTAAAAGACAAAGTATGGTCCCCTTGGCTTTGTTTGTAACTCAGACCTGTCATAACTTTAGTAAACCCGCCAAACCATGCACGGGGACTTGTTTTAACCCATATAATGCCTTTTTCAACTTGCAAACAAGTGTTGGTAGCAACATCTTTACCATGTCCCGGAGTATCTCCATATAGATTTCTTCTTCAAGGTCTCCATGTAGGAAAGCATTCTTAACATCAAATTGTTCCAAGTTCCAACCATAATTGGCAGCAAGGGACAATATCACCCTAACTCGTGTTCATTTTGGCAACCGGAGCAAAGGTCTCCAAATAATCAACTCCATAGGTTTGGGTGAACCCTTTGGCAACTAGTCTTGCCTTATATCTCTCAATTGATCCATCAGCCTTGTATTTCACTCGTATAGACCCATTTACATCCAACTGGCATCTTTCCTATTGGTAAGGTGACTAACTCCCAAGTGTTGTTTTTCTCCAATGCCTCCATCTCTTCATCCATGGCTTGCCTCCATTTTCCGTCGAACAATGCCTCGAGATAGGGTATTAGGTAGAAGTACAGTGTTTAGGTTTACTAGGAAGGTTTTATGGGTAGGAGAGAAATTTTTAAAGGACAGGTAATTTGAGAGAGGGTAGAGTGGCTGTTTGGTGCATTTTCTTGTTCCTTTTCTAATGGCAATTGGGAGGTCAGGATCATTTTGGGTTTCAATTTCAACCTGCACAGTTGGAGAAAAAATTGTTACCTCTTTTTGTGGAGTCGAGTTGGATTCTTGAACATGGCTTGATCCTGGAATGGCCTTAGTCTTCCTTGAGTACACCAGCTTCTTACCAAATTTTCCAGTTTCAACATCTTCTTGATCAGCTTCACAATTAATTTCACTTTCTTGACCAACTTCCTTTGCTTGACCAATTCCTTGACTTGTTTCATTTCTTACAACTTCAATTTGATCTTCAATTTGATCTTGTTTAGGTTCAAATATCAAGTCTGGAAGAATGGGAAAACTAGAATTACTACTTTCAATATGATTTCGTTTAGGTTCAAACGTCAAGTCTGGAAGAATGGGAAAACCAGAATCACTATTTTCCTTATCTTCCCTGAAACTCTCCCCTTGAAGATAAGGTTGATGGAAATAACCCTCTTGTTCATTGAAGGTAACATCCCTAGACACAAAGAATTCTTTGGATGGGGGGTGGTAGCATTTATACCATTTTTGAGTGGGTGAGTAACCAACAAAGACACACTTTAAGGCTCTAGGATCAAGTTTTCCCCTGTCTGTACTATGAATATGGACATACGAGATGCACCCAAAGACTCTTGGTTTAAGATTATTTGTAGTAGACAAGTTTGGATAGAAAGACGACAAAACTTCCATAGGGCTTTTTGATCCTAAGACTCTAGAGGGTAGTCTATTGATAAGGTATGTTGCTGTAAGGACAGCTTCCCCCCATAAATTTTTTAGGACACTTTTTTGGAACAACAATGCCCGAGTCTCGATTTAATAGATGTCCATTTTTCCTCTCTCGCGACCCCATTCCGTTGTGGTGTTTTGACACAAGAGGACTCATGAATTATACCTTCTTTTTGACAAAAAGAATTAAGGACATGATTGAAGTAATCTTTGGCATTATCCGACCTAAGCCTCTTAATATTAACACCAAACCGATTTTTTATCATGGAGTGGAAGTTTAGGAAGACAGAACCGACTTCGATTTTTGTTTAAGTAGGAAAACCCAAGTGACCCTTGTACGAGTCATCTATAAAGGTGACAAACCATCGAGTACCGCATACACATTTGGAATATTAGAAGGTCCCCATACATCGGTATGAACAAGATAAAAGGGAAATTGCTAATTCTATTACTTATTGGAAAAGATATACGTTTGTGCTTAGCAAGTTCACACACCTCACAATGAAGACTCTCAACATCTAACTTGGTAAACAGAGAGGGAAATATAATTTTGATCACTCCAAAAGAGGGATGTCCCAACCGACAATGATTAAGCATGATTTTTTCTCTGTTGGTCATCAAGGATTCAGATATGAAGGAGTGAGAGATTCTATTCTTGCTGGGCAGACTTGGATCTTCGAGATAATAAAGGTCATTCCATTCTCTAGCATGCCCAATCATCCTCCCCCGAATCCTTATCCTGAAATACACAATGATCATTGGAAAAAACAACTTTACATGACAAATCCTTTATAAGTTTTTGTATAGACACTAGGTTCGTGGACAACTTTGGGACATGGAGAACGTCTTTTAAGGTTATTAAAGGATTGATTTGGATATTTCCTTGACCAGCTGTAGTTATAAGGGTTCCATCTGTTGTGGCAATTTTCTTGTTGCTGGAACATGGGGAATATGTGGAGAAGTGTTTGGCCAATGGTGTCATGTGATCTCGTGGCTCCGAGTCCAATATCCAATAATGGTTAAAAGGCGTATCCGAGACATTTAATCCAAAAGAAGGTGGAAACTTACCCGAGTATGCCAAAGAACACATACCTATAGGTTTTTCCAGACTTACTAAGAATGGTTTTCACCCTTTCTATCTCCTCTTCCCTTGACATTATAGCAAAAGGTGCGATGCAACAACAATGCAGTGCTGTCGTCTTAGGATTCTGAAAAATGCGAGCAGAATGCAGGCTGTCGTCTTAGGATTAAGAAAAATGCAGCAGCAATGTAGGTCGTCGTCTTAGGGTTAAGAAAAATGCAGCGGCAATGCAGTGCCGTCGTCTTAGGGTTACAAAATATGCAGCGAAGCAATGCGAGTCGCCGTCTTAGGGTTTATCGAGCGCAGACAGAGTTTCCTACATTGGAAGCTCTGATACCATCTTGAAAAATAGATTAACTGAAATATGATTTATTTTATTATCTCAATACAAAGAGATGATATAAGATATATACAAGAGACCTAAACTATTTTAGGAAATATAATAACTCTATTTTATGCTAGGATCCCTTGATTTATGGGATTGTTCCTAATTATTCAAATCTGTACAGATTACTAGGAAATATACAAATTTCCTTATTTATTCTTTCCTAAAATACTATTTGATTTCTCACATGTATATACTTCCACTGTCATCCTATTGTATTTCTGTTTGTGCTTAACTTATGCAAATGAACGTATAACATCTATTACAGGTATGATCCTATTCCACAAATACTTATTAATGTTTCTTTATGTCTACTTTCAACTTATTGTGTTCATCTTTGTGTTTGTCTTATGCAGGTGCAAGTGTACATCCTGTTGTAAGTATGGTCCTATTTCACCAATAATTATTAATGTGTGTATACTTCCATTGTCCTGTTATTATGTTTGTGTTATGCAGATGCACATGTACATCCTTTTCCAGGTATGATCCTATTTCACCAATATTTACCAATGTGTCTACACTTCCACAGTCATCCTATTGTGTTTGTATTTTTTTTATTTCTCTTATTTATGTGCACGTGTACATCCTATTGCATGTATTATTCAATTCCATCAATACTTATTAATGTTTCTATACTTCCACTATCGGCGTATTGTGTTTGCGTTTGCATTTGTCTTATGCAAATGCACATGTACATCCTAATGCATGTATGATCCTATTCTACCAATACTTATTAATGTGTCAATTCTTTCACTATCATCCTATTGTGTTTGCTTTTGCTTTTTCATTTGTGTTTTCTTTTGTGTTTGATTTTGTGTTTGTGTTTTTATTTTTGTTTGTGTTTTTTTTTTTGCATTTGTGCTTGACATTGTGTTTGTGTTTTTATGATTTTGTGTGTGTTTATGTTTGTGATTGCTTGTGTTGATGTTTGTGTGTATGTTTGTGTTGTTCGCTCAATTTATGTCGAGCTAGTAATTTTACAACCCCCTCAACCCACTATGAGTTAAGTATTTTGGGTCACTCAACCACATTTATTTTCTTTTACTCAATGTTTGTTTTTAATAAGCACAACTGAATTGCAGGACTGAAAGAATATGTTGTTGTGGCACGAAAAATCTGTGACGCGACGAAAACGCAACTAATGTTATTGAGCAGTTGAACATAGAGGTGTACATGTATATCCTATTGTAGGTACGATCCTATTCCACTAATTCTTAATAGTGTGTCCATATTTTCTCTGTAACCCTGTTGTGTTTGTGTTTGTGTTTTTTTTTTATTTGTCTTATGCAGGTCCACATGTACATCCTATTGCAGGTATGAGCCTATTCCACCAATAATTATTAATGTTTCTATACTTCCACTGTCATCCTATTGTGTTTTTGTTTGCGTTTCTTTTATGCAGATTCAAGTGTACATCATTTTACTGGTATGATCCTATTCCGCCAATACTTATTAATATGTCTATACATCCCCTATCCTCTTATTATGTTTGTCTTTGTGTTTGTCTTATGCAGGTGCACGTGTACATCCTATTGCAGGTGTGATCCTATTCCATCAATACTTATCAATATGTCTATACTTTCATCGTCATCCTATTGTATTTGTCTTATGTAGGTGCATGTAAACATCCTATTTTAGGTATGATCCTATTCCACCAATACCTATTAATGTGTATATACTTACACTGTCATCCTATTGTATTTCTGTTTGTGTTTGACTCATGTAAGTGCACGTGTACATCCCATTGCAGGTATGTTCCTACTCAACCAATAGTTACTAATGTTTCTACACGTCCACTGTCAACTTATTATGTTCATCTTTGTCTTTGTCATATGCAGGTACAAGTGTCCATCCTATTATAGGTATGATCTTATTTCATCAGTACTTATTATTATGTTTATACATCCACTGTCATTCTATTGTGTTTATGTTTATCTTATGTAGGTGCATGTGAACATTCTACTGTAGGTAAGATCCTATTGCACCAATACTTATTAATGTTTATATACTTTCACTGTCATCCTATTGTATTTTGGTTTGTGCTTAACTTATGCAAATGCATGTATACAATCTATTACAGGTATGATCCTATTCCACAAATACTTATTAATGTTTCTTTATGTCTACTTTCAACTTATTGTGTTAATTTTTTTGTTTGTCTTATGCAGGTGCAAGTGTACATCCTGTTGTAGGTATGGTCCTATTTCACCAATACTTATTAATGTGTCTATACTTCCACTGTCCTCTTATTATATTTGTCTTATACAGATGCACATGTACATCCTTTTACAGGTATGATCCTATTCCACCAATATTTACCAATGTGTCTACACTTCCACTGCAATCGTATTGTGTTTGTATTTTTCTTATTTGTCTTATCTATGCGCACGTGTACATCCTATTGCAGGTATGATCCAATTTCACCAATACTTATTAATGTTTCTATACTTCCACTATCAGCATATTGTGTTTGCGTTTGTCTTATGCAAATGCACGTGTACATCCTAATGCAGGTATCATCCTATTCTACCAATACTTATTAATGTGTCTATACTTTCACTGTCATCCTATTTTGTTTACATTTGCTTTTTTGTTTGCGTTTTCTTTTGTGTTTGTTTTTGTGTTTGTATTTTTATTTTTGTTTGTATTTTTTTTTTTTGCGTTTGTGCTTGACCTTGTGTTTGTGTTTGTATGATTTTGTGTGTGTTTATGTTTGTGATTGTTTGTGTTGATGTTTGTGTGTATGTTTGTGTTGTTCGCTCAATTTATGTCGAGCTAGTAATTTTACAACCCCCTCAACCCACCATGAGTTAGGTATTTTGGGTCACTCAACCACATTTATATTCTTTTACTCAATGTTTGTTTTTAATAAGCACAACTGAATTGCAGGACTGAAAGAATATGCTGTTGTGGCACGAAAAATTTGTGACGCGACGAAAATGCAGCTAATGTTATTGAGCAGTTGAACATAGAGGTGCACATGTATATCCTATTGCAGGTACGATCCTATTCCACTAATTCTTAATAGTGTGTCCATATTTTCTCTGTAACCCTATTGTGTTTGTGTTTGTGTTTGTGTTTTTTTTTATTTGTCTTATACAGGTCCACATGTACATCCTATTGCAGGTATGAACCTATTCCACCAATACTTATTAATGTTTCTATACTTCCACTGTCATCCTATTGTGTTTTTGTTTGCGTTTCTTTTATGCAGGTTCAAGTGTACATCATATTGCTGGTATGATCCTATTCCTCCAATACTTATTAATATGTCTATACATCCCCTATCCTCTTATTATGTTTGTCTTTGTGTTTGTCTTATGCAGGTGCACGTGTACATCCTATTGCTGGTGTGATCCTATTCCATCAATACTTATCAATCTGTCGTCATCCTATTGTGTTTGTCTTATGTAGGTGCATGTGAAAATCATATTGTAGGTATCATCCTATTCCACCAATACCTATTAATGTGTACATACTTCCACTGTCATCCTATTGTATTTCTGTTTGTGTTTGACTCATGTAGGTGCATGTGTACATCCCATTCAAGGTATGTTCCTACTCCACCAATAGTTACTAATGTTTCTACACATCCACTGTCAACTTATTATGTTCATCTTTGTCTTTTTCTTATGTAGGTAAGGGTGTACATCCTATTGTAGGTATGATCTTATTTCACCAGTACTTATTAATATGTTTATTCATCCATTGTCATTCTATTGTGTCTATGTTTATCTTATGTAGGTGCATGTGAACATTCGACTGTAGGTATGATCCTATTGCACCAATACTTATTAATGTGTATATACTTCCACTGTCATCCTATTGTATTTCTGTTTATACAATCTATTACAGGTATGATCTTATTCCACAAATACTTATTAATGTTTCTTTATGTCTACTTTCAACTTATTGTGTTCATCTTTTTGTTTGTCTTATGCAGGTGCAAGTGTACATCCTGTTGTAGGTATGGTCCTATTTCACCAACACTTATTAATGTGTCTATACTTCCACTATTCTCTTATTATGTTTGTCTTATGCAGATGCACATCTACATCCTTTTGGAAGTATGATCCTATTCCACCAATAATTACCAATGTGTCTACACTTCCACTATCATCCTATTGTGTTTGTATTTTTTTTATTTGTCCTATCTATGTGCACGTGTACATCCTATTGCAGGTATGATCCAATTCCACCAATACTTATTAATATTTCTATACTTCGACTATTGGTATATAGTGTTTGTGTTTGCGTTTGTCTTATGCAAATGCACGTGTACATCCTAATGCAGGTATGATCCTATTCTACCAATACTTATTAATGTGTCTATACTTTCACTGTCATCCTATTTTATTTGCGTTTGATTTTTTGTTTGCGTTTTCTTTTGTGTTTGTGTTTTTATTTTTGTTTGTTTTTTTTTTGCGTTTGTGTTTGACCTTGTGTTTGTGTTTGTATGATTTTGTGTGTTTTTAGGTTTGTGATTGTTTGTATTTATGTTTGTGTGTATGTTTGTGTTGTTCGCTCAATTTATGACGAGCTAGTAATTTTACAACCCCCTCAACCCACTATGAGTTAAGTATTTTGGGTCACTCAACCACATTTATTTCCTTTTACTCAATGTTTGTTTTTAATGAGCACAACTGAATTGCAGGACTGAAAGAATATGTTGTTGGGGCACGAAAAATCTGTCAAGCGACGAAAATGCAACTAATGTTATTGAGCAATTGAGCATAGAAGTACACATGTATATCCTATTGCAGGTACGATCCTTTTACACTAATTCTTAATAGTGTGTCCATATTTTCACTGTAACCCTATTGTGTTTATGTTTTTGTTTTTTTTTATTTGTCTTATGCAGGTCCACATGTACATCCTATTGCAGGTATGATCCTATTCCACCAATACTTATTAATGTTTCTATACTTCCGCTGTCATCCTATTGTGTTTTTATTTGCGTTTCTTTTATGCAGGTTCAAGTGTACATCATATTGCTGGTATGATCCTATTCCAAAATACTTATTAATATGTCTATACATCCTCTATCCTCTTATTATGTTTGTCTTTGTGTTTGTCTTATGCAGGTGCACGTGTACATCCTATTGCAGGTGTGATCCTATTCCATCAATACTTATCAATATGTCTATACTTCCATCGTCATCCTATTGTGTTTGTCTTATGTAGGTGCATGTGACATCCTATTGTAGGTATGATCCTATTCCACAAATACCTATTAATGTGTATATACTTCCATTGTCATCCTATTGTATTTCTGTTTGTGTTTGACTCATGTAGGTTCACGTGTACATCCCATTGTAGGTATGTTCCTACTCCACCAATAGTTACTAATGTTTCTACATGTCCACTTTCAACTTATTATGTTCTTCTTTATCTTTGTCTTATGTAGGTACAAGTGTACATCTTATTGTAGGTATGATCTTATTTCACTAGTACTTATTAATATGTTTATACATCCACTATCATTCTATTGTGTTTGTGTTTATCTTATGTAGGTGCATGTGAACATTCTACTGTAGGTATGATCCTATTGCACCAATACTTATCAATGTGTATATACTTCCACTGTCATCCTATTGTATTTCTGTTTGTGCTTAACTTATGCAAATGCACGTATGCAGTCTATTACAGGTATGATCTTATTCCATAAATACTTATTAATATTTCTTTATGTCTACTTCCAACTTATTGAGTTCATCTTTGTGTTTGTCTTATGCAGGTGCAAGTGTACATCCTGTTATAGGTATGGTCCTATTTCACCAATACTTATTAATGTGTCTATACTTCCACTATCCTCTTATTATGTTTGTCTTATGCAGATGCACATGTACATCCTTTTGCAGGTATGATCCTATTCCACCAATATTTACCAATGTGTCTAAACTTCCACTGTTATCCTATTGTGTTTGTATTTTTTTTATTTGTCTTATCTATGTGCACGTGTACTTCCTATTACAGGTATGATCCAATTCTACCAATACTTATTAATGTTTCTATACTACCACTATCGGCATATTGTGTTTGTGTTTGCGTTTGTCTTATGCAAATGCACGTGTACATCCTAATGCAGGTATGATCTTATTCTACACATACTTATTAATGTGTCTATACTTTCACTTTCATCCTATCGTGTTTGCGTTTTCTTTTGTGTTTGTATTTGTGTTTGTATTTTTATATTTGTTTGTGTTTTTTTTTTGCGTTTGTGTTTGACCTTGTGTTTGTGTTTGTATGATTTTGTGTGTGTTTTGGTTTGTGATTGTTTGTGTTTATGTTTGTGTGTGTGTTTGTGTTATTCGCTCAATTTATGCCGAGCTAGTAATTTTACAACCCCCTCAACCCACTATCAGTTAAGTATTTTGGGTCACTCAACCACATTTATTTTCTTTTACTCAATGTTTCTTTTTTATAAGCACAACTGTATTGCAGGACTGAAAGAATATGCTATTGTGGCACGAAAAATTTGTGATGCGACGAAAATGCAACTAATGTTATTGAGCAATTGAACATAGTGGTGCACATGTATATCCTATTGCAGGTACGATCCTATTCCACTAATTCTTAATAGTGTGTCCATATTTTAACTGTAACTCTATTGTGTTTGTGTTTTTTTTTATTTGTCTTATGCAGGTCCACATGTACATCCTATTGCAAGTATGATCTTATTCCACCAATACTTATTAATGTTTCTATACTTCCACTGTCATCCTATTGTGTTTTTGTTTGCGTTTCTTTTATGCAGGTTCAAGTGTACATCATATTCCTAGTATAATTCTATTCCACCAATACTTATTAATATGTATATACATCCCCTATCCTCTTATTCTATTTGTCTTTGTGTTTGTCTTATGCAGGTGCACGTGTACTTCCTATTGCAGGTGTGATCCTATTCCATCAATATTTATCAATATGTCTATACTTTCATCGTCATCCTATTGTGTTTGTCTTATGTAGGTGCATGTGACATCCTATTGTAGGTATGATCCTATTCCACAAATACCTATTAATGTGTATATACTTCCACTGTCATCCTATTGTATTTCTGTTTGTGTTTGACTCATGTAGGTTCACGTGTACATCCCATTGTAGGTATGTTCCTACTCCACCAATAGTTACTAATGTTTCTACACGTCCACTGTCAACTTATTATGTTCATCTTTGTCTTTGTAACCCTATTGTGTTTGTGTTTGTGTTTTTTTTATTTGTCTTATGCAGGTCCACATGTACATCCTATTGCAGGTATGATCCTATTCCACCAATACTTATTAATGTTTCTATACTTCAACTGTCATCCTATTGTGTTTTTGTTTGTGTTTCTTTTATGCTGGTTCAAGTGTACATCATATTGCTGGTATGATCCTATTCCAACAATACTTATTAATATGTCTATACATCCCCTACCCTCTTATTATGTTTGTCTTTGTGTTTGTCTTATGCAGGTGCACGTGTACATCCTATTGCAGGTGTGATCCTATTCCATCAATACTTATCAATATGTCTATACTTCCATCGTCATCCTATTGTGTTTGTCTTATGTTGGTGCATGTGAACATCCTATTGTAGGTATGATCCTATTCCACCAATACCTATTAATGTGAATATACTTCCAGTGTCATCCTATTGTATTTTTGTTTGTGTTTGACTCATGTAGGTGCACATGTACATTCCATTGCAGGTATGTTCCTACTCCACCACTAGTTACTAATGTTTCTACATGTCCACTGTCAACTTATTATGTTCATCTTTGTCTTTATATTATGAAGGTACAAGTGTACATCATATTGTAGGTAGGATCTTATTTCACCAGTACTTATTAATATGTTTATACATCCACTGTCATTCTATTGTGTTTGTATTTATCTTATGTAGGTGCATGTGAACATTCTACTGTAGGTATGATCCTATTGCACCAATACTTATTAATGTGTATATACTTCCACTGTCATCCTATTGTATTTCTGTTTGTTCTTAACTTATGCAAATGCACGTATGCAATCTATTACAGGTATGATCCTATTCCACAAATACTTATTAATGTTTCTTTATGTCTACTTTCAACATATTGTGTTCATCTTTGTGTTTGTTTTATGCAGCTGCAAGTGTACATCATGTTGTAAGTATGGTCCTATTTCACCAATACTTATTAATATGTGTATACTTCCACTGTCCTCTTATTATGTTTGTCTTATGCAGATGCATATGTACATCCTTTTGCAGGTATGATCGTATTCCACCAATATTTACCAATGTGTCTACACTTCCACTATCTTCCTATTATATTTGTGTTTTTTTTCTTATCTATGTGCACGTGTACATCCTACTACAGGTATGATCCAATTCCACCAATACTTATTAATGTTTCTATACTTCCACTATCGGCGTATTGTGTTTCTGTTTGCGTTTGTCTTATGCAAATGCACATGTACATCCTAATGCAGGTATGATCCTATTCTACCAATACTTATTAATGTGTCTATACCTTCACTGTCATCCTATTGTGTTTGTGTTTGCTTTTTTGTTTCCGTTTTCTTTTGTGTTTGAGTTTTTATTTTTGTTTGTGTTTTTTTTATTTCGTTTGTGTTTGACCTTGTGTTTGTGTTTGTATGATTTTGTGTGTGTTTTGGTTTGTGATTGTTTGTTTTTCTGTTTGTGTGTGTGTTTGTGTTGTTCGCTCAATTTATGCCGAGTTTGTAATTTTACAACCCCCTCAACCCACTATGAGTTAAGTATTTTGGGTCACTAAACCACATTTATTTTCTTTTACTCAATGTTTCTTTTTAATAAGCACAACTGAATTGCAGGACTGAAAAATATGATGTTGTGGCACGAAAAATCTGTGACGCGACAAAAATGCAGCTAATGTTATTGAGCAATTGAACATAGAGGTGCACATGTATATCCTATTGCAGGTACGATCCTATTCCACTAATTCTTAATAGTGTGTCCATATTTTCACTGTAACCCTATTGTGTTTGTGTTTGTGTTTGTGTTTGTGTTTGTGTTTTTTTTTATTTGTCTTATGCAGGTCCACATGTACATCCTATTGCACGTATTATCCTATTCCACCAATACTTATTAATGTTTCTATACTTCCACTGTCATCCTATTGTGTTTTTATTTGCGTTTCTTTTATGCAGGTTCAAGTGTACATCATATTACTGGTATGATCCTATTCCAAAATACTTATTAATATTTCTATACATCCCCTATCCTCTTATTATGTTTGTCTTTGTGTTTGTTTTATGCAGGTGCATGTGTACATCCTATTGCACGTGTGATCCTATTCCATCAATACTTATCAATATGTCTATACTTCCATCGTCATGCTATTGTGTTTGTCTTATGTTGGTGCATGTGAACATCCTATTGTAGGTATGATCCTATTCCACCAATACCTATTAATGTGAATATACTTCCACTGTCATCCTATTGTATTTCTGTTTGTGTTTGACTCATGTAGGTGCACGTGTACATCCCATTGCAGGTATGTTCCTACTCCACCAATAGTTACTAATGTTTCTACACGTCCACTGTCAACTTTTTATGTTCATCTTTGTCTTTGTCTTATGCAGGTCCAAGTGTACATCCTATTGTAGGTATGATCTTATTTCACTAGTACTTATTAATATGTTTATACATCCACTATCATTCTATTGTGTTTGTGTTTATCTTATGTAGGTGCATGTGAACATTCTACTGTAGGTATGATCCTATTACACCAATAATTATTAATGTGTATATACTTCCACTGTCATCCTATTGTATTTCATTTTGTGCTTAACTTATGCAAATGCACGTATACAAATCTATTACAGGTATCATCCTATTTCACAAATACTTATTAATGTTTCTTTATGTCTACTTTCAACTTATTGTGTTCATCTTTGTGTTTGTCTGATGTAGGTGCAAGTGTACATCCTGTTATAGGTATGTTGGTCCTATTTCACGAATACTTATTAATGTGTTTATACTTCCACTGTCCTCTTATTATGTTTGTCTTATGCAGATGCACATGTACATCTTTTTGCAGGTATGATCCTATTCCGCCAATATTTACAATGTGTTTACACTTCCACTGTCATCCTATTGTGTTTGTGTTTTTTTTATTTGTCTTATCTATGTGAATGTGTAGATCATATTGCAGGTATGATCCAATTCCACTAATACTTATTAATGTTTCTATACTTCCACTATTGGTCTATTGTCTTTGTGTTTGCGTTTGTCTTATGCAAATGCATGTGTACATCCTAATGCAGGTATGATCCTATTCTACCAATACTTATTAATGTGTCTATACTTTCACTGTCATCCTATTGTGTTTGTGTTTGTGTTTGCTTTTGTTTGTGTTTGTGTTTTCTTTTGTGTTTGTTTTTGTGTTTGTGTTTTTTTTTTGTGTTTTTTTTTTGTTTTTGTTTGACCTTGTGTTTGTGTTTGTATGATTTTGTGTGTGTTTATGTTTGTGATCGTTTGTGTTTATGTTTGTGTGTGTGAGTTTGTGTTGTTCACTCAATTTATGCCGAGCTAGTAATTTTACAACCCCCTCAACCCACTATGAGTTAAGTATTTTGGGTCACTCAACCACATTTATTTTCTTTTACTCAATGTTTATTTTTAATAAGCACAACTGAATTGTAGGACTGAAAGAATATGTTGTTGTGACACGAAAAATCTGTGACGCGACGAAAATGCAGCTAATGTTATTGAGCAATTGAACATAGAGGTGCACATGTATATCCTATTGCAGGTACTATCCTATTCCACTAATTCTTAATAGTGTGTCCATATTTTCACTGTAACCCTATTGTGTTTGTGTTTGTGTTTTTTTTTTATTTGTCTTGTGCAGGTCCACATGTACATCCTATTGCAGCAAGTATGATCTTATTCCACCAATACTTATTAATGTTTCTATACTTCCACTGTCATCCTATTGTGTTTTTGTTTGCGTTTCTTTTATACAATTTCAAGTGTACATCATATTGCTTGTATGATCCTATTCCACCAATACTTATTAATATGTTTATACATCCCCTATCCTCTTATTATGTTTGTCTTTGTGTTTGTCTTATGCAGGTGCACGTGTACACCCTATTGCAGGTGTGATCCTATTCCATCCCGTATCCTCGAACGAATAATAATTAAAATTGCCGAGATCCGGATGTCTAAAAGAGACTTCCATAACCGATTTTTCGCCCAAAAGGACAATCGAAAAGATCACTCGGTGCCTAAAGGTGTCCCTAGGTGTGCCTAGATGTGAAAAAGTGTCAAAAACAATGAGGTCTGACATCCTATTTATAGGCACGCTTACCAAGGAGTTTGGGGCGACTGTGCCAAACTTTGTCAGGCCGGACGACCGTCGAGGAATTTGGGACGATTTTCCCAGGCTACCAAGGAGGGTGGGACGATCGTTTAGGATTTGGGTTGGCCGTCCCAGACTACCAAGGAGGGTGGGACGGCCATCTGGCATTTGGGATGCCTGTAGACCCCAAATCTTGCTGGGCCTCAAAATAAATAGTAGAAGACTTTCGTTCGAAGATGGGCAAGGCCTAGAAGGTCCCTAAGATAGATCTATAGGCCCCATATTAGAATAGGAAGGATTTTTTGAACGGGAAAAATAAGAAATTTCACCTAAAGGGTCGAGACCGCCGTCTCGTTTGGCAAGACCGCCATCTCACCATCGGTTAAGGGCGAGACCACCGTCTCGTTTGGCTAGATGGCCTTCTCGCCACTTGCCATTGGTGAGACCGCCATCTCATTTGGCGAGACGGCCTTCTCGCCATTTTGCCAAGGGCGAGACCGCCATCCTGTTTGGCGAGATGATGGTCCCGATCTGACAGGCGCAAATTCCTATAAAAGGGGGGGCGACCTCATCCTTTAACACCACAGAACAACTTTCCCTTCTACACTTTTGTCAAATTATTCTCCTAGGATCCCTCCGAAGCATTTCTGGAGTTTCTTAGTATTCTTAGTAAACATCTTGTAGTGTTGCAAGATAGAGCGCGTAGAGGTTGTCAAAAAAGCACATTTCTTTACCAAGAATATTAATACAAACCTTGTTTCGAAGGTTCCTACACTTTCTATCTTCTTTTACCGCTTTCTTATTACATCTATCTGTGCATTAGCTATTAGGACCATGTAGTCAACACTTTAAATTTCGCAAATGAATAAATAAGGGCAAAAGCGTAATTTTAGAGATCTTTATTTATAAAATAAACGATCCACCATAGGGAACCCGAAAGGGGCGTCGTAGGGAAGCTAATACCTTCCCTACACATAACTAACTCCCTTACCCAACTCTGGTTACAATGGCCAAAGTTGGTTTTTCTAAACCAACGCCTTCTTTTTCTTCCTTTTCTAATGTTCATGGATAAAACATTGGTGGCGACTCCAGAACCCTTTTCGAAAACCTCGCTCTTAGGTCCAGCCCGGTTATCGAACAACCTAAAGATGTTGTAGCATCACTTTAAAAACACGAGTCGAAGCAAAACCATCGTGTCGCTCCAACCGCCTCTTTTGACGACAGCGACAATGGCCATCTCGAATTTTCTGAATAAATTTTTATTTTTTATTTTCTAAGAAACTCTCATTTTCTTATGTGGAGCCTATTGAACACTATTAGGGGCCTGATGAAGCCTTGTCCATCTTCAAAAATGGAGGATTTCTGAATTTTTTTGTATGGTCGGGCAAGATTCGGGGTCTACAGTTGCCTCCCCTTCACCTGATCGATCGGTTGTTGGCGAAGGTGTTGTAAGACTAGTTGGCAGGTGAAGGAGTTAACTCTCTTGCCAAGTCATCCTTCAAATGCTCTTTTGATGTGGTAGCTGACCCTCCAGACGGTGAATGTGAATGTCTTCATGTTTTCTTCCACGGTTGTCCACAGGGTGTTCCCTTCGACCTTGTGGTGATGAGTATGAACTCTCATCTGGTTTGAGTCCCCTTTTGTAAGACTCTTCCTCAGGATGCTCCTTTGATGCGGTAGCTGACCCCGTGGTTGATGAGTACAAACTCCCATCTGGTTTGAGTCCCCTTTTATAAGACTCATCCTCAGGATGCTCCTTTGATGCGGTAGCTGACCCTGTGGTTGATGAGTACGAACCCCATCTAGTTTGAGTCCCCTTTTGTAATACTCGCCCCTCGGATGTTCCCTTCAACCCTATGGTTGATGAGTACGAACCCCATCTGGTTTTGAGTCCTTTCCTTGGACTGAATGGTGTGATAGCAACTTACTGATTTTGGTCACGCGCTGACTCCATGGGGAGTAGTTCTGCTTGAAAATGTTTTTTGACTTTTTTACATAGTCATCCGGTGTTATGGGTATTCTTTGATTTTTTGGCTTTTATAATAGTCATCCAGCTTGTTGATCGCTAAAGATTCTTTGATTTTGGGCTTTTATAATAGCCATCTAGCTTGTTGATTACCGGAGATTTTTGGTAACTGCCTCTGAGGTAGGCAGGAATCCACTGGGTATTTGTTAATTTTGACGGTGCCTCTGAGTAGACAGATGCTTCATTAGAAGTGAAGGCTTTTCGTTGCACTGCTCTGCCTATGAATAGGCTAATATCCCATTTGGGGAATGTTAGCTCTTGCTTGTCAGGTCTTGCCTATTGTACACCCAAAATCTTTCTCAGCCTCAAAATAAAGAGCAGAAGACTTCCGTTCAAAGATGGACAAGCCCTTAAAGGTCCCTAGGATTGTTCACTAGGCTCCATATTAGAATAAGAAGGATTTTTGTACATAAAAATAAGAAAATTCTACCTTGAAGACCAAGACCGTCGTCTCGTCATTGGCCAAAGGCGAGATCACCGTCTCGCCATTTGTTAAAAGCGAGATCGTCGTCTTGCCATTTGTCAAAAGTGAGACCGCCGTCTCGTCATTTGCCAAAAGCGAGACCGCCATCTTGTTTGGCAAGACGGTGGTCCTGAATGTCGAGACAGCGGTCCCGAATGGTAAGACGGCCGTCTCGACCATGTCAGACGAGACAACCTTCCCGGTTGGACAGGCACAAATTTCTATAAACAGGGGGGTTCTCCTTGTTTTCCAGAACTTCTCCAACTAGATATATCCTCCTAAACTCTTCTAAAATCCCTTTGAAGCATTTCCAGAGTCCTAGGGTTCTTTTTAGACGTTCTAGAGTCCTTCGGGAGAAGAGTGCGCAGCATTGTAGAGCATGGGGTTTGCCAAAAATTGCCCTTTCACAAGAATATATATATAAAAGCTCGCTTCGAAGGTTCGTTCATATTTCTTACTCTCCTTTATTGCTTTTATTAGTTATTATCTCTGTGCAATAGTTATCAGGGCCATGTAGTTAATAATTTAAATTTTGCAATTAATAAATAAGGGTAAAAGTATAATTTTAAAAATAACAGTCCATCATAAGGAACCCGAAAGGGGCATCTTGGATAAGCATTCCCCGCATGTAACTAACTCCCTTACCTAACTCTGGTTGTAATGGCCAAAGTTGGTTTTTCTTAAAACCATCGCCTTCTTTTTTCCTTTTCCAATGTTTTTTGGTTAAAATATTGGTGGTGACTCTAGAACCCACTTACGAAAATATCACCCTTAGAATAGTTTGGTTATCAGACATCCCAAGAGTCATGACCACACTCTTTAAAACGCGAGTCGAATCAAAAGACCATCGCGTCGCTCCGATTTCTTCTTTTAACGGTGTCGACAGATGGGACTCCACTGGGGAAGCTAGAGAGTTGATCTCATTCGGTGATGGACTAGTTTAAGAAATAAAAAATTAAAATTACACTTTTACCCTTTTTTGCTTTTATAACATGATTTATTGCTTGACTTTAATAACTGTTGTATTCTTACTTTATGCAATTGTTTGAAATAACAACTATACACAAACCCTTGCACACAACAATTCCCCCTATACCCGGGGGCAAGTGGGATAACCTTAGGGAGTGGGTGGCATTGTACGATTTGTCGTAGTGAGGGTCATGAGCCCACCAGTATGGTCAGAAACCACCACTCAAGGTGATAACCTTCCTCTTTTGGCTTAAAGACCGATAAGGACCTAGTGCCATACATGGTTTGAAGGTTGGGAGAGTGGGGACCCTATAATGGGGGCACCTTGGGGGTCTGGCCTTGGTGAGGATATTTAGAACTACCTTGAATACACACCTTTCTGCAAGATACCCCCACCTCGTGATAAAAATGACATCTCACTATTCGCGGATGAGTGAATTGTTTGTGCATTTGTTTGTTACATAATGTTTGAAAGAATAAGGGCACCTCCTGAAAATGCTTTCTTTACCACATATGATCCTTCGTAATTCGGCATTCACTTTCCTCTTTGATCCTTCTGAGTTGGTAAGATCTTCTTGAGAATCAAATCTCCTTCATGAAATTATCGAGGACAAACTTTTTTATCATATGATCTTTTTAACCTTTTTTGATACAACTGTCCATGACATAGGGCAATCAACCTTTTTTCTTCAATAAGATTCAATTGGTCGATACGAATCTGGATCCATCTCTTCAAGTTTTGTTTCAGCCAACACCCTTAAAGAGGGAATTTCTACTTCAACTGGAAGCACTGCCACCATCCCATACACTAAAGAATATGGAGTTGCCCCTATAGAAGTTCGAATAAAGGTGTGATATTCGTGTAGTGCGAAGGACAACATTTCGTATCAATCATTATATATAACTACCATATTTTGGACAATCTTCTTTTTGTTTTTATTTGCTGCTTCTACTGTCTCATTCATCTTTGTGTTAGAATCGCGCAGCGGAATGTTTGCGTGAACGGACAAAAACCAAGAGGGGGCTGAATTGGTTTCTTAACAAAAATTAGGTTTTAAAATTTTTTCCCAAATTTTACCGATTAAAATGCTGTGTAAACGTAAATAACATAAGGATAGAGTCTTACACAGAAGATTTATAGTGGTTCGGATCAAAAGACCCTACGTCCAGTTGTTAATCACTCAAACAGAGGATTAACGTTGTCACTATAATCAAAGTTATACAAGCATATTACAAATGAAAAGATAAGGTAACGAAAACACCTCTCTTGAGTCACACAAGAGATGAAGAACAGTTTTCCCTAGAGACGGCACAACACACAATCCACCAAGAACTCCACTTAGTGATTCTTATCGCTTCTAGCCCACATTAGGTTCCAAAAGCCCCTTTTTCCTCCAACAAACAGTTCTCTGGCAATCATAGCTCTCAACTTTTGTTTGAAAAAGGTTGTTCTATTTGCAGAGAGCCTTAGAGAACCTTAAGTAGACGAATTAGGGTTTGGGAATTGGGGATTTTCGAAACCTGGTGTATTAGGACTAGGGTTTTCGAAACTTGGTCCAATTTGAAGTTCAAAATGCATATCTGACTGAAATAATCTATTATCTTGAGTGTTAATCGATTATTATAGAGCCAAAATCAACAGGAACCCATAACGCACTGTTTTAATCGATTATTTGGGCTGTTAATCGATTAACAGCCCTGTTAATCGATTATTTCAGTTGTTAATCGATTATTCCAGAGAGCTGATACAGAAAATGGTTTTTCTCTCTATAATAATCGATTATTTGGCATGTTAATCAATTAAACCAGTGTGTTTTTGATAAAAATGAGTTTTTGAAGCTTCTAAAGAGTAGACTATGTGCTGGCTATCTTAGACTCTAATATTACAGACTCAAAATCATTAAAACAGAGTTATTACATAAGATTGTTGAACTTACATGGACATAAAGCTTGTTGATTTTGATGATGATTCAAGAACAATGGACTTAGAGAGTTGAAGACTTGTATTCTTGTGTAATAACTCTGTTTTGATGATTTTGAGTCCGTAATATTAGAGTCTAAGATAGTCAGCACATAGTCTACTCTTTAGAAGCTTCAAAAACTCATTTTTATCAAAAACACACTGGTTTAATCGATTAAAAGGCTAAATAATCGATTATTACAGAGAGAAAAACTATTTTTTGTATCAGCTCTCTGGAATAATCGATTAACAGCTGAAATAATTGATTAACATGTCTGTTAATCAATTAACAACCTAAATAATCGATTAACTGGCGTGGTTATGGGTTCCTGTTGATTTTGGCTCTGTAATAATCGATTAACACTTGAAATAAATGATTATTTCAGTCAGATATGCATTTTAAACTTCAAAATTAGACCAAGTTTCGAAAACCCTAGTCCCAATACACCAGGTTTCGAAAATCTCCAATTCCCAAACCCTAATTCGCCTACTTAAGGTTCTCTAAGGCTCTCTACAAATAGAACAACATTTTTCAAACAAAATTTGAGAGTTGTGACTGCCAGAGAACTGTTTGTTGTAGGAAAAAGGGGCTTTTAGAACCTAGTGTGGGCTAGAAGCGATAAGAATCACTAAGTGGAGTTCTTGGTGGATTGTGTCTTTTGCCGTCTCTGGGGAAAGTTGTTCTTCATCTCTTGTGACTCAAGAGAGGTGTTTTTGTTACCTTATCTTTTCATTTTTAATCTATTTGTATAACTTTGATTATAGTGGCAACGTTAATCCTCTATTTGAGTGATTAGCAACTGGACGTAGGGTCTTTTTATCCGAACCAGTATAAATTAGGGATCGCAAAACGGGTCAGCTCGCCCCGCCAAAAGCGGAGCGGGGCGGGCTGGCCTGTTATAGTCATGACGGGCTATAGACCTTGGCCCGCCCCGCCAAGGAGCGAGTTGGTAGGTCGGCTCGTCATAATTTAGAAAAAAATAATTTATTTTTTAAAACAATTTTTTTTAATAAATTTAATAATAAGATTATTATTTGTTTGTCAATAATTCAATATATATATATATATATATATTATTTCAATTTAATAATATAAATCAATACATTGTTTTAAGAAATTATAATTTAGAACAATAATAAAATTTACATAATAAATATATATATATATATATATATATATATATATAATGTTAAAACTTATAAAATTTATATTTTTTATATTAAAAATTTCAAATACCTATATCTTTTTTATTTGATAAAACTTCATATTATTCTTGGTTGAGTAATTCTTACACCTTTAATTCAAGTCATAAAGATAAAAATAATCGGTGTTTATGATGAACAAGAAGAATAGGAGAGAGAAGGTTATGGTTCATTAGGGAGAATATTTTTTGTGAGAGTGAAACTTTTTTAATTCTCTTTTTAAAATTTTTAACTTTATATATTATTTTTATAATTAATTTTATTACAATAAAAAAATATTTTTTTATTAATTAGGCGGGCTGCGGGGTGGCCCGCCCCGTCCCGCGGGTTGGCCCGTCAGGTTTGCAGACTTGGCAAGGCGGGCCAAAACGGGTTGGTGGGCTGAAAACACCAACCCGCCCTGCCATATTATGGCGGGCTAGCGGGCCGGCCCGCCGGGCCTAGCCCGTTTTGTCATCCCTAGTATAAATCTTCTGTGTAAGACTCTATCCTTATTCAATTTACGTTTACACAACATTTTAATCGGTAAAATTTGGGGAAAACTTTTAAAACCTAATTTTTGTTAAGAAATCAATTCGCCCCCGTCTTGGTTTTTGTCCGTTCACGCAAACATTCCGTTGCACGATTCTAACAAGTGGTATCAGAGCTTGCTTTGATAGTCATTCAAATTTTTTGAAAATGGCCGGACAAAATCAAACGTTTGTCGAAGGTACTTCTATCAACAGATCCCCACTTTTTGCGGGTCAAAATTATCCTTTCTGGAAAGTTATAATGCAAATCTTTTTAGATTCTGCTGATAGAGGCGTTTGGGACGCTATTTTAAACGGTCTCTATATTCCTAAAGTTTCTGAAAACGGAGTATACATTCCTAAACCATTTTCTAGATGGACGGCGGAGGAAAATAGAAAAGCTCAATTTGACGTTAGGGCTAGAAATATTATTTCATCTGCTTTAACCCTTGATAAGTTTTACAGGATCTCCATTTGTAAAAGTGCTCAAGAGATGTGGGAAATGTTGAGAGTGACCCATGAAGGTACCGATGACGTTAAAAGAGCACGAAAAAATTCTTTAATCCAAGAATATGAGATGTTCCGAATGCAACAAGGAGAAATTATATTTGACATTCAAAAGCATTTTACACACATTGTGAACTATCTCACTAGATTAGGTAAAATTTTTTATGTTGATGAATTAAATGTGAAAATCTTGAAATCTTTAGATAGGAAATGGCAACCTAAGGTGACGGCCATCTCGGAGTCACAAAACCTTGCCACAATGTCTATGGCGACGCTCTTTGGAAAGTTGAGAGAGCATGAGCTAGAACTAGGAAAGCTAAATGATGAAGAAGGTCAACACCAAAAGAGGAACTTAGCCTTCAAAATTGAAATTTCCAAAGGTAAGAGTAAAAAGGAAGAAGAAGACTCAGAGAATGATGAAGAAGAATTGAGTCTCATGATTAAGAAATTTACCAAATTCATGAAAGCTAAAGGAAGGCATCAATTCACAGGTAAGGGAAAGGTAAGAGAAAATACTTCCTTAAATATCAAATGCTATGGTTGTGGTGAAACAGTACATGTGAAGACCGAATGTCCAAACAATAAAAATGAAGATAACAAAGGCAAAAGTTTTTCAAGAAGAAGGCCTACATCGCTTGGGACAATAGTGATTCGAGTTCGGAGTCAAGTGACTCCGAAATAGAAGCTAATATTTGCTTAATGGAAAATGACAATATATCTTCCGATTTTGAGGTAAGTGATTTCGACTCATCTTCAAGTGATGATGAAAATAATTTTGATGAACTACAAAATGCATATAATGAATTGTTTAATGCCTTTAAGGACTTGAAAAATGAATACAAAGTTGTGAAAAAGATTTTAAGTAGATCCGAAAAGGAGGTGGAGTCCTTAAAAACGAAAATTGCATGTTTAGAGGAAAAGGAAACCTTAGAAACGAAAATTGTATGCATAGATGAGAATGATGATAAGAATATAGCATGTGCATCTTGTCAAGAGTATGAATATGACATTGATATACTTAATCATTTGCTTGATAAAGCCGAGAAGGAATTAAGTAATAATAATAAGGATAAAGTTGTTATTGCTCAAAATAGAGAAAACCATCATATTCCTTTGAAAAAGCATAAAGTGAAAAATAGAAGAGTATGGGTTGAAAAAGGAACTAAAGCATCTATTGTTAGAAATGTATCATATTCAAAAGCTACATCTAAAGCATGTTTTTATTGTATGAAACATGGTCATACTTCAAATAGATGTAAAATTAAACATTTTGGTGGTCCTAAAGGAAAATATATTTGGGTTCCCTTAGTTAAATGAATTGTTGTCTCTAACCCCAAGGACCCAAAAGTTATGGGGACCTAAGTTTACTATGTTCTTGTTTTGTAGGAAACTTCCAAATCAAAGAAGTCTATGTGGTATCTTGATAGTGGATGCTCTAAACATATGACCGGAGACAAAACGAAATTTATGAGTTTCAAAGCTAAAGAACAAGGATATGTAACTTATGGGGACAACAACAAAGGAAAGATTCTTGGAATTGGAAATAAAGGTGGTGCAAACACTTTGGAGATTAAGGATGTGCTTCTTGTTGATGGGCTAAAGCATAATCTCCTAAGCATAAGTCAACTTTGTCACAAAGGATTCAAGGTAATCTTTGAAAGCAAGTTTTGTACCATACATTTGATAGATTCCGAAAATGTAGCATTGAAAGGCATAAGGCATAATAATATAACTTGCTTAGTTGCTAAGGAAGAAAACTCATGGTTATGGCATAAGAGAGCAGCTCATATAAATAAACATCATTTAAACAAGTTGATATCAAAGGACTTAGTTATTGGTTTGCCTAAGTTAAAATTTGAAAAAGATAGATTATGTGATGCATGTCAAAAAGGTAAACAAGTAAAATCATCATTCAAATCAAAGAATGTTATTTCCACATCAAAACTTTTAGAATTATTACATTTAGATTTATTTGGTCCTTCTAGGATAAAAAGTTTTGGTGGAAATTATTATGCTCTTGTGATTGTTAATGACTTTTCTAGATATACTTGGACATTTTTCTTAACATTGAAAAGTGAAGCTTTTAAGGTCTTTAGGAAGTTTGCAAAGCAAATTCAAAATGAAAAAGACTTAAGAATTAAGGTATTAAGAAGTGACCATGGTGGAGAGTTTCAAAATGAAAGGTTTGAAAATTATTGTGAGGAAAATGGTATATTGCATAATTTTTCTGCACCTAGGACTCCCCAACAAAATGGTGTAGTTGAAAGGAAGAATAGGTCATTAGAGGAACTTGCTAGAACAATGTTGAATGAATCGAATGTTCCTAAATATTTTTGTGTTGATGCTGTAAGTACTGCATGTTATGTATTGAATAGGATGTTTATAAGGCCAATCATAAAATCAACTCCTTATGAACTGTTAAATGGTAGAAAGCCTAATGTTGTTCATTTGAAAATATTTGGATGTAAATGCTTTGTGTTAAATAATGGAAAGGACAACTTAGGAAAATTTGACTCAAAAGCCGATGAGGGCATTTTCTTAAGTTATTCACTAACTAGCAAAGCATATAGAGTGTTTAATAGAAGAACTTTAAATGTTGAAGAATCTGTACATGTTACTTTTGATGAAATTGTAGACCTTGGGGGAAATCCTCTTGAGTCAAATAAAGAACTTGCAGGTGATGATGAGTACATAAGAGAGGCTCTTGATGAATTGTATTTGGAAGAAAATGAGTCTTCTCAACCAACTGAATTAGCAAAAGAATGGCAATCACCAAGAGAACTTTCAATGGACAATATTATTGGTGATATCTCAAAAGGGGTAAGAACTAGAAATATGACTAATTTCTGCATGTTTGTAGCTTTTGTGTCACAGATAGAACCTAAAAATGTTGAGGAAACACTTAAAGATGACCAATGGTGCATAGCAATGCAAGAAGAACTTAATCAATTTGAAAGGAATCAAGTCTGGGAATTAATTCCAAGAGAAGAATAATATCAAGTAATTGGAACTAAATGGGTATTTAGAAACAAACTTGATGAAGATGGAAATATAACAAAGAATAAAGTCAAACTTGTTTCCAAAGGTTACGGTCAGGAGGAAGGTATTGATTATGATGAAACTTATGCTCCTGTTGCCAGGTTAGAGGTTATACGCCTACTTCTTGCTTATGCATCATTGATGAAATTAAATTATATCAAATGGATGTTAAAAGTGATTTTTGAATAGGTTTATTAAAGAAGAAGTATATGTGGAGCAACCCCCTGGATTTGAAGATTTTAGTTATCCTAATCATATTTTTAAATTGAAGAAAGCATTATATGGTTTAATACAAGCTCATAGGTTAGTTTTCTAACTTCAAATGATTTTTCTAGAGGAAAAATTGATTCTACTTTGTTTATAAAGAAAGTAAAAGAACATATCTTATTGGTTCAAGTATATGTTGATGATATCATTTTTGGATCAACTGATAATTCTTTGTGTGTAGAATTTTCTAAGATAATGCAGGGAGAATTTGAAATGTCTATGATGGAAGAATTAACATTCTTCCTTTGACTTCAAATCAAGCAACTTAAAGATGACATTTTTGTCTCTCAAACCAAATACTGCAAAGAGATTCTCAAAAAGTTTGGAATGGACACTTCAAAGGAAGCTAACACACCCATGGGAACTTCATGCTCTTTAGAAAAGGATGAATCAGGTTTGGAAATTAATCAATCTATGTATAGAGATATGATAGGTTCACTGTTATACTTAACTGCAAGTAGACCTGATATTATGCATTTTGTTTGTGTGTGTGCTAGACTTCAAACATGTCCAAAAGAATCTCACTTAAATGCAGTAAAAAGAATTTTAAAATATTTAAAAGGATCTACTGGTTTTGGTTTATGGTATCCATCTGAAGCTTCTCCTAGCTTAATAGGTTATTCTGATGCTGATTATGGTAAATGCAAAATAGATAGAAAGAGTACTAGTGAAACTTGTCATTTATTAGGATCATCATTAGTATCTTGGCATTCTAAGAAACAGGCATGTGTTGCTTTATCCACCACTGAAGCTAAATATATTGCAACTGGTAATTGTTGTGCTCAAATTTTGTGGATGAAACAACAACTAGAAGATTATAGTATATTTCTAAATGATATTCCTTTGATGTGTGATAATACAAGTGCAATCAATCTTACTAAGAATCCAGTAATGCACTCTAGAACTAAACATATAGAAATTAGACATCATTTCTTGAGAGATCATATAAGTAAAGGAAACTGTAAAATTGAATATATCGATACAAAACATTAATTAACGCATATTTTTACTAAACCTCTTCCCAATGATATATTTTATTATTTTAGAAGAGACTTAGGAATATTAGAAATAGTTTAAACTCTGTTTAATTAATCAATTTTTGCATGTTTGTAATGTTATAATCGATTATGTAGGGTGTTAATCGATTATTAATGTATTTTCTCGACAGGGATGAAGAAATTACTTAAATTTTGTAATAGTAATGAGATGAAGAGTTCTAACTTTTTCAAAATTATATATATATATATATATATATATATATATATATATATGAATACATAAATATAAATAATTATATATATAATAAAAAAAAACCCTGACAAATGAAAAAAATCAAAACGCAACTCACAGTTCGAAAGAATTTGATTATCAGAAAGAATAAAATTTTGACCACGATAAATAAGTCTATTGAAATAAATTAAATGAAAATCTATGTATTTAAATGATTAAATATTTTTTAATATTATTTGAAAAAAAAAAATCCCTCATCTTCCCATGTGACCATTAGTTTGTTTGTTTTCATGAGGTTTACATTTTCTTTTTCCAATGTTTGATGGAAACTCCATATATTCTCCATCCAATGCCACTTTCCCTTTTCTCCAATTTAACTATGCATCAATACTTTCCCCTCCTCCTTTTCTTTTCCTAAACTATAGATAAAGTGGTTCTGCCATTTATCCACTAAATGTTGCATTATTTCTTAATAGTACTTTGATTTCTCAAGTAAAAGGAGAATACGTTTCAATGTTTATATTTTTGTCAGTTAATTATTAAAAGAAATAGTAAAAAAATTTCACAATTAGAAAGTAAGGAGATATTAATATTGATGTACAAATTATTTGATGCTGGAGGAAGTACGTGCAGGCATTGGTATTCACTTTGTGCCTTCTTTCTGTCACATGCTTCATCAACAACAAAATTCAAATTAATTCCTTAGCTAGTGTGTATCACATGTTCGTAATGAAGGAATTTTTAAAAACAAGCTTTCTTCTGAGGTGCATCACCAATTATTGTGTAACATTGATATTTTATTTATTTATTTAATCAATATGTTTAGATTCAAAGTTTTAAAAAATGCAGTGCATTGTAAGACTTCTACATTTGTAATACAGCTTAGTTTTTCATCTCAATATCAGAAAATATATTAGAATTTGTGTATATATGAATTCTCAAATTGAATTTATTATAAATAAAAATATTCTCAATATTAATACCGAGAAAATATATAATTAATTTATTTTGTTATTCAATTATAATTAACATTAAATAGATTTAATTTATCATTTTTGAGAAAATATCTATTATTATTTTATTATTTAAATACTTTTTATTATTAATATTTTTTTATTTTACTTAAACATAAAATGATTTTATAGATAAATATATTTTTTTATTTAATATTCAATAAATTTTAAAATTACAATCATCAGACCTACTTATCCGAGTTTATTTATTGTAATTTTTTTAAAAAGTAATTTTATACCTTTAAAAAAATCATAGTACTAACAAAAAAAAACTAAATATGTTTTGTTGCAATTACCAGAAAAATAAAATAGAGAAAAAATTATTAATAAATCACCTATCAAACAAAACAAAAAACTTAACATTATTTTCTATTAAAAACTTTAAAATCATCTAAAAATTTTATCATTTTTACGGTAAGATTTTAACTTATATTTAAATTATAATAATTTTATTATTATTTTAATATAAATTCAATCATATTTTAAAAAATTCATATTATTATCTATTTTGGTATTAATAATTTTTTATCAACTTATTAACAAAGTGTATAGCAAGACATTAATATGTTTTACATTGGTGAGATCTTGTATAACATTCACATCTATGACATGTCATTATTAAACATCACATTATACGGTTTTATTTAATAATTTAATTACGGTGATGGAAGATCTATGT
Organism: Sphenostylis stenocarpa; assembly: GCA_963425845.1. Classification (NCBI taxonomy): domain Eukaryota; kingdom Viridiplantae; phylum Streptophyta; class Magnoliopsida; order Fabales; family Fabaceae; genus Sphenostylis; species Sphenostylis stenocarpa. The sequence goes on from OY731406.1 coordinate 12,497,426, forward strand.
GGGACTATTTTTTAGAAATAGTGTGATGAAATAAAAAATAATGAACAAAAAAAATTACCTTAAAAATTATTATTTTACGAAGGAAAAAAGTAAGATTTTAACGAGAGAAGGGCACAGCTCTTACTTTGACCTTGTCAAAGCTCTTATACCCAAAATTCAAGTGGCAGTCGCAAATGTTGACCATATCCATCAAACTCATTTTTTTTTTTTAACGTGTTCTTTGAGAAGTGGGTCTTTATTTGTACGGTTCAGATTAGGGTGGAGGCTTCAAATTTTTGCTTTAAAATTAATTTTTTATTCCTAATATTATGTAGCAATTGTTAATTACTATTTATGTATTAAATGAGAAGTGAAACAATAATTAGTGTTGTCATATAAAACCCACTTTGTTATAAATATTTTTAGTCAAGGAAACATTTAATCCATGATTTATCACAATTTAAGGATGTAAACCTTTCCAAATAAGCATCTTTTGAACACAATTTATTAAGCAGATTTATTTTTAATATGAGATAAATATATTTTAAAAATTTTCTGTTTTCTTTCGCCTTTAAATTTAATTTCATTTTTTTAATTAATTAATTCAGTGTCCAACTTTTAAAATTTATTATTTTGAGTTTTTATGTTTAAATTTAATATTTAATAATGATCTTGTATTGTTACAAATTTCATACATAATGTAATTATATTTATAAAATATGTGATTTTAATTTTTTTAAGATTTTATCAACTGGATGTATGTCTTTTTCTTTTCTGAAAAGAGGAACACACACCAAAAATAGTTGAAGATTCTTTTAGTTTATTTTTTTTATAAAATGATTTACAATAATTAATACATCAAACCCATTTAAAATAGTGGAAATGTGAAAATTTATTTTCATAATTAATTTAAATAATTATTTAATACAAAAATAAAAACCCAACCCACGATCAAGTCTACATAGAAAAAACATTTTTTTTTAATTTAACATAACTTTTGAATTATATTAAAATAATATTTTATAATTTGGAATTTTTTTTATATTTGTATTACTTGAAATTGTAATATGTTCTTATAGGGAAGTTATAAAATATTTAGTTAAAATTTTAAAATAAAAAGTATAATTATTTATTATTATTCTAACAAAAAATATGTGGGTACTTTAGCAAATTTTGAGTGAGTAAAAATTTTATTTTAAATTAATTTTAAATTTTTCTTTTATTTAATTAATTTTAGTTCTGATCACATTTTAATGGACCTGAATTTGAATAATGCGAAATTCTTTGATTATAGGAAACAAATAGGATGGTATAATATGAAGGTAAAAGTACCAATTTTTTATTTAATCGATAAGATAGATAATAGGTGGAGATTTATTTTTAGTCAATACAACAATTATTATTAATATTATTTATAATTTAATTTTTTATATTTTATAAATTAGATTACATAAGTAAAATTTATAATACGAATTTATTATATTATTTTAATGAATATAAAATAAAATATAGTATCATTTGATATTTTTTTCTTTTTATACAATTACTACTTAGTCAAACTCATCATGTAATTTCACAATAATAAGTATAAATAAAAATAATACGTTTATCATACATTTAAACATATCCTATACTATTCTAATGTATACTAGCTTTCTATTATTCTTATAATCCAAAAATATAATTTGAGTATTAAATCTTAAAATCAAATTTAATCTTTAAAACCAAAAGACCGAGTTAATTCATTATTTAAAACTATTAAATATTAATATATATTTCAACTTTAAAGTTAATGTGACAAATTATAATGATATATAAAACTGATCTAAAAAACCCTTAAAATGATAAGTAAATGTATGAGAAAATACAAGTAAATGGCAATATAAAAAAATACACAATAAATACATTTTAATTAAATTCTACAAACATTCATGCAGGTTACATCATTCAAAGAAAGTGCATTCACAATTGTCAATTTTTTTTTTCATTTATTATTCAAACCTACTTCTGAAAGAGTCTCTGCTATAATTTCCATTGATGCTTTATTCAAACCCACGACTTTTTTTCTATAAGAAGGATATATTAAATTCTGTGAAATACACTATTTTTCGTTTTGTTTTCAAACATTTATTTGTCTACGTTAACTTCACATCAAAAGTCAAAGAAATAGTTGAAAGATCATATAAATAACCCAACAATTTTGGTGAACGTTTGTTTAGTTTTCCTTAAAACGTAGGGCATAACTCCAGAAGATTCAACTATGGGCCTATTAAATTTAGTATATATTTTCTATTTAAGTCATTTTCACTTTCACTCTTCTTTCTTTATTTTTTTTAATTCATACAGAAAATAGTAAAAGTAAGATTTATCTCCTCATTTTTTTAATATATATTTTTTGTTAATAGATAAAAACTCTTGACATTTTTATAATGATTTATATAATAAATCAAACCAACAAAATCCACAAATAAAAAATATTGCCGGTGAAGCTAAAACAAGGGGAAAATTTTGGGTGATACAAATTCAACTCTCAGACACAACTAATAAAAAATATATTCAATTGTGTATTAAATTAATTTTTGATTCCTTTTATTGAAGATATGAAATCATTAGTTTCAATTTAAAAAAAAAAAGAATAACCATGAGAAGATATAGTAAATATTCATAAATAACTTTCTTTTTTTCATTTTACTTGATATATTTGATGACGTAAATGATATAAAACACGTAATTAATTAAAAAGAAAACATTTTAACTGAAATATGTAATAACACTGCATATCATTATAAATTGTGAAGTTGTTTTGTCCATAATATAAATTATACTAAAATCAAGAAATATTATAAATACAATTTGTATGTGTTTTTAATATTTGTTGATATTAAGTAAAAATTATAATAAGAAACCCAACTTTATGAGAAAGAATTTTGTAAATAAAATTTGAGATACACTTTACTTAATAATCTTGAGTAAATTTAAACGTTTTTAAAAATATTAAACGTTTTAAAAAGAGTATGAAATAATGAAAATAAAATACCAACATAAACATTGTACAAAATGTCAGATGAAAAAAAAATGAAAGAAGAATTATAATATTGTTTTGGAAGATAAAAATAAAATTATTATAAAAATAAAATAAAATTATATACATAATGTTTTATTGATTAAAACATTTATTTCTATATTTAACTCTTTTTTAAGGACGAAAACAAAAAGTATATTTCAGGATTCAAAACATAGCTTATTAGGCACTTGTCAGGTGAATTCACTTTTCGATTCCAAAATACGGTTTTGTTATTTAACTTTTTAACTTTCTGAAAAGTAATACGTATGAATAATAAAAAAAAAACTTTTCATTTGGGTTTGAGTTTTACAGTTATGAGCAAAAGAGAATATTTTGTGAAAGAAAAATGAAAGAGTATTACAAAGAACTAGATTTAAGATTAAAACCTATAAAGCTTAGCTTTAACGAAAGAAAAAAAAAAAAAGTTGATTACTTTTTATTTAAAAAAAAAAAGGTGATTACAAGTAGGAATTTTGAACCTAGGAATTTGTTGTGCTGTTTAAATCCATTACCCACAATGTATAACACAACACTAGTACATTACATTACATACATTGTTGAGATTCATCCACCTTGTGTTGGTGGGACCATGCTCATGATCCTCCATTTAGTTTCACTTTCCCACCATATATATTCCCAACAATTCCTTCCATTTTTTTAAATTGGTTCACATCACAGTTCCTTTCAACTTTCCTTACACCGTCCTTCTTCTACTTCTTCTTCTTCTTCTTCTTCATCCACCTAGCTTCTCCATTCCCAAGTGTCTTTCAACCATATCATGAACAATATTAGAAATAATGGCTATAGAGAAGAAAAATCATTCTGCTATTTCCACCCTAAACAACTTCTTCTTGGGGTGTGCCCCTTCTGCTTGAATGAGAGGTTACTCATAGTGGCTGCTAAACAAGGTCACCGCCACCGCCACCGTTCTTCTTCCTCCAAATCTTCCCACAGGCTGCAAACTTCCACTCACACAAAACCACCCTCTTCCATTCACAAGATCTTTGCTTTTGGTTCTCTCTTCACTCGCCATGAATCCCACCACTGGAAATCTCACAACTATGACTGTAATTATGATGATGTCTCTCCCACTCCAGAAGGTAATAATTCATACATCCTAATTTATTTTACCTTGATTATTATACTGGTAACTGCTACATAATGTTGAATGTTTACAACTATAATTCTCTTCTAATTACTATCTTCTTCTGAAGAGGAAAGTTGAGTTTTTGCTTAATTGGGCGTTTAGTTGTGATTATAATTGTGAATTAGTACTAGTGGGGGATATTTTTCCTCTTGCAATGTCCATGGGTAGGTTTAATGTTGATGAATTGCTTTCATTATTGGTGGAGAATTATCAGTGCATGTTTGCGTGTCTTCATGTGGAAGATTACATTGTGTGATGATTACGAAATTAAGGTAAAAAAGCGTAGCTGCAACGAAAAGAGTGCTATAAGACAGAAGGAGAGAAGGTGAGGGCTTTAGGTTGTGTTGTTTGTCATTCTTTTCATCTTGGCGTGGCATATGCCTGTCAGATGCATACGCCAAGAGCATTATGACACTGCAAAATTATTTTCCAAGATTATGCGCTATTCTATTCTATGGATTTGATGGGGAATTAGGCTACAAAATCAATCTCCCAATATGTCATTCATTTTTATGGAAACTATACCATACCATCATATCTCTGTATTTTTCACTTATGTACAGTGAAAAGAAAAAACAGCGAAATAGGGTGCAACTGTGGAAGAATACTAGAACATTACGTGACATAATTTAAAGTAGAGAGAGGAAAAAAAGTAAGGAAACCTTAGGGCATGATAGTAAAGTGTGTCAAAGTAAATGGATTTGTTTAATTAATGTTTGTGTGTATCTTTGGGAAGAAATGCATTTTTGCTTTATCTTTAGTTGTCTTGGTAGCGAGGAAGCAGGGAGAATGAATGATGTCGTGGAATGACTTTAATGAACTTTGCAGAGTCATTCATCTCAATGAAGTTTGAAGAGAATGGGGTGGCATCGTGGGAAAAGAGCACAGTGTCGAAGAAGGTGTCCCTAGAGAAGTGCAACAGGAAGATGGCGTGGAAGGATCAAAACAAGGAGAAGAGCGTGATAGAGCATGGGAAGTCACGTGAGGTGTTTAGGTGGCGAAAGAGGATAGGGCACATGTTCCAGCTCATACGGTGGAAGAAGAGTGGTGGTGTGTGCCACGTGGAGGGAGTGAAGGTGAGAAAGGGTGGTTGGATGAGGACTCTGACAAAGAGAAAAATGACCATCGAATAAAGGGTCCTCAACCACAACACCATTTCTGCCTTTGCTCCTTCACTTTGCAGTCTGCACTGTAAAGTTAATCATACTCATACTATTCACATCCTAGAGTCAAAATTGGCTTTCTTACCATCTCAAAAATGTGCTTTAGATTACAAAATAAAAAAGAAAAGGGTGGTGCTTTCTTTGCATGCTTTGGGGTACTTGGGGGATGGAACATGGGGTTCTTCTTGTATTTTTCTTTTTGGTTTTTAATTTCTTCATGGCTATAGACAGTACAGGCTGTAAAAGGGTTTGTTGAAATTGGTTTGATTTTGAGATTCATACTTAAAAATAAGATATGAAGAATTGAGTATTCTCCATACTGGGGCACTGCCAAAACTCCCCATGTTAGGTACCCATAGTGGGAAACACTGAAGCATAAGGGCCCTTCAACAATATGCTACAGGACTTGTCTTATAGTTGTCTTATGGAGAGAATGTCTTGTTCCCAATTTTCTAAATGCACTCAATAGCTTCCTTTTAATAAATAACACTGCAAACATTTTCTCTTTAAATTTAACTAACAAATTATTTGCTCAATAATCATGAATCCCGGTTACATATATAAATGTTTTTTTTTTTCACCCAATTCATACTGCATGTGTGCTTGTCCGATTAGGCCCTTATAATTTGCTTAGTGGTGTGATAGGTGCCCTACACAGAACCAATTTGTCCCCAAGTGATCGATGGCATTAGGGCTGGGGACATGAATTTGCCACATCAGGACCACACCATTAGGGGTGAAAGAGAAAAGCTTTATTCGGAGCAGAAGAAAATGACACGACACAATCGAATCCTCACCCAACTAAAAACCAACAAGCGCAGCAGATGAGGGAAATGTGGCACCATTTGGATCATAGGAAATTACATGATTCAAAATATTCTGTAGAAATCAGCACAAACATACATTGCTTTATGACTACGTTTAGAAATTATATTAATAAAAGGGCCATGGATAGGTGTGTGATGACTATCTTTTTCCCTAGTTAGGCTTACACTCTTGCAACCAAACATACAACTAATACATTCCCTTTCGACCGAAGATATCTGAGTTTATGCCTAATTGGCCAACTAAAACGAAAGAGAGGCTTAGAAGAAAGATAGAGCAGCACATAAAATGCTATCTATTTATTACTTATCTTGATCAAGATTGGTTCTTGATTGTATACCTGTATGCATGTGTTTGCATACATACTTGAGAGATGTTGTCTCTTGATTCGTGGTGTTGCATGTGCACTTGTGCTCCACTGGTATATGAATGTGTTATGCGTGTTTCATTGCATAAAAAAAGAAGAAGAAAGTTTTATGAGATGAGAACGGAGTGATAATAAAAAATCCTACTTTACAAATGATAAAGTGAAGTTGTTCATGACAATGTAGAAGAGCAAGTGTGTGCACCTAACCGAACTTGCTTTGGCTACAATTAAGCCTAAAGTTATAAAAGTCTCTGCCAGTGATCCTTATGGTCTAATGTCTTTAATAAGCCACTTAAATTTGTCTGTGAAAGCTTGGAAAAAGGGAAGTGAAGTTGCGAAACAGAGAGTGTAACCAAAAAACGAAATGTTACGAAGATAAATAATGGGAATTTGGACTGTGGACACGTTAGTAGATAGGGTTCTGTTCACAACCTCCACTCTGTCCCTATTGGTTTATCTGTTGCTCACTCATTTCCTCTTTTTTGGTTTCACTTCTCTCTTTCTTGTCAATTTCATTTCGAAGTTACAACAATAACACCCCATGTGAAGTGCACCCTCTCCTCTGTTTCCACCTCATTCATCACCCTGTTATCTTCGACCCTTCAAAATATATTGTTTGCACGTTACTTGTTTGGCAAACGTTAAGGAGTGTCTCTAGTGTAAATAATTCTCAACCACTCAATTTTTTCAAATTTTTTTATCAAAAGATCATTTAATAAGTTTTAACAAAGTAAATTGATATTTATGGAATTTTGTCCGCTTTAGTATATAATAATAAAATGTTTACTATAGTTGTAAACAACTGGTACCCACACCTGATTTTATGGATAAAAGAAAAAAATTAATAATTCACTTATATTTTAAAATAAATTATAATTTTTAGTCTTATAAATAAATAAAAAATTAGTCTAATTAAAAATTAAAATTATTTTAATAAAATTAAATTTTATGTAAGATATAATGATCTACCGTATAAATTATGGAAATATGAATCAATTTAATATCAAAATAAAAATTAAAAACTTATTTTTGATTATTATAATTTATTTTTTAGTAATATATTGATTAAAAATAATAATTCATATTAATCATTAAATATTAAAATAAATATTTATTAGATATTTATTTATAAAATAATTAAATATCTTATCAAATTGATTTATAATAAATATATATATTTAAAGAATAATATTATTTTTTTATTTTAAAAATTATTATTATTATATAAAATAAACTGATTTATAAATTTATAGATTAATTTGACCTAAGATCATATAAATCATGATTAGAACAAAATATGTCTAATTCAATTAAAATAACAAATTTTTTTCAATAAAATATATTTTTCAAACCTTTCAGATCATTCCTATAAGTTCAGTATATTTTGACATTTTTATTAAGTATTTAAAATTATTCATTAATTAGTTACACATAAAGTATTTTAAAAAAAGTATTTTTAATACAAAAAAAACCATTTATTTAAATTATGGATGTGCATATTCCTTTACTTAAAAATTATAATTTGAATTAAGAATATGAAAATATATATTAAGAAAATTCAAAACATTGATAAACACATCATTCATAATATTTTCAAAAAATTCCTTCCACACTTCTTTTTTAACCTCAGAGACATTATGTTCCGGTCACAATGTGCAACTATATTAAAAAAATGCTTTTATAATTAATATATATGGAGGTAATTTACACTAATTACTATATAATTTATCTTAGTCTCGTTTAATGGGATAATGTTATCTCAAATTAATGGTTTGATCGCAAGTTCCGATCTGTTGATTATATTTATCAATTAATATAAGACTACTCAAGTTTAATCAATAATTTGGAATTCAAGTCCAAAGTACACATTTCCGCAATGAGAATCCTACCACTAAGTTGGATTGATTTTCACGAAAAATACACCTAGTATTGACCAAAAAGAAAAACACCAAAATTGACCTAATATATATACTTTTAAAATATACTAAATAATTTATCATTTTATTAATTTTTTCGACTGTTATTTAATTTTCAAAAAAGTTATCAGAAACCATTAAAATAAAATAAATATATAATTTCATAAAATTCCCATTTTATATAAAGTTATTAATAATATACAATTAGTTAATTTTAAGTTAAACGAGAAAAGATCAAGTACAATTAATTAAGTCTTTATAGTTATGGACTCATTTATCATTTCGTTACAATATTAAGGAGTAAAATGATTGATGATTTATAATTTTAAGGATTATTATGTTATTTTAATTACTTTAGAACTCAATTTAATATCTAAAAGATTAAATTGATAGTAATACATAATTACAGAAACTTGTTATTAAATATCAAGGATATTTTGATGAATTATTACAATTTTAAGAATTAAATCGGTAGATTATTGCAATATTAGTGATGCGATAATCTTGTGTTGTGTTTCCTTGAAAGTGTAGCCATGTAAGGGAATCTAATGTTGATACCTGTAAGAGATAGTTTCAATTCAAGCCCATAAAGTGTGGTCCACTTTCATTTCATTTTATTGAATATGTTTTTTAGGTCCATAACAGGCATTGTTTTTGGTCCAAATATAAAATAATGCATGAGAGGGTGGGCTGCTACTTCCTACACCACAATAATTTCCTCTACACCCATAGTATTTGTAAAATGTCAAAAATATTCTTCATTTTCCTCTACCCATCACATCTTCATACCTACACCTCCTACGCCTCTATTCAAGCATCATGCTAGAAAGTTGTCGATGATTTATACTTTAAATAGTATAATATGTTAGGCATAAAAAAAATATTTGATTTATATTTGTGGTATTCTAAATTAATGAATCTGAACTATATTTTTGAAAAACATAATCTGAACTGGTTAATCCAAAATACATTTTTAAATTGTGTTTTCTGAAAGATACATAACTTATTTTTGGAGTGTATTCTTTAAAAATGTATTCCAAAAAACACAATTTAAAAATAAATTTTAAATTATTAAATCTATAAATAACTTCTGAAAAAACATAATTAATAACTCATTTTTGGACTATATTTTTTAAAAATACATTTCATTAATGTTTTGGAATTAGTTTTCAAAAATAAATTTATGAAAACATTCAGAATTATTTGTCTAAAATATATTTTTAAAATACTGCTTCTAAAACATTTTCTAAATTTTTTAAAAAGATAATAAAAAACCTTAAAATAATTTTTCTAAAATCAATTTATATTAAAAATAATATTATTATTTTAGATGAATACGACTCAAATGTGAAGAAAACCCTACGACAATTCACCCCAATCATAAAGCTAGCGTCTGTGATTTTTTGTTTATTTACTATTAACCTAACCTTAATATACCAAAACGTGATCCTGCCTTTAGTCTTAGGTTGAACATCTAGACAAGAGAATACCAAAAACAGTGGCTGAGCCAACCACAGCATTGTTAAAATTGTGATGAATGTGATATTATTCTTCAAAATATCTTTATATTGTTTTTGACCTTTGGGCTTTTATTATAAGACATTCATTGTGCCATAAATAATATTTTATTATACAATTGTATAGCAACATTATATTATTCATTAATATAGAATATACAATATAATATAATATATAAGGTGAGGCCCACCAAAGTAGGAATCATCTACTCCTGACATATGAATATTCAAAGCTAGGTAACGTTGGTTCTGCGAGTTGAATTTGACATTTCAATATCTAAAACTTTTGTTTACAAAACAAAGGGAAAGGGGAACACGAAATCCTTGCAAAAACAGAACTTTGCATATATGAATAATGAACTTACACACAACCTAAAAAGAAAAAAGAAATCACAACCTTCTTGTAGATAGTGATGGTTATTGTGTAGAAAGGAATGGAACAAATTTTACGACGTGTTTAAAATTTTAAGCTGACACAGTGATTCCATATTCTTGAGATGAAGGCTGTAAAGCACGAATGCGAATGTCATATTTGATTGGAGTTGATGCGTGGGTGGCTGGTGATGGTTCTGTTCCGTTGGAAACGAGGGGCAAAGACGATGGAGTGTGATGATTGTAGGCATATCCAACATGGTTGCAACACTTGCGACAGAGAAGCTTGGTTTTTCGGCTGAACAAACACCACAATTGCTTAGAAAAAAATGGGGCACATTCAATTTCATCAGCATGAGTGAATCTGCTGTCATCAACGTTGGAGAATGATATAATGCCTCGCTTTATGGATTTCTCATATTTTGAACCGATGGATGATATGTTCCGGTTAGAGGAGGATAGGTTAAGCTCATACCCGCAAGTGCCACAACTGCAAAAATTAGAGAATACAAATAAATCATTCAGACTGGAACATCCAAATCATCATCAGATATTGAGAAATGATCAAAAGAAAGAAACAAAAGTAGAAGTGGAAGCTACCTCTTGAACCAACCCCAAATTTGACTATGCACACTACTACAACTCATGGCAAAATTTGACTACAGTTTACTGAAAAATTGCCCAGTTTGTCATTTTTTTCAAATAGATCCTACCATGTTGGCTACCTTTCAAATTAGTGAAACAGGTAAATTACATAAAAAACATTCTTTTATTGAAGAGATGGGTTTATTTACGGCACCTAAAATGAAGAAACTGAGTGGCTGTGTTCAGATTATATAGAGATTCCGAATAAACAATTCGACTGACATGGAAGATACTTATGTTTCTCAAGTGTGCGTTTGATCAGGAGTTTAATCTTTGAGTGTGCACACGAAGAACATCTATTAAGATATAAGTCAACCCTTTGGATGATATGTTTCTGACGAGGAATTGGAATTTGACTATCTCGAAAATACTCTGGGCACTCAAACACATAAACAACACAAACCTTTACCATGAAAACAGGATCATAAACGGGAATCAGATACCATATTAGTGTGTTACCCTTCAACATATGGGTTGGTCTAAGTCCAAGTGTCTAACTAGACATAGGAATGAATAAACGAGTAAAGGTCATGGTCCAGCAGATACGATTCCAATTTCACAGGGCCTATAAACATTGAACTAACACCAACAACCCCGAAAAGAGAAACAAATTCAACCACACTGAGCGCAGAATTGAACAGTTGAGAAAATTAAAGGGATCAAACGAAACAAAGTATTAACCCAAAAGAATCCGAAAACATGTGATGGGTAGAGAAAATTGGAGGGAATATATATGAAAGAAGAATCAAGTAGCCACTGCTTTTGAGTCATTGAAACGAACAAAAATTGATCCTGTCAGGTATTTATTTGGAAAGAAGCAAATTTGAAATTGCAATTACAGTGAAAGAAAAAAAAAAAAACAGAAGAAGAAAAAAAGCAGAATGAGTTGAGAAAAAACCTGTAGCGGACATCCCTCTGAGAAGAGCAGGAATAGGAGGAGGAAGATGAACTGTGGTGAACTTGTGATTTGTTGTTGAACACAGAATTTTCCATTTTTAGATGAATTGAGAAAGCAATGAGAATGCGAAAGAGAAAAATAAAGAGAAAGGAAGTTAATTAATAACAAGAAGAAGAAGAAGGAAAGAAACTGCCTTGGCAGTTATGTTGTGTAGGTTCATGTCCCTGCAAGAGGCCACTCTGACATTGACTCTGCCCAAACCACTTCACACTTCTATCTAAACATTCCTAAATAATTTATTTTTTTATATTAGTATTTATTTATAAATTATTTATATAATCAAATGGTCGTTTTTTACAATAATTATTTTTATAAATTGTATTTAAAATATTTAATTATTTAACATTTTTTATATTTACAATATATGAAAATTAAATCTCTACAATATTTTTGTACCTTTTGTCAATATACGCATAATTGTGTCTATTATAATTAATTAAGATAAGAATTACTATAATTGTTACAGAAATTAAAAATAAAAATATAATCATTAAAACTAAAGGTAACAACAATTTTTTGAAATAATAAAAAATAACAATAATGAAGGATTCAAATAGAATCACCCTCCATCTGTTTCTTCCACTCTTAATCACATACATTGATTAATCCAAACGGTTAAGAAAACGCTTCAAATATACAATTTGTAATGCAATAGACATTTTTATGTTTTATAAATAATACTACTGAAAATCGACTTATTTTCTGCAAATTTTCTTATAAAAAATTATTTAAATTTATAGAAGATTTATTTCTTATCATTTTTATAAAGAATTTGCAAAAATATTCTCTTGAAATATGATAGTTATTAGTGTAATCAATATTTTAGCTTTTGCAAAATACATTTATTCAGTTATTTTTAGATTTTTTTTTACTATTTGTTAAGTTAATAATAAAATATATTTTAGAAACTAAAATTACATATTAATGTTACTTTTTATTCGTTTGGTAGGTTTTCTTACTTTTTATTTGGTAGTATAAGTTAACATAGGGCGAAAATGATGAATGCAATTTAACGTGCTTTTAGCATTTTGCACTTTAATGATGCAACTAATTTTCTTTGATTTATAGACCGACCAAGTATTATTTATGTATGTCTATTACGTAAGTCAAAACAAAGAAAACAAATTATTATATCTTCCGAATTTCCGTGTTACGCCGACACGCATTGGTTAGTTCCCACATAGGTAAAGATTCTTCGGTGAGTGACACGTGTATGTACAGAATAGTTACATAGTCATGCAAACGAATCAAAGAAATATAGATATCACAAAAATAAGTAAGCCGAATTATAAATTATAGTTTTTATTTCATATTTTAAAATGATATGATATTAACATATGGATAATTATTATGAATTGATTGGTATTCTTAGGACTACAACTTTTTTTTATGAAATATTTGAGTATTAATTTTAGTCTTTGCTTCCTCTTTTCTCTTACCCAATGCATTAGTAGTAGTAGTTTCCTTAGCCGTTTATAATTTATTTGCTTGGAAACAGATAACTAAGCTAATGTAAAGTTTAGAAAAACCACCATCAAAGAAGTGTTTGATAATTAAAAGATAAATATTTGATATTTTTTTATTGATTGATTTATAGGTAAAAAGCAATATACTATATAACCTAAAATATACCAACAACACATAAAATTCTATAAATGTGATTATCTCACTTAAAATAATTTTACAATATAAATCAAATAATATATTAATTTAATTATAATTAATTTTATACCCAAAAATAATACGATGTGGACATATAGATGATTATACTTTATTAATTGACATAGTTAGGAATATACAAATGTATTTATTTTTCAGAAAAATCAGACAATGAAAGAAATATTTGAGTATTAATTTTAGTTTTGATTTCCTCTTTTATGTTTCCCAAATTTTTGGAGTAAGAATAGTTTTTAAGATAAACTATCATTGAAAAACTATCAAAAGCTAAAGTATAAATATTGGTGAAGTATGATAAAATGTGCTAAAGCAGATTAGATTTTTGCGGTGAAGAGAATGCATTGATGTAGATGAGGATACGAGTTTTGTTTAAACAGATGTAGAGAAACATAAGAGATGGTGTCTAATCCTCATCCCCCTCATCTGTAACGAATTTCCCAGTTCCAGGATTCAAAGCAGCAACGAAGAAGAAAAGAACGTTGAACAACACAAGGGGTTCGATTTCGTTGATTGGTACTCCAGTCTCGATGTTCAGCTGGGCCAGTGCTCCCTTCCCAGTAATAATCTCTCCAATCAAAGAGAAAACGAATCCCAATTGAGCCAATCTTCCCACAAATAGCTCGTTCGCTTTCGTGAATCCAAACAAAGGACCTGAAAAATCCCATAAACAATCCATCTTTTATATTAAGAAATGTGATGTGACCCTTTTGAGATACAAGTGTACATTAATCTTTATTCTTTTGTAAAGTTAAGAAATTAGACATTGAACAACATTGTTCTATAAGTGGGGTACGTACCTGAACCGAGACCAAGAGCTTCTCTGAAGCCTTTGCCTGGAGGAATAACACCTCCAGTGGTAGGTTCGTCATCAACAAATTGTCCACGGTCACCTAAACCTCCGATGGCTCCTAGCAGTGTGAAAAGGATGAAAAACAGAAGAAGAGGCTCTGCTTCATAAATGGGAATTCCAGTTTCCAGATTCAACTGTGCTAGAATTCCTTTCCCAGTTAATGCTTCACCCAACAGTGATGCCTGCACCAAATTATAATTCATGCAACATTTCTTAATGCTTCTGCCCAATCACACACGCCAATTTCAACATCATTCATCAAACACCATGTTTTATACTACTTGTTTCTACAGGATATACTATATTCATCAAAATCTTCCTAACTAAACTAACTAACTAATCAGCGATGCTTAATTCTCAAGTGCATTGAAAACAAGAAAATATAACGTGATGTCACAACTAAGGAGTTTATTTATTTATAAGCCCAGATTTACTCACCGCAAAACCAAGCATAGCAACACGCCCCACAAAGAGCTCGTTCTGCTTAGTAAAACCAAACCCCCCAGAAGTGCCAAAGACACCATCTTCAACCTTTGGCTTTGGCTTCGTAACCTGAATCAATACATAACATGAATCTCGTGAAACCGAATCCAATTTGCTGAAAAATGAAGCATTTGATTATACCAGACACAAGTTTCATTTACAAAAAAAGAAGGCAAAACGAGTGTACCTTGGTCTTAGCAGGAGTGGCCTTGGTCTTTGATTTAAAGAGGGCCAAAGTTGTGAATGTACGAGGTGAAGAAAACAAAGAACTTGATGATGGAAGAGGGCTGAATGAGAGTTGAGAGAACTTAGGCCTCAATTGGAGAAAAAGGTCTTTCTTCAAATCCACCGAGTAGCTGCTAGAGACACTAGACATGAGCAACATGGTTTGAGCCATTGCTTCAGTGTCAAACAACTCCTACCAAGATGCTTTGTTTTAGAATGTTGAGGGTATTGTAGTGTTGAATATGTTAAAGAAGAGTTAACCAAAATCATGATAGAGTTGGAACACCATCTTTAATTTAACAAGGGTGTGGATGTGGTGGAATAGTTGATGACAGGCAACAAGAGTGACCACGTCTCCAATACTATTTGTGGGTATGGTGATAATGTTTTCATGTGAGGTTTCTCAAAATAATATTCGTCTCCTTTCATTTCCTGCCTCAAACTTAGTACACATTCACTCGCTTTGATTTGGATTTCCCTCAATCTATTTTACTTAAAAAATAATATAAGTTGGAGTTTTTGAAAAGCAATGTGTCTAGATTCTTCCAAATTCTAAGTTGGGTTTTATGCGGTCCAGAATCTGAACAAAGAAGTTAGTCAGTATTAGCTTTGAGGATTGGAGACAAGGAAATCTCAACTCCACAAATCCTCATTCGACACGTCAACCACGACCAGTGGATATTCCTAGTACAGAATTGTTTGTTATCTAAACTTCTCCAAAATAACGGTTCAATATTTAACGCACGTGAAAACATGTAATTGTAACTACAACTATTTTAATGGAGGAAATTAAAATTGTAGTTTGTATGATGTACGGTTACGGATTTGTATAATATATTATATTTTTTACATTTCTTTTTAGGGGATTTTTGTACATTATTAATTATTCATGATTTATCAAATAATACTACTGAATAGTTTTGCATTTATATTAGGATATATTTGAATAAATAGTGTACTATAATATCTTAGACAAAAAAATACTCAATTATATATAAACTTAGTTATCGAAAATAGCGCTATTAAAAAGTTTATTTAATGATATAAAAGTACTTATTCTATCAAGTAAATCTAAATTAATTTTTTTTTAATATCTTTGATTGTTTGAAGAATTTAATATCTTAAATATTTTTTTGTTAGAGATTTAATTGTTAATTTCTTTTCACATTTTTTTTGAAGGATTAGAACTCACTGATTGTATTTTTATACTGTAAAACGTTAATTTCTAGCTGTGAAATGAAAAATACCTTTACTGAGGAAATTAAAAAGCTTGACAAATTACCCATTTCCGACATAAAAATCTTCCACTGTTTTGCATTTCTCCAGGCCCAACTTGTAGTTTTTGCAAATTGGTGTGAAGATGGACCAGGCCTAGTGTAGTGCGAAACTTGATGGGCCCTAAGTTAATTTATTTTGTCCAAAATAAAGTCAATGTTATTTAGTTATTTTTCGTTATATTAATTATAAATTGATATAAAGAGAAAATTAATTAAGCTAAAACAGGCATACTACCAAAATATATGTTATGTTTATGTATGTTTAGAAGCATCGGTGGTGCTCTTATATTAATGAAAAAAATGAATTTATTCAGTTTTCTGTTGAAAATAAGTTAATATGAGCTTGCAGAAAGTGATTAATTAATTACTTTTTTATTTACATTTTTAGAAATTGGCGTCAATAAAAAATAGGAGCGTGAGTTTTAAAATTATACGAATTTAAATATTGAATTATTTGTCTTTTTGAATTACGTTAATTTCCCGTGAAAATGGACCTCTTCATTGTGATTGTAAAAGGACATTGGATTGGATTGTAGCTAGTTACGTAGATAAACATGCATTTTGGTTTTGTGCAAGGGATTTGTTGGATATTAATCTCCCTTATGATTATAACAGAATAATTTATTTATAATAGGGAGATATAATTAAAAGAATAACTAAAAATAACAGAATAAATAAAAGATATTGTTTAATATTATGATTAACAATATCTTAATAATATCAAATAATATCTAAACAATACCTAACATTCTCTCAAACTGGAGTATACAAATATAATTAATTCTAGGTCCTTATAAAGATTTAGTAAAAATATATGTTAACTGATCACTTGAGTTAACAAATCTTTTATCTCCCTCCCTTCTTTAATAAAAATATATTTTAACATAATAACACAAATATAGTTTTGTCTCCTACAATTAGATGTTTCTATATTTGTTGTTTTCTACATAAAATAGAAAAAATAAAATAAAAAATTATATTTTTATTTTCGACCGATGAAATTAATTTATAAATTTGAGTTATTAGACAAACCAAACATTGTCTTATGTTCTTCAAGAATATAAACAATAGTATAACCTCTATTGAATTTTCTTCATAATTTGTCCATCTTCTCTTCATCCTAATATAGCACGTGAAAATTTTCGTAATCTTCTTCTTTTAGGACTCGATTAAATATGATTTTATGATCTGATTAATTTGGTAAATAATTTTTTTTTTACTTTTTGACGTGTAACTTTTTTATTTTTATTCATTCACATTTAATTTAAATGTTTGACACTTTTTTTAAGTATTATTTTCTTTCCTATAGACTCAGTTTTCTTAAAATTAGATGGATTATAAGTTTTTTTAGTGATAAGGTTTTTTTTTTTAATTTCTACTCAATACACTATCCATCTTAACTTAAATTTGGATTTCTAATAAAGACAAAACGATATTTTTGTTTGATTGAGTAAATATGTACATGTAAAATAGAATAATTATCCTAACAATAATAGAAATGTGAAGTAAATAAGGATATTAATTTATCTTTAACACTTACATACAGAAGCTTCCACTTTCTCTCCACAATCGGATAGAACACTGCTACCAACACCGAATGCTTGCATTCCTTTGCAACTTCATAGCTTCAAAACATTGACGAATTCCAAAATGTCATGTTTTTGTTCCGTATCATTCATTCCCTTTTAACCGTGTCTGTGATTGTGTTTGGTTAATTGTTGATAAAAAAAAAGTTCACCAGAAAAACGTGAAAGCTTTTTCCTCATTGATTCTAAAGGGACATGCATTGTTATATTGGTAGGTCCCATTACAATTTTGTCTCCTTTATTCTCTCTATATTATACCAAAATGATGATTTTTTCATCAAATTAAAGGGAATTTTATATTTTTATCCTCCCTTTTTTTTTTTTGTCAAACTTGTATTTAGTTTCCACTTTTCATGTTGTCCAATTGCAATTTATTATCAGAAATAATTTTCAAAACCAATAAGCAAATATGAAAAAAAAAATTATTTGAAAAAAGAAATCCAAAAAATGATCGCTATTTTTAGGAAAAATGTTCTTTAAAAATGACAACTTTTTAGTGAGAGATTGCTACCACTGCATTTGAAAGGAAAATAAAGCAGAGCAGGTAGATGTTAGAGTTTTAGACAGATTATTAAGAAGGAAAGTGGACAATGACCTGCATTTATAGTCCTCCACCATGGCGGGAATAAGAGAAGTTCATTTCAAATAAGAAATTAGATTAAAAAATGTTCTCAAAAGCTGAAAAAAGTGATGGTGGTCTTTCTTATTGCACAGCCCCTTGACCTTGAATTTCACAACTCGACATGAACAGTCACGTGCCCCTCTTGTATTTTATTTGAAACAAACAATATTTTATTCCATAAAAACAAAAAATAGAAACTCCCATGGCATGCTGTGCTACTTGTTTTGTTTCTCAGTAGCAGTTATCATTTTGTATCTATCTATGTGGATACCATTTGCCATTGATTTCTTTTGCCTATTTCTGTTGTCTATGTTCTACACTCTCAACTTTTGAACCTATTTTTTTTGTTTACGATTCCATTATTTTTGGTTCTAGCTAGCTATTGAACCGGTCATTTACACAGTGAAAGACTGATAGGTACTTGATCTCTTGTTTCCTCTACATTTTTTCTTTCCTGTCTTGAAGTTTAGCGATAAAATAACTTTTTTTTCACCAGTTGTTTTGACTTATGGGAATGTTGGATGCATTAGTGTCCATGGCAGAAAAACTATCATTTTACGATACTTTGCATTGGCTATCATATCATTTACTGTTTCATTACCTTCAGTCTGTGAATTTGCGACAAAATGTCAGGGAAGCTATGGGAGTGCGAATCTCAATAACCATCCAAGAACTTGATTCATTCTTTAGTCATACTCGTGAAGTTATTATGGGTGTGTTTTGGATTATACACAGGGATGGTCAGAAAAAATAAATGTTAAGCCAAGTAATCTCTTTTCTGTATAAACAATTGAGATTGTTGAAGAAGAAATGTGTTTTTGAGTTTGACTTTCCACTTATGTATAATAGAAGTGTCTGTTCTATAACGAGGTGAAACATTAGCCATGTTTGCTTATAACTCTTCACTATAATCTTCATCCTTGAGAAGGGTTTTTGTGGTTCGTTTTGAGCGAGCTTCTTAAAAAAATTTGGGTAATGTCCGCAGATGACCTCCTTGCGCTTGACGAGGTAATCTCGGGTTATTAGTCAGAGTGGATTATGGAGAAAAATAGAGGGCTATGGGAGAGGAAATCTTCTGGTGAAACTAAAAATTCAGGGTCTGCATCATCTAGTTCTGAGAAGCAACCAGATGAAGAGGTAAGCAGTCTACTACTGTCATTATAACTAACTGAAACAAAAAGAAACCTTCAGAAGCCTGGCATATTTGCTGTTTTCGAAATCATTCTACTAAGGTGGGGTGACAGTGGCACTAGACATGTTCAGTCTTTATTCCTTTTTCAAAATCTGGGGTCTTATTGATATGATATCTAACATGTACAAGTCACGAGTTTTAAATTCTAAGTTGACTACTGTTCTGTAGTAAACAAAAAAATTTCACTTAATTGATGAAGTTATCATTTAATTACTGCTATTAAGATGACCTTCATTAGTTTTTCCCCCTCCCCCCCTTTTTTTATCTCTCTTTTTGTGTAATTAAATGTCATAATGTAAGATAAATATACACAAATGTCATAATGCTTAACATGAGTAAATTTCCTGGAAGATTGAATGAGTTGTCTTAAAATAATGAGTTCATCCAATAGAGCCATGTTCCAGAAATTGCAGATATTGCTCCCTTGATTTATTTGGAGAGGTAGTTACTGTGTTGCTTAGAAGATGATACTTACAGAGTCTGTCTCCAAATGAAAAATGACCACTTTGTTTCCTGTTAGATTGGTAGTAATTGTTTGAACAAATACTCGAAGACAAGGCTAACTATGATTCATCTCTGTCTTATTGGATGTAATAGTTCTCACGTACATGCAATTAGGATTTACCACTTGCTTTTCTTGTGAGGAGGCCTAGACTTGAGTATATGTAAGTTCAGTACATTCAAGGATGTATATATTTCCAACTTCACTGTCATACATTATGTAAATGAAGCGTAACTATCATATCTTTTAAGCTGTTCATCGCCTGAAAGTTGATATTTTATCCTGTTATTTTCTTCTTCTAGTCTATGCTAGTATATTTTTCTTGTTTCCGCAGCACGAGGCATTGAATGGATCTCCTATTGGACATAATCAGTCAAAAGTTGTGGTCATCCCTGACGATATTAATGATATGTCATTTATCAATGCACAATCACCTGAAGACACCTCACATACAACAGACAACGTAAATGATGGTTTAAAGGATGAAGATGTAAATGAAGGAATGATAAATATATTAAAGGATGGAAATGTAACTGATGGATTGAGGAAAATGTCAGAAAAGCTATCTGCAGCGCTCGTGAATGTAAGTGCCAAAGAAGATTTGGTCAAGCAACATGCCAAAGTCGCTGACGAAGCTATTTCAGGTACATATATTTTTAATGATCAGTACTTACCTCTCTATTCATCCTTGGATGTGGTTGGTGTTCTGAAACTTGTTTCTAAACAAGTTCATCTTTTGAACAAGTAAAATCAAGTAATTTCACCATCAAAGAGAGGGTTTAACAGAAACTGCATGAGTTGTGTCGATAGTATTTTGGTATCAGTGGCTTATATGTGATAAGCTTGAATGCTATGGTTGAATATATATTTCTTTTCTTCTGTTTCTCATTTTTTCTTACTTGATCATTTCTATAAACCTACAGGCTGGGAAAAGGCTGAGCATGAAGTGACAAATTTGAAGAAACAAGTTGAGGCACTGACTCTCAGAAATTCAACATTGGAGGATCGAGTCACACATCTAGACAGTGCACTTAAGGAGTGTGTTAGGCAGCTTAGACAAACAAGAGAAGAGCAGGATCAAAATATTCATGATACTGTACTAAAGAAAACAAATGAATTGGAATCAACCAAAACTAAACTTGAGAAGCAGCTCATGGAGCTGCAGAGCAAATCAGATGTTTCTGATGCTAGTTCTCCTTCATCAATTGATTTTGATATGTGTCAGAAGGTCGAATATTTGGAGAAAGAGAACATGGTTCTCAAACATGAGCTCCAAGCTCAGTCTGAAAAACTGGAACTCAGGACAATAGAGAGGAATTTAAGTACTCAAACAGCTGAGATGGCTACCAAGCAATATTTAGAAAGCATCAATAAAGTGGCCAAACTTGAGGCTGAGTGCCGGAGACTGAAAAACATGGCCTGTAGAGCTTCCATTGCATCATCCTCATGTTGTGTGGAATCTATCAAAGATAGTCAATCAAACAGTGGAGAGAGGACTAGTGCAGTGGAGATTGATACCACAAGAAAGAGTGGCTCAGAACCAGACATATGTGAGTTAAGTTGTTCTGATTCATGGGCATCTGCACTAATTTCTGAGCTTGATCAGTTCAAGAATGAAAAGTATAAGCAAATTCCATCCTGTTCTGCTAACATTGATCTCATGGATGATTTTCTTGAAATGGAACGGCTCGCAGCACTACTTGATACTAAGAATGAGAGCTTTATCAAAGAGTCAGTCGTTGCCAATGATTGCATTCAGGAAGAAAGCTCCATCAGAGATGAGTTTGACGTTTCCAATCGGCAAACTGATGAACTAAAAGAGAAGCTAGTGAGGGTCACAGCAGAGAAAGAGGAAGTGAGGACATGTTTAATGAAAAGTGAGTGTGTCATTGAGGCATCACAGCTTAAAATGAGGGAGGTTGAAACAAGATTGGATGAGTTGCAAAGAGAGCTAGAAAATGCCTACAAATCAAAGCAAGTGTTAGAAAATGAATTAATGAGCATGCAATCTGAGGCTAAATCAATAAGTGCAAAAGTTCACTTATTAGAAGCAGAAGTTGATAAGGAAAAGGCTATGTCAATTGAAATTGAAAACAAGTGTAAAGAATTAGAGGAAGAGCTAGAAAGAAAGAAGCAGGTAGAGAAATTCGGGTCAATAACCTCCTCATACAGTGAAATCAAGTTAAAGCAGGTTGGTCATCATTAACATCTATATTAAATTTTCTGCTAATTTAACATGAATAATGATTTGCACACAACTCATTTAATGTTTGTTACATGTTCTACGGCAGGAGGACCTAGCACTAGCTGCAGGAAGGCTTGCTGAGTGCCAGAAAACAATAGCATCTTTAGGGAATCAATTAAATTCACTAGCAACACTGGAAGATTTCCTCATTGACACTACCAGCATTCCAGAGCTTTCTGCAACTCCATTAGTCATTGCTAGAGCCGGTGCAGATATGTTGAAGTCGCATTCAAATGGCACATACTCAACTGAAAGAGATTCCGGTTCTTCAAGTTCAGGTCCACCCTCAAACAAAAATGAAGAAAGCTCATCACCCTCATCAAACAACTTGCCAAAGCATGACAATTCTGAGAAGAGTATAACTGGTTTTGTACAATTTTTCTCTCAAACCGAGAGTGGAATCCATCTAGAAATTAGTGGGGACTAAAACTACAATGATGGAACTCGTTCATATGTTTCTATCATATATTATGTTTTTGGTATGCATAAATGTTTATAAAAAAATAGTTCATACTGTCATGATATAAAAACGGTTACTGGGGTGAGAGAGGTTCGAACTCTCGACCTCAGGATAACTCAACTAGAAGCTATGAGACCTACGCGCTAGCCAACTGCGCCACCACCCCTTCGTGTTTAAAGCTTTCTTTTAAATTTATAGTATCCATACCATAAAAATGTTGTTTTCCTAATCTGAGAGTGATATGGGCCATGTCAGCCCAAAGTGGTTAGAGATCAATATGTTAAATAGAATCCGCATCCAATGTTTTGTAAGGGAAATAAAATGAGGAGAAAAAATTATGCGAGTGTGCAAATAAATATGTTTGATAAAGGCTATTACAAAATCTCAGTCAAAGTTGTTATCCAGTAATTTATTGATTATGCATAATATAAACAAGCAAAACTATGCTAGTACAATAGCATTTGGAAGAGACATGTTATACAGTCAAATAAGTTAGAGACGTGACTAGTCTTACAAAATATATATATATATATATATATATATATATATATATATATATATATATATATATATATATATATATATATATATATAAGTGAATATTTTTAGAAACATTAAATATTAAAAAACAAACCTTAAGACTCCATTAACGGACACAAAAGACAAAAATCCCAAAACATACTAAATAACATTTAGAATTTTAAAAATTTAATTAATCTTCCGAAAAATATTAAAAAAATATTACAATGCTAAGTTCATGTGTCTAATCCCAAGTTATTTCAACCCATGCGTGTGTGAGAGTGGAAGCATTTAAAATTCTCCCATATAACATGGTTTGGAATAACCAAGGAGAGGTTGGTAAATGGCAACTTACCAGGATACATGTTTGACGCTTCAACATTATTCCTTTGAGGAAATTACAAATAATCTATTTGTGTTGTATTAAAAAAAAACAAGGAGATCGAACATATTTGTACACACAATCATGCATGCTGTATCATTTCCCTGCGCTTTTTTTACTTTTGATGAAGATTACAGTGTTGTACATACACCAAAAAATAAAATATAGAATTGTAATTTTCTCTTCTATCATTCACTGTGGTGATGAAGATTTGGCTGCTGGGACTTCCTTTCTTTCTTAAAGGCTTTGAGGAGATCCATGCCAAGACCAATATTGAGCAAATTCATCCCAGCCATGCCCAACAGAGCCAGTGGTAGCTCCATACCCTTTTGAAATTTGTGAGCATCCTTGATGAGCTTGGCTGTGATGAGAATGTGAGGTACAGATCTTGCCACAAAGAAGGTGACCCAATTCAGAAACCATTCTAGCTTAACAAGAATACTCTTTGCATCCCGAATACCGGCCATTCGTCTCACTTTTCTTACATGCAGAAAGATGGAATGCAGCTGGACCATATACCATCACAACACAAATAAGTATTCCTTAGTTTATACAATAACCGATAAGCATTATGTAGTTAGGACTTAACAACACACACTCATACAAATGAGAATGCATAATTTGAGGTGAGATCCTGTCGGTCCAAACTAATCTTTACATGATATATTTGTTCCTAATTCTTACGTAATGGGGATCATGTGAGTTCACAATAATCTAACAATTTTTCTCATGGACACTATGGTGTACAAATATCTAATAATATCTTTGAACAAACATCTCATACATACACACTTTAGTGACAAAATTCTAGTCTTTTTTTAAGCAAAAAAAACCATTAGATATTAAACAATTACACACACACACAAAAAAAAAAAAAAAGAGTTTCAGAGGAAATGTGGCTTACCTCACAGATAAGAGTGAGAATAAGGTAGTTGACGGTAACATTTCGATACAAAGCAAGAGTGAAGCAAATAAGGAGAACCAGATGATGCACAAGGATAGAGGGGATCCAACCATTATACAAGCGATAATGAAGCATGTCCCACTGATCATATGCAAAGTAACCACATGAGAAGCTCAATGCTTCAAAAGCCCACGGCCAAGTATGTTCAACCAGCTGTGAGTGGTCAATCATTCCACTTGGCCCATTCCTTAACAACTCTCTGAACAAGATGAAGATCACTGCAAAAGAAAAGGTAATAGCAAGACACCCATGAGAAGAGAAAGGGGAAAAGGTATTAAAAATGACAGTCTATATGGAAATTCTCTGCTATCCAACAGAAAGAATTTTAGCAAAGAACCATCAATAGAAGTGTAAGGCAGTAGATTAAGGTCTTGTTTGGTAACTTTCTTCATAAGCATTTGTAAAAAAAAAAAAATGAAGACAAATTGAAATAAGATTCTCTCATAAACATAAATAAATTAGCCTATTCATAACTTCAAATATTTGAAGAAACTAAAATCATTTTTCTCATACAGGCTTATATGGATAAACTTATCCAAAGACAACCTAAATGAAAAACGAGAGACTTCTGGATATTCATGGTCAATTAGAAAACAAGACTCATTGAAAGCTTGATTAATGGAAATTATTGAAAAACTCTCCAGCCTCAAGCTGATGCATGAACAAGAAACCGAGTTTCAATTCATGCAAAGGTTTACTGAAGTTTGTATCACTCAGCCGTAGTCCATATAATAATAATAAGAATAATAATATTATTTATTATTATTATTATTACTATTAATTATTAATATTATTATTATTTATTTTCTTTACAAAAATAAATCCAATATGCCTAAAACTCTGCTCTCTGATTATGGAAATTCTGTTCACTCGCCCACAATGTCCCGTCTCAAAATTTTCCCTTTGCAAACAAAATCTTGACATGATATTTAAAGAAAAGGAAAAAGCCCCAAAAAATCGAAAGAACTTGAGGATGGAGTAATAGAGAAATAACCTGAAGCGGAAGTGAGGAGAGAGTGAAGAAGAGAGACGGAAGTGTTAACGAAGAGAGGTTCTTTATCTGCGGAGAAGAAGAACCGGATGAAGCAATTGGATGTCTGATAGAAGATTGAACCCGCGATGACAGAGAGAAGCTCCCAACGCTGATTCAACAAAATCTGAAAACAAACGGAGCCTAACCAGAGAAGGAGAGTGGCTACGAAGAATGTCTCCACCATGTTCCGCTTTCCACCACCCATTGGCCTTCCCGCTTTTGCTTCTTCTTCTTCGTATTCGCATCCAATCCAAACAAGCCGCTACTTTTATTCGGTTCTCTTCCAGAATTTTCAATTCTCGTCTTGTCAGTAATAAATTTGTCTTACCCACCCGTTGTTGGCCGTTGTCAATTGCTTGAGTTCAAGGGAGTGGTATCGCACACGTTTTTTGTGAAGTAAAAATCGAAAATATTTGATTTAAGAATAAAAAATTATAAAAGTAGAGTGTATGTAATTATTTTTAAACTTTAAACTTTATTTCACTTTAAATAATCTTTGAAAATATATCTAATTCTTATTTTCTGTTTTCTGTTGTTTGGTTTTTTTTTCTTACCTATTGAAGATTTGCTTCGTATGTGCTTTTTGTGAAAAAAATTAACTTATCCTTATTTCATATTTGTGAAATCTTGACTTCACACTTGAATATGAAAAAAAATAATATCTCAATAATAATATTTGTAATAAATTATGAATTTTGAAAATATATAAATATTATATATTATTAAATAATTAATTATCTTTTGATTAGGAGATATATATATTTTTATATGTGTTAACTTATATCTTAAACCTATGTATAATTTGATTAATTTTATTTGACAACTTCTAATATATAAAAAGGTAAAGTTGAGATGACAATTCGATTACTATTTTTAAAGATTTTTAACTTAGAATTTATTTTTATTTTTTATATGAGAATGAGTGAAAATAAAAGTAGAAAAACAATGACAGAAAATTTAAAGTTTTATGATTAAGCTAAAATGAATTATAAATAAAAAAAGTTTAATTATTTAAATTTTATTTAAAATATCATTTTTCTACAATTTTTCTTTTTTACTTTTTTTTTTAATTTCTCTTTTTTTTTTATCAAACACATCTTAGTATTTTTAGAGGAGAAAAAATCATTTCTACTTGATCATTATTTTGAATAGAGTAAATTTCTCTTTTTCCAAATTTAGAACATTTTTTATATTTTAATTTAGGTTTACACATGGGTTAGATGAGGCTTGCATATATACATTTTGTTGTAAAAAAATAAATCTTGACTAGTTTAAAAGTATTATGATATGATAAGATTTCTTGTAAGATATATTTTTATGAAAATTTATGAGTTTTTTTGGTTCTTTGATTTGAAAACATTGTGTGTTTAAGTAAAGAAAGTTAATTATTTTTCAATTTTCATAGTATTTTTGGCTATAAGATCTGAATTGCGAAGATAACTTAGTCACAGTGATTAAGTTTCAAGAAATTGGATTGTATGATTATATGTGTTGATTTGTGATTATTGTATTAAATGTGAATATATAATTGATTTTTATAATATTGAAAATGACAGGTCTTTTGTGTGAATGTATTATTTTTATATTGAATTAATTTATAATTTTGAGGGTAATGTTTAGATTTAATTTGATTGGAAACATTAGAAACATGGTATTGAACAAATTAAATTA
Source organism: Sphenostylis stenocarpa (assembly GCA_963425845.1). Taxonomy (NCBI): domain Eukaryota; kingdom Viridiplantae; phylum Streptophyta; class Magnoliopsida; order Fabales; family Fabaceae; genus Sphenostylis; species Sphenostylis stenocarpa. Next base: position 12,525,067 of record OY731406.1, read on the forward strand.
TGCAGTATGCTACTATCACAAATCCGTTCACTGAATCTAAATTTGCTTAGCGGATTTTAGACAATGTTGAAAGCATTTAAATTTCTCTCAACGTTTTTGGGTTCATCAACAGATTTTGGGTAATACCAGGGGTTCTATTTTGTCAAAATTACGGTAAACACTTCCAAATTTGCCCAATAGATTCTGGATAGTGTTAGAGGTTCATTTTTGTCAAAATTTTGCTCAGCAGATTTGAAATTTGCTAAACTATTTTCAAAAAATCATAAAAGTAGTTTTAAAATTCAAATTAAATATTTCATATATGCAAATCGAAACCCAAAAATAAGGAATCTAATAAAATATAAATTAGTTAAAAAAAATATGTCTAAAGAAAAATGTATGGTCAAATGGACAAAGGTCAAATTAGAAAAAAATTATATTTTGTTATAATGTGAGAAATGAGATGTATATGTCTTAAGTTATTAAACTAGATGTTATGAATTCGAAATAAGGTGTGTTGAATGTTATTAATTGTCTTGAAAAATATTGTTATAATATAAGAATTAACAAGGAGTATCTTTATCTTTACATATATAGTGTTATATGTATAGATATTGATTTGAGACTCGAGGAAATATCATTACTTTTAATCACACTTGAATCACATAAATGAAATATCAAGTGGTAAGAGTTGAACGAGGTTTCTAGTGGGTTAGTCTATCGTGTGAAAGAAAATTATATCTTGATAAGTCTTTTAGAAGTTTATCCTGGTCATACGTGAATGTATATACAAAATTGAGCACCCTTTACATTTGGAAAGTTGTGATGTGATAGATACATATCTATGATGTGTATCTAATTTTTCAGAAATCGTCTAGTGTTTATGTGATGTAGATTTGAGTTTATATGATCATGTGATGTGATAAATAAAAACTTAAAATTAAATTATGTTATTTTATCTTAAATTTAAATTTTTCATATTTAAATTGAATTATCAATTTAGCATGTGTATTTTGTTTATTATATTGAACGTTGAGTGTGTGTTTACATATAATATATTTTACATATAATAGACTTCCGTAAAAATAGGTTTAAAGTTACAAATAATATAAATTTATATTTTATTTATTTATGAGATGATATATATATATATATATATATATATATATATATATATATAAAAGCAGAAAAAAAATTATATTTTAAACTATTATGTATATTTTAATTATATATTTGTAATTTTTGGATTATTACATTTTAACGTAATAATAATTTAAAATTTTTCTTTATACTATGATTATTTTTTTAAATGATATTTTATTTAAATATATTAATATTACACTATAAATTAGTAAATTATTTTAATTTTTTTTATAGGTACCTTAAATGTATAGCTATCATTTTATATGTCATAATACATAGTTTTTTTTTCTGGTGAAAAAAATTGTATACGTTCTTAATTATTTATTTAAATAAAATTAAAACTTTTTTTAAGGACTTTTAAAGTTTAAAAAAAAATTAGTCTATATTTAACTATCTTTATCTTAATTCATATTTATTTTTATATAATTTCAAATAAAATATTTTAATAATGTATTAATTTTTTTTATTTTTTTTACACTTTCAACTCAATAAATCAATTATAATTAAGTTTATTTTATTTTTCATTATCTCAATTTTTTTTCCAAAATCAACAAAGTCTTATTTCAGCCAAAATTTAAATCATTTTGAATAAATCACAGGTCTGTCATCTGACTCAGTTAATAGTGGGTAATTTCGTAAACTTAGAAATTATAAAAACTAAATTAAAAAAGTAATATCTATATTAATATTTAATAATCATTGAATCCATACCATTTAATATTATAACAATATATGTCGTAAGCACATCTTGATAATAATTATTTAGAAAATTTTGGTATAAACAACAATATTATCTTAATATAATTTTAATACAAGTCCTATATTTTTTTTAAATAAAGAAAAAATTAGTAATCTTCTCTTATTTTAAATAATAACATAAAAAAATCCATATTAAATTAATATTTGTATTCATAATCATTTATTTTTTTCAAACAAATACTTTTTATTATTGGATTTTGAATTTCATTTAAAACGTTTATTTTTTTTAAATTAATTGATGATGAGAAAAAAAAACTTGAATACAAAAGAACGTCAGTGATATTTCCTTTTTTATATCTTTTATCAGTAATTGGAAGTTATCAATTTTGATAGATCTTAGATCATCAAAATTTATAGTTTTAAATAAATTTTAATCACCAATAAAAAACTCTTTTAAAAAGAAGAAGATAGAAGCTTATTCTAACCATCTTCATCCTGAGAATTGTTTGTTCTCTACACGTCAAATCATTTTTATTTTTTGGAAACATATAGAAAGATACAAATAGGGTGCCAATTATTTCAAGATGAATCTCAACCATTCATATACCATATGTGAAGAGAATATTCTTTATTTGAAATGAATAATTTGATATCACGTGTGATTTTTTATTTTATTTTCAACACTCAATTTTAGTTTTTAAATAACAGTGTGATTTTTATTTACAATATTTCAATCAAGCCAAATTGGATTTTCTAGATTTAAATACATAATTTTGATTTTCAATTTCAATATTAATTTGTTCACCAAAATAATAATGATAATATTTTAATCCGTTCAATTAGTATCATATCTACAAATTCTAACTAATAGAGACACTACAATAATTACGATAATTAAGAGATCTATGTTCACAAATAAATGTAGAATAAAAATACACACATGTGATGTTAGTATGTACTATTTTGCGATTCCGTGTTGGCAAGGTGTTAGGGTCCAAACATACGAAGCACAGTGAGAGTTCAAAACAAACGTGTGGAGGGAACAAGTGCCACGCGTGCGACATAGAAGTCCACTCTCTTCCACGTGGCGCTCCACGGAAGGCGCACCGAGATCGCGCGGAACATCAACCTCTTATCAACAAAATGCTCAAAACAACACTCCCCACGTTTCTTCCCTCTTTCTCTCTCCAGAGACTGCCAGCTTTGCACCGCCATGAACGCCATAGCAACTGCTGCAGTTCTCTCCCTCCCATTCTCCTTCTCTAGATCATCCAAGCTTGACACAAAAAGGGTTAAACCCACTTTTAATCACACTAAGTTCATGTTCCTGTTATGTATTTTCCGACCTGTTTTTGTAGATAACATTGTACTGTGTATCTTGAATTTCAGGGGTTGAAAGACCGGTTTAGACTGTTTGCTGTATATGGAGAGGAGATGGATAAGAAGAATGCATGGAGTGCGCTCTTTGATGTGGAAGATCCAAGATCGAAAGTGCCACAGAATAAGGGAAAGTTTTTGGATGTATATCAGGCCCTTGAAGTGGCAAGATATGATATTCAATACTGTGATTGGCGAGCTCGCCAAGACTTGCTTACCATCATGCTTCTCCATGAAAAGGTTTGAATCTACATCACTTGTTTATGAACTTTAGAATTATGTTTGATCATTCAATGAATTTTGTTCCATGTTTGCCTTGTTTAGTGTATATGAATTTTGAATATTTATTCACTAAGCCAATGGATCATATATTATATTATTATCGTTTCCCATTTCCTTTTCACTTCAGCAATACATTCCACTAGATGGTAAATTTTTTCCACTTAAAATTATGGGTGTAGGTGGTGGAAGTTCTTAATCCTTTAGCTCGTGATTATAAGTCCATTGGCACCATGAAAAAGGAGCTAGCGGAGTTGCAGGAAGAATTAGCACAAGCACATAGACAGGTACTGATCATTATCTGTTGAGGACTGATGTGCACAACATGAGCTGAGATGTTTTAGATTCATCTAACATGGTATGAACTTTGGTCGCAAGTTATTAATATGTGTCAGTATTCTTTTTACCTATTGAACAACAACAGGTTCATATATCTGAGGCAAGAGTTTCCACTGCTCTAGATAAACTAGCTTACATGGAAGAACTGGTAAATGATAAGTTGTTGCAAGAAAGAGGCACAACTGAAGTTTCCCAGACATCCTCTTCCCCCAGTACTTCTTTTAAATCTGTAGATGTAGAAAAGAGAAGACTGCAACGGAAAGGCTTGGATGTATCAGGTCCAGTTCAGTCATACCATCCCCACTTGAAGAATTTCTGGTATCCTGTAGCTTTCTCGAATGACTTGAAGGATGATACAATGGTTAGATAATGTCTATTATTCTTCGCATTATAAGATTGAATGTATTTGGGTCATCTGCTTCAATTTATTAAAATCTGTTGGAAGGGTAATTGATATGACAGTGGAATGTTGTCTTTCAACAAATAACAGATGAACTTTCTTTGGGAATAGCTTTTAATTAATGACTCTTTTCCTCCTTACCCTAATTTCAGTCCATTTGATTGTACCCAAGTGATTTTTATGAGGACACTATAATGTTTTGTTGTGGCACAATTTGACTAGTTTACCAATGAAAACCTTTGAACCATTTTTAGTTTCTCTTTTCTTTTTCTTTCCTTGCTTCTTCAATTTCTTGGGGTGATGGGTTTCTGTGTCATCTGAGAGACATCCTGGGAAAATTATCGTTTTACTCAAGTTACTTCAATCTAGATGTGAATTCTCGTCACTCATGAGCATGCTAATCTTTTTCTTTTTCAGATTCCAATAGAGTGTTTCGAGGAACCGTGGGTCATTTTTAGAGGGAAAGATGGGAAGCCCGGATGTGTTCAGAACACTTGTGCACACAGAGCATGTCCTCTGCACCTTGGTTCTGTGAACGAGGGTCGTATCCAATGCCCTTACCATGGTTAGTAGTCAGTTAATAATTACTTTTGGTTGCAACTTAAAGGAAATTTCTGCTTCAATGCATGATTATATCCTAGAAATGAATTATGCATTGGTTCATACAATATATGATAATATATCCTACCTAGCAATGGGTTATATGTTATACGCATTAAAACTTACAGGTTGAAAAATATCTAATGGTTGGATGTTAGGCTGGGAATACACTACGGACGGAAAATGTGAGAAAATGCCATCTACTCGACTGCTAAATGTGAAGATAAAGTCAGTGCCATGTTTTGAAAAGGAGGGGATGATCTGGATTTGGCCTGGCAATGATCCCCCAACAGCTACACTGCCATCTTTGCTACCTCCATCTGGGTTTATAGTACATGCTGAGGTATGTTATAATAAAATCTGACCCATTAGATATAGCAATTGGATATTCAAGGATTTCGATTATGATTCATGAGAAAATCTTTGATTTTTACTTGTGTTTTTATATGCCACAGATTGTTATGGAGCTTCCTATCGAACATGGTTTGCTTTTGGACAACCTTTTGGATCTTGCACATGCCCCTTTTACTCACACTTCAACATTTGCCAAGGGATGGAGTGTTCCCAGGTTTGTTTTGGATGTGTGTGTGTGTGTGTAAGGGGAAGGGTACTATTCATTTGTGAATTTGTAGTTTCTGAAAAACCACTTCTCTGACAAGGGAAGACACAAAATGAGAAATGGAATTCTGTCATGCACAGTATTCAATAGGTTGTTAAATTGATCTTCCAAGATATTTTTCTAGGCTTGGATCCCTCTTAACATAATTTAGTCAGTGTGTCATACACGTGTGTTCACATTGTAATTTTGCATGAAAGGATTGATAACTTGAGCTTTTTTTAAGGCATAAATATAAGTTTTATCGTCTGAAAAGATACATTTCTTGGTGACTTAGTCTCATAGCAATGACTTGATCTTGCAGCCTGGTGAAATTTTTGACACCTGCATCTGGCCTACAAGGATACTGGGACCCCTATCCAATTGATATGGAGTTTCGGCCACCTTGCATGGTTCTATCAACCATTGGAATTTCAAAGCCTGGTAAACTGGAAGGACAAAGCACAAGTCAGTGTGCCACACACCTGCATCAACTTCATGTTTGCTTACCATCTTCAAAACAAAAAACAAGATTGTTATACAGAATGTCACTGGATTTCGCCCCTGTGCTTAAGCATATTCCTCTTATGCAGCATCTATGGAGATATTTTGCAGAACAGGTAGAATATTTTTATTATACATGTTTTATATTATGTTGAAGATATGGGGAAACAAAAGGGAAAAAAAGTCCATACTAAAAGTGTAGAGCAGTTTAACATAAAAGAGTATGTGAGAAGTTTTTAACAAAATTGGACACATACTAGGAGTTAATTTTGATAAACTTCTTAATAATAAGTACTTATAGAAAAGGAAAAGAATATAATTTAATAAACTGAATAAAATCAAACTTCTCATATAAATTAAAATCAATGTATACACTTAAACTGTTGTAGAAGTTCCTTAATCAAACTTTGCTATCAGCATATATAAACTTAACAACAGAGCTCAGCACTTTTTATGAAAGTCTTGAACTCCTATAAACTAAAAGCTAATTCAAACTGGGCCTAAGCCTTATTCCACAGAAACAGAAGTGTTGTTTAGCTTTTATTGGATTAATATGTGGAATCAGTACTGAAAGAAAATACTACCCTAACCTTATTTTAACGTTTTTATTGTGTTTTAATGCCAACTTATTAAAGGTTTTAAACGAGGATCTACGGCTAGTGTTGGGCCAACAAGAGCGAATGAACAATGGTGCAAATGTGTGGAATTTCCCAGTATCCTATGACAAGCTTGGTGTAAGGTACAGACTATGGAGAAATGCCTTGGAGCGAGGAGATAAGCAACCACCCTTCAGCAAATAGAGTTAAATAAAGATTACAGTGCTTTTTATCTCACAGTCATGCTTCAACCAGCTTTTATTAACTAAAGTCGCTCAGCAAATAGAATTATTAATAGAAAGGCGAATTTGCACATTGCCTTTTCTTGGTTCTTTCAAAGCATTTCCACCACGCCATGCCGAAGAAACTACAACATTTGATCAGAGGTTGTCTTGTCTCCTCTTATTGAAGCCCCTTGTAAAAATAGCATCCACTGTACACCTAGCTTTTATTATTTCTGTGTACAGGTTCTACTCCATTTTTTACCCCACTTTTGCCATCCCAACTGGTGGCTTAACCTCGCACACAACACTGGTGCTTCTTGTATGACATTACAATCTTGGCTCAATGATAATTAAGAATTCTGATTGGTTTGGGCCCTTGAACTTGCCACTCTGATTTTTTTTTTCTTCCGTTTTAGTAGTAAAATATTTTGTTTGTTCAGATAATTGTAAGTTTTTCTTTTCATAACACCGCCAATTCCATAGATAAGTCAAATGAAGGATATTTTCGTTTACATCTTCAGATAACTGATCTTGGATTTTCATAAAGTCTCCACTTTTATGCTTTAGAAAGTTAGAAACTAAATGGTAGCATGTGGAATTTTTTATAACATTTCGAATAAATGTGCTATAATTTATTAGTTATTTATGATATTATTTATATATTTTTAATATTTAAATTTTGAAATATGGTAAATGCATTTTAAATTTTAATTTTAAAAACATTTACCCTGTAATATGAAATTAGGTATTTTTAATAATTAAGAAGACAAATTTAATAATGATCAAATCCTGAGAAGGTAATAACTAAGAAGAATCTATTAAAAATATTTAAAAATTATCTTTAGGATGATAAAAATAAAATGGAGGAGTGAGTCTACATGTATGCAAATCTATATTGGGGTGGACAATTGCATCCCTTAATTCTAATTTTACAATTAAAAATATTAGTTTTTTATTCACCTTCTGAATTTAATTATTAATGTTATTATGAAGTTACTGTCTAATGTATTACTATATGAAAAGTGAATATTTATGTATTATATACGACAACAATATTTTATTATTTATCTAATACAAGATATTTTATTTTTTAAAATAATTTGTCCTTGTTTAAGCAAAATAATGTTTAGAAGGGATATAATCGATAGATTTTATGTTTTTTTTTTTAAATTAAATATATTTTTTAGTTTCTCTATATTATTAAAATTACGACCACGTTAGGGTTTAGCTCTAAACGCTACTGCACAGTAAAAAAATCAAAACACAGAAGCCAAATTGGTGCACCACACTACAGATTTTAGCAAATCCCTCTCGATAAGTCGCGAAATCAGATAATTCGTTGATCAGTAAAGAAAGATGTCGATCTTCGAGTACAACGGGAGTGCCCTAGTGGCCATGGTGGGGAAGAACTGCTTCGCCATTGCTAGCGATCGGAGACTCGGGGTTCAGCTCCAGACTATCGCCACCGATTTCCAGAGGATTTCCAAGATCCACGACAAGCTTTTCATCGGTCTCTCTGGCCTCGCCACCGATGCTCAGACGCTCTACCAGCGCCTCGTTTTCCGCCATAAATTGTATCAGTTGCGCGAAGAGAGGGATATGAAGCCCGAAACCTTCGCTAGCCTAGTCTCTGCTCTTCTCTACGAAAAAAGGTGTTTCTCCCGATCTCTAATTTTATCAATTTTTGTTAGGATTCGGTCAATTGTGTACCTTTATCAATACTGTTTGCGTGTTTGCATCATCTGAAAATAATGTTGCATGTGAGGGAGAGAAGGAGGGAGAGAAGGAGGGAGAGAGATTTAGTATTGTTAAGATAATTCTCAGGGTATGAGGGAGACGTAGCATTATTGAAAGAATTCTTGGGCTTCTTATCAGCAAAACATAATAATATTGATGTTGTTATGAATCTGAGATTGAGAAACAATAAATATGGTCTAGGCATATTCCTACTTCGGTATGTCTCCTGTCAACAACACACTGGAAGTTGCATGTTTCATCCGAATCTGCTACATGTGTTTGACCAATGGTGTATATTTGAATTGACTCTGAACATTTTCTAACCGAACTTGCCGAGTAATTGAAAACTCTTGTAATTTGTGAACTTAAAAATGTTGTAACTCAATAAAAACATTGTGTAGAAGTGCTCTAGTTTTGTGTATGGCCATGCAATCTAAATGTGCTTCATTTTCCTTCGTAAGGTGTGGGAATGTGTAACTGAACATGATGTTAAATCAGGATGAACATCCAGTTTTCCATATTTTAAATAACAGTCGACTGACTAATTACAGAAAAAGAAAGAAACATATTTGTTGAAGCAAATGAAGACTCCATTATTTCAATGAAGTGGAAAAACGAAGTAAGATATATATGTTTGTGAAATAGTTGTGCATAATTTAGATGATATGCATAATTTTATTTTATTTTATATTTGTGGAAGTTATCATCTCACTTGATTACTGTAAATAAAAAATATGTTCTTTTGCATTTCAGGTTTGGTCCATACTTTTGCCAACCTGTAATTGCTGGACTAGGAGATGAAGATAAACCATTCATTTGCACCATGGATGCGATTGGAGCAAAGTAAGTTGAAGTATTGTATAATCTATGCCCTTATGTACTGTTGAGTCTTGAGGAAGGTTGGTGTTTTTGTGACATGGATACGAATTCTGATTCTTAATTCTATAATAGATTTCACATACTATTTATGCTTTTAGCTGGAGATTGGTGACTAGCAGCATCTGCAAACCTGAACAATATTGCTGAACTAAATCAGTTCTAGCTATTTCTGGTACTCTGGAATCACATGCAGAAGAAGTTTCAGAATATTTTCGTCTTTCTATATTTTTATGGCTAAATAATCATTGTTGTTGGGTGAAACAAAGTGGCACAACAGTCAGTCAGTAGATGGTTTTAGAAACTAAATACTTGGTGTGCTGAACATTTTATTTCTTTTCAACCTAATAATTTGTTGGAAAAAAATGTTTGAAGATTTTATTGAGATTTACAGTAACCCCTCCCATGTGCCCAACAGTGTTGCTAAATTGAACACTATGTATATACCTTTGACGGTGAATCAACAAATAACTGATTTGATCTTCCCTATTGGATGTACACCATACACTATATATTCTTGACTCTAATTTTTTTTTCAAGCTTTCTTATTTTTCAAATTTTAAGCAACTTTTTCCCCATTTATTAGGATAATCTTTTTGTTTTTCATCTAAGCCATATCTTTGTGATAGTAATGAGTAATACCTTTCCTTTTTATTTTACTTTTGCTGTGACAGGGAACTTGCAAAAGATTTTGTTGTGGCTGGCACCGCATCCGAGTCTCTTTATGGTGCTTGTGAATCAATGTTTAAGCTTGACATGGTTTGTCTCGAAATTTAATTTGTTGCTTTTAATGTCACATTTAGAAAAAAAAAATTGCAAATCCCGCAGTCATGTCTATACTTTGTTTGTGGTGTAATACTAAATTATGAAATAAATATATGCAAATGGACAAGTTCTTATGTTACTGAACGATTCGAGTAGTTCCTGGCATATATTCAGAATATCATTCATGTACAATAGATGGGATCACATGATGTATCTCTTAGGAGACAACGATAGCCTAGAAAATGAAAGAAGTTAATTATCCATATCTAGAAAAAAAAATCATTCTTTTTTATATAGGACTTGTATTTGGAATACTGTTTTATAACAAAATCTTTTGTTGACAGTAGCACTAGCAAACCTATGTTGCATTTACAGCGAAGATATCTAATCATTCAATCACACTACACAAAAATCAAGCTAGTCATTTATTTTCATTTTTTAATGTTGGTAGTAGAGCTGCGGCATATATAAATAATAAAAAAAATGTTAATCGATTATTTCACCAAATAATCGATTAAACCAGAGAGGATTGGGTTCTGACGTATTTGGCTCTGTTTTAGGAACAAATAGACCGTTTAAAATAGCGTCCCAGACGCCTCTATCAACAGACTCTAGAAAAATTTGCATACGTACCTTCCAGAAAGGATAATTTTGACCCGCAAAAAGTGGGGGTCTGTTGATAGACGCACCTTCGGCAAAAGTTTGATTTTGTCCGGCCATTTTCGAAAATTTGAATGACTATCAAAGCAAGCTCTGATACCACTTGTTAGAATCGCGCAGCGGAATGTTCGCGTGGTCGGACAAAAACCAAGAGGGGGGGTGAATTGGTTTCTTAATGAAAATTAGGTTTTCAAAATTTTCCTCAAATTTTACCGATTAAAAACTGTGTAAATGTAAATAGAGAAAGATAGAAATCTTACACAGGAGATTTATACTGGTTCGGATCAAAAGACCCTACGTCCAGTTGCTAATCACTCAACAGAGGATTAACGCTGTCACTATAAACAAATTGTTACAAAACAAATTACAATGGAAAAGATAAAGTTAAAGATAACACCTCTCTTGAAATCCACAAGAGATGAAGAACGGTTTTCCCCAGAGACGGCACAGCACACAATCCACTAAGAACTCCACTTAGTGATTCTTATCGCTTCTAGCCCACACCAGGTTCAGAAAGCCCTGAAGAACAGCTTTCCCCAGAGACGGCACGACACACAATCCACTAAGAAATCCACTTAGTGATTCTTATCGCTTCTAGCCCACACCAGGTTCGGAAAGCCCCCTTTCCTTGCAACAAGCAGTTCTACGGCACTCACGAGCACTTAACTTTTGTATGGAAAAGGTTGTTCTTATTTTCTGAGTGCCAAAGGAGAGTTTAAGTAGGGAAATTAGGGTTTAGGAATTGGGGATTTCGAAACTAGGGTTCTTGATAATTGGGTTTTCGAAAATAGGGTTTGTTTGAAGTTTAAAATCGAAACAGATTGAAATAATCGATTATTTGGAGTAATAATCGATTAAAATAGAAGCCAAATACGTCGGAACCCAATCCTCTACGGTTTAATCGATTATTTGGTGAAATAATCGATTATTCGTACGGAATAATCGATTATTTTGTTGTTTAATCGATTAAAGCGATGAGTTTTAGACGGAAAATGGTTTTCTCACTTGTTTTAATCGATTATATACCTATTTAATCGATTAAAGTCGAGCTCTGAATGATAAATTTGAGCATTTTGAAGCTTCTAAGTTACAGACTATGTACCGGCTATCTTAGACTCTAAAATTACAGACTCAATCAAACTAAAACAGAGTTATTACAATACAGAAATCATCAATCTTCAATCTTCAATACTCTAAGTCTTTAAGCTCTTGGATCATCATCAAAATCAACATTTTTCATGATCATTATTTGCAACATTAAGTCCTTGAATGTTCAACAGTGTACAATGCCTAAGTTTAGGGGCAAAGTTATTGTATGGAATAAGATTTTCTACGATAGTAGTATAGAACCCAATTCTGGGATTTAAATGAAAGTTGCTACCTAACAGAGGCTCAATTTTTCAGTTGATTTCCTAAGTTCTCACACATTATCATTGTGATGTATTCTTGAAATTTTAAAGATATTTTCAAAAAAATATTTCATGATCTTTAATGAGAAGAAGATTGTTCATGCTCCCTTGGTTTCTTAATTGTGACTCAGGAACCAGAGGAACTGTTCGAGACTATCTCTCAAGCGCTGCTATCATCGGTTGATCGAGATTGTTTAAGTGGCTGGGGTGGACATGTTTATCTTGTGTAAGCTTGTGGTTTCTCCATTTCTCATCATAGTTGACCATAAATTTTTGGCATACTGCTGTTACCATTTTGGAATTAGGCACTAAGCATTCATATTTTATACTTCATGTACTTACATATGTGAGTATGGTTGATGATACTTTTGCCATAGACAAAACAATTCTGGCATATTTTGGTACATGTTACTCTTTAAATTTCTACTGTCACAATTAATTTTCCTAATTATGATAGATTAGACAGCTACATATTTTACTACATGGATGACATGAAAAATTAGCAATGCTGACATTATACAGAATAAAGTGATAAGGGGCTTATGTCATCCGTATTCTGATTACTGAATTGACTGCTGTAATGATTTGAAAGAAAATCTTGTAATTTTACTGTTTTTCACCATTATTGCTTATATTTTTTCTTATTCTATATATTTTTTTAAATCTTCTCCTTAACTACGGTATTTGCATTTGTATTGCATTTAGATGTTTATTCTAAATGTCATCTTTTTAAAGACTCATTCAAATATTTGGTCTTTTGGTTTATTTGCTGCAGCACCCCAACCGAAGTAAAGGAGAGGATATTGAAAGGAAGAATGGATTAACTTTTAAGCGTGTCTAATTTAGACGTACTCCTACTTTCCGAGGTGTCTGAACGTGAAACGGGAATTTTATTGAATGGACCTTCAATCCCGTTTCAAATAGAAAAACAAACAACATGCTATAAGCCAACCGAGTCACCGATTTCTTATCATTTTGTACTTATCTTGAATATAAACGAAGATCATTTACCATCAATTGTGCACCTTGTGATTGTGGCATTTAACAAAATGTACCTTGAAAAGTACTTCGAATTGTTTTGTTTTAGTCCATTGTTTAGATTATCAGTGAAAATTCATTAGTCAAGGGAGTCTTGTGCTTGTATTTATTACATTTTTTATGCTAGGTCTAAGGAAAGATAACATACCTTGAGTTAAATTTTGGCATGTCAGTAGACCAGACTTTGCGCGTATTTATTACATTGTTTATACTAGGTCTTGGGCTAACGTTATACGCTAAATATCATATTTGTGAAGCATGTGAAAAGCAATAGAAGCGTCTTAAGAAAAGCATTTGAAGCTTGTTTAAAAAATATGGTATTATTTTTGGTATTGAATTTTGTACCATATATGTCGTTGTCTATTTAGAGGCTTCAATATATTTAGATAAAAAATTAAGCTTATTAATATATTTTGAAGTAGGCTTAGTTTATTTCGAAGAATTTATAATAAAGTAAGTTTCTAAGTAGACCTTTAGAGTTTAATCTTTCAGATTGCTCACATTTGAACCGAAGGCATGATTGGCCAACTTATTTATAGTTAGGTTAAGTCTGACTGGACCTATTTTTATGGTTAAGAAATGGGAAGGGTGTGATTAGAAAAGAAAGCCCAAGGTGAAACAGTTATAAAATAAATTTTCTAGTTATTAAAATTTAAAAAGCTAAAGCTTATTTTTAAAATAATCAATAAATAAGTCCTAAATTTCTTAAATGTGTTCGTTCAAAAGTGAGATTAAAACGTTTTGCGCTATCTTCGCCTCATTCTCTTATGCATGAGCATGACTGACTAGGATGTAATGTATGTTTACTGCCTTACTTATGCGTAAATTGCATGATTAATAATTCATACCGGTGCGAATTGTAGGGGTGGAAGTAAATGTCATGTACAATAATAAATGGCATCCAAATACTGATGAAAACATATTTTTATTTTTTTTTACTTTTTTTTCTTTTTTTAATTGTTTTAAAATACAAATAGAAAATAAAAATAAAATACTTTCACGATAATATAATAGAAGAGATATAAAATTAGTATGCTTAAATTTTTAATTAGATTCCAATTAAAAGAAATTAATTGTAAAACACTAAATATTTTAAAAAATCAACAGTAACATGCGAATTTGAAATTTAAAATCCAAAAGAATTATCAAAACTGGAAAAAAAAATAATACAATGCATAAAGAAATGGTCTTTCATGAGACAGTAGCATTTTGTAAAGTGACAACATTATAATAAATCTTAACATCTATTAAAAAATGCTAAGAATCTCTCCAGCGTAGATAATTTATTAAAAATCACAATTTGTATATTTTATTTTTTTCATTTAATAAATTTTGATTATAATTTTATAAAATTCAAAAAAATTAATTGAAAATAGTATGTTAAAAAATATATTAACACTTTTCTTACAAATCAAGGTCAAACACTCGTGAAGTACATTAGTATACTTTACCAAGCAAATTGGGTTGGCTGTGAATAGGATTCATTAACGCCTATTAAATATCCCATTGAAAATACGTATCAAGCTAACAGAAGGTGCAAAGCAAAATTACAGGTTAGTAGAAGTTCAATTCTGATATGCAACATAAATATCATTATACGTAAGAAAACATTGAAGAAATAATATGCAAAGATTACAAGAGTTGTTTATTGGAAGTGATAACAAAAATAACTGATAAGCCAACAAGAAAATATGGCCTAAAAATGTCAAAACAAAACTGAATTAGATGCAATAGTAGTTCTAAAAAACAAAATTGCATTATGAGTAGATCAAGCTCCAACTACTTCAGTGGCTCCCTCGACCATTGTTTCATCAATGGGCCTTTCCATTTTTGTACCAATATCTTCTGAGTAATCCCCGTGAATCTAAAAGGATTAAAAACATAAAGTGTAAGTAAAATAATGGAGGGGAAAAGTGAATCCTCAATCAGCAATAAAAACTTTCGTCCAAACACTCAATAATGCAATGATGGATCCCACAATGATTGACTGTTTCATTCAGGTACAAGAATCATTAACTCGATGAAACATTCATTATACATAAGAAGAACAGAGGGGTAAGTAAATTTTTTAATGAAAAGGGTATACCTCCATCAATTTCCCTAGATCAAATTTTGGAGCTTTCAGGATCTTAACTTTACGAATAAACACATTCTGGAGAGGATAGATACTAGATGTTGCCTTCTCAATCTCTTTTCCAATCATCTCAGGGATGAACTTACGGACCAGTTCTTTCAAATCACAGGATGTCGCTTGGTTGATCATTATCTCTCTCATCTTCCTTCGAATCTGAAAAAATAAAGGTGTGTTTTACACTATCAAATATACATTATCACCTTCCAACAAAAAAAAAGAGAAAAAAAAAATGATTAAGATAACAAGAGGCAAAACCCATTTTCTAAATGTAAAGATCCGACAGAGAATCTAGTAAATTGAGAGAATATTCGAAGTAAATTATAAGAGTGAACAATTAACATATGATGATATTTTTCTCCCAAAAAGTAATTGTAATATTGTTAGAGTAAACAATTAACTTAAGCTCACATCCTTCACATTTCTGATATTATATCTCAGATACTTTCAATATTGAGAGAGATACAATTAGAAAGCATGTTCAGGCAAGTTCACATAAATTAATGCTGGAAGATATCCCGATCTCAATATATTAGAAAAACATATTGAAAAGAAACCAACATTGCATATCACAACTAAGAAAGTGAAAGTGATTATACCTGTCTAACTTGGCTTGACTGTGCATAACAGGTCCTCTTCACCTGGTTACTACGCCTCTTAGTAAACCCAATGCAGAACATCCTCAAAGTATAATTATCAGTGGTCTTCACATCCGCATGAGCCTCGATTAAAGTTTGCCATTTTCGCACCAATGACCTCAACTTGTCATTTGTGAAATCCATCCCCTACAGTTACAGAGATACAATCAAAACAAAGAATAACATCACGCAAGTCAACAACAGTGACCAATAGGAGAAGCTCAACCACCATCATATTCATACCCAGAAATTCGTCAGCACATTTCTCCCTTGAACATCCTCAGCCCTCAACCGAATCTTCTTGAATGCATGGTCCTCGTCACCTTGAAGATCAGCCAGTGAGACCTCAAACACTCTATGTTTAAGTCCATCCGAAGCAATCTGTAGTTAAATTAGCCATCATGCCACTATCAATTTAAGCCCACACCAAGCTCAGCAATTTAAATTGCATGTAACCTTAATCACTCGTAGCAATATTGTTATAAATTATAAGAGTTTTAATCGCATTTTTTTAACCTAAAAGTGTTAATCGATGTAAAAATAGGCCCCTAATAAAAAAATCCAAGTACATCAAATTGTCAATATTTCATCAATAATAAATCCATAAATTAATCAATGTCATGTTGGTTCTTAAACATATATTAATATTATCATTTAAATTGCACGTTGCATATAACCTGCTGGATTAACGTGAATGATGAGTTCCACTTTTAGGGATTTTTGTGTTAGGTTTCTTAGTTTCAGGGATCCATCCACAAAATTTAACTATATGTTAGTGTCAATAGATGCAGATAAGGCAAGGATCACTGAAGCATATAATGTATATATAAAAAGGAATTGGCGAAAAATGATAGAAAAATAAAATAAAATTGTAATACCTTAGTGCCCTGGGTACGAGTGACAAGGGTTTTGCCAACATTCTTGACCTGGAACACAGAAGGGGCCTTGATATCGTACCAATCCTTCTTCGTAAAAGGATCAGCGCTGAAGAAGAAAAAAAAAAGAGTTAAAGAGAAAGTTATAAAAAAAATGTGAAAGCTAAGAAATGAAGGGTACTAACGCCTTTTTCTTGCCACCCTTCTTCCCTTTAGATATCCTCTTGTTCTTTCCCACAGCCATGGCTTTTCTACGTCTTTGCTTTGCACCACTTCACTCCAAATCGAATAGGTTTTCCTTCTTCCCTCAACATATATATATATATATATATATATATATATATATATATATATATATATATATATATATATATATATATATATATATAGGCATATATAAGTGTTACTTTTATTTCTATAATTGAATATAAAATATGCAAAAGATATTTATGGTTTTTTCTTTTCTGTTGATATTTATGAGTTTCAAAAAAAGTATTTAAGGAAAAATGTTGAACGAGTTATATGGACTTATTAGAACATTTCAGTTTCTTAAATTAATTATTATAAAACTAAAAAACTCATTTATATATTATTTTTATGATTAAATGAATATTTTACTTTGTTGATAAATGATTTTTCTCTTACAAGAATATAGTTCTTTTCATTCAACTATAGAAACACAATATTTTATAAGGAAAATAAAGTAAAAGATTGATAAGTTTCGAGTTTTCTGTTGTGGAGATTATTTATAATTTCACTTAAGAAAAGACTGATTCTCTATTGAAAGGGAATGGATCCTTCAAAATGTTTCAAATAATCAACAACAATGTTTACCTACCAAACCAAATGTCGTATTAGTCATACCTTCAACACTAATAATTTATTTCCTTTGATGTAGGTTTTTCTAATTTGAATAGGAGATCATATGATTATGAATACAAAAAATACTAATTCAAGAAGATATAATTAACAAGGCTAATGACTAAGAGAAATGATTCAAACCATACAACAATTTTTTTAGAAAATATTCTATCTATATATTAGACTAAATTATACTATAAAGATTAAAATTTTAGTGTGGTGAGATAATATTTTTAGATTTTTCTTTTTTCTTTTTGGTTATCTTAGAATTGGTTAAACTTACTATATTTTAGATTTGAGTAATGTGTAAACAAAACATATAGTATTTGGAAACATTAACAAAGAATATTCATATTTATTAACTACTGACTTTTAAAATATATATCATCCAATACAACAGTTAAACAACTTATTAATTCACGGTTCAACTTATAATCTTTCTTCTAATTAGTCTAAGTAACAAATACATTACTAAAGTTTGTAATGCTCAAAATATATTTAATCGAATGGATTAGCTTCAAAAACATGATAAATAGTGAGATTAGTCATTACAATATAAGTGAAATCAAACCAAATCTAATCGATTTATTAAAGTCACCTAATTGTGTTTATAAATAAGTCTATTTTATAAAATGATTATTATTTTTAAATAAAAATAAAAGTATTATATATATATATATATATATATATATATATATATTATAAATTAATTCATTAAGAAATCTAATTATTTTATTAATAAATATAAGAATATGTTATAATACTAATTTATTATAGAATTTAATGGTTAAGATAATTATTATCTTAAATATTAGATCATTTAAAAAGTAATGACAATATAAAAAAAATATTTGATTAGTGAATTAATTTT
The DNA here is from genome assembly GCA_963425845.1 of Sphenostylis stenocarpa. Classification (NCBI taxonomy): domain Eukaryota; kingdom Viridiplantae; phylum Streptophyta; class Magnoliopsida; order Fabales; family Fabaceae; genus Sphenostylis; species Sphenostylis stenocarpa. Next base: position 12,543,663 of record OY731406.1, read on the forward strand.
TTATAATTTATATATTAAATCATTATTAAAAATAAATATTAATTTTTTAATATAACTTAGTTAAAAAAATAATTTTTATGTAAAAATAATTTGTTTAATTAATTATTATTTTTTACAATTTTTCAATCAAACAAAAATTTATAGTTTGTTGACTTAATATAATATTAGACTAAATTAAAAATTATAATCTGTTTTAAAATATAAACTAATTTAGTTCATTGACTTTTTTTTACTTGGGGATTAAGTTAAGTTAGGTCAAATCATCCTTTTGACTACTAGAATAAGGCGTACACATTTTTATTGTAATTCATGAATGTATTTAACCACTATTTTGAAAATTGATTAGTACAACTAATTCGATTGGGAATAAGTCTAAAAATGAGTCTATTGTTTTAAAATAATAAGATTTAAATTGAATTGGTATAAAATTGAAAAATTGATACAAAATCAGTTAAAAAGAAAAAATCAATTGGATTTTTTTGGTCAATTTAGTTAAACCAGTATAAAGAATAATTAAGTTTTAAAAACCTTGGATTAAACATTAAGTGCGCTTCGTAACAAGGACCCAACTCAATTCAAGTTAGTATGATGGGCCTGAGTGATAAACTATCGAGTTTCTGCAGGGCCTTGAGAAACCCATCCTCATTTATCGTAAAAAACGGAATAGAACTCTTATAAGAGATAAGAGTGAGTGAAGATCAAATCAAAGAGAAATCTGCATCCATCTTCAATCGCCACTAGCTCGAAGAAGAAACCATATCTTCTACCAAGTCAACCCCCTGATTTATTCCATAAGAAAATAATTTTTGAATGTGTTTCATTTTTGGAGTAAGTTATTTATATATCCAGTTCCTTCCTTCCATTTTTCACTCTTATCATATTCCAATGATTCCCCTTAAAATATAAAGCAAATCATGGGAGTTGAGGGATATAAAGTTTTGTCTTTTGTGGCAAATATTTATGATCAACTTGTTAACCAAGATAAAGTTGTTTTAGTACTAGTTCTTCTAAAGTCTTATTATTTACGGTATTTGACTGGAATGAATTGTTGGATAACGAGAGTATACTGTCTAATACCATCTTTAATTGGAATTGTAAATATTTAAATAAAGTATTAGTTATTTTTGAATTTTTTCTTTCGAGAAATTTGACGTGTTTGACATAATAAATGTATTACATTATCAAACAACTTATAAAAATAAACAAATCAAAATAAATAAGGAATGAAAATAAAAAAGAAAATAATTTTTTTAAAATTTATTAAGAAAATTTTTAATAAAGTATGATCAACAATCAATTATTTAAAAATATGTGATATAAAAAAATATTTTTTAAAATTAAAAATAATTTATGTAAATTATTTTTATTAAAAATATCTTAAAAAATATATATCAATAAAAAACAAGTCATGTGAATTATTTTTATTGAAAATGTCCTAAGAATAAAAAAAATAATTAAAAAAATATATCAATACAAAACTCAGTTAATTAATTTAAATAAATTATCTTTAAACAACTCAATATAAATAATATAAAAATGTATGAATATTAGATTATTAAAGATGCATGAATATTAGGTTAGAATTAGATTGTCAAATAGATCACTAGTTAACTCAAATTTTTTAATTATTTAAAGCAACTCCAATAAGAGTTGTTTATGGGCTTAGTTGTTTATAAGCAATGCTACTTACAATAAATTATAATTGGAGCAATTCGATGTGATAGTAATAATTTTGAAAAGTTAAGCACTACATTTTGTAGAAACAACTACTTTCTTCAGAGTTGTTTTTCATAAATTTTTTTCAATTTGTTCATGCGGTTCTCATCAACACAATTCTAACAAATCAGAAAATACAACAAACCGGAGAAGAATACTCACCCGAAGGTAGTTCGCTAGTGCCTCACAGAGGTAGGTTCCACCTTGAAATCGGAGCTCGCTCTCTCCATATAAGCTTCCACCGAAAGCAAAATATATTATTTATTTTATTTTAAATATATTATATATTTAATTAAATTTTTTATTTAAATTTTTTAAATTTAAATATATTATTTATTTTATTTTAATAATTATTATATTATAATTATTACTGATGTGACATAACAGGTCCCATTAAAATCAAAAGTGGTAATTGAACGATGAGTTACTTATAAGAACCACCATTAAAGTGAATTTGTAAAAAATTTTAAAAAATTGCTTAAATATGATGTGATACCGTAGATCCCACTTAAAAATCTAAGGTAGATTTTTATAAAAACCCATCGTTAGAAATACTCTTAAATGGTTTGAGTATAGCACAAATACAACACACCAAAAATTCAAATTTATAATTGGATATATATAATAAATATCAACTTCAATATTTGTACCTTTATTTTTGCATTAGATATTCTATTAAGTGTTTGTTTAATAAACTAATAAAACATGAATGTTATATTGTAATACTAATATAATATTATTTGTTAGATAATATTTGATTTTAACTTTTTAAAATATAATATTTTTATTTAAACTTATTTTTTGAAATAATTTATTTGTTATTAATTATATTTAAATGAATTAATTGATGGCGTGTATATCTTTATGGAATATATTTTATATATAAATAGTTTTATTATTTGATAAAATACGAAAATCTCATCTATTAAAAGTAACTATCTAAACCATTTAAAAGTAATCAATAATAATGTTGTATGATATATAATGGACATATTTTTCTCACACTCTTAAATGTTTTTATATATAATATATTTTTTAAAAATTATCACAAAAATATTATTTTTTAAAATTTCATTTATAAAACTGTATTATTTTAATAGAAATCCAGACACTTGAGCGTAAAATTTCCGCTAATATTAACGTCTATGCAGTTTTTACTTTAAAAAAACTATATGCAGTTTAGAACCCTTTAAACATGTGCAATTCCATCTTTTACCTGGTAAAAAACAAATGTTATATTTATATTAATTGTAAAATAGTAGTATATATTTTTAGAATTTATATATTTATAATATATTTTATTTATATAATATTATATATTTTAATTATATTAGAATATATTTTTCTTTTAATAAATTTTTAAGATTAAAAATTTTAAAATAAAAAATTAAAATAATAAAAGTAGTTTAAAAAAATTAAATACATTAATATTAAATGTGAAATATATTATAATATTATTTTTTATTTAGATAATTATTATGATCATGATCATTAGGATAAAATTAATATATATTTTTATTTTATTTAGATTTCATTGATTTTTTTTTTCAAGATAATTCTGTGATAGGTTTCCTAATTAGTCATATTGCACAGCTAGGTTCAGAGAAATGAATATATGTAAAAATAGGTCTGATATATAATAGTATTTTAAGTAAATGAAATAAGTATATATAGAAAATTTAATAATATTTTTCTCAAACATATTTTTTTTATTAGTATAATACACAACAATAACAAATATTTGAACGATCCATTTACTACCTAGTAGATAAGTTATAAGAAAACCTGTTTATTTGGTTATTTGTAAGTTGGTTGTCAACTTATTACCAACTCACTACATCTATCTCAACTATATTTTATGGTTATATTAATCATCTTTTAAATTTATATAAATATATTATTAAAATATTTTTATAAATATAATAAATACAAATATTTTTATAACTAAATTGATGGATTCAGATAAGTTGGTTGTTAGGTGACTTCATCTTTTACCATGATCATATGTAAGTGTCTATTTGTTCTTAGGAATTTTGTAAATCCAAGTTATCTCTCGGATTAGTCATTTTGTATGCTCTTGGTTCAGTTATTGTCTATGTTGCATATTGAAATAATAAAAGTTAACATATAATAATCAAGATAACATAGTAAAATAGTTTAGATAGAATATAAGTTTTTACTTATATTGACAAGGTTTTTTTTAGATTTGCATTCTTGAATCATCTCATAAAATTTTGTACAATGTATTGAATGTAGTACTCATGAGGTGTGACATACCTCTTTAGGTTTTTTAAGAAAAAATGTCAAGCATCTACAGTTTCACCTTCAACAATCACAAAAACAATGAAAAGTATGTTGTTTCTTTCGTCTTGTGTAATAGCTAGTAGTAGGGTACTCCTATATTTGTCATATATAAATGTCTTATTCACTTGGATTAGTGATTTGCAATACCGAAAGTCATCAATGCATGACAAAGGTTCAACTAGTTTTTTAAAGTATACCTTATCCTTGGCAGAATATGGTTGTTGTGTAGTCAATCGGTAGTAGAAACGAGTAAAAAATTGTAACATGACTTATAATAGACTAAACAATTTATTGAATGATTTTTCCCAATTGCCGTAAATATTTTCAATTGTTTGTTGCTTTGTCAACAAAACTTTTTTGTATGTCACAATATATCTTATTGAGAACTATGAGCCATCATAGTTGTAATAGGAATAGAAGGGTTCGCGTCCATAATTTCATGAATATGTTGTGAAATTATGCGTGACCCCAACTTATTGTAATCTTATGATATCAAATACTAGCACATTCTCATGTTAAACATATCAAAATTTATATATCAAAATGTAATTACGTCGCACATTCTCATTCAGATTTCGATTCTTATCTTAGACTGTAGATAAATTTACGTGGGTAAATAAAGTGGGAGAGGGTCTATAAGGATAAATAGTTATTTTTTTAATATTATTTTTCAAAAAAAATTATATAATTTTTATTAAACAATTTCAATAATTTTTATTATATAATCTTATAATTTATTTGTATTTTTCTAATTTTTTACATCAAAGTTATTATTAAATAAATTATTATTCATATAATATCTTATATAAATTTATTTTTTATTTATTACTCCTATAAATTATTATTTTTATCAATTTTTTTATTCAATTTAATTTATATTAAATAAAAATTAAATATTATATATAAATATCTCTATATATATTAAATATATTTATATTTAGTATATTTATAAAAATATATTAATAATACAATTATATAAATATATTTATATTTATATTTATTTGATATAATTATATAAATAAATATTTTAAATATATATATATATATATATTTAATATTTATATTTATTAAATATTTTTATTTTAAAAAATTATTAGAAATACAAGTCAGAATTCGTCTTGCAGGAGACTGAATTATGACCCTTTTATAAAAAATGTGTTATTTTTATAAATTTTGTGCACAATATGCTATATTTAGATATTTATGTAATACTACATTAAAAAAAATTCTTAAATCTAATTTCAAAAAAGAATATGATGATAGTAATAAAAAAATATAATAAAGATATGTTCTTGGATAAAATAAAAGACGAACACACAAAAAAATTCATCTAGAATATTCTTCCAACACTAAATTTTACAACTTAGTTTTGTATTATATTATTTTTATTAATATTAATGCATATCATTTTATTAATCACTCTTATATATTTTTATTTTTTTATTTGTAAATTTTAAAATATCAAAATATTACAGATAAAATTATTTAATAGTTAAATTAAAAAAAATGTAAAACAACTTTTGTATTTTAAAAATAATACAAGACTCTTCTTGATAGCTCAATCATGATATTTAAAAATAAAAAAAATCTTATAATATGACTCTATTTAAAAAAAAATTAAAAACTAAAGTAGTGTTAAATAACAACTCGGTTTATCATAGATTCAAGGTTATGTTTATGTTGAAAAAAATTAAATTTTTTTAATAATAAATTAAAATGAATCTGATTTAGTTAATCGGTAAATTAAATGGGTTCGAATTAAGTTAACATATTTTTTTCAATCTTTAATATTTTTATTTATTTATATGTTAGTATAAATCTCTCACACACACTCTCTCTCTCTCTCTCTCTCTCTCTCTCTATATATATATATATATATATATATAAATAAATAGTAAAACAACCCACTTAACTCATTATTTATATTAGGTGAATACATATAACTAATTTATTTTAATAATTTAAAAAGATAAAATAAAAAATATATTTAAATAAGTCATACCATCTAATCTACTAAATTGTGATACATTAATGATATCTCTCGTAAACTTTTATTCTATTATCCACACTCAAGGGAACGAACGAGGATCAAACAAGTTTTAAATTGAAAAAGTATGCTTTAAATTTTATTAAAAAAATCTAAAAAAATTATATTTTTTAAATTTATTATCAAAAAGTAATGTTACAAATTTATCGTAAAAAAAAATAAAAATGCTACGAGAAGTGGAGTACCTCGAACGTGCACAAAATTCTTGAATGAATCAAAAACTGTCGTTTGTGGCTAGATCTGAGCCTTCAATGTCAGAAATCAGATCATCTAATGTGGGAAAGTGGATGAGAATAGGAAACGTATCCAAACCCTACCCCTAGAGTGAGTCATTTTTTTACTTCTAAGTTGAGAGGAAACGAAGAGATTTGTTTTTCTCTCTGGTTTGGCGCCTCACGGTTTGTTCATGCTGCGTGTGTTTCTGTCGCTGATTTCTGGTGAGCGAAGAGCAAACTCTTAACCTACAAATTTGTTTGTTTCCTGTTTCAAGTTCTCTCTTTGCTTTCTTGCTCTATGTCATGATCACATGCTGCATTTTTTGTTTTCTGCTTATTTCGTTCTCACTGTATATATTACCGTTTTCTATGTTTACGATTTTTCTAGGTCTTTTTATGCAAATGGTTCGATACTTCCTTCGTTTTTTTTTTTTTGAAGAAAAAAAATGCATTATTTTCGTTTTTGACCAGTTTTGCTTGCGATGCTTTGCTTTAATTTTGAAAGTACTTTTACTATACTTACTCTTGACGCTGTGTTTTTTTTTTTATTATTATTATTGTTGAGGAAAGTTTTTGAAACGAAATTATAATATAAAAGTCCGTATAGAAAACGGTCACTCTTCACTTCTTGATGAAGAAATTTTATAGAGTAAAATACTAGACTGAAAAACAGTTAGCATTTTCTATCTATATATTTCTTTCTTTTTTTCTTTTAAAATAGGCCAGGGACTTGAATGGTCGTGCAGTTAATATGGCAAAATACGGGGAAACACAAAATGGATAAAAGGTAGGGAGAATCCTTTAAAGTAGTATTCCATTTCTGTACAAATTTCCATCAGTTTGAAAAGAAATAAGTTCATTGCCTACTGAATGCATTCTCATCAGTGCCATACTCAAATCCTCACTGAATCAATTGCATTAGTAATAAATAGTATTAATTGTTCTTGAATATCTCATGCAGCTCTGTGATTCTTGAATATGGGCAACGTCATTGAATCGTTTGCTTCGGGCTTAGGACAGACTGTTGGCAAACTATTTAATTCTCCAATTGAATTTCTTTCCGGGAAGTCTTGCAGGTAAGACCATGCAGTGTTATTCTACTTTCATTATGATGTATACATTTCTTCACTTTCCACTTCATGATTGATATATTCGTCTTTGGATATCTTTCAGCTCAGTGTGTGGACCAACATGGGATTTCATGTGCTATATCGAAAATTTTTGCATTGCCAATATCCTGAAATTAGCCATGGTATTTATGCTGTCGTACATTGGTGAGTTCATCTGCTTGATAGATTGCAATTTGCAACATGGTTTGTTGTAGTACTTAACATAAAGCTAGCACCATTTAATATCTGAAATTGGGTATGTATGTTCTTTTTACTTGCAGTTCTGTTGTTCTTATATCTGGTGCATAAATTGGGCATATGTGGATGTCTTTGCCGGTCTTCGTGCAAAATGATATGGGCATGTTTCTCTTCTTGTTTCCATGTTTGGGAGTACTCTTGCACTTTCTTGTGTATGAAGCTACACAATATCAGGAGAACAAGAAGAATAAGAAGAAGAGTCAGAATGGACATGAATCGAAATTTCTACTTTAAAACTGGAGAAGAAGATTACACAGATGAAAGCCTTTCATGCCATTTTCCAACACCTGCAAAAATGAGCAGATCAATTTCGCGTAGGAAAGATTATAAAGCCTCCCACTTAAGGAAGTCTTTGCAACCTAGGAGACATCATGCTAGAGTTGAAATCAGTAGAGATCTTAGATATAAAAGCAAAAGGAATCATAGTCTTGAAGAACCCAGTTACACAAGCAATGCCATTAACCATGGCAATCACACAGGCACAGTCAGTGACATCAAGGTAACCCATACATCTAAGTTTGCAAAAAAAGGTATAACTAGAAGGAAAAGAGTTCTGACAAGGCAGAGAAGATAGAATCTTTTAGTGGAGGCTACCTATTCAAACCACTTTGTATCACTGTATGTCTCTGATTTTTTAGAATGAAAAACAAAAACATATATTTTTTATCTCCTTTGTTATATTATATATTGTTTAAAAACAGGGAAAAAGGCATGAAGTAGTGAAATAACTTTGAAAGCCACATCCAAAACCCTTCCTAGCAGCGGAGGTTCATCCATAATTTTGAGGGTTAAAAAATATATTATTAATAAATAAAAAATAAATATAAAAAATTAAAATTATAAATATATAAATAAATATATTTAATTATTATTAAATTTGTGATATCAAAATTATAAATATATATATATATATATATAAATTATAAATTTTTTGGGAGATGGTAGTCTCCTCACTTCCTAAATAATATAAAAATTTTCTTTTGACTTTTGTCCCTCTACTGTAATCACTATGAGAAAGCTCTACAAAGCATTTTTGTTTCTTGGATCTTGATTACGGTATCAAGAAATTGACAAATACTAATGTAAATTATGAAACACATAGATAAAGATTAACAACTGAGAATGCTAATAGATGGTTCTTTTGTGGAAAAAGGTATATTACAACTTAAGAAGAATGTTTTGCTATTGCCTTTTGCATAAAGGTTTGCCTTATCCAAATTTCAAATTTTATGACCATTCTATAGGTAATGTCACTGTGGGATACATTGGAATAGACAAGAATCTGGATTGTTAGGAATCCATGACAAAGGGTTACCGTTACTCTACATTGAAGTTTGTTCACCCCAAAAAGAAATCTCAAAAACCATAGTTCTACATCCTTCCACACAAATACCCCAGTTTCATTGATTTGTTCTCGAACCACCAACTTCATTGGAACACCCTTTTCTCCCATGAAAGGTGAGGAGGGAAAACAGTGCTCCCACAACCTTTACGTACTAGAAGAAGTTGACTTTGATTTATTCTAGCATTGAGCATGCAAGAACAAGAGAAAGAGTTCACAACTCTTTCAACCATAAAGGAGAGAAAGAGGGAGAGAAAAGAAACGTAACCAGTGAAATGTAATGACCAAAACAAAATTTCTTCTATTTTAGAGAGTGAGATAATATATATTTATAATGATAATAAAGTTAAAGGTCAAAATAACATAAAATGATTATAACGATGAAAAAAATGTGAAGGTGTGATTCTGTGTAATTCTATCATAGAAAATATGATTTTATTACATATAAGATATGGTTAAAAATTTCCTTTTTAAGTGGAGTATGGATATTGGTCATGCCCAACTTAAAACAAATATTCTGAAACACAGTGGAAGAAAAAGATATTACGAGAATGTTAGCAATATGTGAGGAAGAAGAGACCAATAGCAGCTTAATCAAACCATTAATGATTTTTTCTCAGACAATATAACAGTCTATATCAATGTGTTTGGTACATTCATGGAAGACTTGGTTGGAAGCAATTTGAATTACAAATTAGTTGTCACAAGAAATTAAAGCTGAACGTGTGAAAGAAAAACACCAATGTCATTTAATAGACATGTCAGCCACTGAATTTGACAGGTAATGAAAGCTAAAGCACGATATTCAGCTTCAGAAGAGTTGTGTGAGATCGTCGATTGTGTTATTTGAGCGTCAAGAGACGAGAGAGTTACCAAGGTAAATGAAGAAACCGGTAATAGAACATCGTAATTCAGGACACTCAACCCAATCAAAGTTGTTGAAAGCCTTGAGTATGGTTGTACTGGAAACCGCGAGAAAAATGCCAGAATTTGAACTTTGCTTTAGACAACGGAAACCACTAAAAGCAGCTTGATGGTGAGAGTTTATAGGTTGAGAGACAAATTGAATAAGGTGTTGTACAACAAAAACAATGTCTGCACGTATAATGATAGGGTAAATGAGTCATCCAATTAGTTGACGATATACAAAAGGATCAGACAGTGTTATACAATGAGTGTAGTTGTTGATCGAGAGGCAAGCAAGTCATTGTCGAAAAAAAGATCAATGGTATATTTGCGTTGACATAGGTGTATGCCAGAAGGGTTGCAGACAACTTCAAGGTCCAAGAAGAATCACAAATCCCCAAGGTTTTTAATCTTGAAGGTAGAGTCAAGTAGAGAGATAATGTGAGTAATTTTTACAATATTGTTTTCTACTAGAACAATGTCATCCACGTAAACGAGGAGAATGGTGATTGTAAAACCCAACTTCTTCATAAAGAGAGAATGATTAGATGGTTACTGTTTGTAACCATCGGATAAGAGAAATGAGGAGAGTCATATAAATCATTGATGCTGACATGCTTAAGACTATAGAGAGAAAATTGAAGTCAATAAACCTGACCGAACTCAGAAACACGAAAGTGTAGTCATAGTTGCATATAGATTTCTTCAACTACCATTAACTTAGATAGTTACAAATATATCATAAAGTTAAATTTCTAATTATTTTTTATTTTATAAATTAATTTCATTCCCTTGAATAAGTTATATTTTTATTTTATTTTTTATAAAAATTCCATGAAAAATAATTTGTGTGTTACCAGACAGACTTATATATTCTCATACATGCTTTCAGTTATAAAAATCCACTTAAACATATAACTACTTACTATGTAAAAGAAAATAGATTTTTAAAATTCTATCATAATATATTTAATTTAATATCTAGAAAATCATTTAAAAAAATAATTAAGAAGGATCATATTTGTCAATATTTTAACATATGCATATATCACTATAATTTGAAAGACGCATGAAAATTATCATACACATCTAAGAAAAAAATCTTAATTCAAAAGGCATCTAATACTCTATTTAAGATTACAAAATTTTCTTCCTAACACTTTCTTTCCTACAATGATTTTTATTAGTTAATAATTTTATTTAACAAAAAAAATTTATAAGAAAATATTTATTATATATGACAATTTAATTAGTTTAATAAGCTAAAAATTTGAATAATAATTTCTAATTAAATAATATTTATATGAGACTTTTTTATTTGAAATATTTCATTATTGATTTATTCTTTTAAATTTTAAAATATTGTTCAAAATTGTACAATATTATTATCATAGTCAAAGACTAATTTACAGTAAATTTTCCTTATTTTAAAGATTAATTATGTATTTAAGTAATGAAAATTGAAGGAAGGTGACTCAAAATTTATCTTTACTATTGTTAATTTTAAGAACCCAAGTTAAGTAATGAAAATTCTGAAATATTTTATCTAGCCTACCCTTAAAAAAAGAAAAGAAAAGGAGGTGTTATTACAAGGGCATTCGGTTGTGTCAAAAATTAGAAATCCATGATAGACCCAAATAGATTGATGTCAGCATTGGATTGGGTATAGAATTTTAATTTTGGGCTTAGTTTGACCCACCAAACCCAACTTTTTATCAATTCAAACTAAATTGTCTTGAAATGGGCTGAAAAAAAAAGTCCTAGACTTGATTTATTTATATATAATACATATAATTGGTGAAATTACAAATAATAAATTAAATGTTATTGATGTTGCAAATTTCTTACACATTGAGTTTTATTTTTAATTGGTGAAATTATAAAGGATGAATTAACTAATATTTATTTGTGTTGTAAATATTTATCATAATTTTATTATTTTTTATATATTGAGTATTATTTTTCATTGGTGAAATTATAAATGATAAATCCAAGTATCTTGAAAATTCTTATATTGAGGTCAATATTCTTCCTACATTAGTTTATTCTAATTTATATATATATATATATATATATATATATATATATATATATATATATATATATATATATATAATTGATGTACTATGTATATATTGTTTTCAACATTACATATTATCTTGTACATATAAATGTGAATCTATATTTTTATAACTAGAACAATTTATTAATTTATCATAGAAAAATTAATTTGATTTTATAATTTTAAAAGTTTATATATTTAAAAAAATAAGTGAGTCTACTAAATGCTTACATGGACCAACATATATTGTGATTGCAGCAGTTCATGGTAAATAAAAGACCATCATTGGTTTAAGTTCAAATAAAATATGAATTTCCTGGGTGAGATAGTAATCTATATATATTCTGAATCATACCATCTAAAAGATACGAATGAGAATCTCAATCTATGGTCAGAGAACATGCCATCAGAAAAAACCAAAGTTTGTTAAAGAAAAATAATGTTTTTCCATTATCATGTAATATACATGTTTGCTGGAACATGTAGGAGGAAAGGGTCTCTGTTCCTTTGGAGTCTGTCGGCCTGCAACTAGCAAAAGGCTATCTGATATCACAGTGTGTTATTCAGTGCATTCTAGGTGTTAGCCACGCAGCAATCAGCGACAAGAGATATAAGATAAGATTGAAAATTCACGGCACATGAAAGAAATACACAAACAGATAAAAATAAGACTAGTTGGAAGGAAGCATACCCATAATACAGTTGAAAGTTGAAACTAAAAAACATCAACTGCTGAAACCACTTCAAAAAGTTACCAGAAAAATTGTGTCAGTAAATATTTACCTATAATAATATATTTTGATGGTTAATCTAGTTAAAAAAATTGATAATCACTTTAACTTATATTTTAAAATCCAGCATAAATTTTATCCTCCCGTATGTAATTTTTTTTATATATATAATAATAATAATAATAATACTTAGTACAAATATGGATTAACTATGATCATTATATAATTTATTTTTTCATTACTGTGTAACCACTCAATTAACAAAGTTATCCATGGTGGAAGAATAAGTGGAAGCAATAATTACTTTGTAAATGTCTGCGAACAAATCGTCAATTTGTAACCACAATACGACAAAACATATGTCTGCTGGAAAACTTAAAGCATAAGCATTCAGCATGCATATGTATCTAAATACACCACTGAAAGTTCCAGAGAAAATTTAAAAAGAAAACCTGTTCCTGTAAAGAGATTAAAATACTAATTAAACACGAAAAAGGTGCACACTTTAAAACAACTTTATTATTGATAAATTTTTAATATAATTATTATAAAAATCAATAAATTTATCATAATGAACATTTCAAAGGACTTATATATTTTGTAAGTAGAGAATAGTCATAGAAGAATCATGTGACATAATATTTGAAGAGAATAAATAAGATAATTTTGTGAGTTTAAATTGTTGAAATATATTACATATATAAGAACTTATTATTTTCTTTGTTTATTAGAATGTAGATTGGATCCAAGTGGAGTGATAGTGATGGATGAGAAATGGTGAACTAAAAGGAGTGAGAAAATTGAGGCTTTTAATACTGATAGCATAACATGTTTTGATATCTTTTAAAATTCTGCGTTGTTTTATGAAGATAATGGGAGTGGCGGCAAGTAATAAAAGTCCAAAATTTTGCCGCCCCTCCCGTGAGCCATTTTTTCAACAAGATTCTGATGAAATATGGAAGGTGTGAGTGAGAGTAGAAACAAAGAAGTAAAAAACGTGTTCATTTCATGTAGACCATGCATCACTCTCATCAGGACCATGCTACTTACTCTTGTTTCACTCGTGCCCTCTTCTCTAGGAAAAATAACAAGTTATAATCACTTCATGATCATCTAATTTTGTTATTCCTTTTCATGCTTCTCATAATAAAGTTTAAAGTAGGTTTTGATGCACATTATAAATGTACAAAAAATCACATTAAATTAGTTGATAACATGAAAGTTATACTCAGAACAGTTGGATTTATATAAGAGATCTGATGATATATGTAATTGTCACTGTATTTCATTTTTTTAAAATTAAAAAGCTTGTGTTAAAGATTTAATTTTGATTAATGAATGATATAATTAACATAAAGTATAAAGTTAAGAAAAATAATAAATATTATCTAAATTTGAGATAATTATAGGAGTACCTTTTGTTGATCCATAAAGTATAAGCTATAATTTAATTTAATTTAATAATAATGTTAAAAATTAAGGTAATGATAAGGTTTATTCTTAGATCCTATAGAGATTAAAGATGTTCCCCACTAATTATGAAGGCGAGAAAACATTCGCAGTAAAACAGAAAATTAATTTTAGCATTAAAATTTGTTTCAACTCCAAACCCTGCTTATTCTGTTCTGATCATGCTTTATGTTTTTAATGTTCTTCAAGTTTGATGTCGTTGTCATGAATTTGTTCATTTAAGTTGAAACCATGTGTGGAATAAGTTGGGGACTTAATGGCGATGACGACTTATTCCTCAAATGTCACGTTTTTTTTCAACTAAACAATACTAAAAGACTCTAATGATAATATATTAAAAGAATTTTAGTTATCAATTATTATAATTTATTGTAGACCACTATCTGCATATTAAAATTCTTTAAAGTTTTCTGTTGGATTGATTATTAATGTTTTAAATTAATTTTAATATATTTTCAATGCAAAATATATTTATTTTATTAATAAATAGAATTGTTGCTACTTTGTAACGTTATTCAATGAGACGGATATATTTATCTTTCATAAATATTAGAATGGTTAAGCTTTTGAATGATTGTTAATACAATGTTCTGCAAAAGTAATTATCATCTCGATATATCAAATTTAATCTTTTTCGGTCAAATTATTTAATGTGGGATGAATGCTGATTCTCGTGCTTATTTTAGCTTCGTCTTAATTAATCCCCTATGAAGAATTATCAATGTATTTTAATAGGATTTAAAATGAATTTTGCAAGATAATTTTTTTCAATAGTATTTCATTTTGTCACGAATTGTTTTAAGGTTCATCATAAACTGTTTTAATTTATAAATTATATCATAAGTAAATTGCTTTGAATACGCAATTGTACTTTAGATACATAATTAATAACTAAAACTATAATATAAAATTATGTTTAACTTTTAATTATAAACATTGAAATTCAATTCAAAACGTGATTAATAATATAAAAGTAGTATTTTAATTGGCTATCTGATTAATAATCAGATTAGTTTATTAGAGTCTTATTGTTTGCATGATAATTAACTTACTAAATATACTTGTTTGCATGTTTTGGGTTTATAATGAAGTAATAAATGCCTTAGCAAAATCTTTCCCATGACAATCTTTAATTTTGTTTTTCCTTTCTTGTCATATAAATATATATATATAAACATCTTAATATTCAGCTCTGCAGTTATAAATTTTAGATTCTATTTCCTTCCTAACTTAAAATAATTTAATACTTAACATTTTGGGAATCTTTTATTTTTAAATCAACGGAAGATTTAGTACTATTCTTCAACATTTTGGGAATTGTGTTAATGGAAATTTTGTTTGATGCGGATTTACTATAAAAATATAAAATAAATTAAAGAAGTGAATTTTTTTTTATTTGAATTAAATAAAAGAAACTTAAAATAAAAAATAATAAAATAACTTTTTGATTATTTAATATTATCTTTAACTATTTATTACTATCATCATAAAATAAATATAAATATTAATAAAATAATTATATTATAATTAGTTATATATTATAAATATTAATAATACAATTATACAGAGAGACTAATTATATATATTAATTATAATAAAATATTATTTTTTAGTTTTTATTATAATATATCATGTTCAAAAGGAATTTAATTCTTAATATAAGATATTTTATACTTTTAACTATATTTTAGTTTAATAATGATTAATACAGACAAAATAAAAATAATATAACATAATTAATTATGTAATTAAATAATTAATCAGATAATTTTTTACAAATATATATATATATATATATATATATAATATTTTTTTAAGTTAAGGAATATTTTTCGGTTTAGTAAATTGCGCTCTTTTGTAACTTTCGTTTAAAACAAAAACGACTTTTTACCTTTGTCTACGCTTTATCTCACTGGTTTAAACCAAATGTAAGTGAATGGTTAAAATTATTTTAAATAAAATTTATCTTTTTATTTAAAAACATGACATTTTCATGTGTTTTGACATAAACGTCATTGTATTGTCAGCTGTTTCTTCATATTGACTATAATTTAATTTTTCTGACAAAAAACCACAAATTCAAATTATACTGCGGATGGAAAATGCATCATTTGGAGCTTCAACCCTTTATTTGATATAATCTATAAAATATTACCACATTTTAAAAGTGATTTTTCATTCTATAATATAATAACTTCTCAAAAATAACACATTGATAATTATATCAACCCATTTCAACACTACACTTAATTATAATATGTCCACATCACATATTTGTAAAAGAAAGTATTTTAAAATATACCATAAAATTCTAATATAACAAATTTAAAAATATTCACATTATGATGCTATTAATAAACTATTAAGTGTACTCATTCTTTTATTTATATTTATACTTTTATGGAAATTATATAAGTAAGTTAATATTAATCAGTAATAATTTTATAGTTATTTCTTTATTTTATAAAAGAAATATTTTTTATTTTTTTACAAGAAAATTTATAATTTAATATGTGTATAATTTGTATTATATTTTTAATATATAATAACTTTTTTATAATTTATTTAAATAAATATAAGAATTAAATATATTTTATTGAAATATAAGAAAAACATTTTTACAAATGAAGAAAAATACTGAACATACTTAAAAAAAATGAAAGTACAATATATAAAATTATTATATAAATATTAAAACTCTGAATATATATTAATTTATACCGTGGGTGTGTAGAAAACGTGGACGACGAAACATTGGTAGCATGCGATTACCCATCGAGAGCAGAAAAACATGAAAATTGCAGTGAGGGAAGGATGAAACACGAAGACGCATGGAAACAAACAAACAGAGCACCCAACACCGAAAGTGAACCAAGCGGCATGACTTTGAGATACATCCACTTCGCACCACTCATCCACCTAAGCGCCTTACACCTCACATCACGTGCATGTTTATCTTTTTTTTTTTTTTTCTTATTTTCTTTTCAACAAGTTTTTTCGTGTCCCTTTACACTTTGAACATAATTATTAATATTACGCAATAAAAGTCACACATGACAAGGAATACTTACTACTGATAGAAATAAAAATAAAAAAAAAATCAAAAGTTTCGGGTACTTACCAGGTAACTTCCTCTGCTGTTGTCTAATCTAACCACACGTGTAATCGATTTTCTACATTCAATGTTTAATATTCAAAGTCAAAGTTCAGCTTGTATAATCTGGAGCATTCAATGTTACTTAAATTTTAATAGAACTATATTTTTTTTATAATTATTTTATAAAAATAATTTATAAATATCTGTAATGTGTGAAAATATCGCATAATTGATTTATAAATTCTTACCATTTGTTAGTACTGAGAATGATATGAGATATTTGTATAATTGATTTCTTTTTCTTAATTGATTATGTAATCAATAAAGTAGAAATATTACTTCAATTCTAACGATACTGAGATAAATACTATCTTTTAAAATATTATTTAAAAAATTGATCTTTATGTTAATGACTCATATAAACAAATTAAATATTAATTATATTAAGAAAATAATTTACAAAAGAGTAATGTTTGACAAAATAAATATCTTCAAATTCTATAACTTAGAATTATTTTTCTAGTGATTAATTAAATTCATCATGTTAAATGAAATATTAACTATTTTAAAATTAGATATTTGTATCATAATACTATCATTAAAATATTTTTAAGTGGATAAAAATAGGAAAATACATATAAATTAGTTTTAATTTTGTTTTTTAAGTAATATAAAATTCAATCATTAATTAAGTATATTAATTTAAAGAATCTACAGTTGGAATGTGTACATAGTTTTCGAAATAAAAAAGATAATTTTATTTTTAATTTTAATTAAGGATTTGTGTTTGATAAGTTTTAAATGCGAAGGTTTGATAACTTTGTCAACGTTATTTTAATATATTTGAGATAAAAATATTATTTTCAAAATAATAGATATATAATTACAATGATTTTTTTTCTCAGAAATAGAGATAATGAAATAAATATTTATTTTTATGTATTGTTTACTTTTTATTGAAAATATGTAAACTTTTTGAAACATGTAACCTATTCTTTCAGGTAATAATGAATACAA
The DNA here is from genome assembly GCA_963425845.1 of Sphenostylis stenocarpa. Lineage (NCBI taxonomy): Eukaryota > Viridiplantae > Streptophyta > Magnoliopsida > Fabales > Fabaceae > Sphenostylis > Sphenostylis stenocarpa. The sequence goes on from OY731406.1 coordinate 12,561,937, forward strand.
TGAAAATAGTTAAATATTAAGGATACAGTCCCATTATTTCAAAATATTTTTTCAAAATATTTGAAGTCTGGGTCACAGAGGAATGACATAAATTTATCCATATGATAGTTTTATAATGTTATTTCATTCCTTGAACAATGCAACTGTCATGTATTTTGTACAATTGACAAATAAAACTTAACGTAATAACATTACTCACACCATCACTTTTTCTTGTCCAATTTAATCTTAGTGGAAAAGGAATTTTACTCTTGTCAGAACTTTCATTCATTCAATTTATTATCTTTGATCGTATTAATCATCCACATAATATTCAATATTCTTAACCTCTGATACACCAATCTATTTATTGAGTAGTAATTTTTATAGTGAAAAACATTTGGCAAGAGAAACAATGAAAATTATTAAAACAAAAAGAGTATTTTGAAAAAGTAATAATAATAATAATAATAATAATAATAATAATAATAATAATAATAATAATAATAATTCGGACTGATCTACATGTTAAGTTTTAGTTGCACATGTTAATAATTAAGATTTCGTAACCCCTTGACATAGTGGTTCAATTTATCAGTTTTAAATAACAATTTATCCTTTGTACCTACTAACACATTGTTGATTAAAACATGTAGGAGGCAGTGATTAAAATCTACATATGTAATAATTGGGCATAAACCCATTCTTACATGAATACAAATGAACCTTAATATCATTATCAACCCACAAACAAGTGCACTTGCATTTACCACACCAACACGCTCTTATCCACTGTGATCATTCTGATTTCTTGCATGACTTTGTTAAATTCCTTCCACAAATATTCCAACCTTGATAAAGCCTTGTCAAAATATATACACCTAATCATCATCCGAATAAAGAAAATTTCAATCAAAACATACAGTAGACTCTAACACGTTCATAATATTTTTCGAAAAAATTATCAAACATGCGTCATATACAACATAAAATGCTGTTTTAAAATTGACATAAATATTTTGTTTGAATAAACTATCAACTTACTTGAATAACTTTTTAGCAACCCTGTATTACACAAGAATTCATGTTAAAATTATGATTGTTAATATAAATTTCTATTATGATAAGCCTCATTAAAAAAAAGGTTTTGTAAAGAAAAATATTAAAATAGGTTAAATATAAACAAGTAATCAATTAATTAATAAATCCAAAAAAATTTGTATAAGTTCTTTAAACACCTAATCAATCATGTAAAAATGAATACGTTAGCACACAATATAATAATTATATTCTTGAAATAATACTATTCTAAAAACTAAACATACGTTGTTTTGTCAACCATTTACTACCTCTCATCTAATTAATATTACATATTAAATATTTGAATGAATATAAAAATTGATGAATTTAAAATTTATATGGTAAACTTTATTGAAGTTTGAATATTTTAGAAAGAGGTGAAAACTAAAGATAAAGGAGGGAAAAATTAGAAAAGAAAAAAGAATGCGGAAGAGGTGGTAGAGATTACGCGGTGAGGTGGGGCCCTATGTCGTAGAAGAAAAGCCACAAAATTACAAATCATAAATCACGCGAGGTGGTGATCCAACGCAAGTGAACATATGCAACACACGTGTACCCTTCATCCACTGTTGAAATTCTGCAGCAAAAGTCAAATCAACGCGCCGATTCCATGCCAACACCATCGACGCCGTGGGCCCCAACCGACTAGCCCACGCTTCGCTCCAAAACCAGTGTCGTAAGCAGTGACTAAATCACCTCGTGTGGGCTCGCGACACGCGCGCACCACAGTTGACAGCACGACACGTGTCCTCTTACCTATCACCCACCTTCTCTATTTTATTTTATTTCAAAAATACAAATAGACCTTAAATAAAGGTATCGAAAGAACACCAGAAAATAAAAGGAAATGTAAAAGGAATCAGAACACAATACAAAATAAAAAGGAGTTATACATTTCTCAACTTTTTTTAAATATAAATAGATAATGACGCCCATCTTCACTTTAACTTTGCTGTTAACCTATGTAATATTAATATTTAATGGGATTTACAATTAAAGACAAAAATGAAAAGTTTTTTTTTTTTCTTTCTACTCCTTCCCACGCTCTACTCCATGATGTATACACATAGTAACACTTATGGCGATAAATAAAAATATATAAAAAAAGGACAAACTATCTAATGTAGTAATAGAATAGAATAAAAAGAAAAAAATAAAGTGGATGGAAAATCAAAGGCCCACTGCCTAAACATTATCGCCCATGTGTATTCTAGAAACTGCTGGTTACTGCCGCCACGTGTCCCTCAATCGCCTATAAATAAACGCCTCTCCCTTATGTTCTAAGTTTCAAGCGCCGCCACCATAGTTGGTCTTATTAGTCTTGAAGTAGAGTTATAGGGTGAACCATTATTCATTACCTCAGAAATTAACCAGAGATCCATCCCAACGAAGATGACATCAGAGCTTCAATTGCCTCCAGGCTTCAGATTCCATCCAACGGACGAGGAGCTCGTCATGCACTATCTCTGCCGCAAATGCGCGTCGCAGCCCATCGCCGTTCCCATCATCGCCGAAATCGACCTCTACAAATACGACCCCTGGGACCTTCCCGGTAATTAATACATCTTCATTTCAATTTTTTTTGTTTTAACTTTTTCAAATCGGCTCAATATTTTCATTACTGTTCATCTTAATCTGACTTTTTGTTTACAGGTCTGGCTTCTTATGGAGAGAAAGAGTGGTACTTCTTTTCACCACGGGACCGGAAGTACCCCAACGGTTCGAGGCCGAACCGGGCGGCGGGAACCGGTTACTGGAAGGCAACCGGGGCGGATAAGCCCATTGGTCACCCGAAACCGGTTGGGATCAAGAAAGCGTTGGTGTTCTACGCTGGAAAAGCTCCGAAAGGGGACAAAACCAATTGGATCATGCACGAGTATCGTCTCGCTGATGTAGATCGCTCCGTTCGCAAAAAGAACAGCCTAAGGGTATATGCACCGTACTTACTTACGTATACATATACAATACATACATGCCTTACTAGTTCAAGAGTAATTGTATTGTTAAATTACGAGTTTATCCCTACGACGCTTCCATTAGCTTTTCATGAAGCTGAGGATGATGATAAGTCCAGGATTTTGGTGGAAACCATGCAAAATGTATGGTCCAAATATGTTATCTCACCTTTATCATGTGATTACAACCGCGCGGAACCTTCACCAGTTGAAGACTTTCCGGCATGTGGTGTGGGCTGATTTATTCGGGCCCAAAACTTCGCATCACATTAAAACAACAAAAGCCCCTACCATAATCAAACAATAATTGCTGTGGGAAAATAATAAAAAAAAAAATCTGTCAATAGCAATTATCACTTTCTATTTATAGAAATATTCCTTCTTATCTCTCACTTCCATCATCCCATTGACAAATTAATTTTACATTTATTTTAATAAATGAATAATGAAAACTAATAAGAATACGGTTCTGATTTGCAGTTGGATGATTGGGTGCTGTGCCGTATATACAACAAGAAGGGCACGATCGAGAAATTACAACCGAGCAGCGACGTTATTATGAGTCGGAAAACTGAATCGTCGGAAATCGAAGAAAAGAAGCCGGAGATTCTGAAAACCGGAGGAGGTCTTCCGCTGGCGCCGCCACCGATTACGGATTACATGTACTTCGATCCGTCGGATTCAATCCCGAAGCTGCACACAGACTCGAGCTGTTCGGAGCAGGTGGTTTCACCGGAATTTGCAAACGAGGTGCAGAGCGAGCCGAAGTGGAACGAATGGGAGAAGGGCTTGGAGTTTTCCTATAATTACATAGATGCCACTCTTAGCAACGGCTTCACCCAATTTCCGAGCAATAATAACAATAATATTCAGATGTCGCCGCTGCAGGACATGTTCATGTACTGGCCCAAGTCCTTTTGATTTTCACACCCCTCAATATATTCCTACGACGCCCACAGCCGCCGCACACAGCATCAGGCATTCACATTGCAGGGCAGCACGAGACTGAAGGTCCATGAGTGTGCCTGTGCAACATCTCACACGATTATCGATTGCAAGAGTTGGGCCAGAAAAATCCAAAAAAACATTGGAGCTGGAAACGCATGTGTTGGGTCCACTTTGTGCTTCAGTATTGTGTTGCTTTGCGATGACGACGATCCAACGGTGCATGATTGAGCTGTCCCTAGTAGTAGCTTGTGTACAGCTACTGTAGAATTTAGATAGGTACACCACAGGTTGTTGTCATGTGATAGAAGTTCTCTCTTCAAAAAACAAATCTGATAGAAGCTCATTTTCGACCTTCTAATTTATATTTGTTTAATCATATATTATCATTAGTATTAGTCTGTATTACATCACATTAATCCAGTTAAGTACCTACTTAGGGGTGTCTTTTTAAATTGAGCTTTGTCTACGCCATATAATTAATACTCCAAAACGAGTTTAGTTATTCTTGGTCAAATACGCTAATACACTTTCTTCTGCTTCAACTTGTTCATTTTCATCACTAAATAATAGTTTTTCGCTACTGGGATTCAACAATCTTATACCACCATTATATTATTCCGGCTATTTCATTTTTCCACAAATTCCGGTGGATTCAAAATACAAATTCATGACCAAGCTATACACAGAAAACAATAAACCTCTTCAATTCGTCACAATCTGAAATTTTAAAAGCAAAATGAACTAATCCATGTGCAGGAGTTAGTTTTGATGAAGGCGAAGGTGACATTTATTACTTATTTTTCCATTTCCATGTTCCCCAATTCTCTTTCAGGTCCACAAGCACGCATTATCCTTACCAACCACAAGTGTTGAAGTTAGATTAAATTAAACACACGCATTGTATATGGTTTATTAACTTACAAATCATTTATTTTTGTTTTTAAATCAAAATACCAAGATATGTGGTATTAGAAGTATTCTTGATTTCATTTTTAATTAAAGCCAATATTTCATTATTGCAATCTCTTCATTTATGTTACTGCCGTGAAAGTAATACAAGGTTTATATATATATATTTTCATTGAATAAACTCATATTTTTAGGGTTTAGCCCTACAAAATATTCACTATAGAGGGTCTAACCCATTAAATTGTACAGTAGGGTGAGATTTGGTTCAATCTCAATCCATCAAGGTACACACACACATATACACACACACACACACATATATATATATATATATGGATACTGGATAGGCCTGGAGTTTAAATAAAATTGGGCTCTATAAGTCCATTGTTTCTAGCATAAAGAAAACTTGATACCAAAATCACACTAAATAAAAAATAATACAATTAGAACTATTTTTATCTCATTTGACCTTGTTTTATTCATGTTTTATTATGCTATTATCGCGTTGTTAAATTATAAAAAAATTGACTGAATTAATATTTTCAGTACTGCAAGTTACCAGTGTTTTTATATGCAGTAATGTTAGCGTGCGTATTTGAATAAAAATTTAGTAAGATTAGTTTTTCTTCCTAATGTTTGAAATGCCAAAAAATTAGTTGAGCATTTTCAGAGTGTGGATTAATTGGTAGGAGATTAGGTTCAATTGTTAACTAATAGTTTTGCTTTTTCCACGCTTTAGAGTCTTATTTTTAATTCTTATCCACAAACACCCTTTGACCATTAAAAACCCTTAACAATAGTTAATTATTTGACAAAATAGATCGTATAAGCTCGTGGAAATTGACCAAACCCGTTAAAGGAGTTGAAGATTATAAGTTATGGACAAGCAAGGAATCTTATATTATTTGTCAATCTATTTAAAATCGGATTAGTGGGGAATACATTAATTTAGAATTTAATGGTTTAATTAGGTTGAATAAGATTTAATGAAATAATATTTTTATAATATAATAATAAATAAGTTTATTAGGAATAATTTTAAAAAAATAATAAATATTATTATCTTGATTACCATAAATAAAAATAAAAATTATAAATATAAAATATATTAAAAAGTGTAAGATAAATAATTATTAAAATAAAATATAATAAATTATTATTATTTAAAATTAATGTAATTAATATGAGATAAAAAAAATTAAAATATATTATATCTTCTAAAAAATATATTAAAAAATGTTTATCTTTTTTTTTTTCTATCCAGGTTGTATCTAATAACTCAATTGATGTTCTCGATTTTATCATTAAAATAGGATTATTTAAAAATAATGAATCGATTTTTAAATTAAATTGAACCGGCTGTTTGGGTCTTAATTTCAAGTACTAATAATTAATCTATCAATTTCATAATTTTCACGTAAATTTAGAATTAAAATTAAGAATAATTTAAAGATAAAACTATAGCTATTTAAAATTCTAAAACGTGTACGTTCCTCTCGGATATAATAAATTCAATTATTGTAAATTTATTTATATTAATTTGAATTTGTTTGATAATTTTTAACAAGTTAAGAAAAATATATTATATATAAATTATTAGTAATCTGTTCTTAGCAAATTCAGAGTCCAAACAAAGCAAAAGTGCTTTTCTCTTCCCCGTCACAATCCAAATTCAATAATTTAATCCCTTGTTCGTGATTGTAGCATTAACAATGAACTCAGTATCCGTGATCAACATTTTATATTTACTGTCTCAAATGCGATGCTAAATCCACACTTTAATTCATTAAATCCCTGTACTTTCCATCCACTTTACTTAAGCAGTGTAAATCATTACATTACAATCAAACCATTGTGTTATATAACCCACCATATTTTTTACTATGATTTCGAAATTATAGAAATTGGCGTTTAATTAAAATTAAGATTTAACACTCCATAATTGTTTAGCTTCTTCAGATTTGAACAACGTTGTTCGTGTTTTTTATTTTTATTATTATCGTTTTCGGGCGGGGCTTGTTGAATCTAGTTTTTCTACTATATCATAATATGTTGTGATTTTCTAACAAGTGATAATCTTCATTTATTTTTTTTTTGGCACAGTTAATGAATAAAAATAATGAAACTCATCAAGCATGTTGGCAAAACATTTAACAAAATGTGATACTACTGATGATGATATTCGTAGGTATAAGAAGATCCAATGTTGTTCGTATTTGAGTCCAAAATGATCTATATGACCAAAATCAACAACGTGAATAATATTTGGTCTAATAAGTTTGACTATGAGAACTTTCCAGATATGATAGGTGTTGAAATGCAAGGGAGTTGAAGTTGTATGTTGGACAAAATTTAAAAATTAAGTAATATATAAATAAGAGTTAAAGTTTTTTTTTTTTTTAAAGAAGATATCATATTAGCTTATATAACAACACTTTTTCAACACATTATAAAAATATGTGCAATACTTTATAACATTGTCATATCTTATGTTGCATATAGTAATTATTCTTTCGTTTGGTAAGCATAAATTTTGAATCAATAAAAAAAACATAAAATTCAATAATTAAGATATATTTACACTTTAGTTATTCGTTGTAATTTCAATATATTTTTTAGTTTTTTCTTCTTGCATTTGATCAAAGTAATTTATTTTAATTTAACTTTTTCTTTTAGTATTTTTAACTCATGATCCGAATTCACTCACCCAAAATACGTTGTTTATGTTTGGTTTGAGAGGTTGTGGCAGATGTTGTAGGCCCAAATAGGAGCGGTAAGATGGACCAATCCAACCTTATTGGGCTGCATCACCACTAAGAACAAGATTCAATCAATTGATAGTTTTCTTGATCATTTGTATAATGGTTGGTAATGCAATAACACGTTCTTCGGATAAAATGTGCTGTTGATCTAAGAAAATATCTAAAGAATATTTTTTCGCAAGATAATAAATTTGGAATTGTTAATTTACAAGAAGAATTTTCAATTGTTAATAAGAGGATTCCACGATCTTTTATAATTTATTAGATTGTGGAAATTTTGGAAATAACGGGAGAGGTTGAAACATTTGTCTCAATGTAACTGTTTATCCCATTCAAAATTACCTATCCTACACTAAGTAATCTTTTACTTTCTCTTCTTTTTATTTGAACATTATTTCTATTTGTTAAATCTCACTGTTAGAGAGCTATCATGCAAGAAGAGTTAAATACTCTTGACTTGAATAAAACTTATGTACACACTCTCATTATAAAACCCTAAATTACTCCTAGTCTTCCTTATACATGTTTCAAACAAGTTTGTAATCTAACACCTATGTTCTCAAGCGGAACTCCAAATTAACTTTCACTCTTCTTTCTTTGGGTTATGTCAAAATTACATTTTTTTATCAAGAAGCTACCCACTTCCATTGTGTTAATGGTTTGTTTAAGATGAACATGTTCTTTTATCTAAAAATTTCATGTTCTTTTGATATCAAGGATATAGGTCTTCTTAAGTAGTTCTTAGGCTTGGAAGTTGTTCTATTCACTTAAGACATTATTTTAAACTAGAGAAAATATTGTTTTGATTTTCTTCTAGTAATAAACTTACTTCTTCTCCCATGATCTTCTTGCAATCTTAGGGATGATTCAAGTGATTTATTAGATAATCCTACCAAATATAGGAGATTTATTAACAAAATATTTTATTCGTATAAAGAGTTTTATTTATCTCCTATCTGTTTCGCGATTTGTTGACATTTTTACTATTATTGTCAAATTATTTTTTATAAATTTGTATAAGTTAAACATCATATTTATATATATATATATATATATATATATATATATATATATATATATATATATATATATATATATATATATATATATATATATTCCAACTTGCAAGGATATTATATAATAAAAAATAAATTGTACAAGTTAAACATCATTTATATATATATGTTCCAACTTGCAAGGATATTATATAATAAAAAATAAATTGTACAAGTTAAACATCATTTATATATATTCCAACTTACAAAAATATTATATGATAAAAAAAATTGAAGTGAATTTGTGAATCAATTTTATAAATAATATATTATAAAAAAAATTAGTTAAATATAATTTTTAAGTTTATTTAGCTAACTGCACCTGTTATTATTCATACAAAAAGTTCAACAAGGAGAAATAAATTTGTTTGACTCAATATATTTATTTTTCTCTCTTCATCTATTTTCTTTTTCTTTTACTCTTTTTATTTAGTATTTTTTTCTCTTACGTTTTTTTTCTCTTTTCTCCTCTTTTGTTTTTCTTTCATTCCATCTTATTCTTCAATTAAAAATAGTAAATTAAAATTTGATTTGAGTATTTTATTATTGCTAAAAAATAAAAATATTTAAATATCTAGAGTACTATAATTTGATGTATTATATTTAAAAAATATTCTATGATAAATTTGAAAGATTACAAATATTATTATTATCTTATAATTATTAAGAAAAAATTAAATATTTATTTTAAATTAATTTTTTAATAATTTTTTTTAAATTACCTAATGTAACTAATGATCATAATTCAATCTAATTATAACTAAATTAAATTATTAAATAAAAAAATCATTTAACTTATAAATATTTGAAATTTTTTAATTAGATAAATAATTATTTATTATGATAAAATAATTTTAAATTAATTATTTATTCTCAAAATAAATAAATTATTTATTGTCATCATAATTTTAAATAATTAGTTAGTATTTTTTTAGTTTTATTTTTTATTTAAAAATATTTTTATTAAATTTTAATATAGTAATTTAATTAGAAGAATAAGTGAGAAAGAAGAGAAAAAAACAATTAAGTGATGTAAAATAGAAAAAAGAAAAAAATAAAAAATGAATGAAAAGAGAAAAAAATATAAAAAAATTATGAAGATAAAGAAAAAAATAATTGTATAAAAACAATAAACAAGTCTAATTGAGTAAATAAATTAATAAAAATTCTAAAAATTATTTATAAATTTACAAATTGAATAAATTTATAAATAAATAAATAAATATTTATTTATAGAAATTCATTTCGAAATTGTGTAAGTTAAAAGTCAGTTTTTTGTTTTTGTTTTAGAAGACCGTATAGTTTTTATTTCTCCCTTAGTTGTTGTTTGGGTTTTATGCTTTTCCGGTGTACAAAACCAGTTGTATTTTCTCTTTTCCAGGCTAACACAAGAGAAAGTTTTGTTTCACTGTTTCTTTTCTTCTTTCAAATTTTTCCTTGTTTCTTTCCTTCTTTCAGTTTATCTGTTTCATGGTTTTTATTATATGCTAACATTTAATTAATACTTGAAAGTTATATCATAAGTTACCATTATCATAAGTTATATCATAAGATCAAAAGAAGCAAACAACATCCTCACTTATTGAGCATCTAGTTTATAAGCAAACACTAGTTTAACATAGAACGATCACATTGAGAGGAAGATTCAACCTTTGCCAATTCACTTGTAATACATGTTATCTTGATTAAAGGTGTGCTGGAAATGCAGCCCCCAGTCAAGATACTTTAATTCTTGAATTTTTCTGTTTATAGCAGCATAATGATGGATGTTGCTCCTCCTAATTTCAGTAATAAGATGAAGAGCCAAAATAGGGTCAGACTCACATTGCAGTTTCCTAAACACACTGTGTTTCCTCCATGTTTAATATTTTTAACATAATTTCAAGACATTAAATATCAAATGTTCAAACAAAATAGTTCGTCATTCTCATTTTAATAAATAATAATAAATCATATTTCATGTCCTATGAAGTTGCAACCTTTAATGAGTGAGATAATACTATGTAATCTAGCATATCAACAAATATGGAACTTGAAAATTATACTAGTGGTTGGATTCATCTCTGAATTAATGCTAAACCAGACAAATGTTAAATAAGTCAACTTATGCTTGCAGCTAGCTGTATTTGGTTTACAAATTGACCATACTTTTTTGGGTTACTACGGCTCTGTGGAAACAGATGTTGAAATATAAACAAATATTACTAAATCTCTGAGCAAATATTATGAGACGTACTCTACTGCTTGTTAGGCGTTTTTCAGTACTTTTGACCCACGAATACATAAAAAGATATGCCATTTTCCATTTTGACAGGAACATCCGACCCCAATAAAATGTTGATAAATCCTCGCATATGAAAGCAATGTTTAATAATTTCCAAGGGTTTTCATCGTATTGTGTCAAAACAGCTCTTTGATTTGATCTAATCTTTCAAACCTATGGTGTCATCTAAAATAGCAATATGACGGAAGTAAACTTTAACCAAATAGGGATATCCTACATCAGAATTTTGAGGAAAAACTTGAAAATTTAAGACTAGTCGAATGTTAAAAGAGATGACATATACTTAACACAAATTAAGATTCGCAGAATCCCATTCTCTATAGTGAACATTGCTACGGAAATCAAACAAGCCAAACAAGAGTATGTGAAAGACCCAGTGCATCGGATTCAGAAGTAGGCTATGTAGCAGCTGCAACCAGTGCAGATCTAGCACGTGTAAAAGAAGCAATAACTGATCCAAGTTGAAGCTTATCGTTGCACCCAAAACTTAATCTGTACCTGGAAGAGATAAAATTTAATTCCCATTATCGTAACAGCTAATATAAGTCCAAAAACACCAGGGAGAAGAGACAGGTTTCGTTTTTCCTTTGACCCATTATTCATTATTAAAATTTCATATTATAATTTACCCCTTTTATGGAAAGATCATGCAATGATGTCATCTCTAATACATGATCATGGTTAATCAGATAAACCGAATTCTAGTTAACCAGAGACAAATTTTAGGTTATTACAACAACCACTGGAAAGAGCGGAAATTTCAATAATAAAATGGGAGGAAATAAAATAAAAGGGATAGAAGGGGTCATAAATCCCTATTCAAAGCGTCAATATAAGCCAATAAATGAGATTATGTTAAAAAAAAAAACTCTATACCTAGAGCTCCATAATATATTAATCTACCACCGTCTAACATGAGCCAAGCAGCTCGAAGATGACAAAGCATTTTGGATGGATCATCAACTAGGGAAAGCAATATCTTAGATGTCAAAACTATATGAATGTAGTATAGCATGTGGCTAAAGCATCATATCGCATAGAAGCTCTTAATTTATGCAATTCTAAGATGTGCTTAGTACAAGAGAACTACAAGCAATGCATTTGTTAACACATTCTCTACCATCTAACACTCCTCGTATTTATGACGTCTGAACAGGGTAAATCTGCTTAAGTTATGTTTACTATTAAGAGAGTCTGATATCCAAATGCCCAAGATACGGGGAAAAAGAGACAGAAATTTTGTTCTTCAATCCAAGTTAAATTTAGCCAAATTATTTTTGCTCCTTTCATTATTATGCTTGTTCACGACCCCATGTGTAATTAGAGTTGGAAATGGGTTTAGACCAAGTTAGACTTGACCTAAATAAACCAATTCCTTTTAGCAAAATATCAGCTTTAACACTGACTTGTTTACCTGTAATGGTGGGTCTTTTTCCTAAGCATAAAAGCTTGATCTGGCCTAAATCTTATTTAAAGGCCTTTCAAATTGTTGTACATATATTTTTTTTACAACGTCTCGAGAAATGTTTATTTAGTGCAACTACCATCTGTTCATCAGGCAAGGCAGAAGGATAATAGCATCTTTTTAGGGAAGAAATACATACTCTATGTCTGCCAAATCATTCATCAATTGTACTCGAACAGCTGAAGGCATCTTAATCTTAAAAACAAACCTGTAATAACAATAAAGTGAAAATATGATGAAAAAAAAAAAGTTTCAGGATGTTCGACAGTCAGTATGATGCATACGACTCACATTATCACTTCTCTGATAATATCAACCAGGGCCAACCCTTTTCTGGTCTTCATTTCATCTATTCCTATTTAAAATTAACACCAAACAAAAATCATAAATTGCTCAAAAATATTCAGCAAAATTATAAAGGGTAACAAGTCAATCCGTACTTTTAAAGCTATCTGCAAATTGTTCGTTTAGAAGCCAGTAAGATATTTGCTCAATGTCTTTGGGCAATGGATTTCCAGTGCAAAGGTAAACAGCTTCTTCTGTTATCTTCTGAGTAGCCATATTTGTTGACTATGCAAATATTAAAACAACAGAATATGTCATTTGCAGTCCGTTGTTAAAAAAACCCAAGATATAATAATTCATACCATTTTTCCCATGATTAAAAATAGAAAACTGTTACTTGTCCTTGACAATTGGATACAAGATGAATGAAAGAAAATCATGTGATGCGAGAAGTTTAAGAATGCTAACCAGCATTTGCATCTAAAAAGAAAATGAGAATAACAAATGAGAAGATTACTTTCCTATTTACATACACATTCAGTCCAGTCCCTATTATATTATACTTTACCTTCCTTTTCTTTATACAGTACAAGTTCATAAATAAGCAAGATGTCTATCACTTACAAAGAAATTACATACAATATCAGCCTCCTCGGCTATGATGGGAAAAGGTCATATAATATCCAGTATAAGCCATGTTTTACCAATCGTTTTCATAAATTTAGCTCACGCTGACATAAACACAAATGACATGGTAACACATGCACAAATCATCTGAACATTCCATGTACAAACATATTTATGGAAAATTATCAACTGGATCACTTAAGCACATATTTACATGAAACATATATGCCAAGAATGTCAGTAACAAAAGCTATTTATCTTTTAAAGGGGTCGACAGAAAGGTACAAAAAATAACCAAGGACAGGCCAAAAATTATCCCCAAATGCATTTTTCTAACAGATAATATGGTTCTAATTGAGGAATCAAGTGATAAGTTAGATCTAACCCTAGACATTGGAATCCAACGGTTTTCACTTGAATAAGGAAGGGCAAGACAACATACAATGCAAATTTAGCAAGAAATAAGAACATGGTTTTGGGATTAATATTAAAAATGATAAGAAAATTAATGAAGACGTCACACATATGATACAAATTGGGTGGTTAAAATGCAGAAGAACATTGGGTTACTTGTGACTATAAAATATCAATCAACCTCAAAGGAAAGTTTTATCTTACAACTGTACAAACCAGTTATACTCTATTGTAGTGAACGTTGGGCCTTAAAGAGACAACAAGGAAGAAAAATAAGATTAACAGAAATGAGAATGTTGACATAGATGTGGTGACATGAGAATGCACAGGATACGAATTGATTGCATATTGTTGAATATTGGGAAAAACTGTATAGGGTTAATCTCCCTTATGTATAACCACACACATAGGGTAATCTATTTATAATAGAAAGAAGTACAACTAAAAGAGTAACTAAAAGTAAACAGAATAAACAGAAAATATTGTTTGATATGGTGGTTAACAATATTTTAACAATATCAAACAATATCTGAACAATATCTAACACTCCCCCTCAAGCTGAAGCATATAAATCGTATGTGTCAAGCTTGTTACAAATATAATCAATTCTAGGCCCCCATAAATTTAGTAAAAATATCTGTTAACTGATCACTTAAGTTAACAAACTCAGTCTTGATGTCTCCAGACATAATCTTTTCTCGAATATAATGACAGTCAATCTCAATGTGTTTGGTCCTCTCATGAAAGACTGGATTAGAACTAACATGAAAAACAGTCTGATTGTCATACACAAGTGTCACTTGAGTAACATCTCCAAATTATAACTCTCTAAACAATTGTTTGAGTCAAACAAGTTCACAGGCAGCTGAGGCCATAACTCTATATTCTGTTTCTGCACTGGATCTTGCTACAAAACTCTGATTCTTACTTTTCTACGAGATCAAATTACCACCAATGGAGACACAATACCTAGATGTAGATCTTCTATCAGAGGGAGATCCTACCCAATCAGCATCTGAATAGCACACAACTCTTGTATGATTATTGGAACCATACAACAAACCTTTTCCAAAAGACCTTTTGATGTACTTTAATATACGGATGACTACATTCCAATGATCTTGACATAGAGAATTGAGGAATTGACTCACCACACTGACTGCAAAAGAAATGTCAGGACGAGTAACTGTAAAGTAATTTAATTTTCCATACTGCTCAGGATCTGACATAGACTCCCCCTGATTTGGCAGGAGTTTGGTATTAGGATCTATGGGTGTGTCAACAGGCTTTGAATTCATCAACCCAATTTTCTCTAAAATATCTAATGCATATTTTCTTTGAGATATAACAATGTCATCGAAAGATTGTGCCACCTCAATACCCAATAAATATCTGAGTTTGCCAAGATCTTTGGTTTGAAAATGGTGGCAAAAGTGTTGTTTCATCTGGGAGATGCCATGGTGATCACTGCCTGTAAGAACAATGACATCTAGTTGATAAATCCAGGCGGTTGTTCCATATAAATTTCTTCTTGCAAATCTCCATTAAGGAAAACATTTTTGACATTCAATTGATAAAGAAACCATTGTTGAAGAGCAACCATTACGATTAATAAACGAACATAAGCTATCTTTGTCATTGGAGAGAAAGTATCGCCATAATCCAATCCAAAAATTTGGGTATAGCCTTTGGCTACAAGGCGAGCTTTGAGGCGAACAATAGTACCATCAGGACCAACTTTGATAGCAAAGACTCACCTGCAACCAACAACAAATTTTCTAGATGGTAATGGGACGAGCTCCCAAGTTTCACTATTCTGAAGAGCATTGAGTTCATCTAGCATGGCCTGATGCCAACCAAGGTGGGCTAAGGCTTCAGGAACAGATTTAGGAATAGACACAGAAGAGATAAACGAGAGGCAAGTATAAAAAGGTGAAGAAATTCTATGGTAACTCAAAGTAGTATAATGTGGAGAAGGATTACGAGTAGAACACATACCTTTACGAAAGGCAACGGGAAGGTCAGACTTAGTGGAGAGAGCCGGAGGAGATAGAGTATTTGACACTGAGAGTGAGTCACGTGGTGTTTGTTGTGGACGAGGTCTTCGACTATAAACCTGAAGGGGTGGTGGAGGAGGAGGGTCCGATGGTGGATTATGCTTAACAGGAGGATCAATTATAACAGGAATGTGAACAATAGTAGATGGAGACTCATCAGGTAGAAGAGGACCCTTCAAGTAAAATGAAAACTCATTGAAGATGACATTTGCAGACACAAAATAGCAATTAAGAGAAGAAGAAAAACACTTGTATCCTTTTTGTGATCAAGTAAATCCTAGAAGAACACATTTGTGTGATCTAGGAGATAACTTATCATGACCAGGATCAAAATTGTGGACAAAACATGTGAACCCAAAAAACCTTCAAAGGCAAAGGATGGAGAGGGTCACGAGGAAATAAAATAGAATTAGGAATTTTGTTATCTAAAACTGAAGAGGGCATATGATTAATAAGATAACATGCAGTAAGAACAACATCATCCAAAAAATGTTGAGAAATCGCACCACGAATTAAAAGAGTGCGAGTTGTTTCAATAAGGTGTCTATTCTTGCGTTCAGCCACCCCATTTTGTTGAGGTGTATAAGCACATGAAGTTTGATGAAGAATGCCATGAGAAGCCATAAATTGTTTAAAATAGTTTGAAAGATATTCACAACCATTATTACTCCGGAAGGTTTGAATAGAAACACCAAATTGATTCTTAATTTCATTATAAAAGGTTTGGAATATGGAAAACAACTCAGAATGATTTTACATTAAAAATAACCAAGTACATCGGAAGTAATCATCAATAAAAATAATAAAATATTGAAAACCTAAATTAGACTTAACACGACTTGGTCCCTAAATGTCAGAGTAAACTAAGGCAAATGGGGATGAGGCACGCTTTGAAACACTACGAGGAAAGAAATTACGACTATGTTTCCCTAATTGACAGGACTCACACACCAAACTGGACAACTGGGATAAGCTGGGAACAAATTGTTGTAATTTGGTCAAACTAGGGTGACCAAGCTGAGCATGAAGGAGAGAAGGAGACTTCATAACTGTGCCAACATGTGTAGAAGGTCAAAGATGATAAAGACTATGTGACTCACATCCGGTGCCAATCACTTGTTTCGAACTCCGATATTGTAAACAAACAGAAGTTCTGGTAAAAGAGATAACACAATCAAGAGAATGAGTTAGATGACGGCTAATGGATAATAAGTTAAAGGGGGACCCAGGTACATATAAAACATTATCAATGGATAAAGAAGGAAAAAGGTTAATCGTTCCAACACCATGAGCTAAAGTTGTAGACCCATTAGCCATTGTAACAGAGGGTAAATTATAGGGAGAGGAGAAAGAGGAAAATAAGGATTTGTTACCAATAATGTGATTTGTGGCTCCTGAGTCAAGAACCCAAGGGCCAATAGCAGAAGATTGAGTCAGACCAACAAAAGATGTACCTGTACGTGCAACAGAAACAGTAGAACTAGAGGGCTTACGATCCTCATACCATTTAAGAAAATAATTGAAGATGGCAGATTTGTTTGATGTCGGGAGAATAGATGAAGGAGGATCCACAACAGATGATTGTGAGGAAGGATCAGTCTGAGCAATGGCAACAGATCGAGGAGAACGACCATGTAAAGCATAACATCTGTCAATTTTGTGGCCTAGCTTGCCACACTGGTCACACTTGTGACGCCCTTTGCCTGGCTTGTGAGAACGATTGTGATCATCACGTTAAGATGCCATAGCAGAGGAATCATTAGTAAAAACAGGGGATCATTGAGAGGTTTACATGGCACACGCAGAAGGGAGGAACTCGTAGAAGTAAAATTAGGTGTAACAGAGAAACCCAAAATCTGGTCACAGACATAGAAATATTTATCAGCAAGTCCGTGTAACATTAAAACCATGAAAAACTTAGACTGTTGCTTTAATTCTTGGGTAGGAGTGATGCAGGAGGTAATAACTCATTAAATTCATGAAGAAGAGCATGTATCTTACCCACATAATCCGTCACAGGATCCTTATCCCGAGGAGCAATAATATCAAAAAGGTTGTAACAAACACCATAAAGACATTGAGTGTCATTGGTGTATAATAATTTGGCTTGTTCCCAAACTTCAAAACATGTGCCATAAGATCGAAAAATTTGTTTTAAAGAAGATTGGATGGTATTCTTGAGAACCATGCATATATGAGCGTCAATTTTCTTCCAACGTACAAGATCACCAGAAGCAATATTAGTTACCTTTTAAGTAAGATGAAGAACATACCCCTGGCTCTCAAGCCAAAGTTTAATGTCGGACGCCCAAGTTGCATAATCCGTGCCATCTAACTTATCAATGGGCAAATTCACATTGATATAGTTAGTAAAGATTGACTAGTCAGATCCACTGGATCTGAGAGAAGAAATTTCAGAGCCGAAAGAGGCAGCGGAAGATGCCATGGAGGAAGAGAGAGAAAAATCCTAAAACACCAAAGAGGTTCGATTGGAGCAACGAGAACAGATTCAGGAAGAGGGGAACGAGGTGAGTCTAGCGCAGGTGGCAGCGGCCTGAACGAAGGGACGACAACCGCCACGCACGGCGGCAAGGCGAGATGGTGACGCTTTTTGGGTGGCGCGTGAGGGAGCGTGGCTGCTTCGATGACAGTGAAACTTCCATCGTGGAGGTCGCGTGGTCGAGGCGAGCAAAATCCCGTGCTCGGCGGTCAAAACGGTCACTCCGGCGACGACGACGATGGCAGTGGCTGCAACAGCGACTGTTGCAATGGCAGGGACGAAAAAAAAAATTCTCAAAAACCTTAAGCTCTAGATACCATGTTGAATATAGGAAAAAACTGTATAGGGTTAATCTCCCTTGTGTAAACCACACAGGGTAATCTATTTATAATAGAGAGAGGTATAACTAAAAGAGTAACTGAAAGTAAACAGAAGAAACAGAAGATATTGTGTGGTTAACAATATCAAACAATATCTAACACATAATATAAGGAGATTTGGTGAGACACTTATCAAGGAGAAGACAAAGTTTTGGTTAAGGTGACTTAGACATTTGCAAAGATGTCACTAGTAACAAGAGTAGATTCCACTGTGTCCAATCCTATGAAAAGGGATAGAGGGAAACCAACAATGATTGAGAATAATTATCAAAAGGGATGCCAGTGAAAATATTCTTGAAAATTATGTTTGACCTACCCCAATGGTGTTGAGTAATCCAGGACTGACCTCGCCTAATGAAATAATGCTACTGTTATTGTGATGTATATTGCTACCCATTAAAGTTAGAAGTTTTCAAGCAAGAATCTACAATAGAGAAGTTATTCAAGAGTTTTATATTTTCAGATCATGTTGCACGGGTAGTCATTATCTAAGCTAACGTACCAGATTTAATACTTGCCATGTCAACACTTTATCATTTATGAACCCCCCCCCCCCCCCCCTTCCTGCTTTTTAGTGCTATATGTATAATCATTTATGAATACAAGTGTGTGTTCTACACACATCTCAATATGTATGACGCTATAAACAGTAGAAGGGCAGAAACTGAAACAGTATAATATTCATTTCCAAAAATAAAAGGACTAGCAGAGCTAGATTTTTATACAAGAAAACTGAACCGTATTTACCTGAAGAGTATTCAAAGCCTTTCTCATATCACCATTGCAAAGCCGAACAATAGCTACTAAACCATCATCTTGAACATCAAGCCTAGTCAAATTACAAATTGTAAATTATTAAGTAAAAAATTGAATCACAACATAACAAATGTTTATAATAAAATTAGAAATATAGTGGATCAATAAAAAGGGCACAGATGTGAGATGCATTAAAAAACTTTAGCGTGTACAAGAAATTTAATTTATGTTGCACAGGACTCCTAAACAATTTCAAAATCCAAAGTAAAGACATAGTTTGTTAAACTATCTGATCACGCTAATTAACTAAAAAAAGTTGAAGTAATTCAAGACTTTGAAACACTTGGAGTTGAACTGTACGAGCAGTTACAGAGAGATGCACACACAAAAAAGGTCTTACTTAGTTTAAAACTGTGAACTGTATGTGCTCTTCATTTCTCTCTGACCGTGCCTATGATTCAATTATCAGTACTCACTAGTGTGTATAATATCCCTTTTCATGGAGTATTTCATTATGCATACACAAATGGATTTAAGCATAAAAAATATCACTAACACATACAACCCTCATTTTTTAATCATTTTCTTTATATGAAATGAAAGTTCAAGTTAAATTTTGCCATGTAAATGCATTTAGGATTACGATTTTCTGTATGGCACATTCAGACATTTTGCATAAAAAAATGAAGAAAAAAAAGATGCAACCCTCTTACAGAAGATAATCTTTTATATAGGGTAATAACTACTATCAAATAAGAACAAATTAAAACAAGCTTTTTGTATAATGAAATGAATGCAGATGGATGTATACGTGATACATTCAGGAGAAAGCTGGGAAGTGCATTTTCTCCCCTCCCAGCCCCTTCCATCTGAACAAACTGATATCCAAAAGAAGCAGAATTTTCACGTGAAATATTATCAATCACCAGCTTTCAGAAGATATATTATTACTGGAAAGTGTTAAAATACGAACAAAATAAATTCATGTTCTGAGGATATAAGCAATGAAAATTTCATTGGCTTCATTATCATTATGTTGGCACTCAAAATGCACAAGTGCCCAACTAACTTAGAGAGAATAATTCAACAGAAATTTTCAAAAAAAAGGTTCCAGATGATGTGAGAAAATAACTTGGCAAAAGACTGCATCTGACTCCAGCTATCACATGCAGACTAGATAATAGATAACAGGAGCATACCCTTCAGCCTCAATAACATGTTTCAGTCTTTCAGTGACATGGATGGCATCAAGAGGGGCAAACCGAAACCGAGTGCATCTAGATTGAAGTGCAGGAATAATCTTGTTTACATGATTACAGATAAGTGCAAACCTGGTACTTTTTGTATATTTCTCAATCACTGCATCAAAAGAAGATAAGGGAATTATAATTCAAGAAACTAGATGTAAGCTACATTAAAGTATAAAAATGAGTGCACACCTCTACGTAATGCAAACTGGGCATCCTTTGTCATGGCATCCGCTTCATCTAACAATACCAGTTTTACAGAGGACTTAACACTGAACAGAGAATTTTAGATAGTTAGTCTAGGCAAAACTTGCAGTTCCAGGACACTTCCAGAACAATAAACAAAAAGGAACTGTTCATATCTGGTTAAACTTTTGTCTATGATTCATGTAACTTCCAAATCGAATGTACATCAGCACATGCAAGCAAAACAAAATAAGGAAAGAAAACAAATAATAGCCAAGGCCTTTGAAAATCAAAACCATCACAAATGAAAATTAAAATGAACAAAAAGGAATTATATAAATGTCCTCGTATTGCCTATAATGTTTTATTTGGTAATATCTGCAACAGGAAGAGAAATTGTATAACTACACTAATTATCCACTACACAGTGAGAGACTTTTAGTAAAGAGATATGAGTCGAAATCTGCAATGCATATTTCACTAAAATATTGCAAGATTAGCAAGCACCTTGCAGAATAAAGAGTAATAATGCGAAGAATGGGAGCAACATTTTAGCACCTTAACTCAGTTTTTAGAGAAATAAATTTGCAGGAGATTTAGGACCAGAGAAGCTACTAAAACAAAGGAAAACACTCTCTGACTTGACGAACGGACTAATATGGGAAGTAGGAACGCACCATGCAGAACCCTGGAAATACGTAAAACACTGAACACGAGACACCGGGAGCATAATCAAACAAAAAATTTCAGAAGCTATCAAGCTCAAATGTGTGAATTATATTTCTTGCTTAAGCATTCACCACATAAAAACAAAGTAACTTAAAAAATATCAATTTGACAGCCAACTTAAAATTAGACAAACCAACAACAAAAACTACAAAGAAAAATTCATCGCAATCATAAGACAGTAAACACAATTATCTGGTTATAAGTTGTATAAATTAAGTAATAAAGGACAGAGAAGACAACCCAAATGATAAGCTCTGAGTACTAGCAAAATCTTGAATCTGCTGTCGCACGACATCAATTCCTCTGTCATCCGATGCATTGAGTTCCAAAATCATACTGTGGAAGTTTGGACCATACATTTTGCGTGCCACAGCGAGAATGGTTGATGTTTTGCCCGTTCCAGGTGGGCCATACAATAAAAGATGCGGCAATCTGTTCTCCGTGGTCAGCTTATCAACTACACAGCAAATTAACAAAGAACAATGAGCAATCTACAAACACCAAAAATTACTCAAATTGCAAATAGACATTGATCCGACAATTGTTCAAAATACAATTAAATGCCTTTTAATTTTCTAATTTTCACTAATCCAAATTAAGAATGAAACAGTAAAAAAAAAAAATGTCGCTCCCTTGCTAACCGAGTTGTACAATCCAACTACTACAATTCCATCACTTCCATATTCCTAAAACCCTAAGACGTGGACAGGAGGGAAAAAGACTCAGACCAAAGAAGGAAAAGTAACCTAAACTGTAACAGTGAAAAATCCTTTATGGAGCTTCGGTAGAAGAACCCAAATAATAAACCCTAGAGATAAAATCTTACTGGTATCAACAATGTCACGGTGAGCGGCGACGTCGTCGAGGGACTGAGGGCGGTATTTTTCAACCCACGGAATGGCCTTCTCGTCAGCTTCAGGGTCGTCGGCAATTATGACACTTCCGCCGGGCCCCAAGGTGTGAGTGAGATCGTCGCTGTCGCTGTCAATGTCCATGGGGTGAGTCGTCATTGTTAGCTCACGATTCTATATCTCTTTCTCTTCGCTGAGAACTGAAATTTGCATTCACCGCTCACAAGCAACGATAGTGAGTGTTGCGTTGAGGCGCGAAATGCATATTCATTACGGCCGATTCACCCGGTCCCTTTTTTTTTTTTTTTCTTTTTTTTAATTCTAAAATGTAATTTATCACATTGGTGTTTTAATGATATATATTTTAAACAATGTCACAAATAAATTTAATCACTTGTAACTTTGAAAGATAAAATATATATATATATATATCAGATGAAAGAATAATATGTATATAATAAAAATGTAACAAATCGTACAAGCAGGTATGAAATAAAATAAAACTGTACTAAATTTTAACAATAAAAAAATATTTATTTGGTAATAACTCTTTCAAGCGGGACAGTGAACATCTAACAATCTTAGCTTAGAGATAGTGTATGAAAGTTTTGGGAAGAAGGATCTAAGTAAACATTTCAGCTAATTGTGCAGAAGAAAGAATTAGCAGTAGATGAATAAGACCCCTTTGAATTTTCTTACGAATGACTTGACAATCAATTTCTATAAGTTTTGTTCATTTGTGAAAGATAGAATTGTGAGTCAGATATAAAGTGGATTGATTGTTACAAAAAACTGAAATAGGAGCAACATTAAAAGCTTTTAAATCAATAAGTAAATAATGAAGCCACTGTAACTCACAATTCAGAGCCGCGAGAGCTCTATATTCAGCTTCAGAGGAAGATAGGAATATTGCGGTTTGCTTCTTGGTTTTCCAAGAAATTAATGAAGAGCCAAGAAATACACAATATCCAATGATAGATTTTAAAGTTTCTATACAACAACCCTAATCAAAATCAACAAAACTTAAAGGAATGAGAAATGAGTTGCCGGCAAAATGAAGACTTTTAGCAAGAGATCATTTGAGATAATGTAGCACTCTCATGGCAGTATGATGATGAGTATCTAGGGGTTGAGAAACATATTGACTCAGTTGTTGAGTGACAAAAGCTAGGTCTGGTCTGGTGGTTGTAAGATACATCAGCTAACCAATCAACTTGCGATAAATCTGAGGGTCAGATAAAGGAGTTCCAGATGAGCTATTTAGTTTGGTAGATGGCTCCATAGGAGTGGTTACTGGTTTGGCAGCAAACATGTCATTTTCTTCCAGTATTGCTAGTGCATATTTCCTCTTATTGACCACAATACAAAATGAAGAACGTGATATTTCAAGCCCCAAAAAATAACAAAGTTGCCATCGATTTTTAATGTTGAACTCATTATCCAAATGTCTCTTGACATATTCAATTTTATTAGGATCATTGCTTGCAAGAACTATGTCATCAACATAGATTAATAAAGCAGTGAAAGATACCCCTGTATTCTTTATGAAGAGAGAATGATCAGCTAAAGATTTGGTGAATTTAAGAGCTAGTAAGGCTGTGGTGAGCTTGACATATCACTGCCTACTAGCTTGTTTCAACCCATATAAAGACTTTTACAATTTACAGACCTTATTTGGATGGGAAGATACCATACCAGGGGGTAAATTCATATAGACTTTTTCATGTAGGTCACCATGCAAAAAAGCATTATTAACATCTAATTGTTAAAGGAATCAATTTTTGGCAGCAGCTATGGCAAGATGACTCGTATTGTTGTGAGTTTTGCAACTAGAGAAAAAGTATCAAAATAATTCACCCCTTTAAGTTGTGTATATCCCTTAGCGACTAATCGAATTTTGTGTCTTTATGAAATTTGATCTTATAAACCCACTTACAATCAGCGGGCCTTTTATTAGGAGGAAGATCAACTATTTTTCAAGTGTGATTTTGCTCAAGAGTTGTAATCTCAGAATTCACAACTTGCACCCAATAGTTCATTTTAGAAGCTTGAGTATATGTTTTTGGCTCAATTATAGAAGAAACAAAATAACAAAATAGCAAAAAAATTTATAATTGGGAGAGCATTTTTTATAAGATAAAAAGGCAGATAAAGGATACGAAATAGAGAAAGAATTATTACCAGACATCAGTACTACAAGCAGTAGACAAGTAGAAGTGATAATCCCTCAAGTAGTATGGACATTGTTTTTGCCGCATGGAGTGTCAAGGTGTTTTTGGTGCAAGGAGGTGTGATGTTTGATCAGTCGTATGATTTGAGTCATTATCTTCTTTTTTTAAATTTAGAAAAATGATAGGTTCATTTGTATCAAAGAGGATAATATTCTCACAAATTGGTTTTGACATACTTTGACTAGTCATATCAGATTCAACTTCTAATTTAAAAGGAAAAGAAGTTTCATAAAAAAACACATTTCTCGAGATAAAAATTTGTCTACATTGAATATCATACAACAAGTATCCTTTAGTTCCATCTTTGTACCTAATAAAAACAATTTTTCTAGCTCTTTGAGATAATTTGGTTCAACCATGTTCCAAAGGACATATTTGTTAGTGACGAGGTTGAATGCTGCCATTTACAAGTTTCAGCTTGTTTTTGCAGATAAGAGCAAATTTTATAGTTCTTGCCCAAATAGTTTCGTCCATTTAGAGGTGATGAGACTAAAACTTGTGAGAGTGACTCATTGACATGAAGATAAAGAGGGTTGGAAGGATCGGTAAGATAATAATTTTCCGAAGAACTTTGACAAACCATCTCGTGATGTAAAAAAAAAATGATAAAAATTTATTAATATTTAGGTTATCAAAGCTCGTTAAAGAGCTTTAATGCCATTATAGAATTCATAGGTTTCAAAAAAAATATATCTCATTTTTTATTAATGTTCTGTTATTTATATAAAAATAAGGATTATATGTAACATAACCGTACGAGATAATTCTAACAATAAAAAATATTTATTTGGTAATATATATAAAAAATAAATGAACCGTGGCATAGATGATACATTTTTATATGTTATTTGTATTTATGTGATGCATCTTTCTTTTTTACGTGGTAAGTGCAGTGTCATCCTATATTTGTTTTTTATATCTAAAATCTTATAATGTCGTTCAATTTGTAATAAAAAGTTGCAATGACTAAATTATATTATATGTAATTTTCATCGTGCTTAATACATTATATGCAATGGTAGTGTAGTGTATAATGTATGAAGGTATTCCAGGTCTTTGTTTAATAAAAACAAGAAAATATCCTTTTATCAAATTTGTGTGTTCAATACATTTTCATTGTACTAAACATCATCAGTATAAATGAACTTTGGGATAAAGACTACGCTAAAAATATAATTTAGCAAAAAGGAAAGAAAGAAAAAACTGACCTAGTAATTAAGGAGGTGTATTTGGCAATCTGAAACTCCTTTATCCGGCCCAATTAAAGCGTCCAAAATTCCCCCCAAGTTCCCTCTGCTTCATCTCCTTTCGCCCTGGGCTTTTCTTTCCCGCACCATGCTTCGCGTGTTTCGAGTTTCGACGCCGTCACCACCGCACCCACGCTCACCACTCCCACTCTGTCTTTCCAGTTCTCAAAGTAAACGAATCTCATTTCCGACCAGGAGTTACCAAAACGATGCCATTTTGGTCTCCACAGAGGTCGAAACTGTCTACCAAAATCCTCAACATAACCATATCCTCGCTGTGCAAAGCGAAGCAAATAGCCAAAGCCGAATCCGTAATAATCGACGGAATAAGAATCGGCGTTCTCCCCGACGTGGTCACATACAATACCCTGATCAACGCCTACTGTCGTTTCGTCTCCATCGACGTGGCTTACTCCGTCCTTGAGCGAATGCGCGAAGCAGGGATCCCCCCGGACGTCGTTTCGTACAACTCGTTAATCTCCGGCGCCGTCAGAAAGTGTTTGCTCTCCAAAGCCCTTGACCTGTTCGAGGAAATGCTGGCGAGAGGCGTAACCCCCGACGCGTGGAGCCACAACATCCTAATGCAAAGTTTGTTCAAGCTCGGAAAGCCCGACGAGGCCAATCGCGTTTTCAAAGAAACCGTTCTCCGCGGCGAGGTTCAAGCCACCACTTACAACGTCATGATTAACGGTCTCTGCAAGAACGGTTACGTCTCCAACGCCTTGAGCCTATTCAGGAACTTGCAGAGGCACGGTTTCGTGCCTCAGGTTTTGACCTACAACGCGCTTATCAACGGGCTCTGCAAGGCCAAGCGGTTGAAGGACGCGCGAAAGGTGCTCAAGGAGTTTGGAGAATCCGGTTACGAACCGAACGCGATTACTTACACCACCGTCATGAAATGCTGCTTCCGGGGCGGTTTTTTCGAGCAAGGGTTGGAGATGTTGTCGGATATGAGGAGTTTAGGGTTCACGTTCGACGGATTCGCGTATTGCACGGTGATTGCTGCGATGATCAAGACTGGCCGGATGCGCGAGGCGGAGGAGATAATCAAGATAATGGTGAGTTCCGGCGTTCGGCCGGATCTCGTGTCCTATAACACTTTAATTAACCTTTATTGCAGGCAGGGGAGGTTGGAGGATGCATTGAAATTGTTGGATGAGATTGAGGAGGAGGGGTTGGAGTGTGATCAGTATACACATACTATTATTGTTGATGGATTGTGTAAGGCTGGTGATTTTGTTGGGGCTCAGAAGCACTTGAATTACATGAATACATTAGGGTTTGGATATAATTTGGTTGCGTTTAATTGTATGCTTGATGCTTTGGGGAAGGCTGGGCATATTGATCATGCTGTGAAGTTGTTTGAGGTGATGGAGGTGAAGGATTCGTTTACATATACTATATTGGTGCACAACCTTTGCAGGGCGAGGAGGTTCCTTTGTGCCTCAAATGTGTTGGTTTCGTGTTTAAAATGTGGGTACCAGGTGTTGAGGGCCACTCAGAGGGCGGTTATTGATGGCCTCCGGAGTATTGGGTTTACAAATGAAGCGAGGAAGGTTAGGTTGAGGATCAGATTGGCACGGTTTGTGCCTTGATTGTTTGGTGGTTGCTGTAAGGAATTTTGGATGTGTGGTGACTATTGGAAGGACCTATGTTGGACTGAAGTCAGCGAACAAAATGACTCTGATATGTGGTTCGCACAGTTGATAATCAGCATAACTGTTGTTCAAAGGGAGACTGTTATCGTTGTGCTGCAAGAAATTTGGCATGTTTAGGTAGGCTAACTGGTATATTGTTTCTGCACTTGCTCGATAAATGCCTCATATTGCAATTGCCGAGTGATGTTGACTAATGAAGTTCTTCTGAACCAGATGGAAGCTAGTACAATACTGCTCAAGATTCTGCTTGAAAGCCAAAAGTGTGTGTTGAGGGGTTGATCAAGGCTACAGCTACATATCAGGTATGCTTTGAGTGCATGTTACCTTGGTTACTGTCTCACACAGATTTGAAATTTGTTCTGAAAAACGGAGCTGGTTGCAATATTATTGGCTCAAAAATGGGGTAGTGTCAATCTCCCAAACCTCAAGAAGGGGCCTGTTATCTACCCGTTGATTTCTTCATTAATGTGGCTAGTCTTCCTACACACTACTACATCACGTTGTTATAGACAAAGCACACAGTTCTGTATCATGACCAAGAATGAGGTGTAATGTAACATGCACATAGTTTAAACAAAATGGTGACATATAGCTTGAAAATTTTTGTTTATGTTATTACCTTGAGATTTGGATTATACTATAAACATTATATGTTATAGTCATGCTCTGTAGTTGCTACAGAATTTGGGTTATTAGCCACACTGGATATGTAATTCAGATAACTAATGATATAAAGGGAAAGTGTTGACCAGAGCAATTCTCGACATGATTTCACTAGCAAGTCATGCCACTGGTACTCAGCTTCACAGAATCAAAGAATTCGTCGCTGCAAGTACCACCAGAAGCTTATCTAATGGTCCCTGCGAGCACCTTTTAAGACTATGATATGATTCTATGAGCTACATCTCTCTCCTTTAATGAAAGGATAAAAGAAATTATTTGTCTACTATCTGGCATGCTGCCCTTTTCCAGAAACATGGTAATGTCTGCTTGGGGATTCTAGACGGCACTGAAATAGGAATAAGAAATATTAACATAATTGGAGGTTAGCAATATTAAATGCAAATAAACTATAAAATCTTTTTCTTTCTCTTTTTTAGTTTCAACGTTTTCTGTTGCTCTCTTTATAAGATAAGATAATGATGTATGACAACGAGAAGCATCAGATTGGATGGGTCTCTGCACATTTTGATAGACTTTCCAACTCATGAATCAGTCTAATGTGAGTTTTTTTTTTTCTTCAGTTGAAACTGTTGATTGAGCATTTTTCATTAGGAAATCTTAGCAAAGCCGTGCAACTTATGCTGTTATACAATGTTAGAAAGCAAAATGGTTGGGATAGCTTGTTTACATCTCCCCTTTTATGCAGATGTTTATTTCTGTTTATACTGCAGTGCATTGAGAGAGAAGAATGAATACCTACAAAATAATGTTTAAGGATATTCATAAAATGGCCAAATCTAATCTAGATTGTAAAAGATGGTCGAAAAAACATTGAAAATTCTTTTTCTATTCAAATTCAGATCTCATGTACAACAGAAATCCTTCAAAATTTATCGTTGGTTTTTAACTTTTAAACATTGAAAGTTTTGTTTTTAAAAATTATTGCAACACATAAATATTTCCCAAGACATGATAATTTAAATATTTTTTCATTTATCTTGTAGACAAGATAAATGTGATGCTTAGGTAAAATATTTACCAAAATAATTATTCAAGGATTATAATCTCTTACAGATAAAATTTACTTAATGTCAAAGTTTGATTGTGTTTTAAGTAACAGATGTTATTACCGTGTTTTTTTTTTTTTAATTAATGTAATATTTTATATAAATTACATGGGACAGTTGGCATATAATTTTAGTACTTTGGGTATGTGCGCATAAAAACTATAATGATTTTATAAATTATCGCATAATTTATTATATAATAATTTGAGTTTATTACTCAAGAGAAAAATTATTGTTGATATTTACTGAAAAATAATTCGATGTTGATTGAAAATATATTGATAAATATAAAAAGAGAAATAAGATATATAATATCAAAAAGTTTTTTATTAAAATAGATTAAAAATCTTAATTTATATTTGTTTAAAAAATAGTTTCATTGATATTAATAAAATAATTTTAGTTGACATTAACAAAAAAATATTCTTATCAATGTTGATCAAATAAATCTTGATTAATTAATGTTAATAAAAAATAATTCTAACTTATATCTAATTGATTTTGGTCGAAAAGTTAAAAATAATTTCAATGAATGTTAAATTAACAAAAGTATTTGATATAAGTTTTAAAAAACACCACTAATATTAATAAAAGAAAACTCAATTAATATCAACTAATAAATAACATGTATTTGTTAACAAAAATTATATCATGGTGATGATTGAAAAATAATTATATTAATTTTAACTTAAAAGAAACTTTTGGCAGTATCAGTAAGAAACACGATATTAAATTAACGATACCTAGATTTCGACTGAAAGGATGATGTCTCATGACTAAGTCAAATAAAGGATTTAAAGTAAATAGATGGGACGAAATTTGAGGGAAAAAAAATATAAATTTAATTATTACTAAAATTTGAATTTTTTTTTAATTTTCTATCCAAACAATATAAGAGTATTTCAACTTTTTTACAAAAATAAATTACTCCCTAATTTTTTGTCAAGCAAACTAAAATAATTAATTAGTTGTTTTTCAAATAGTTCGATTCTCAAACAAAATTCAGGTTTAGAAGTTGTTTTACTTAATTGAACTATTTCACTATGAGTCTTTTTAATTTGAACAGCACCGAATTTTAGTTTTTCAAAATTTTAAGTCATTTAATTCATTTTCAAATTCAAGCAAATTTGTTCTCTTTATTATTTTTCTTCTATCTGAAACATTTAGTTTAACATTTACTATCTAACATTTTGGAGTTACAACCGATTTGAAATAAAAACAACTTTAAATTTCTACAAGTAAAACAATGAAAAAAACTTGACGGATTTTTTTGTAGAACTTTGGCGTTTCCGTTGGTAAAATTGGAGGAGAATTTTTTATAACTAATGCATATAAATAATTTTCGAGAATGCGTACATTGTATCTTATAACGAACAGAATTATTGTTTGGACAAAAAAACATTTAGTAACCTGTTAAAAATGAAAATATGCATAGATGATGTTGTGGCATATATATGGGATTGTATATGCTATCCCAACCATTTTGCATTCTAACATGCCTTGCCTAACAACTTATTCACAATCTATAACATCATAAGTTGCAGGACACCTGTTTGCTAATATTTCCTTATGAGAAAGTCCTATCAACAGTCTCAGCCTAAAAAAAATCACCATAGACTGATTTATGACTTGGAAGGTCTATCACAATTTGCAGAAGCCCATCCAATCTGCTGTTTCTCGTTGTCATAAATCACTATCTTATCTTGTAAAGATATATCTGCTAATAGCAAAAGAAATTGTGTTACAATCAAAGTAAAAAGAGA
Organism: Sphenostylis stenocarpa; assembly: GCA_963425845.1. Lineage (NCBI taxonomy): Eukaryota > Viridiplantae > Streptophyta > Magnoliopsida > Fabales > Fabaceae > Sphenostylis > Sphenostylis stenocarpa. The sequence goes on from OY731406.1 coordinate 12,593,035, forward strand.
AAGATAAATAAGATTTCCCTTATATTTTAAATTTTTATTGGTATTTCATATTGCTCACCTCCAATTATGTTGATATTTCCGATTCCTATTTCAGTGCCATCAAGAATCCCCAAGCAGACATTGCCTTGTTTCTAGAAATGGTAGCATGTTAGACAATGAACACGTTATTTCTTTGATGAAGGAGAAAGAGATATGCAAGTCATAAGGGTCTTAAAAGGTCCTCACAGTGACAATTAGATAAGCTTCTGGTGGTACTTGCAGCTGCGAATTCTTTGATTTTGTGAAGCTGAGTATCAGTGGCTTAAAATTTCCAGTGACATCATGTAAAGTTTTGAAAGGCTTTGGACCCTTCCAACAAATTGGGAGAGATGGATCCTCAGTTGCTCTAGTCAACGACTTCCCCTTTATATTATTAGTTATCTGAATCACAGATGAAGGATTACTAATTGAATGGCAGCTGTTTATCAATTTTACATAATAAGCCAAACAATATAATAACAAGGCTCTTGGTTCCATTTCTCACCAGATCAACAAGAGCTCTATGAGATTGGGAATTGAAATATGTGTAGGAGCTCCCACTATCAAAGATAAATTCAAGACCTCTCAGAGATGTAGGTTTTCCACCGAAAAACAGGTCTGCTGGACCTGTTTTATAGTGTTGTCTGAAACAAAAGACTGTAAGTTTTCATGACTAGCAATCTCATAAGGGAATGAGAAATCCAGTTTAAGACTTACCCTGAGGAACTTTGCAATATGGGTGTCCAAACAACTCCAGATTTGGGAACAAACTGATCTCCAAAGAATAGAAAGCCTCCTCCTCTCCCACTTAAGCAGTGGCCTACCACATTGCGAATTAGGCCAAGAGAGTGAAGCTGAGATACAATGCTTGTTCTGCCATTTCCAAGGCCAAGAACCCCTGCTGTGGATGGTGGGGGATTATGACCCTGATGCGTTTGATCATATCCACATCTAGCATGAAACACACAAAAAACCTTGACACATTTTTATAGATGAGTGTCTAAAAGAGACATTAATTTCTAAGAGATTGAAGACAAACTTTGTCCTATTGAGTAAAAAAATAATCAAGCCTTACATCTATTTCAGCATTATGAATGAACAATTTGAAATTCGATAACCAACAACTGTGAAATAGATTGAGAGAAAACACTCACCCGAAGCCCAGAATAGGGCGTGCCAAAGATCCATTGGTGAATTTAACTGGAATATAATCTCGGACTAACACACCCAGAGACGATCCTTGATCTGCATAGTCAACCTCATAGTCACATTGCTCATTTGCTACAGCACAAGGAGGTGCTGACTGGACTCCAGTACACAAGGGATCCACACATTTCACAAGGTTGCCCCGGGGTTTATAAAGTCGATTCTGAGGCTGAAAATCAGCAATTAAGGAAATGAATATCATCCTTCAGCACACCATGGCTGGTTAATAATGAATAGTAATAACTAAAAGTACTTGAGAATGTTCTCAACTCAAGTGAAACTTACTATGGTGCAACCTTTACATGGTGCATCACACTGAACCCAAGTGAGATCACTTCCGGTGTCAATGTCAAGATCATAAACCTTAGGGGGATTGCCAATAGCAATGTTCACCGTATAATACCTGCATACGACGAATTCTTTCATTCACTTTTACAAAACAACCATCATGTTATCATCATTACTTTTTCATACAAGGCCACTGTTAAAAACAATGATCAGAGGAATAAAATTACACAATGGGGTCTGTCAAACAACTTTTTTATGTAGGATCACTCAATGAAAATCGGCTTAATTCGATATAGACAAGGATCGTTCTGAAACTTCCTAAGAAATTAGAAGGAGTAGTCAGGGTCAATTGGTTGACTGGAGCATTCAAAGATATAAAGGGGTATTTACATGAAATTCTGGGTTCAACACCCCTGTACACATTATAGTATATATAAAAAAGGATGAAACAACTACAAGTTGAAAACTATCTAAAAAATTCCAAGCCCAGAAAATAAAACCTTGAAAGTATTGGAGAAAAATAAAGTACGAGAGAGTTGGTATGCGACCTTTAGAAGAAGTTTGTTGAACAAGTCAGGGGATAAATAATATACAATAAGATAAGATGACATAACATTACATACCCAATTGGATAAACATTTCCTTTAATCTGAAAAGCGACAGAGGAAGCAAGGGAGGGAACAGAGGTTGAGGGTGTTGGCTTTTTGGAGTTGAGAATCTGATCGGTGTCTGAGAAGGAGGTTGAGAAAATGGAAGAAAGAAGCAAAAAGAGTAAAACCGTGGTGAATGAAAATCCCCTACTTTTCACATCCATTTTCAGAAGAAGTAATTGGAAGCTCAAAATCAGAATTGAAAACTGTGATGAGAAGAAAGAGATGAAGTTGAACGAGAGGAGAGAACTCTCCTCTAACTAAACTACTTAACCGTGTCAGCGTATTCATGTGCAGAGAGAGACTAACAGGTTTTATTGGGAAAGAAAACACGCACAATGGAATCTTCACCTTACGTCATTATTGCGACTTTTTAAGGTTGCTATAAAAATCTGTCTTTGGTTTAAAATTAAATAACTACATATATATATATATATATATATATATATATATATATATATATATATATATATATATAAAAAACAAATCTTCCGAGTACAAGTTAGCAAACATATTTCTTTAAGTATATTTTTAACACTTTTTTTCTTAATACAATTTGGAATTAGATGAAGTTATGAAAAGTATATTAAATAAAAAGCAAACTTACATACTTAATAAAAAAATATACGTTAACATATATTTTTAATGTTTTTGTAAGAAAATTTTCATCATTCAACAATAAATTTACTTACATAAAAGTGATGATGTATGATCATTAAACTCGTTAAAAATTTATTAAAATCTTAATAATTAGTTCACTCAATAATACAAAATATTTTATATTTTTAAAATATATCCATGTTATTTTAATGTTTTAATTCTTTTTATTGGTATAAACTTGAATTGCTAAGATAGTTTTGTTCGTATAGAGAAGTGATTATCTTGTAATTGAGCTTTATATAGTCAACATTTCAACTTTGTTATCCATACCAATCATAATGATACCTTTGAAAATTTGAGTCTGAAACTTAGAAGAAGAAAGGGTCAAAAGAATTTGGAAGTTTCGTGGGTGAAACAAGAAATGATATTGTTTGCAGTATAAACGCGGATTGGTCTGGGCCTGTTTCCAAGATGTTTACAGAAAAATCCCAAAACTAATAATTTTTTAACTCAAAACCAATACCTTTGGTTCTTAATTTAAAGAAATGCTTTATGGAGTGTTATTAGAGAGGTTCAATTATACAGTTATTTAAAATAATAATAAAATAAATGTGATACATGACATTAGAATATCTTCAACCATATATATAATTTAATTTGGATTCTTAATTCCTTTTAGGTGACTCATTAATTTTATTTAGAATACATTTTTTTCTAATAATAAATTAACTTTAGGTTTATTTCTTAACCTTTTTTCCTCTTCTCTTTCCCTCATCAGACAATTACGCGTTTGTTAATTCATTTATTCCTAAAAAAATAAAACTTTTCCTTTTGAGATTTAATACCTAATATTCTTCTTTGTGAGGATTAAGTTCATCTTTCAATTGATTTATAAGCGTATAAGGGTATGAAAAATGGTATATGAGTTCAGTCTAGGATAATTAAATTAAGGGGCAATTACGTATATATATATATATATATATATATATATATATACGTAATTCCACTATTAGAAGTTGGAGTCCACTTAAAAGTAATAAGGAAGTTCAGAAAAGCTATGTTTACTATTAATGGGATGGTGCTAAGAAAAGGTTGAGTTGAAAAAAGGTCCCAAATTTGGTTTACCCTGCATTCTCCTTGTTGAGATTGTGATTGACTGTTGTTGCATTTTATCTTCCTCTCTCTGTTTTTTCTCTCTCGTGGTGGCTATTACCTGTGTGTTTGGCATAAGCTCTATTCGTGATCTATGCAAAACAAACAAATGAGTTATCGAAAGATGGTTTCGTGATAGCAAGAAACGGCGAAGCCAGAACCAAACACAACAGGTAGACAGAATCAAGAAACCCTGTCATAAAAGTTTTTAATTCGGTTCATCAAAAGTCTAAAGTCAGAACAGTTTAATGTTTTGACTACTGGGTCGTTATATTTATGATTATCCAGTCCAGTAAATCACGGTTTATCTGTTAACAAAAACGTGGTTAAAAATAAGTTTTGAATGCGTGGCTTTTTCCATTCTTAGGATTCTTTGAATGCATGCTTGCCTGCATGAACACGTAAATAGAATCTAATAAATAAAATTTTCGCCTGGCATTTCTTTCCCCAGAAACCTATTCGAGATTGCAAAGTCGTGAATGGATGTGCTGCTTCAGATTGATGGGCGTGATTTGAGGAACAATGACGATGATTCTCCCATGAGAATCCCAAGTGGATGTTGTTTATGTAGGCCAAGAAAATTAAATGGTTCGTCTTTTCCTTCCATGAATTCGGCTTCTAGAAATGAAAGCAGAAAGACTAACACCACCTCGAGCAAGAGCGATGATTTTATGCCTACCCCTCCTTCTCCTCCTTCATTGAACAGAAGCGGTCATCTGAACTCAAGGAATGCCAGCCACAGGAGCAATAATCCAATCATGTATTCCAATTCATCTGGGATGCTAAAACCTCCACCGATTGAGAAAAAACTAGAGTGCACTCTGGAAGACTTGTGCTATGGATGCAAGAAAAAGATCATGATCACAAGGGATGTGCTAACAGATACAGGGTTAGTATCTGTCCAATTCCACCATGTTATTCCCTAGTGTTCTTTGCTCCTTTCTTCTTTCTAATTTTCATACTTTAATGGGAGTTTGCCATTATATATGCCAATATATGTATTTAATAATTGTTACTTTTTTCAATCATATTAGTTAGGTAGAGTTTGAGAATATATTAACACTACCAGATCTGATGTTGTTGCCTGCTGATAGACACATACTAACAAAAAAGAAATGCCAGTCATTGGATTTGTTCTTACTGTATTTACTTTGTCTAAGGAATTTTGAATTTTTAGCATAAACATTATGAGTTTATCTTAACATACTTATATTGTGAAATGCTGATGGCATATACCAATTTAATTGTCTATTATTATTACCATAAGTGTTTAGTGTTATTTGTTTCGTGAATCATTGTTGGAGTAATATTTATGTGAATAGTTTTCATTCGGTCAGAGAAATGAGAGCATGAATGAACCCAATTATGACCAGCTAACTCAAATGAAAGATAACAATCTTGATTATCCAGAAATGATTGTATGACCAATACTAGATATGTGTCCTATGTTTGTGTATGTATTTTTGTGAGTGTATATGGTAATAAATTGGCAAGCTAAGGATTCATGGACTGTGTATTTGGCAAAAGCTTAATGAATATGATTGGCATTTGTTGTATGTAGGGGAATTGTTCAAGAGGAGGAAATGCTGACGATAAATGTGCAACCTGGATGGAAGAAAGGAACAAAGATTAAATTTGAAGGAAAAGGGAATGAGAGACCAGGGGCATACAGAGAAGATATAATATTTATCATCTCCGAGAAAAGACACCAGTTATTTCGAAGAGATGGAGATGATCTGGAATTGAGCGTAGAAATTCCCTTAGTAAAGGCACTTACTGGATGTACCATATTAGTTCCACTATTGGATGGAGAGCACATGAATTTGAAACTTGACAACATCATACACCCTGGCTATGAGAAGATCATCCCTGATCAAGGCATGCCAATCTCCAGAGAACCAGGGAAGAGAGGAAACTTGAAAATTAAATTTCTAGTTGAGTTTCCAACACATCTCACACATGATCAAAGATCAGAGGTTGTTCGTATTTTACATGATTCTTGATTGTCAAAGCATTTGGTTTTTAGATGCTCAAGTGTAATCTATGATGACTTTTCTTACATTCATTCTTTTTTTTTTTTCTCATTTAATGAATAGATTAAATTTCTAAGCATTTGGGGCACTATTATGAGTCCAGAAGCAAAACAAGGCTTTATAGTTGCTGGAATTCATAACTTAGGATGGGAAATTCAATACATATCTGGAATGTTAAAAATTATATATAGTAATCTTGGAAGAATAAGAATCACAGAGTATACAGCTTGAAAATTATATAATGGAAATTCACTTTACTAATCACTCCATAGATACCAAATCCTTGTGAGAGCGACTTTGTTTGCAAATATACAAATTTTCCGAGGATGGTATGTGCAAAATCCCCTGCCTGCCAGGTTTATTTCAGCATCTTAGGTACAGCTATCGTCCTTTTTGGTAACTGTTCCAAACCTACGGGTTCAGTACGACAGTATCTGAAGAAAGGAAAAACAAAACTCAAATTCAAATTCAATATGAAAAACACAGCCCTCTAAAAGGAAAATAATTTAAGTAATCTGAGAGTAATATTTTCAAAGGGTCAATTTGGTGGCGTGTATAAAGCATATGCTATGGTTTTTGTTAACTAGTGAAAGATAACTCTATGGGACCTAGATTTCAAGACACTATATATATGCCTACGACCATCCAAATGGTGCACGAATGGTACCAACTATGTGGCCACACCAGAGTTTCATTGATCTCACCTTTGTTGTGTGAGGTTGTGGCTTAAATCCTCTTTGGAATCTATCAAATTTGAAGGAATTTTCATGAGAAACGACATAAAGGGGAAGAATGATGATGCATTGTGTTATATAAGGCATGGAGCATGCCTTGTCCTCTAAGAACTTCTGTTGCATCATTTTATAAGTTTTCTGTGTTAGCTAAGATCACATCTAAACGAAAGAGACTCAATATATCTGGATTGAAAATGTTAGGTGTGGGTATATCTCATTGAAAGTGATATTTTGTTCTTATAAGAATAGCCAATTGATCTAGACTTCCATTTAGACTTTGGTATGGGTAAGCCTAATAATTTGTAAATTAGATCTATGTTAATGTCCCACATATCAGTTCATGGGAAAAAGATAGTAAGGAAATCATTAAAAGTTTTTCATTATTAGTCAATAAATGAGGTTTCGTTCCAGAATTGAAGGTTTTTTCTTCTACAATAGAAAGACTTATGAGAGGGATTTTGTGTAATTCACAATTTTTATACATTTTATTCATAGTAGAAATTTTGATGTTGCATGTAGATGTAGCCCATATTGGGTTAACCCATAGAATTTTTGTGTCAATGTTTTCATTTTACGGTGAAGTAAAAAAGTTAAATTGGTAAAAGCCCAACACGAAGCCTAATGAACTCCCCCTAAACTTCATGCAATACTTATCAAAGACTCACAGCACAAACATTACAGTGAAAGACCAAAACCGCTAGCAAAATCTGGATTGTGTTACATAAGAGCATGCCTTATATTCTTCCGGGAATATGTTAATTGTACACAAACACACATAGAAAGAGAGAGAGAGGGAGAGGGGGTATCACAACTTGCATAGCCTCTAAAATGCATTGGCCACATTATTTATAACCACAAGACATCAAACCTAATAAGGAAGAAAAGTAGCAACGATTATTTAGCCTTTTCCAGCGCAAGTCTAGCTTATTGGTTAACTAAACAGCTAAAGTACACAAAAACCAAAACGAGAAATACATCAACAACAGCAAATTTTGAATTGAAAACAAAATAAGCTTAGGACGACCCTAAAAGAGCACGAATTATGCCAAGGATGCTGCCACCGATGAGAGCCTTCATCAATCTCTGCTTTGTATCCGTGTATGGTGGGTACCTTAACGACGAGTCACCCGCAAAACTGCGATAAAGAACAGCCTTTTTGTGTGTAAAAGCATCAAACGAGAACTTCCCGTGGTATGCTCCCATTCCACTTTCTCCAACTCCCCCAAATGGCAAAGTCTCAACCACAAGCTGCACCATGAAAACATCATAAATGTTCAGATTTTAAATTCATGCAGAACAGAAAATAAGGAATGTCGAACAACAAGGCTTTATCCGTATCCATAGATGGGGGAACGATTATTTTGACATTAACAGAAAATTTTCTATCCATGTTTAAAATTTATGCTAAGAAATTGATTTCACAGCAAATTGTCATCAATCCGAAACTTGAAGCTAACTAAGACTTTCGATGGTGTCCAGGGGGATCTTCTACTAAGCTGAGACGGTAACTTTTCCAAAGTTTTCAAATTTTAATGTAATTTATGATTTTGGGTATTTTGAAATTTAACGATTATTTATTATTTCTATAGTTGTAATTTTATTCTCTCATTACCTCTGCTTCGTATAATCTATGATTTTATTCTTATTAAACTTAATAATTATTTAATATATTTATAATTTTATCTTTTCATATTTTCTTTTTTTTCACTCTTTTATATTTATTTATTATTTATTAATAATATATTATTTCACGGTGAAGATCAGCAGTGGTTAGAATCACAATTAGAGGCACAAGCAAACTAATGCATGCAAAACTTTTGTAAGAAGAAATATTACATGTAGGCTAGTGTCATTGACAAGCAAACCCCCAGCAGAAACATTCTTTACGAATTGCTCCTTGAACTTCTTGTCGGTTGTAAATACATATGCAGCGAGGGGCTTCTCTCCTGAATTGATCAAATCTAGACTTTCTTCAAGTTTATTGACCTGTTCCACGCAACAAAAAAGGTATGGAAGTTCATCTTCCTTTTACTTCAAAACAGAAAGAAGCAAATAGTTCATTGCTGGGAACTTAAATTATAACACCTATTTGCACGTGCATTTAGCTTATAACTTCTGTAAATGTCCCCTAGAGACTAGAATCTACGTATTATATAATCAATTAAAGTTTTCGCCAATACATTGCTGGTTTTCTAAGTGAGTAGTTAGTTTACAAATTGAGACTTGTAGCTCTTATCACTGCTGAAGAAGCCGTGTCAATTATTCTTGCAGTTGAAAACATTTCATCGAACTATGTTAGCATTGTTCATATTAGACTTTTGGAAAAGCAATCAAAGAACAGGATGAAATTTAAAGTTCAAAATATCATACAAAAGGTTCTTTATGTTCCTTTATTCATACCGTGATGACAGGAAGCAATGGACCAAATATCTCCTCACCCATTACCAGAGAATCTTGCGGAACATCCAATAAAATAGTGGGAGCAATCCTTCTACAAATTTTGGGACAATAAGAAACTAATGTCAAAATCTATTTCATTTCTTTAATAGAAAATCTCCTTTGCTATGACGTCAAATTAGATAAAAGGGAGCTTACAGTTTATTTTCATCCTTTTCACCACCATAGACAATCTTTCCAGAAACCTTATCATCATTTAAGAGCTTTGACAAGCGAGCAAAGTGGTTGGAACTCACAATTCGAGACAAATCTTCAGATTCCAACGGATTCTTACCGTAACACGCCTCCAATTCAGTCTTTAAGGCATCCAACTAGAAATAGGAGCCATCAAACAATAAATAAACAAAGACATGGATTCTGAACTCGAGGTGGCAATTACACATGGGGAAAATCTCATACCAACTTGGGAACATATTCTTTTGTTGTTATGATGTAATCGGGAGAAACGCAGGCTTGTCCATTATTCAATCCCCACTTGCCAGAAATTATTCGTCTAGCTGCTACCTATTAACAATTAAGTCAAGAGTGAATTTGATAGTGGTTAAGGTAATAGCAAGGAATTGATAAAGAAAAGGCTTAGGAAATATTAAAACCTTCAAATTGACATTTGAATCAACGACAGCGGGACATTTTCCTCCAAGCTCCAGCGCAACTGGTGTAAGGTGTTTTGCAGCAGCAGTCATCACTATTCTTCCCACTTTTCCATTACCTAACAATCCGGGAACGTACATATAACTTGAATGAGACATTTCATTTCTTGCTAATTTATGTACAAATTATGCATTTATTAGTTATGAGGAGGGATTTCAAAATTGCACGTGTGTATAGATACATAAAAGCATACCAATTGTAAAGAAAACTAGAATAATGGCAAAGAAGAAAAACCTGTGTAGAAAATTTTGTCCCACTTTTGCTGCAATAGTGCAGTTGTTTCATCAACTGCCCCCTGGACAACTCTTACAAATGAATGATCCATATACTCCTCTATTATTTTTGCTAGTACAGACGATGTGGCTGGAGTAATTTCTGATGGCTTTAGAACCACAGCATTACCAGCGGCTATAGCTCCAACGACCGGATCAAGGGACAACACTGCAATTATAGACAGAGAAAGGTAAAAATTAATGTAGTTACCAACTTATTGTAGATTTTAAAAGAAGAAAAGGCTGAAGATGTCAGCTAAAAATATTTAAAACTCAAGGTGAAGAAAATATTAACATACAAATTGGATAGTTCCATGGAGAGATGACTAACACAAGACCGAGCGGCTCAGGGACTATTTCAGCTGAAGATGGAAAAGTTCTGATTGAAGTTTTGACCTGAAATAAATGGATGAACATCATCTGATGAATAAATTATATTATTATTATTGGACAATTGCCTTCTGAAGCTGAGGAAAGTAATTGTGATGAAATGTACCTTTTCTGGCGTCATCCAATGTTTCAATTCCTTCAGTATTAATTCACATGAGTTTTTAAACATACCAATCTGCAAGGCAAAGCTTTTAAGTTAATCACCGAGACCCCTAATCAGAACATTCAGAAATTTATGTTTCTCTTGGCTATTAAAAGACGATTTCCTTCTAATTGTCTTCCACTAATGATACCTTTGTCCTTTACGTTGCTACAATCTTAATGTTTCTATTTTAAGGAACCCCTCTCTTATATTCCTCGATGAAGTGCCTTAGCCAATATGCTAGTGGGAAGGCTTGACAGAGGATCCGTATATCTAGTTATACATCAAGGTTCAATACATCAGTCATGTTCCTCTTGGGAGTGTCATGGCAGATGATAAACTATATATATATATATATATATATATATATATATATATATATATATCAAATTATAACGTAGATCAAATAATATATAAGTGTCTTATTTCCGTATTTAATATATTTGTTATGTGGAATAAAAAAATTAATTATTTTTTAAATATTTATTAATATTAAATAAATATAAATTATTAGTTTAATATTAATAAACTAGATAAATAAATATATAACATATTATTACTTAGATAATATAATATATAAATGTGTTATTTTCGTATCTATTATATTTAATAAAAATATTTTGATATTTAGTTTAAAAATGAGTATATCCTAATTATATCGGTTATAATAATATTATTAAGATTTATTTTCATATTTAAGTTATTTTTCATTTAAAATTATAACGATTTTGTTCTAAAAAATATTTCGGTAAAATAAAAGAAAAAATATAAATAAATTATTAATAACTTTAACTCATGTTCTACTTGTAAACATTTTGAAACACCTTAAAACATCTTATAAATTAATAATTAAATTAATCCTTCAAATTTTAAAATCCTCATTATTCCTCTAAAATTTTATACAAAATTAACCTTTCAAAATTTTGATCTATTGCTAAATTATAAAATCTAAAATAACGCTCGCTACACAAGTCGATATTAAGGATAGAGTTCTAACAAATTTAAAACAAATTTAATAATAATAAGAATAATTTAAAAATTAAAATAATGATAAAAAGTGCTAAAAAAAGTCATTTCATCATAAAAAATAAAACAATGACAAAAAGAGCTATAAAGCTTTCTTTTAGTTTATTTTGTAAACAAGTTAAAGAAAAGTTCAAGTTAATCCGTCTCAGCAATTTGTGGTTCGTGAAAAATTAAGATGAAGCCACACAACACCTTGTTCATCCATGAAAAATCATGAACAAGACAAATCATTCATTAAATCAAAGACGGTTGACAACGTACAACTCATTAGACACACGTACGATTAAATCTTTTCAAAACAATCCAAAATGCGCGATTATGTGTTTGGATTTTTAGTTTTAGAATTGATAACGATAAAAAAAAAACTTATAGATTATAACTGCAGAATAAGGATCAGTGACAGACAAGAAGACCACAGTAGTACCTCGTACACGACAGTTTCGAGTGGAGGCTTGGCTAGGTCTGAACGAAGAGCATCGATGATTTGCTCTTCGTTATCAAGCACGGCCTTCAAGAGAACCTTCACCTGCGACACTCTCCATTCATAACTTCGCGTCCTTCCTGAACCGAAGTTCTCCCTCAACTCCTTCACCAGAGACGACGCCGTTTCTGCGTCAAACACCTTCTTCTGTGTCTTTGAATCCTCACCCGACATATTACTAGTATTGTTTTATCTGACCAAAAAGATAGAAATGATATTCAGATATAAGAGATGTGGAATAATGAGGAGAGGAGAGGCATATATAAGGGAGTTTAATTGATCAATGATTGAAATTGTAATTGTACAGTATACACATATTCAGACGCAAAACAAATGTATAGTTACACGAAAGAGACGCGTAACGAGTAAACATAGAGAACCTAAGTGAGTTTATGATGTTTTATTATAGGTATGTGTCACTTGATATATTGATATATGAGAGTTACTGGGTTAGAGGACTTTTTTCATGGGGTTATATATTGGAGTTACTTGTTTTGAGACTTTTTTTTTTATGTTAAATGAATTACCCAAGTAAAGTAGTTTTTAACAGTTTAAGATAGGTTATAAATTATCTCGTGTAAACAGGACACAATGACTTTATAACTTTGTATATAGTGTACATTATGACCAATGAAATAAAAACTTTGAATCCTTATCTTTCTTTCCTCTCGGGAACACAATTTTTTCTTCTTCTTCTTCTACTCTGATGTTATAGCTGTGACAGTGTCTTCCGGCTCTTTTTACATTTTGCGTCAAAAATATATGTTATTTATGGGTTAATTTAAAATAATAATAATAATGACGAAATCGTGTTTGAAGACACAATATTACTATGAAGTACTCAGGTTTAGTGAGACAAGTTTAACGAACTGAAATTGAATTGTGCCAAGTAATACCATTTGAGTTGAGACATATTTTTTTATAAATTTTTTTATGAAATTATGCAAAGTATGGATTTATTTATTTCTAAAATCGTATTACCTAACACGATTTTAATGAATAATTTTTTTTTCAAAAAATATAAATATTTGATTATTTACATAAATATATAATTTATAAATTAACTAATTTTGATTTAATTATATTATATTATTAATTCGAAACAAAAGATAAAGATACTGAGAGAATACAGACACAGATTAATCAAAATTAGTAAATAGTAGAAATTAAAATATTAAGTTGTTTCAAAGAAAATAGTGCAAATTTATTATTTATATGGATAATTTCCATAATTATATCCTTCACTTTTACAAAATTAATATTTTTTTGTCGATCCATTTTATTATAAATGCTAGTAGTTGTAGATCTTTCTAATGTCATTCAATACATATTAGGACTAAAAACAAAATTTGGTCTTATATAAACAAACTAATAATCTTCATTTCGAACCGGATGAAATTATAATTCATACGTCTTATAAATACTTTCTAACTTGTAAATCAAAACATATACAATTTATATCTTTAAACATGACACATTCAAAGACGTTATTTATTTTCTTTAAGCAATGTAGTAATATTTGAGCTCATAACGTGTACTTTGTTTTTATGTCTCTTCTCATAAATCAAAATTTACTTCTTTTAAACGTGGTTTTAACTAAGGTATATATATTGCTCGTGCTCCTTAAGAAACAAAAATCATGAACTCAACAAGATTTGTTATCATGTGTCCATATTGCTTACCTTCATCATAAGTTTGAGTCCATTTTTTTAATTGAATCTCACCTAACCAAGATATTTGTTGCTCGAACTCAGACCTTAAATGTATATAATTTTGCTAAAAATGTTGGTTATTTCATCTCATATCCTACAAAGAAAATATAATTTCATATTGTAGACCCCTAATCTTGCCCGACCTCATAATAAAATCAGAAGACCTCCTTTTCAAATATGGATAAAGCCTAAGAAGCCATTAGGAGAGACTATTAGGCCCCATACTAGGATAGGAAGGGTTTTCTGCATTAAAATAAAGATTTTCGCCTTCAGGGATCGAGATCGCCGTCTTGCTTTTCGGGAGCACCGTCTCGCCATTCCTGCAAGTCGAGACGGCCGTCTCGTTTCTGGAAAAGTCGATACCGCCGTCTCGCCAAACGAAACGGCGGTCTCGCCACTTTTGCAAGGCGAGACGGCCGTCCCGAATGGCTAGATGGCCGTCTCGACCTTGTCAGACGAGACGACCATCTCGACCTGATAGGTGCAAATCCCTATAAATAGCAGCACTTTTTCCTTCATTTCACACAGTTCTTCCACTTTTCCTTCTACAACTTTTTCAAATTGTCTTCCTAGAACCCCTTCGAAGCATTTCCGGAGTTTCTGAGAGTTTCTTAGAGATTTTTATAGCGTTTCTGAGACATTTTCGGCGTTGTAAAGAGCGAAGGGCTGCCAAAATGCACCCTAATTTTCAAGAAAATAATTAAAGAGCTTGCTTTGGAGGTTTCTTCTTTCTCTCCCTTTCTTTTGTTGCCTTTACTTTTATGATTAAATTGCATAATAGATATTAGGGTCATGTAGTCGTTACTTTAATTCCGTAAATAAAAGGGTAAAAACGTCTTTTTACAAAGTTTATTTATTAAATAGCTGGCCTATCATAGGGAACCCGAAAGGGGCGTCGTAAGGGAACTAACCCTTCCCTTACACGTAACTAACTCCCTTACCTAAACTTTGGTTTTAACGACCAAAGTTGGTTTTCGAAAACCAACGCCTTTTTACTCCTTTTTCGATATTTCCGGTAAAAACATCGGACGACTCCATAAGAACCCTTCAAAATTAGTTCTTGGGTTAGCCCGGTTATCGGACAATCCAAGAACACTTTTTCGGAAACCTCGCCCATAGGTTCAGCCCGGTTATCGGACAACCTAAAGACGTTGTAACCACACCCATAAAAACGCGAAAATTGGAAAGTCGGAACCATCGCGTCGCTCCGACCGCCTCGTTTTGACGGCGACGACAGATGGTGACTCCACTGGGGAAGTCTAGAGAGTTGATCCCATTTAGTGATGGACCAGCTTAAATAAATAAACCAAGAAATTACGCTTTTATCCTACCTTGTATTATAACATGTTTTAATACTTGGCTTTAATAACTGTTGTTTGTTTATATTTACGCAATTGTTTGAAGTAAAAATTGTACACAAACCTTTGCACACAACAATTCCCTCTATACCCGGGGGCAAGTGAGAAATCCATAGGGAGTGGGTGGTAGGTACGATTCACTGTAGTGATGGCTTTGTACCCACCAGTGTGATCAGAAACCACCACTCAAGGTGATAACCTTCCTCTTTTGGCACAAAGACTGACTATGACCTTAGTGCTAAGCATGGTCGGAAGGCTGGAGAGTGGGGACCCTATAATGGGGGCACCTTGGGGGCCTTAGCCTTGGTGAGAATAGTTAGAACCTACCTTCACCAATGCACTTTTCTGCAGGAAAACCCTACCTCGTGATTAAAATGACTTCTCGCCAGTTCACGGATGATGGAATTGTGTGTGCATCTGTTTGTTGCATTTGATTGCATAACATAACCAAACAACAGATAAAAATAGAAAAAACTAGAAAAATATTTTTCACAATAAACACTCTTATCTCGGACAGTCTGCCTTTTAGCTAGCCTGGTTTCAGGTTCTTTGTAAGCTAAGTAGCCACGCAGTCCGACAGAAGAGATAAAAGGTTATGAATAAACTGAATAAAATAATAATAATGAATAAAAGAATTTTGATAAAGTCGTATCATTCATATTGCATCATTTTATAAGCGGAAGAACCAAGAGAGAAAATAAATACATAAGGAAATTATGCATATGCATCATTTTAATAAATCCCTAAAAAATGGGTCTTAGAAGCGTTTTTTGGGAAAATTACTGGGTCAAATCCTCTTTGGGTATTTGCAACTTGATTCTTCACCTTTTTCTCTTCGTTTTGATATGTTGTGCGTCCAAATCGAACATCTCAGTCAAAAGATATGCCACTTTGAACATCTACTGCCCTTTTGTACTGGTGCATGCATAAATACATTCATTCTAGGGAGCATTAAATATCCCTAAGACAATGGCGAAAGAGGCCCCGAGCAAATTTGTGACCTTCGCGACAAGGAAGGGACAAGTGTACTAAGGTATGATGGTGACCCCTATTATACTTGTCAAGTCTGTGATGGGGAAGGAACCATTACACCGAGGTGGGTATGATACCCCACAAAGCATAAGCTTTAAGGAGGATATCTAAGCCATTGTCTTAAGGAATATCCATCTCATAAATCATTCAATAAAAATCATTTTGCATTCTAGAAAGCGATTGGTATTCTTCATGCCCTCATCCGCATACAAAAAAACAAAATCCCAAACACTATCAAACATCATGTTAGAAAATAAAACATGATAATATTTAGGAAAAAACAAACACTTGCATACATGCATCCACCAAACTTCATCCTCATAACATGCATCTAGTAGTAGACAGTTGAAGAAAGTAAACATTCCTCAATACCGTGTAAAGAGGATAGAGCATTTGCACGGGAAGTAAAAAAGAAAATAAATAGAAATTCTAACCCGCCTATGGGTTCATTTAGGCTTCTCCGCTTTAAAAAAAAAAAGTACTTCGAAACATTGCATTGAAGAATGTACACTGTCTGGATGAAATAAATAAAATTGTTTGTTTTCATCATCTCTTCAATCGTCTATTGCATTCATAAATTGCATTCATTCTCACTTTAATAAGATAATAAAAAGAGAAGATTAGTTGATGTGCTTTCCACGAATTGGAATAAGGTGAAGGGCAAAACTTTCATCGTCAAGTTCTCTCCAATGGTTGATCCACCTAAGGAGGATAATACGCCCTAACCGTTGGGTATCCAAATTAATAAGGAAGAGGGGGCAAGGATGCCATTACATTTGTTCACATACTCGAATCAGACAAAGTTGTACCATGGAGATACACCAGTATAGCGGACATTGGGGGCAGGATTAGAAGTAGAAGAATCTACTTCCCCGAGAAGCTACAAGACAATGCTCCCAAGAATAAAGGAAAAATAATAAGATCGAAGAGAAACATAATCCAAAGAGGAAATTGAATAGACTTTGGATTCACGACGTTGAGGCAGTTTTTTCAAACACTCCGCCAAAGAGACAAACTCACGGTAGGCGATAAGCTGGTCACGGTTCGAGCTAAAGATGACATTCGGATCAGCAATTCGTCTGCCCTACCTTGAATGAAAGCGACCGAAGGGGACCTTTGAAATATCTTTTACCAATATGAAAAGACTTACCCAACAATATGACGGTGACCCACATGATAAGGAAATATGGATGCCGCCCAAACCAAAGACTCATTAGAAACTCTCAAGGTATAAGGGAGTCACCAGATTTTAAAGATAATCCTTTGAAGCATGACCCTACAAAGGATTAAGCTGCACGGAGAAAAGGGAAGTCTCTCCTCCACACCTTGAATCAGATTTTCCCAAATAGAGGGGTTCAAGCATCAAAAGCGACTTTAGTCATTAGGTGTTCTCCTTCTGATTCTTAGGGTTTATAAATCCAATGACTATTAGATATTACTCCTCGGGGCTAGCCCGACCCCCGAGCATTGTAGGACACATATTTCCCTATTAATTACAAAGAATGTCATTCTTACTATCTGCTTCTCTTCTTGCTATTCATGTCTAAATCTCATTAATAACCATGTTTAAGCAAACGTTCAAAAGTGCGTCAAAGTAATCAAAATGCGCCATTAACCAAAATAAAAATCAAATCCATCATCACTGATTGACTAGAAACACAAAACAAGGTTTCACCTCATCATAATAAAGTCGTGTTTCGCCAATCTTGTGCAAAGAGAAAGAAAAAAAATAAAAAGAAGCTCATACAAGCTAAAGGCCAAAAAGAAAAGGCAAGATACCCGGTAGGAAACCCACCAAGGGGGCTATGCAAAAGTTAGGGTAAACCCGCTAGGAAACCCGAACAACCATAAAGGGTAGCTTAGGCAAAAATTAGGGTTACAAAATAAAGTCCGCTAGGTTTCCCAAAGCAACAAACCTAGACAAAAGTTAGGACAAAACAAAACACAACATCCTAGACTGAGAACCCAAAGGGCGGACTAGGGAAGTCAATCAGTCATAGCAAGCGCTATAGAATAAGACGCCATACCATAAACAAAACGTTTGTCTAAACTAGCCTAAACACTCTAACCAACCTTGGCTAGTAATGCTTACAAAAACCATTTTTTGTCAAAATAAAACAATTCTAAAACACAAGCCTTTGAATTAAATATCCTCTTCCTTCTCTTCTCTTGACCCTTACAACTACGACATTCTAGTAATTAGTAGGAAAATGTGGAGATAGTAATCAATAGGAGGATTAACATCCCCAAGGAAAGGGAGGGGCGCACTAACATGACAAGTCGCTCTACAATCAACACAATCATTCTTCGGTCACGGCAAAGTCAAGACGGCAAAATCTGTACAGCCTATCCTGTCGATGAAAGCACATAATGACGGAAGCTCAAGCACATTGGTTAATCCTTTTGAAAAATTAATTGAAATAGTATTATAGGATGCATATCGCAAACATTGCATGCATATGATAGAATCCTATCTCTCGAAAAAAAAGAAGAGAAAGAAAAAATGACAATAAAAAAAACAATGCCTAGTAGGAGATTCTTAGGCAAAAGTTAGGGCAGCCCGCTAGATCGAAAACCCACAAAGGGCGGTCTAGGCAAAAGTTAAGGCATTCATAAAAAAGGAAAAAACCCGCTAAGATATCCTAGACAAAATTAAAGTAGCCCGCTAGACCGAAAACCCCAAAAAGGCGGTCTAGGCAAAAGATAGGGCTAAACCAAAAAATGAATAAAAAGAGGGGCCCTTCATCATAGTCATGAAAGTCCAGCAGGAGAATGCCAGTTACTTCTCTAGATGCATCAAATAAAAGAATAGATTACATTTAGGACATTCACACACAAGTAGTCGCACAAAACGACTTTGTCAAGACAAAAAATGAAAGAAATAAAAATTACTTCAGAGAAAAAAAAATGAAAAACATTCATGCATATAAGGAGACTAGCTCCATGATTGTGAACAAGATCACTGAGACCAACTCTCCAAATAATGCCCTCAAGAAAACAGAGCAAGTCGTCAATCAAGCGACTCATCAGAATAAGAGCTTCTGAAAATCAAGAGCTCCAGCTACCATCCTTCTACCCAGAAAAAGAAGGTACATATAAGAAGTCTTCAAACATTGCTCTCCCTTAAGAAAGAAGAGCGATTTGTCATCATCAAATAAGCTCAGAAGAAAGAAAAAGCCGACGGAAAGGCTTAGTCATCCTCAAGAGGATCCTTGCCTACTCTGAAGGCAAAACAAAAACACTCCTCACGGATCAACATTTCCACTACATGAGTCATCGAGCACACTCACCCAAAGTCTCCTCCACACTCCCCAATGGAGAATAAAGGCTCCAAGAGTCCATCATCATCAACAGTCAAAAGAGTCCAATCTCCATACCATCAAGGACTCAACAAAAAGAGAAAAAAAGAAGAAAACCCTTGCATCCCCAGCGGATATCTAAAAGAAAGGGTCGCAACAGAGAATGCCGAATAAAAGTCCTCAAGTGAATCTCATAAAAAGTCTACAAAAGAAGAATAAGAAATTCCCATCCCCCAATGGAATAAGAGCTTCACAAGTTTAGCTCGCATCAACATCAATCAAGGAGCCAAGACTCCATCCCTCGAAAATAAAAATCAGATCCCAGGAAGTCAACTAATTCCCTGGTGAGTCACCAAAGAAAGAAAACTTCCTCACTAGTGGACCCCCCAAAAATAAGGAAAAAAGTCAGCGTAGTAAAAAGAGACTAAAAAGTAAAAAGGCTTACGCATTATCCCGAAAAAGACAAATTTCAAATCGTGAAAAAAAGAGATAAAATCGCGGAAAAAGGCGAAATCAATCCTAACTTTTAGGTAATCAATAAAATCCCTAAGTGGATCACCTCAGAAAGAAAAAGGAAAAGTCAACCAAAAAAGAAGGAATCGGAAATTCCATACCTCCAACAAGAATAAGAACATCACAAAAGCTAGCTCGCACCCATATCAATTAAGGAGCCGAGACTCCATTCTCCCAAAGGGCTACCAAAATCTGACCCCCAGGAAATCAACCAATTCCCCAGTGGATCAATCAAAGATCATCCTCAGTGAGCCTACTGCAAAGGCAAAACTTCAGATTCATCCTCAAAATGTCATTTGCCTACGCATAGGCAAGACCTGACAAGCAAGAGCCAGCATCACCATATCACCCTAGTCAGAGGCAAAACAAATGAAACCAAAAGTCTTCACTTCCGATGAAGCATCTGTCTACTCAGAGGCATTACCAGAAACTGAATAGGATATCCGCCTACTCAAGAGGCGTCACTCAGATCAACAAATCCCCAGAGGATTCCTACATACCTAAGAGGCACTCATCAAAAATCCCTGACAACCAGTAAAGTTGGATGACCACTACCAAAGGATCAAAACAAAGATTTCCCAGCAATCAACAAGCTGGAAAACCAACAGAAAATTCTACCAGAAAAGCATCCTTCAAACACCGGCGCATCATGAGCTAGAGCAGTAAGCCGCCACCACAACCAAAGGGTCAGCTACCGCAAGCAGGAGCATCCGGAGGCACTTCACCAGATGGGGGTGTGTACTCATCAGGCCTTACAAAAGGGATCTTACCAGACGGGGGTTCATACTCGTCAAACACTAGATGGGGGTGTGTACTCATCAGGCCTTACAAAAGGGGGCTTACCAGACGGGGGTTCATACTCGTCAAACCAGATGGGGGTTCATACTCATCAGCCGAGGGGATCAGCTACCGTCAGAAGAAGCTTCCTGGAGGCGCACAACGTACTTTTCCCCAGAAGATCCACCGTTGTAAAGCTGAGACGTCTGAAGGGCAACCGGACAAGAGGGTAAACTCCTTTACCCTCCAGTCGATCTTCTTGGCACAACAAGCCAGTAGTCGACTAGTCGGGTAAAGGGGGGGCAGCTGTAGACCCCTAATCTTGCCCGGTCTCATAATAAAACCAGAATACCTCCTTTTCAAAGATGGATAAAGTCTAAGAAGCCATATGAGAGACTATTAGGCCCCATACTAGGATAGGAAGGGGTTTCTGCATTAAAATAAGGATTTTCGCCTTCAGGGATCGAGATCGCCGTCTCGCTTTTCGGGAGCGTCGTCTCGCCATTCCTGCAAGTCGAGACCGCCGTCTTGTTTGGCGAGACGGTCGTCTCGCCACTTGCGAATGGCGAGACACCCCTCCCATTTGGCGAGAAGACCGTCTCGTTTTTGGAAAAGTCGTTACCGCCGTCTCGCCAAACGAGACGGCGGTCTTGCCACTTTTGCAAGGCGAGACGACCGTCCCGAATGGCGAGACGACCGTCTCGACCTTGTCAGACGAGACGACCGTCTCGACCTGACAGACACGAATCCCTATAAATAACAACATTTTTCCCTTCATTTCACACAATTCTTCCACTTTCCCTTCTACAACTTCTTCAAATTCTCTTCCTAGAACCCCTCCGAAGCATTTCTGGAGTTTCTGAGAGTTTCTTAGAGATTTTTATAGCGTTTTCGAGAGATTTTCGGCGTTGTAAAGAGCGAAGGGCTGCCAAAACGCACCCTAATTTTCAAGAAATTAATTAAAGAGTTTGCTTCAGAGGTTTCTTCTTTCTCTCCCTCTCTTTATTGCCTTTACTTTTATGATTAAATTGCGTAATAGATATTAGGGTCATGTAGTTGTTACTTTAATTCCGTAAATAAAAGGGTAAAAGCGTCTTTTTACAAAGTTTATTTATTAAATAGCTGGCCTATCATAGGGAACCCGAAAGGGGCGTCGTAAGGGAACTAACACTTCCCTTACACGTAACTAACTCCCTTACCTAAACTCTGGTTTTAACGACCAAAGTTGGTTTTCAAAAACCAATGACTTTTTACTCCTTTCTCGATGTTTCCGGTAAAAACATCGGTGACAACTTCATAAGAACCCTTCAAAATTAGTTCTTGGGTTAGCCCGGTTATCGGACAATCCAAGAACACTTTTTCGAAAACTTCGCCCCTAGGTTCAGCCCGGTTATTGGACAACCTAAAGGCGTTGTAACCACACCCATAAAAACGCGAAAATTGGAAAGTCAGAACCATCGCGTCGCTCCGACCGCCTCGTTTTGACGGCAGTGACACATATATATGTTATTTAAAGAAATTATTTTTTAAGGTAAGAAGATGTTACCTATATTAATTACTTGTTTTTTTAAATTAACATTTTTTAATTTTTTGCTGAAATTGTAGACAATATGACGAATACACTGAGGTTAAATTCATTCTAATAAATAGTTTTATATTGTAAAGCTAACAATGTTCTTGTCCCTCTCTATGTTATCATGCGTAAATTATTGAGGTATAACTTAATGCCTTAGAAGTTGGAAGAACCATATCAATGTCTCTTTCGTCTCACTTTCAATAATTATAAATGTAAGTGAAAATATGTTTCTATTGCTATCTTGTGTAGTTGTAATCAATAATGTAGCATGATATTTTTCTATTATGAATGTACCATTAACTTGAACAATTAGCTTACAATATTTGAAGTATTTTATACATGGATTAAATGACCAAAAGATATGCTATAACATAAATGATGGACTATGGACATCATAAAACAAAAAAAGGAGAATAGACCTATTAAATAATTGTGTCAGAATTACTATCTTCAACATCTTGTAATCACCTTAAAAGATCATTGTATGAATTTTCCCGCCATGTTCATGTTGGTCAATCGACTATCAACATATTGGTCAATCAAGTGGTTAATGTATTGGTTAGTCGAGTCATTAACATGCTGGTTAAACTAGTCAACAACCTTATCAATTTTATGAAGATATTGACCAACTTCAAATTTACCTAGTTAATTTCAATTTGGAGGTCGGATTTCTCATATATTTACTTTATTTCCCTTTGAAATAAATATGTTTTCCACTTCTTTCATGATACTAAAGCATACAATCAAGTTCGTTTCATGTCTACTATGCCCAACGTGCCCTTATGTAGTGTGCAAATGAAGATGATAAAGATATTGATAATGATAATATGGAAAGAAACTTTTAACCCCAGCCAACACATGGTCATAGACATATTAAACAAGCACAACAAAGACCTACACAGACCTAACCACGTAGACTCAAACGACAAATTAAAAGATCACCTTATAGGACACGATCTCATAATTAAGTATTTTGTAATTTGTTTTCTACAATAATATATGTAATATTTTATTTTAATTTAATGTAAATTTACTAATTTAAATTAATTTATGCTCTTACTTCTCTCTATATCTTTATTTTCTATTTCGAATCAATAATATAACACAATTAAACTAAAATTAATTAATTTATAAATAATATATTGATGTAAATAATCAAATATTTATATTTTTGAAAAAAATAATTCACTAATTTTGTGCTACCTAACACAGGTTTAAAAAAATAAAAATAAACTTGTGCTATATAGCACAATTTCATAAAAAAAAGGTCTCAAACTCAATTTGTGTTACCTAATACAATTTCAGTGTTAGTTCATTAAACTCGTCTCACAAAGCAGCGTTCTTCATAGTGAAATCATGTTTCTAAGCACAATTTTACCTAATTTTGTAATTTTTTTTAAATTGACCTTATCATATAAATAACATATATTTTTGACCTAAAAAGGTATAAAAGTCTGCGTCTTCTCCCCTTCAATGAAGACAACACAAAATCTTGTGTTGATTTCCACCTTGTGTTTAATAGGTCTTTCGATAGGGGATTCATCAGGGAGATAACAATAATACGACATAAGCCTTAAACCCTAAACCTTAAAACATTAAATTATGAATCTTTCTTCTTTATATGTTTCTCAATTTTCTTATTTTTACTCAATGTGAGATTTAAAATTACACTTGGATTTCTCAACAATCTCTCAAGTGTAAAAATAGAAAGGTAAAAAAGTCTGTGTCTTCTCTAGGGATGACAAAATGGGTCAGGACCGACAACCCGCCATAATATGGTGGGGCGGGTTAATACTTTCAGCCCGTTTTGGCCCGCCCCGCCAAGCCCGCCAACTCACGGGGCCAACCCACGGGCGGGGTGGGTTAGCTCACGACGCACTTTATTAATAATTTTTTTTAATGTGATATAAATACAAAGAGTCAGAAAGATATTATATAATATAAAGATTTATGAAAAAAGAATTATAAAAGTCTTAGTATCTCATAAAAAAAATTCATAAAGTCTCACTATCTTACTACTAAGAGAATTCAAAAAATTTTATAATTACTTAAACTCACATTATGAAAAACACTTTCCTTTCTCAACCACAAACTCCTTTCTCCTCTCCTCTTACTCATCATCTCCTTCTTGCTCATCCTTCTTCATAAGGTAAAAATCATATATATCTCATACTTTTTTACTCTCTTTTATTGAAAGATTTGATTTAAAAATAACAAAATAAAATAAAAAATATGACGGGCTAGCCCGTCCTTTGGTGGGGTGGACCGAGACTTGTAGCCCACCCTGACCCGCTTTTGGCAGGCCAAAACGGGACGAATCTGACCCGTTTTGCCATCCCTAGTCTTCTCCCCTTCGACAAAGACAATACAAAATCTTGTGTTGATGTCCACCTTATGTTTAATGGGTCATTGGGAGAGCCAACAATGAGACATGAGTCACAAACACTAGACCTTAAGATATTGAGTTATGAGTCTTTCTTCTTTATATGTTATTCAACTTTTTCATCGGTACATCTCTTTCAGCTCATCGCCAGGAAGACTTTCGATATAAGAACTACTCTTAAATTGTCGATCACCACACAAATCATCGACTCTAATACTATTGATGAATCTTTTAAAAAAAGATTCACCAAAGAAAAACAACAATAATAAAACATAAATCTAACCTACATAAAAAGATTGACACCACCCTCAATTTTCATTCATCTTGGAATCTCAAAATCTTTGTTCACCACCGAACAACAGTGAATTTGGCCATTTGGCCATCATATCTTCGTAGGCATAAGACAACGGCATACCATTTTGAATATAGAAATTTCGGAGTTTCTATTTTAATTTTAATTTTGATTTGGGTGCAATTTGATATTTTCACTCTCCTTGGTGTTAATGATAATCCACAACTATCATTTTTTTTTTTTGGAAAACTTTTAACATCTAAGTATTGAAAATTTTTTAAATTCATTTATTTATTTATAGATGTTTTCTTGTCTTTGATGGACCTGATGCTTGTCTCTTGATTTTTCATTCATAGTTCCTTGTTGTTTGTCTTTGTTAATTTTGTTGTGTATTTGATTGCAGTATTAAGCATTATAGTTCCATCATATATTATATTCAATACAAAAGCTTCTAAACAAAGTGAATAAATAATTATTTTGACCATTTCTTTTGGAACCAAACAAGCCCTTACATAATTGTCTACTTTAACTTCTTTGTTAAACAATGTCAAATTTAAAGTTGAGTAGTTGAGTCATATAAAATTTGATAAGATTTGGTTACATATTTGAGCTTACTAGTTGTGTATGAATTGCATAATCTTTTGTTTGTTTTTAATTGAGCAAATATCACCTAGAAAGAAACCAAACAATAAAGTGGAAAGTGCTAGCTATTTAAAGACGCAAAAACCAAACAATAAAGTGAAGGATGATGATGAAATAAAGAGTACTCCAACAAAGTTATGGTATTGTTTAATAATTTCAAAATTTAAGAGATTTAAATAAATCAATAATCATTTTGATTAAAATATCTAATTATTTAGTGGAGCATATGATAATAATAATAATGAGAATAAGATAAAGTTTTTTTTTAAGAAAACTTTTACTCTCTTTTTTCTCAACTAAACACTTCAGTTGAAATTTTGAGGATAAAAATAAAATAAAATAAACTAAATTACTTTTGTATTTATGTATAATGTTATGTGCTAAAAATTAATTAACAACAAATAATTTAATAATATTTGACTTATAATATTTACACTTATCAAAATAGCATAATAAATCTGTAGTATAATTTATGAATATAAAAAAACATTTAAATTATCATAACATATAATTATAAAAAATACAATATATTTGTATTTAATAATTTTTGTTATAAAATATGTAGTATTTGTTCTATAATATATTTCATAATTTTTATAAAAAATATTTTATAATATAAAAAATCATAAAAAATATTTTAATAGAATCATAAAATATTATTTTGATTTAATTTAATTTAAATTTTATATTAAATTAAAATGAACCAAATTAAATTATAATTTAATTGTATATTTAATATTTATAATTATTTAATAAAAATCAAATAAAATTAGGAACACTCTAGTCAAACACAGTGACTTTGCAGTAACCATCCCTCAAGATTGATTCATAATATCCATGAAATGGATAAGATTTGAACTTTTGCATAATTTCCTGCTTCTAAACCGATATGTATGAATGAACACCACAAATTTTTTATCTACTTTTACTTACTATATAACAGGTTAAATCACATTTGTTTTCTTCTTTACGTGTTTCAAAGATAAATCAAGTTTTTTTTTTCTTTTAAAAGTGAATATTAACAGTGGCATGAGGATTTTTTTTTTTTTTAAAGAGGAGGAGGGTTAGGATATCCAAAATCTTATAATTTATATTAATATTTATTTTTTCACTTTAAATTTAATAATTATTAAATATTTTATATTTATAAATTTATTTTTTTTATTTTTATTTTTTATTTATTAATAATATTATATATCTACGTTAGATATTTCTTAAATGGTTTTATTTAATGAAAGAAAAAACAGAATAATTAATAAGTTTACAAAATTGTCTTTAACTTACCTTATTTTAATAAGAATAACTGACAATAACATTATTGACTATTACTTAGTGCTTTGGATGATAAAAGCAATGCATAGTGTTTCCATAAGAACACAAGATTGTTTTCCTTTCCAACTGTTCCCTGAAATGGAAGCTGATTCTTTCTCCAGAATTACATTTCCGAAAGTACCCTTTCCAACCTAAATTTCATTTTCAAACTGTGTAAGATGTGATGCTTATGATAATTGTGAAACATGAATAGTATATATACATTAAGTTTTAAATAGAATAATTTTTCTATCGTCCGTATTTAGTTAAAAAATAAAAATATTTTTTTACTTTTTATATATATTAAAGATATTAATAACTATGGGTTTATAGTGATCCAAATCTTTTTAACTGAACACTTATTTAAATTCTTTATAAAAATAACACTGTCACCATGAGTTTTTTTTATTTCATCGATGAGATTAGACCGTACTAAATGTGAGACTATAATATTTAATACAATATAAATTACAAAAATAACTTACATTATTGATTATGAAAAAGAAAAGGTTGGAGAATTAAACAATTACATTTAATTATAAGGTGCAAAGGAAGAAAGTACAACTGGAAAGCATAATTTATTTGAAGGAAAAAAATTTATTAGAAAGTGACATGATTCATTAAAAAAAATTAAAAAAAAAGTGTGAAATTATATATACATATTATTCACGGCATCATAGGTCATTATCAAGAGAGATGAAAAGTGCTAGCAAAACCTGGATTATGTATTTGACATGTGTAAAGCTTCCGTGAAGGGCATATTTTATATATGTATACTAATACGCTCTAAAAAAGGCATTAACCACATACAAGAATCTTAACAAAGTCACAAAGAAAAGGAGCAATAATATTGACTAATTTGTCATTTATTGGTTTTGTATGAAACAACAATTACAGTAAAACTAAACAGCATGCTAAATAAATAAAAGCAAAATGATACATCAACAACAGCAAGTTTTGAATTGAAAACAAAATAAGCTTAGGACGACCCCAAAAGAGCACGAATTATGCCAAGGATGCTGCCACCGATGAGAGCCTTCATCAATCTCTGCTTTGTATCCGTGTATGGTGGGTACCTTAACGACGAGTCACCCGCAAAACTGCGATAAAGAACAGCCTTTTTGTGTGTAAAAGCATCAAACGAGAACTTCCCGTGGTATGCTCCCATTCCACTTTCTCCAACTCCCCCAAATGGCAAAGTATCAACCACAAGCTGCACCATGAAAACTCATGAATGTTCATTTTAAATTCATGCAGAACAGAAAATAAACCCCCAGAACAGAACAGAAAATATATTACATGTAGGGTAGTGTCATTGACAAGTAAACCCCCAGAAGAAACATTCTTTACGAACTGCTCCTGGAACTTCTTGTCGTTTGTGAATACATATGCAGCCAGGGGCTTCTCTCCTGAGATGATCAAATCTAGACTTTCTTCAAGTTTATTGACCTGTTCAACGCAACAAAAAAAGTAAGGAATTTAATCTCCTTTTTACATCAAAACAAAATGTTTGTTTTCTAAGTGCGTTGTTACTTGTGACTCTTTTCAAAGCTGAAGAAGCACATTACAATTACTGTTACAGTTGAAAACATTTTATAGAACTGAGAATTGTTCATATTAGACTTTTGGAAGAGCGACCTAAGAACATAAATGGAATTTGAAGTTCAAAATATCATACAAACGGTCTCTTTTTTTCCCTTTATTCATACCGTGATGATAGGAAGCAATGGACCAAATATCTCCTCGCCCATTATCAGAGAATCTCGCGGAACATCCAATAAAATAGTAGGAGCAATCCTTCTGCAAATTTTAGGATAATAAAAAAGCCAATGTCAAAATCTATTGCATTTCGTTAATAAAAAATCTCCCAACAGATGTTAAATTTAATTAAAAACATGTTAAGTGAGCTTACAATTTCTTTTCATCCTTTTCACCTCCGTAAACAATCTTGCCAGAAACCTTATCATCATTCAAGAACCTTGACAAGCGAGCAAAGTGGTTGGAACTCACAATTCGAGACAAATCTTCAGATTCCATCGGATTCTTACCGTAACACTCCTCCAATTCGGTCTTGAGGGCATTCACCTAGAAATAGGAGCCATCAAACAATAAATAAACAAAGACATGGATTCAGAACTCCAATTGGCAATTAAACATGGGGAAAATTTCATACCAAATTGGGAGCATAGTCTTTTGTTGTTATAACATAATCAGGAGAAATGCAGGCTTGTCCATTATTCAATCCCCACTTGCCAGAAATTATTCGTCTAGCTGCTACCTATTAACAATTATGTCAAGAGTGAATTTCATAGTGGTTAAGGTAATAGCAAGTAATTGGTAAAGAAAAGGCTTAGGAAATATTAAAACCTTCAAATTGATATTTGAATCAACGACAACGGGAGATTTTCCTCCAAGCTCCAGCACAACTGGTGTAAGGTGTTTTGCAGCAGCAGTCATCACTATCCTTCCCACTCTTCCATTACCTAACAATCCAGCAATTACTCACGCGAGAAAGTACATATATAATTTGATGAGACAAATCATTTAATTTTCTTGCTATTTTATGCAAAATTTATGCATTAATTAGTTCCTGAGGTGGGATTTCAAAATTGCACGAGGATATACATGCATAAAAGCAGAGCAATTAGAAAGAAAACTAGAATAATGGCAAAGAAGAAAAACCTGTGTAGAAAATTTTGTCCCACTTTTGCTGCAATAATGCAGTTGTTTCATCAACTGCCCCCTCGACAACTCTCACAAACGAGGGATCCATATACTTTTCTATCAATTTTGCTAGTAGTGATGATGTGGCTGGAGCAATTTCTGATGGCTTTAGAACCACAGCATTACCTGCTGCTATGGCTCCAACGACCGGGTCAAGGGACAACACTGGAATTATAGACAGAGAAAGAGTTACCAACTTATTGTAGATTATAAAATAAGAAAAGGGTGAAATTATCAGGTAATACATATATAAACTGAAGGTAAAGAAAATATTGATCAACATACAAAGTGGATAGTTCCATGCAGAGATGACCAACACAACACCCAGAGGTTCAGGTATTATTTCAGCTGAAGATGGAAATGTTCTGATTGAAGTTTTGACCTGAAATAAATGGATGAACATCATTTGATTTGATGAATATATTGTACACAAATTATTATTATTATTGGTCAATTGCCTTTGCAAGCTGAGGAATTAATTGTGATGAAATGTACCTTTTCTGGCGTCATCCAATGTTTCAATTCTTTCAGTATTACTTCACATGAGTTTTTAAGCATACCAATCTGCATGACAAACTACATCAGTTAAGAGTAGATAGAAAATAAGATATTTATAGCAGTTGGATACTTGTATTGGTCCCTATGTGACCTATTGATAATATAACAAAGTCTCTTGGTTGATAACTACATCCTAGTCAGAGCTTTCAGAAGTTGTTGTCATCTATCCATTTCTCAGGGCTACTTCGAAGTGATTTTTCTTGTCCCTTACTGTTGGTACCACTATCTGAATGTTTAGATTTTTTAAGGAACTACTCTTATACTTCTTGATGACCTGCCCCTGACCATTTTTTTTTTCCAGAGTTATATGAATGGTGAGACTAATTCATTAAAGGTTAATAATTAAATTAATCCTTCAATATTAAACCCATCATCATATTCCTCCTCTAAAATTTTATATTAACCTTTCAAAATTTTGATTCATTGCTTTTAAAACCTAATTAAAATACCACTGTATAAGTTGTTATGAAGGACTATTAAAGTTGTAAAAAAAAAAAAAGTAATTTAAAGTGCTGAAAATTTTATTTAATGATAAAAAGTGCTATACAAAATTAGTTTGGAGGATCCGTTGACTGTTGAGAGTTATAAACACATTGAGACAAAGATAATGCTCATATGTATCGTCACTGGCAAGACTTTCTCATGTCAAAGCATTCCCCCTACAAAATTACTATATGCACCATATAAATGGAATTATTCCAGAACACTTCCGAGTTTTCAAATAAAAATTTCCTTCTCCACGTGATTTTCAGTGAAAATAAAGCAAGTAAACCTATTCTTAAAAACAGGATGAAAATACTTGACTCGGGACGTGCTGACAGCTATATTGGTCCGCCTCGCCCTAATTTAAAAAATAAATAATTTTTTTTAAATTAAAATTTTTAATAAATTTAATAATAAAATTATTATTATTTATTAATAATTTAATATATATTTTAAGTTAATAATATAAATTAATATATTATTTTAAATAATTTATTTTAAAATAATAATAAAATTTATATAATAATAAATATATATAAATAATATCAAAATTTATAAAATTTATATTTTTTATATTAAAAAATTTAAATATATGTATTTTTTATTAGATAAAATTTTATATTATTTATTACTTGAATAATTATTGAATCTTTAATTTAAATTTTATCTTTAATTTAACTTATAAAACAAAAATAATTCGTGTTTAATATGAATAAAAAAATAAAAAATAAATAAAAGATTTATGTTTGAATAAATAAAATATTTTTTATAATAAATGAGAATCAGATTTAAAAAAAAATTATAATTTTTATTTTATATAATATTTTTATAATTAATTATATTATAATAAATAATTTATATTTTTATTAATTAAATAAAATATAGGTTAACTTATTTAGATAAATTAGTGGTTACTGACTCATAAACTAAAAATACTAATACATTATATCGAGTTACACTAAATTTAATCTATTTTATCATTTACTTAAAAAAAATTACAAAAAATATCATATATTAACCATTAGGAAAAAAAACTCTTATTAAATAATTTAATTTAATATTATAATAATTATTATAAACTTTTATATAAATAAAATAAAATTATTATTATATTATTAAACACAGTTGTTAAAAGAATATAAGTTCAAAAATATTATCAATCTTTCAAAAATATAAGTTAGAATATTTTTAACACTCACTTTTTTTAAAATCTATCCAACAACCATTTTAAAATTGTTTAGAAGATGTTTTGAAAATTTGGATGTCAGAAATATCTTTTCCCAAAAAATATATCCTCCTTGCAAGAGAGGAAGGGGTCATCAGAAAACACCCCGTTTAAAGATCAGTGACAAACACGAAGATAAGAGAGTAATACCTCGTATACGACAGTTTCGAGTGGAGGCTTGGCTAGGTCTGAACGAAGAGCGTTCACGATTTGCTCTTCGTTATTAAGCACGGCCTTCAAGAGAGCCTTCACCTGCGACACTCTCCATTCATAACTTCGACTCCTTCTTGAACCGAAGTTCTCCCTTAACTCCTTCATCAGAGACGACGCCGTCTCTGCGTCAAACACTGCCTTCTTCTGTGTCTGTGAATCCTCACCGGACATTCTTACTACTATTGTTTTCTCTGACAAAAATATATAAATGATATTAAGAAACAAGAATTGCGAACTAATAAAAGGAGATGAGAGGTATATATATATATAAGGGAGTTTAGTTTATGGATGATTATAATTGTAATTGTAGCACATATGCCGTACACGTGTGTATAGACACAAAACAAATTTATAAATACACGAAAGAGACGCGCTGTGAGGAAAACATATGTAAGAATGGCGTGTGTGGTGGAATTAATTAAAGCTAGGTTGTTTTAATGATGAACACGACGTAACACAATCGTCATATCATGCGATACGAACATTGTTAGCAGGATGGCTTGACGGTGCCACGACCTGACGCTAAAGTGGATTCACACTGCGAACGTAAGTAATGGCTTGGTAGGAACGACATGCGTTGGACTTTTCCAGAACCTACGGGATCTCAGTGGATATGGGCCACTCAGACAAGACGTACAAAACTTTTATTTTGTTTTCCATATTAAGAAGATTGGGTTAGATCATGTTACATATCCTCATAATAATGTCTGTTAAGTAGACGTTTAAAGCAAAGTTTTGATTGACCATACCATTTTGAAAAAACGTGGAAGCTTACAATATCATCATCCCCCAGCTCATACAATCTTTTTCTTTAGCTTTTTTTCTTGAAAAAAAGAAAGAAATTGTAAGTCTACAATGTTGTCTTTGACTAAACTTATTTACAATATTTTATTTTTATAATAAAATGAAATAAAAGTGACAACAGCATTATTGATTTATTTATTGTTTCTTTGAATGAAAAAGGGTAAAGACGGAACCAGCGGGGCATTATATATATATATATTAAAAAATATATTTTATAAATAAAAATAAATTTTAAATATTTTATTGATAATAATATTATATCTATTCTTTTACATAATTTTTTTTCTTCCTTTTATTTTCATCTTCTTATTTTTTTCTTTTTATATTTATATTTATATTATTTATTTACTTTTATATTTTTTTCTCTTTTATAATTTCATTTTACAACATAAAAATTTTAAATTTTTCTTTTTAATTTTTATTTTTTTATATTTTATTTCATTTCTTTCTCTTATACTCAAAAAGACATAAAAAAAGTTAAAAAAAAAGAACATAAAAGATATTTAATAATTTTTTTAAAATAAACAATAGTAAAACAATTTTTTTATTATTTTTTATATTAATATAACAAATTAGTATGTATAATGTAATATAAAAATATGAAATAGTGATATATTTTATTTTTTATTATAAATTAGTTAATTATTTTAATGTTTTATAATATTCTTTTCCATATTAAAATATAAAAATTAATTTAAATTTTAAAAATATCTAAAAATAGAATTATATTTTATTTAAAAAAAAAGAATAGAGGAAATAAGCTCTATTTTTCTAACATTTAAATTCTATTAATAATATTGAATATATAATATATTTGTTTTAGTATGATAATTACTTTTTACAGACTCTTTCATCTAAAATTTATACTAAACAAGAGAATGTAAAAATAGAGTGAAAAGTTATATATATATATATATATATATATATATATATATATATATATATATATATATATATATATATATATATATATATATATATATATATATATGGCTCACAAGATTTATTTTCTTGCAATTGTAGGGTGAAATGGAATTGATTCCTTATCTAGATTTCCATGTCCGAACGTAGCCTTCCCAATTTCATTTTCAACCATTTGAGATATTATGTAAGATGTGACAGACTTATATATAATAGTTTAAAAGTTTATCATGTAATTTGGTCGGTGGTACAAATGATTTTGGCCCAAATAAATATCATTAATAAATATTTTTTTATTTAATAGATTTATTTTAATATTTATAAGAAAAAATTAAATAAAAAATAAAAATAAAAATATAGAAAAAAATATTATAATTATTATTTATATATTAAAATTAAATATTTTATTATTAATCTCATAATTAAATTGCTTTAAAGAATTATTTATTTAAATAAATTTTTTAATTTTAAATAATTTTTTTTTAAATATCTTATATACAAAACACATAATAAAATATTCATTTTTATTTCTAAACCACTCCAAATACTAACTTTGATTAAATATGGTTTGAGTAAATATAAAAGTATGTTGATCCGTTACACACTAGGAAGATTAGGTAACGTGCTAACTTTAATTCTTCCTTTAGGTTTGGTAGGAGTGGTTTGGAAGAGATTTTGTTTGATTTTGATTTAAATGTGTGACTCTACAAATAATATAAAATGTCACATGTTATTTTCAATAACAGTAACTTATATAATTTATTTATTATTTTAAAAATATAAAGTAAAAATTTATAATATTAAAATAATTTATCATTAATTTTATTTTATTAAAAATATTTTAAATAAATTTTAAAGAATTCATTCTTTCATATTTTCTCTCTTTATTTATTTTATTGTTTATTTTATAAATTATTTCATAAAATATCTATAAAAAATATAAACAACTTATCATATACCACATAAAATTATTTTTATAAAAAATTATTTTATACAATTAATAATTTATTTAATCATCTTAATAAATAACCCACATTGAATATGCTCTATTAAATAGGAATATATTGATTTATAAAATAAGTGATTGATTTGTCTCGAGTGAATTTGGAAATATTAGGTAAAATGTGATGAAATTTTGATTTAGATTTATTAGGATGAACCACCCGCTGCCCCAATTCCGTCCTCGGCAGGAATCGAGTGCGCGTCCTCGCTCTGATACCAAAGGATGAGCGCGCAGCGTTAGCCACTTAGCCAATAACTATAGTTGTTAGTAAGGGTTCACACCACGATACTTAAACCCTCGGTCCCAGACCAAAAGAGGGGAGAGAGGTACAGAGAAAGCAGGAAAACCCGGTGAGGGGAAAACACTGCTCAGATACCGGAGGGTGGACAGAACAGAGAAAACTGGGAATGAACCTAGAATAAACTGCCCTGAGACCCGAAGGGGGGATGGAAAGGAGGAAAGTAAAGAGACAGGAAAACAAAATAAATTAAAACATGTTATAACTCTTTATCTCTTCTGTAGGTCAACGTGGCTACTTAGCTACCAGAGAACCCGAAACCGGGCTAGCTAAAATGAAGACTGTCCGAGATAAAGTCGGTTATAGCAAGTAAAGTGTTCACTTATAAGATTATGAGATGAATGAATCTGGCATAGCCGGTTAGACATCTCCACATAAGCTTATACATGAACGAAATTAAATGCAGAAAAGTAAAGACAGGGAAAATAAACACACAAAGTCCATGATAAGATTATGAGATGACTGAATCTGGCAGAGCCGGTTAGACATCTCCTCATAAGCTTATATGAACAAAATTAAAGCTGTACAAAAATTATTTAAGCCTTTAAATGATTATCGCATCTTTAAATAAATAAAGCTTAAGGCATCCAAGGACGCCCTTATAAGAAAACTACTCCATAAGGGGGAGCAGAGAGCACTTACTTGGGGGGAAGAGAAGGAGAAGGAGAGGGGAGATGCTGAATAACTTCTCTTATTGATAGTAAGAAATTTACATAAGCGGGGGAGAAGTAGAGAGAAGGAGGAGAGGAGAGAGGGGAATGCTTACTTACTTAAGCTTCTGCCCAGCATAAGGGACTTAAGAAGCCTTATATAGAAAAACAAAAATATTAAACTAATGAATAGTAATTTACATGTGGGACCCACTTTATAACTAATGGGTCTCAAAACTTAGCAAAGAAGTAATCCTACGGAGGAAACTTCCTCACTAAAAAACAAAAATAGTAAAGTCACTAAAAGACAAAAATAGTGACATTCATTAATTTTTTTTTTTTTTTTTTTTTTTACATTTTATCAAAAGACTGATTCGATCTTACCGTCATTAACATGCAAGGCTTAATGGGCCTAACAACATGTAACGGAAGAGGAATCGTGACAAGGTAGCAAGATATCATTATCTGCCATTAACCTTTGTCGTCTTTTGATACAGCTGTTTATGACGTAAGGGCTTACGTCATGAGAAGCTCCTCGAAACCTTCAAGGGCAAAATGGTCTTTGTATGGCTAATGACGTGAGAGATTACGCCATTAGGAGATCTTCGAAATCTTCGAGGGTAAAGTCGTCTTTATCAGAAAGACTCATTGGTTGTGGGGAGGCGGGATTTGTACAGTTCCGCCATTTGAAATTTTAACAATGTCTTCTGGAAACTGACACAGAGGACATGTCTTCAAGTCCTTCTTCAACCATCTGGTCAAAGAAGTTTACTTCCTCATCATCAGAGGGAAATGAAGCTCCTGGGGTTCCTTGTCCATGGATTCCAGTTTCTTCATAAATTTCTTTGAGAATCCTTTCTCTTTTGAAGTGTTCTACCAGAATGGGACTGGCTTCAGTTGGGAAAAGGATGAAACTTGTTTCCCATAAGCTGTTTCCAATAGAGCTTGGTATCAGCAGTTTCTTTGAGAAGAATAAAATCTGAAATATCCTTTTTGGAGAAATTCCAGTTAGATCCTTCTACAAAAGCTTTCCAAAGCTGATATTGGTAAAGCTTATCTTTGTTTAGAGTAAGTCCCTGAAAAGGATCTTGCTCTATAGAGGTACGCATCTCAGGGTTTACCTCTGTGTATAACTTAACAACATGTTTTGCCATGCTGTCAAGAGAATTTGGACTTCTTGGAGAAGAAGTAATTTTTAAGAGCACACTCATCATATGCTCGACTTGTATTTCATTTACCACAGAGTTTATTTCTGGGGTTAATGAATGAAATCTTTCTGTAGGAGGGATGGTAATATCTTGAAGACATCTGACTTCTAACAGAAGTTGAGGGCTTATCAGAAGCTCTCGGTATAATTGGTTTTTGAAGGTAGACAAATCAATTTGTGCCCTTTGGATGACAAACTTTAACTGACATGTACATTTTGTGGATACTGTTTTACAGTAATCCGAGGATCCTAAACAAGGGTTCCTAGTGTTAAAGTAGGTCTGTGTTTTGACAGTAAGCCCATTAGAATTTTGGGCTCCGGAGTGAACTTCAAACAGAAATTCTTGTATCACCCCAAACTTGGCTAAAAAGATGTTTGGGTTAACCTGAGTAGGAAGGCAACAGGCTCCTGCATAGGTTTGTGTTTGGGCCTTTGGTTCAAGCAAAAGGGCCGTTTTTATTTTTTCTTCATTTATGGTTTCCAATTTCAAAGCCATCTGGGCTTCTTCCTTGGAATAAAAACCTTTGTAATTAGACCAAAACTGGTCTTGTTTGGCCTCAGAGAGGTCTTTGTATGAAGTATAAACTCCTTTGTTTGGCCCCGTAACTAGGGCATAATGTGTAAACCCCTTACCAGAAGGAGAAGTTGCGGAAGTCAACCTAACTTCCTTGTTATCTGCATTGCAGAAACTGTATAATGCGCTAATAATGCTTTGTTTCATTTTAGCGACTTGTTGCTCATTCTGAGCTGTGTATTTTGGAATATTCCAAATGTTGTCAATTAAAACATTTAATTTGACATTTGTAGATTCTCTACCAGGAAACTGGTAGGAATTTGTAAGTATGGGTAACTCTTGTTTCCCATACTTCATGTATTTTTCCACCATAAATGGGGATTTTGTGGGTTTAGGACCTAAAGGCCCTTTCCCTTTGTGTGTAGAATCCATCATTGGATTTCTTGTTCCTGCAAAAGAAACATTAGTAAACAAGTTATATAAAACTTGTAGAGTCCATCAATGGTCTTTTGTTCCTGAAAAACAATCAGAAAACATATTATTTCAAGCAACAAAATGCTTTATTTTCTCTAGTCCTTGTTCTAAGGTTTTTATGTGAGCCTTGCAAAAGGCAACCTCATAAGCAAAATTATGAGGGTTTAATTCATCTTTAATTAGATGTATTTTGGCTAATCTTCTTTTTAGCCCTTTTATGCGTTTTGTGATCATTATGACTGGATGAGGACCTGTCTCACCAAATCTTAATGGTCTGTGTAAAAACCCAAATCCCGGGGGAATTTCAGGGTCATTTTGTACTACCAAGTTATTATCCATAGTCTTGGTCTTTAGAGGACTTGCCAAGGTCCTTTGTAGTGACATACCTGGAAAGGATGTCAGCGAACATATTATCAGAACCTTTAATATGTTCAAAGTTTATGATTTTTCCAGAATTCATATAATCCTTGAATAAAAGCCATCTTCTGTGAGGCTTTTTATCTTTATGAATCTGGTGTTTACCATAAGAAACAATTGCTTCACAATCGGTTCTAATGGTTATTTCTGACTTATCTATCAGAAATAGTTTAAAAGCATCTAATGCATGTATGATAGCATTGACTTCATAGTCAGTGCTGGTTTGATACACCTGGGGTTTAGCAGTATATTTGCCAGATGCATACCTACAAATTTGTTCTTCTATCTTAGAAGAATATTTGTTTTTCTTGCGTTTTAGGATGGCTCCCCATCCTAATTCGCTTCCATCACACTCAATTATCAAATAATCAGAGTCCAATGGCAATTGTAAAATTGGTAATTGGTTTACCATTTGTTTTATATTCTGAACCAATCTAATGTCTTCAGAATTAAATTTTCTTTCTCCTTTATTAGAAGTTTTGTTGTATAAAGGAGATGTATATTGGCCCAAATTTGGAATGAAATTTCGGGCGTAATTTAAGAGTCCTAAAAAGGATCTTAATGTTTTAATATCCTCCATTTTATCTGGAAAATCTTGGATCTTTTTAGAAATATGGGGTTGGAGTTTTATTGTTCCGTTCCCTATTTCTGTTCCTAGGAATTCTATAAATCTTTTACAGATTTCCATTTTGTTTTTAGACACTATTAACCCATAGTGTTCTAATTTATATAATACTTGTTTTAGATGAAGAAATGTTCTTCTTTAGTTTTAGAAAAAACAAGTATATCGTCTATATAGACGCAAGTAAAGGATTTTAAATCCTTAAAAATGTTGTCCATTTTTCTTTGAAAAATGGCGGTGCATTTTTAAGGCCGAAAGGCATAACATGCCATTCATATAATCCTTACGAACAGGAAAAAGCTGTCCATTTTATAGAGTCGGGATCCATTTTAACCTGGTGGAACCCGCTCTTTAAATCAAATTTTGAAAACCATCTTGCATTTTGTATGCGGTTTATCAAAATATCTTTAGATGGAATAGTATATCCATCTTCGATCGTGTTATCATTAAGTCGTTTGTAATTGTAAACCATCCTTGATTTACCTCTTTTTTGTTACGAAGCTTTGTTAACAATGAAAGCGGGACTCCTGTGTG
The DNA here is from genome assembly GCA_963425845.1 of Sphenostylis stenocarpa. Lineage (NCBI taxonomy): Eukaryota > Viridiplantae > Streptophyta > Magnoliopsida > Fabales > Fabaceae > Sphenostylis > Sphenostylis stenocarpa. The sequence continues at coordinate 12,632,677 of OY731406.1, forward strand.
GACTTTCACTAGGAGTTATTACTTTCAGCTTCAAAAGATTGTCAATAAGCAATCGACATTCTTCTTGTTCCCGAGTTGTTAAAGCTGTATGTCTTTTGTTTTTATAATCAAATCGGGATTGATTATATTAAGTTTGCACATAACAGGGTCACGATCCCAAAACTTCGTAGGGTCTTCTCCTATTATGCTAGTTTTGTTTAACCTATCCGAGTATCTGTTGGATGTTGTCAAACGTGATTGTTTTTGATATCTTTATGGAAGAAAAGGATTCCATGATATCATTTGTGTAATAACAATCTAAGTTTTCTAAATCTTGTTCCGAGACAATCACATATGTCAGAAGATTTAGAATTATTACAAGAACATCCATCCATAGGTTGTTCTATGTATTTTGGGTTGTCACCACTAATTATGGGAGACATTTGTGTTCTATCACTAATTATCACATAATCTTTGTTTATAGTGATAGTTCGATCTTGGCCTAGGATGAAATCTAAACCAATAATCATGTTTTGTTTGGAGGGGACTAAATTTTCCACTCTCATAGTTTTGATGTGTATTTTCGACCAAACAGGTCACAATTTGTGCTAAATTGAAGAGAGATATTCCTTATCTCTTCATCATTTATCATTATTTGACCGGACATCGTTACGGTTTTTTGTACATGTTTACTTTTAGTAATCATGTATGTGGGTACTTTTGTTACGCATACAATTGTTTCAGAACATCCTGTATCTAAGAGTGCTTGAACTACGACCTCTTTGGCGGGTATTTGTCTTTACGGGGAAAGTTTAATTTGACTAATACCTTAACGGTTATTAGTTGTTTTGTATTACAAACTAATGGGATACATTCCGTAGTTCCCATCATGTTGTTTTGTGTATGAAAAGATACTAAATCTTTTTGAGTATCTTTTCCTTTAACAATTTTTTCTAAGTGAAGAACCTTTTCTTCAATTAGATTTAATCGAGTTTCTAAGGCTGAAGTCCTAGTGTCGATTAAATTTTTGTCTTTTGTACTTTCTTCTTTTTCTAAGAAAGTAGGTATATCCTGTATTCCCTGTTTAGTTTTTAAACAGTCTATACAGAAATTTTTGTAACAAAGGGGACAATGAGCCCTTTGAGAGATGTGAAAATATCTTTCACAAAGTAGACAAGGAATGGATCCTGGTCCTGAGAAAAATTGAATGTCATGACAACATGTATTTTTCTCTGTTGTGTTCATTAAACCATTACCCAAATAGTCTAATGTTTCTCCTAAGTTAAGAAGAAGCTTAGGGTTTTGTAGACTCAGCTCCATACAAGGCATATTGTCTAGTGTAGGGTTTTGGTTGTTATTCAAACCAATATTTTGTAATGATTTTATAGAATCGTCTTCAGATTCTATCCGAGATTGAGACATCATCTAATTCAATACTCATGTTTTCGGACCCTAAGGTTTCTAAGGGTTACGAGATTTCAGATAAATTATCCTCTTCGATCTGGATAAAATTCATCTAAAAATCCGTTTATAATGTCATCAAAAGATACATTATCTATTGTTTCTTTTACATATCCTATCATAGGACTGTTTTCGTTTTTAGGGATAGTAAAATTACTATTCCTATTTTCCTTTGACCTATCTTGTTCTAGGTCTAGGTTTGACAATGTTTTTGAGAACCAATCCTGTAGTTCTCTGTGTTCTACTACCAAAGTATCTATAGCTTCTTGGTAGTCTCTATCCGCAATAGGGTTAGCTAAATAACCCCAAGGGTTTTTCCTACGTGACTTAAAGTATCCCATATACTCTATACTGCCACATAGAAATATCAATCTTTTTAATTTTCTAGAAGTCTCTTCTAGAAAAGTATCTATACTTGTCTAGTATAGACTTTTTGTATCCCTCTAAAGGGAAATTTATAATTTGTTCAACGAGCTATCGAGTCTGTCTTGTAATCTTTATCTATAATGTTTTGTTCAACGACTATCAAAGTCTGTTTTGTAGTTTTGCCTGAAAGCAGTGCTGTGTAGTGCCTACCAAAGGCTATTGTGGTGAAAGGCCTCAGAACCTTCCATTAAAATTTTTAAAACAAAAATAAACTTAAAAAAAGGAGGAAAATCGAGAGCAAGAAAGTAAGGCGACGAGATAAGTGGAGAGGGATAAGGGAATCCAAGGAATACACTGTAAAGCAATATTTATAAAAGAATATAGATAATCATAAGGCTTAAATGAAAATCTTTTTGGTTGATTTTATACAATTTTGATTTTTATGATTTTTTTTTTATAAAGTGATAAAAAGAAAAACACACAAACATACAAGAAAGAGAATTTAAAAAAAAAACGAAAATATTTTTCTTTGCAAAGACTGCCGCAATATGCAAAGTGTTTCTCAACCCACAAAGGTACTAAATATTTTCGCAAAGACTGCCGCAATATGCACGTGTTCCTCAACCCACAAAGGTAGCTACGCGGGACTTAGGGTCACATGGCACTCCACGGCCTCAACTCTGCCCTACTACTTGGCTGGGTATCCTAGCGAACACAAACCAGTTCAATTGCAAAAATATCCGGATACTTGGCTGGGTATCCCGAGAAAACACAAACCAGTTCAATTGCAAAAAATCATATTCAAGGTAACCAAGGAAAGTCCTTGCTCGATACCAAGAGAGGGGAGAGAGGGTGGAACTCGAGATAGCGAGTACCCGAAAACCAAAGGTACGAAGCGGGAAAACACTGCTCGGATACCGGAGGGTGGACGAGACAGAGAAACCGGGAATGAACCCAGAATAAAGCGCCACGAGACCGAAGGGGGATGGAAAGGAGGAAAGTAAAGAGACGAGGAAAACAAAATAAATTAAAACATGTTATAACTCTTTATCTCTTACGTAGGTCAACGTGGCTACTTAGCTACGAGAGAACCCGAAACCGGGCTAGCTAAAATGAAGGCTGTCCAGAGATAAAGTCTATTATAACAAGAAAAGTGTTCACAAATAAGATTATGAGATGACTGAATACGGCATAGCCAGGTTAGACATCTCCTCATAAGCTTACATGAACGAAATTAAATGCAGAAATTTAAAGACAGGAAAAATAAACACACAAGTCCATGATAAGATTATGAGATGAGTCGAATACGCGGAGCCGGTTAGACATCTCCTCATAAGCTTATATGAACACAAACAAAGCTGTACAAAAATTTATTTAAGCCTTTAAATGATTATCGCATCTTTAAATAAATAAAGCTTAAGGCATCCAAGGACGCCCTTATAAGAAAACTACTCCATAGAGGGGAGCGAGAGAAAACTTACTTGGGGGAAGAGAAGGAGAAGGAGAGGGGAGATGCTTGAATAACTTCTCTTATTGATAGTAAGAAATTTACATAAGCGGGGAGAAGTAGAGAGAAGGAGGAGAGAGAGAGAGAGAGGGGAATGCTTACTTACTTAAGCTTCGCCAAGCATAAGGGACTTACGAAGCCTTATATAGAAAAACAAAAATATTAAACTAATGAATAGTAATTTACATGTGGGACCCACTTTATGACTAATGGGTCTCAAAACTTAGCAAAGAAGTAATCCTACGGAGGAAACTTCCTCACTAAAAACAACAAAAATAGTAAAGTCATTAAAAGACAAAAATAGTGACATTCATTAATTTTTTTTTTTTTTTTTTTACATTTTATCAAAAGACCGATTCAATCTTACCAGTCATTAACATGCAAGGCTTAATGGGCCTAACAACATGTAACGGAAGAGGAATCGTGACAAGGTAGCAAGATATCATTATCTCGCCATTAACCTTTGTCGTCTTTTGATACAGTCGTTTATGACGTAAGGGCTTACGTCATGAGAAGCTCCTCGAAACCTTCAAGGGCAAAATGGTCTTTGTATGGCTAATGACGTGAGAGATTACGCCATTAGGAGATCTTCAAAATCTTCGAGGGTAAAGTCGTCTTTATCGGAAAGACTCATTGGTTGTGGGGAGGCGGGATTTGTACGGTTCCGCCATTTGAAATTTTAACAATGTCTTCGGAACCGACACGGAGGACATGTCTTCAAGTCCTTCTTCAACCATCTGGTCAACGAAGTTTACTTCCTCATCATCGAGAGGAAATGAAGCTCCCGGGGTTCCTTGTCCATGGATTCCAGTTTCTTCATAAATTTCTTTGAGAATCCTTTCTCTTTTGAAGTGTTCTACCGGAATGGGACTGGCTTCGATTGGGAAAGGATGAAACTTGTTTCCCATAAGTCTGTTTCCAATAGAGCTTGGTATCGGCAGTTTCTTTGAGAAGAATAAAATCGAAATATCCTTTTTAGAGAAATTCCGAGTTAGATCCTTCTACAAAAGCTTTCCAAAGCTGATATTGGTAAAGCTTATCTTTGTTTAGAGTAAGTCCCTAAAAAGGATCTTGCTCTATAGAGGTACGCATCTTAGGGTTTACCTCTGTGTATAACTTAACAACATGTTTTGCCATGCTGTCAAGAGAATTTGGACTTCTTGGAGAAGAAGTAATTTTTAAGAGCACACTCATCATATGCTCGGCTTGTATTTCATTTACCACAGAGTTTATTTCTGGGGTTAATGAATGGAATCTTTCTGTAGGAGGGATGGTAATATCTTGAAGACATCCGGCTTCTAACAGAAGTTGAGGGCTTATCAGAAGCTCTCGGTATAATTGGTTTTTGAAGGTAGACAAATCAATTTGTGCCCTTCGGATGACAAACTTTAACTGACATGTACATTTTGTGGATACTGTTTTACAGTAATCCGAGGATCCTAAACAAGGGTTCCTAGTGTTAAAGTAGGTCTGTGTTTTGACAGTAAGACCATTAAAATTTTGGGCTCCGGAGTGAACTTCAAACAGAAATTCTTGTATCACCCCAAACTTGGCTAAAAAGATGTTTGGGTTAACCTGGGTAGGAAGGCAACAGGCTCCTGCATAGGTTTGTGTTTGGGCCTTTGGTTCAAGCAAAAGGGCCGTTTTTATTTTTCTTCATTTATGGTTTCCAATTTCAAAGCCATCTAGGCTTCTTCCTTGGAATAAAAACCTTTGTAATTAGACCAAAACTGGTCTTGTTTGGCCTCAGAGAGGTCTTTGTATGAAGTATAAACTCCTTTGTTTGGCCCCGTAACTAGGGCATAATGTGTAAACCCCTTACCAGAAGGAGAAGTTGCGGAAGTCAACCTAACTTCCTTGTTATCTGCATTGCAGAAACTGTATAATGCGCTAATAATGCTTTGTTTCATTTTAGCGACTTGTTGCTCATTTTAAGCTGTGTATTTTGGAATATTCCAAATGTTGTCAATTAAAACATTTAATTTGACATTTGTAGATTCTCTACCAGGAAACTGGTAGGAATATGTAAGTATGGGTAACTCTTGTTTCCCATACTTCATGTATTTTTCCACCATAAATGGGGATTTTGTGGGTTTAGGACCTAAAGGCCCTTTCCCTTTGTGTGTAGAATCCATCATTGGATTTCTTGTTCCTGCAAAAGAAACATTAGTAAACAAGTTATATAAAACTTGTAGAGTCCATCAATGGTCTTTTGTTCTGAAAAACAATCGAGAAAACAGATTATTTCAAGCAACAAAATGCTTTATTTTCTCTAGTCCTTGTTCTAGAGTTTTTATGTGAGCCTTGCAAAAGGCAACCTCATAAGCAAAATTATGAGGGTTTAATTCATCTTTAATTAGATGTATTTTGGCTAATCTTCTTTTTAGCCCTTTTATGCGTTTTGTGATCATTATGACTTGGATGAGGACCTGTCTCACCAAATCTTAATGGTGCTGTGTAAAAACCCAAATCCGGGGAATTTCGGGGTCATTTTGTACTACCAAGTTATTATCCATAGTCTTGGTCTTTGGAGGACTTACCAGGGTCCTTTGTAGTGACATACCTGGAAAGGATGTCAGCGAACATATTATCAGAACCTTTAATATGTTCAAAGTTTATGATTTTTCCAGAATTCATATAATCCTTGAATAAAAGCCATCTTCTGTGAGGCTTTTTATCTTTATGAATCTGGTTTTTACCATAAGAAACAATTGCTTCACAATCGGTTCTAATGGTTATTTCTGACTTATCTATCAGAAATAGTTTAAAAGCATCTAATGCATGTATGATAGCATTGACTTCATAGTCAGTGCTGGTTTGATACACCTGGGGTTTAGCAGTATATTTGCCAGATGCATACCTACAAATTTGTTCTTCTATCTTAGAAGAATATTTGTTTTTCTTGCGTTTTAGGATGACTCCCCATCCTAATTCGCTTCCATCACACTCAATTATCAAATAATCAGAGTCCAATGGTAATTGTAAAATTGGTAATTGGTTTACCATTTGTTTTATATTCTGAACCAATCTAATGTCTTCAGAATTAAATTTTCTTTCTCCTTTATTAGAAGTTTTGTTGTATAAAGGAGATGTATATTGGCCCAAATTTGGAATGAAATTTCGGGCGTAATTTAAGAGTCCTAAAAAGGATCTTAATGTTTTAATATCCTCCATTTTATCTGGAAAATCTTGGATCTTTTTAGAAATATGGGATTGGAGTTTTATTGTTCCGTTCCCTATTTCTGTTCCTAGGAATTCTATAAATCTTTTACAGATTTCCATTTTGTTTTTAGACACTATTAACCCATAGTGTTCTAATTTATATAATACTTGTTTTAGATGAAGAAAATGTTCTTCTTTAGTTTTAGAAAAAACAAGTATATCGTCTATATAGACGCAAGTAAAGGATTTTAAATCCTTAAAAATGTTGTCCATTTTTCTCTGAAAAATGGCAGGTGCATTTTTAAGGCCGAAAGGCATAACATGCCATTCATATAATCCTTCTGAACAGGAAAAAGCTGTCCATTTTATAGAGTCAGGATCCATTTTAACCTGGTGGAACCCGCTCTTTAAATCAAATTTTGAAAACCATCTTGCATTTTGTATGCGGTTTATCAAAATATCTTTAGATGGAATAGTATATCCATCTTCGACTGTGTTATCATTAAGTCGTTTGTAATTGTAAACCATCCTTGATTTACCTCTTTTTTGTTCTGAAGCTTTGTTAACAATGAAAGCAGGACTCCTGTGTGGACTTTCACTAGGAGTTATTACTTTCAGCTTCAAAAGATTGTCAATAAGCAATCGACATTCTTCTTGTTCCCAGTTGTTAAACTGTATGTCTTTTGTTTTTATAATCAAATCAGGATTGATTATATTAAGTTTGCACATAACAGGGTCACGATCCCAAAACTTCGTAGGGTCTTCTCCTATTATGCTAGTTTTGTTTAACCTATCCAGTATCTGTTGGATGTTGTCAAACGTGATTGTTTTTGATATCTTTATGGAAGAAAATGATTCCATGATATCATTTGTGTAATAACAATCTAAGTTTTCTAAATCTTGTTCCAGACAATCACATATGTCAGAAGATTTAGAATTATTACAAGAACATCCATCCATAGGTTGTTGTATGTATTTTGGGTTGTCACCACTAATTATGGGAGACATTTGTGTTCTATCACTAATTATCACATAATCTTTGTTTATAGTGATAGTTCGATCTTGGCCTAGGATGAAATCTAAACCAATAATCATGTTTTGTTTGGAGGGGACTAAATTTTCCACTCTCATAGTTTTGATGTGTATTTTCTGACCAAACAGGTCACAATTTGTGCTAAATTGAAGAGAGATATTCCTTATCTCTTCATCATTTATCATTATTTGACCAGACATCGTTCTGGTTTTTTGCACATGTTTACTTTTAGTAATCATGTATGTGGGTACTTTTGTTCTGCATACAACTGTTTCAGAACATCCTGTATCTAAGAGTGCTTGAACTACAGTCTCTTTGGCAGGGTATTTGTCTTTCTGGGGAAAGTTTAGTTTGACTAATACCTTAACAGTTATTAGTTGTTTTGTATTACAAACTAATGGGATACATTCCGTAGTTCCCATCATGTTGTTTTGTGTATGAAAAGATACTAAATCTTTTTGAGTATCTTTTCCTTTAACAATTTTTTCTAAGTGAAGAACCTTTTCTTCAATTAGATTTAATCGGGTTTCTAAGACTGAAGTCCTAGTGTCGATTAAATTTTTGTCTTTTGTACTTTCTTCTTTTTCTAAGAAAGTAGGTATATCCTGTATTCCCTGTTTAGTTTTTAAACAGTCTATACAGAAATTTTTGTAACAAAGGGGACAATGAGCCCTTTGAGAGATGTGAAAATATCTTTCACAAAGTAGACAAGGAATGGATCCTGGTCCTGAGAAAAATTGAATGTCATGACAACATGTATTTTTCTCTGTTGTGTTCATTAAACCATTACCCAAATAGTCTAATGTTTCTCCTAAGTTAAGAAGAAGCTTAGGGTTTTGTAGACTCAGCTCCATACAAGGCATATTGTCTAGTGTAGGGTTTTGGTTGTTATTCAAACCAATATTTTGTAATGATTTTATAGAATCGTCTTCAGATTCTATCTGAGATTGAACATCATCTAATTCAATACTCATGTTTTCAGACCCTAAGGTTTCTAAGGGTTCTGAGATTTCAGATAATTTATCCTCTTGATCTGGATAAAATTCATCTAAAAATCCGTTTATAATGTCATCAAAAGATACATTATCTATTGTTTCTTTTACATATCCTATCATAGGACTGTTTTCGTTTTTAGGGATAGTAAAATTACTATTCCTATTTTCCTTTGACCTATCTTGTTCTAGGTCTAGGTTTGACAATGTTTTTGAGAACCAATCCTGTAGTTCTCTGTGTTCTACTACCAAAGTATCTATAGCTTCTTGGTAGTCTCTATCCGCAATAGGGTTAGCTAAATAACCCCAAGGGTTTTTCCTACGTGACTTAAAGTATCCCATATACTCTATACTGCCACATAGAAATATCAATCTTTTTAATTTTCTAGAAGTCTCTTCTAGAAAAGTATCTATACTGTCTAGTATAGACTTTTTGTATCCCTCTAAAGGGAAATTTATAATTTGTTCAACAGCTATCAGAGCTGTCTTGTAATCTTTATCTATAATGTTTTGTTCAACAGCTATCAAAGCTGTTTTGTAGTTTTTGCCTAAAACAGGCTGTGTAGTGCCTACCAAAGGCAGTGTGGTGAAAGGCCTAGAACCTTCCATTAAAATTTTTAAAACAAAAATAAACTTAAAAAAAAGGAGGAAAATCAGAGAGCAAGAAAGTAAGGCAGCAGATAAGTGGAGAGGGATAAGGGAATCCAAGGAATACACTGTAAAGCAATATTTATAAAAGAATATAGATAATCATAAGGCTTAAATGAAAATCTTTTTGGTTGATTTTATACAATTTTTGGTTTTTATGTTTTTTTTTATAAAGTGATAAAAAGAAAAACACACAAACATACAAGAAAGAGAAATAAAAAAAACGAAAATATTTTTCTTTGCAAAGACTGCCGCAATATGCAAAGTGTTTCTCAACCCACAAAGGTACTAAATATTTTTGCAAAGACTGCCGCAATATGCACGTGTTCCTCAACCCACAAAGGTAATTTTATTATATACTTTTGTTTTTTACTTTTAACTCTTCTTTTGGTTTTCGTAGGGAAACTACCTATGTAAATGCGTGAATTAATTTGTTTTGGTTGAAATGCGTGAATTTATAAGCACTAAGTAAAATGTGATGTACTTTTGATTTAGACTTGTTTATTATTTTATGTATTTTTGTTTCCAACTTTAACTCTTTGTTCGGTTTCGTAAGGAGTTAATAAAGTGAATAGAATATAGTGATTCGGAGTTAATGTGATTTGTTGAAATCTATAAATTTAAAATCATGGTGCAAAATATGATTTATCTACTTAAATTTCCGTATTTATTTATCTAATAATAAGTTATTATTTTAAAAATAATTATTAATATTAAATAAGTATAAATTATTATTAAAAATATTAAACTATATTTTCGTTCTATTTTATTATTTTAGTTTTTTTTGACAAGAATATTTTGTGTCTATTATAGAATCCGATGAATCATTTTCTAAGTTATATTCTTATAATTAGCTATTACTTTAAGTAATAAGATGAACTTCGAATATGTTATCATCAACTTAAAATCTTATATACAAAAAATAGAACAAAAAAATGAAGTAAATATTTTTACATAGAACTTGAGAGAATCGAGAAAAAGTACAGAAAAGAGAAGGAAACCTTAAGAAGAAAAAATGAAAAAGTAGAAAAACAATTACATGTCTTAACAAGACCTCACCTTAGATACTACATTCCATAAAAGTACTAATTTCAATCATGGTACCAATAAACACCCACTTAAGGTGAGTCCAATAGAAGAGATGTTCGTACTAAACCTAGAACAAGTACAAAATGATATGATTCTTATCATGTTTGAGGGGCAATCAAAATTGAAATATGAAAACCCTTCACTACTGAGATTCTAGCAGAGTCGTTACATGTCGGGTGGAAAGTCTTTATAATAAAAAAGTTTTGAGGATGAGCAAATCTAGACAAGCATATTCAATTTTATTTAACATAAATTACTGTATTCAATGAGAGTGATGTTTTCTTGTACAAAAATTTTCCTATAACTTTGAAAAGAATAATGCTCAAGTAGTTTTATGACCTATCTTTGGGGTTAATTGAATCATTTGAAACTCTGACTTAGAAATTTCAAACTAATTTTATATTTATAAGACCACGTTAACCAACTTTTTTCACCCTTCAAAAACTGAGGCAAAAAAAAAAAAAAAAGAATCTATGAGAAAATTCATAAAACATTTTACTAAGGTGAACATGACCATACATAATATTTCCGTGGACTTGATCATTCATTCCATGACAAGAAGGTTAGGGTGATGACCATTTTTAGATAATGTATACAAGGACTACCTAGAATCCCTAGAGGAACCTAAAACTTGGGCCTCCATATTCATCCAACTAGAAAACACTAAAATCAAGCAAAAAAAAGAGACCAAGAGAGGGAAGATCCATCTCACAAAGATAGCGGACAAGGGTTCATGCGAGATGATAGGTGCGAAGAAAGAAAATTCACCCCTTGAACGCTAGTGTTGAAATAAATTTATGAAAAACATGTAATTTGGAACTTGGTTTTCACTGTTGTTTATAAATTAAATACTTTAAGTTTACTCTATAGATTTTGCAATATAAAACACAAACCTAGGTCATTCATCTCAAAGACACATATTGAAATGTATTAAATTCTTAATATCATTTCCATACAAGTTAAATTTGGGGATTTGAAAATGTAAAACAAGAATTGAAAAGAAAAAAAAATAAAAAAGATAAAATTAGATCAATCCATAGTTTCAATCAACAAACAATAATTTTATCATAGTTCTTTAAAAATTATAATCCAAGTTCGAACAATTAATCAACAAAACTAATTATACAAATTAATTTTCAATATCATTGAATCTAATTTATATTTAATTATCAAATCAAGATTTAGTTGATTCCTAATTTGATTTCTAAAATTAGAATCACAAATTGATACCACAAAGTATAAAGCCAAAAATAGAGAAAAGAAGAACAAATTTAGAGCAAGAAACGATTAGTGCAAAACTTAATTCAGCTTGTTTGATCTTGATTTTGTGAATAAATCCTCAAAATTTAGTTCTCCATAGATGAAGAACTCAAGAGAAATTTGGGTAAAAAACAAAGGAGAAGAATAGGAAGAGTAAAAAAGAAAATAAGAGAGAAAAGAGAAGATGTAAAGATATTTCATAAACCTGAAAACTAATAAAATGACTTTGGGATTTCAGTTTAGAGTACATTTAAACTATTTATATGCTATCAAGTCTGAATCAATCATGAGTCTAATTATAGGTCTAATTAGGTTCATAAGCTCAATTATAAAAGTTAAGATATTGCAAATAAAAATCAAATTCGCATCAATTCTTTACAAAATTTCAATAAAAGTGTTTCAATTTTTTAAAATATAGAGAATAGCACAGAACTTCAAATCTAGCAAATCATGTATCCATTTGAAAATTTAGAATCCAATGCAACTTGAATCAACAAAAAATAATATCTATAAAAAAAGTTATGACTAAAACAATGAACAAAATTATATTAGCTAAAAATACAAAATAAAAACAAAATGAAATGAGTTTAAAATTGCAAATAAAACATATGGAAAGTGCACTCACTATACAATAAAATTATAAATGTATATACAAAATATGTGTTATTGTAACTCGTCAAGCTATCAAAATCAACAACCACACACCCAAATGCAGACATATTAAAACAATGTGCATGATACCAAGATTATGGGCACAACATGGAGAATTGTAGAAAATTCGGAGACATCATAAAAGATTTTATCTGGGCTGGTTCTCTAAACTGATTCATGCAAAATTATAATTAGGATTGATGATACATACCAGGAAGCTCTTGAGGTTTCCACAGTCAAGGACATGGACATTTTGGTGGTCAAGGACGAGGATGTGATCATTCTCGATCAGATAACAACCAATAACTATTCATGTAGAGAATGTTTCAAACGATGAAAGACAAGTAAGAGGCATTATTAACACACTACGAATAGATTTGCAAGAAGGGAAAACACGAGTTTAACTCAAAAGTGACACTTAATTAAAAACTATGAGAAAAAAGAAATGTATAGAAAATGAATTGATTATTCATATTATAGATTGTGTTTATATACACACATTGTATTACAATCGTCATCCTATAATAAATCTAACAATAATTACAATAAAAAAAATATAAGGAAGAAATTGATCATGATAATTGCACGTTATTGCATGTTACACAGACAAAATAATGGCATAATATCAGGTATTTTAATATCAAAATATTAACTTAATTATTAGAATTATAACTTTCTTTAACTCCCTCTCTCAAACTGATGGCAATATAGTAATCCAAAGTTTGTCTCTCAAAATGTTAAACCTTGCATGTATGAGAGGTTTGGTTAAGCAATCTGCAATCTGATTTGTTGTGGACACATTGGCTATTGTGACTTGATTTTGAAGCACTTGATCACATATTTAGTGGACATCTATCTCAATATATTTGGACCGTGCATGCATCATTGGATTGAATGTCAGTGTCTTGGCACTCAAGTTATCACACAACAAAACTGGTTTTCTGGGCATATAAAGTTTTATCTCACCTAGAAGTGATTTGATCGAAGCTACTTCTGCTACTAGGTAAGTCAAAGCTTTGTATTTTGACTCAGTACTTGACCATGACACCATTTTTTGTTTTCTTGAGGACCACAATATTAATGCCTCTCCAAGGACCACACACTGCCCTACCATGGATTTTCTATCATCTATGCTAGTAGCCTAATCCGCATAAGAGAAACCAACAATATCAAGATCAGTTGAGGGTTTCAATATTCTTTTTATTCCTTGACAATGATATGTGGTTGGGGAACTCATATATTGGTTGAGTTTGTTGATAGAAAATGTTATGTCTGGCCGAGTGTTGGTTAGATATTGTAATGCACCTATAACCTTTCGGTATAGTGTAGGATTAGCAATAGGTTATCCAGTAGTGAATTATTTCCTTGTTACCATTGGTATGGGGGCAGGATGAAGTTTTTTCCATATTAAACTTATTGAGCATGTCTCTAATGTACTTTGTTTGTTTCAGGTACATTCCACTTGTTTATTTGTGTACTTTAATTTCCAATAAGTAGTGCAGAAGGTCTAAGTCTTTAAGAGAAAAGTAATGTTTTGTTGAGTAATAAAGGTCTCTAGACACTTGTTCTTGCTTCCTGTTACTATTATGTCATCAACATATATGAAAAGGAATATGATATGGTCAATTCCTCTAAGAACAAATAGTGATGAATCACTTTTGGTGTTTTGAAACCCCCATTCTAGTAGAGTATATTTCAACTTGTCATACCAAGCACTTGGGGTTTTGCTTCAGGCCATAGATTGCCTTGTTTAATTTGCATATGTGATTAGACTTTGTTGAATATGTATATCCTTCAGGTTAATGCATAAACACAATTTCTTTGAGATTATCATTTAATAATGCATTGTTTATGTCTAATTGTCTAACTTCCCAATTTAAATGTACAATTGTCGCTGCCGTCAAAAGAGGCGGTTGGAGCGACACGATGGTTCCGACTTTCCGTTTTTCATGTTTAATTATGGGTGAGATTATAACGCCTTTAGATTGTCCGATAAGCGGGCTGAACCTAAAGGCAAGGTTTTCGAAAGGGTGTTCTTAAATCGTCCGATAATCGGACTGACCTAAGAACAAATTTGAAAGGGTTCTTATGGAGTCGCCACCGATGTTTTTACCAGAAACATCGAAAAAGGGGAGAAAAAGGCGTTGGTTTCTTAGAAAAACCAACTTCGGTCGTTAAAATCAGAGTTGGGTAAGGGAGTTAGTTACGTGTAAGGGAGGTATTAGCTCCCTTACGACGCCCCTTTCGGGTTCCCTATGCCAGACCAATTATTTTATAAATAAACTTTTCAAAATGACGCTTTTACCCTTTTATTTGCGGAATTAAAAATAATGACTACATGGCCCTAATAGCTATTGCACAATTTAATGTAAGTAAAAAGAACAATAAAAGAGAAAGAGAGCGTGAAGAAACCTCCGGAGCAATCTTTTGATTAATTCTCGTAAAATAGGGTGCGTTTTGGCAGCCCTTCGCTCTTACAACGTCAAATTCTCTCTCGAAAACGCTATAAAAAACTCTCTTAAACACTCAGAAACTCCGGAAATGCTTCGGAGGGGCTCTAAGAGAAGAATTTTGAGAAATTGCAGGAGGAGAAGTGGAAGAAATGTGTGAAATGAAGGGGAGAGTGCTCCCTATTTATAGGGATTCGTGCTTGTCAGGTCGAGACGGCGATCTCATTTGGCGAGACGACGGTCTCGACTTGCCAAATGGTGAGAGGGTCATCTCGCCAAACGGGAGGGGGGTCTCGCCCATGGTAAGTGGCGAGACGGCCGTCTCGACTTGCCATTGGTCGAGACGGTGGTCCTGAAAAACGAAACGGTGATCTCGACCCCTGAAGGCAGGAATCATTATTTTTTGTACAAGAAAGCCTTCTTACTCTAATATGACGCCTAATAGTCTCTCCTAGTAGATTTTTAGGCTTAGTCCATCTTCGAATAGGAGGTCTTCTGTTCTTATTTTGAGGCCGGACAAGATTTGAGGTCTACAGTTGCCCCCCCTTCACCTGACTAGCCGACTGTTGGCTCAATATGCCAAAAGGATCGGCTGGAGGGTGAAGGAGTTGACCTTCTTGCCCGGTTGTCCTTTGGATGCTCTGTCTTGCGGTGGCTGATCCTCTGGGAAAAATCTATATGTCGCCGGGATGCTCCTTCTTGCGGTAGCTGACCCCTTCGGTTGATGAGTACAAACCCCCCATCTGGTTTGACGAGTATGAACCCTCGTCTAGTAAGCCCCCTTTTGTAAGGCCTGATGAGTACACACCTCCATCTAGTGTTTGACGAGTATGAACCCCCGTCTGGTAAGCCCCCTTTTGTAAGGCCTGATGAGTATACACCCCCATCTGGTGTTGAGTCCACTTTGTAGGACTTCTGGTGGTGGCGACTTACTGCTCTAGCTCATGCACCGGTTAAGAAACCTTAGGATGCTCCTTTGATGCGGTAGTTGACCCCTTGGTTGACGAGTACGAACCCTCATCTGGTTAGGTGCCTCAGGATGCTCCTTCGATACGGTAGCTGACCCTTTGGCTGTGGTGGCGGCTTACTGCTCCAGGTCATGCGCCTATGTTGAGATGCGTTCTCTTGTCTTTGTTTTTTACTTTTCTGGAATAGTCGTCCGGCTTTTGTCGGGGATTACTTTGGTGGTCATCCAGCTTGTTGGTTGCCGGGTAGTCTTACTTTGTAGTTCGACTTTGCTGGTCATCGAAAAACTCTTGGTCAATGTGGTTGACTTGTTTTCGGTAGAGTCGGTGAAGTCTTACCGGGATGCCTTTGGGTGCTTCATGTTTTTGAATGCAAGCACAAAGCTAATTTTCTTACATGAATGCTCTGTGTTTTTTATTTGCGTAAAGCATTTTTTTTTGTTTCGATTTTGACAAAGTTTTTTTTTTGCGACTATTTGTGCGTGGATGCTCTAAATGCAATATATTTTTAGTTGGGGCACCTAGAAAGCGACTGTCATTCTTGTTTTCTGGTGATTACTCTGATGGGTTTTTTATTTTGGTTTTAGCCCTATCTTTTGCCTAGACTGCCCTTTGCGGGTTTTTGATCAAGCGGGCCACCCTAATTTTTGCCTAGGATATCTTAGCGGGCTTTTTCCTTTTTATGAAGGCCTTAATGTTTTCCTAGACCGTCCTTTGTAGGTTTTCGATCTAGCAGGCTGCCCTACTTTTTGCTTAAGAATGTCCTAGCAGACATCTTTCTTTTTTCCTTTCCTTTTTTATGCTTTCTTGTATTGATTTTTTATGCATGCTCATGTTTCCTTAATACAGAGGCATTTTCATAAGTTGGTCAAGAAAAAGGAAGACAATTTTTATTGATATAAACAAATGGTTTATTTTACAGAATGATTTACAAAAGGGATTTAGAAGCAGGGCGGCTGACCAAGGTTGGCTACACTGTATAAGCTATAACAATCATGTTCCTGATTTCTGTTTCTCTGCTTCCCTTGGTTGCTTCAGTTGAGATGCTCAAGCCTGGAGTGAAGATCATGCAACGTTTGCCTGCTTCTGGGAAGGTATTACCTTAGTCGCCTTGCGGTTTTCGGCTAAGGTAATCATTGCTCTTTTTTTTTTTTTGAACCTCTAATTTTTTCCTAGGACGTATCCTAGTGAGGAATATGAACCCTATCTTTTGCCCAGAATGCTTTTTGCGAGTTTTCATCCTGACGGGTCATGAGCAATGTCTTCAAGCGTAGTATTTCTTTACCGCATCTGAGTTGACTGGATGTCGAAGCTCTTCTCCGTCTATGTTGGTGAGGATGAGGGCTCCTCCTGAGAAGGTTCGCTTGACCACAAAGAGTCCTTCATAGTTCGCTGCCCATTTTCCAATTTTATCCTTCTAGGCTGGAAGCAATTTCTTTATTACCAGATCCCGTTCTCGGAAAGTGCGGGGATTGATTTTCTTGTCGTAGGCTTTCTTGATCTTCTTTTGATAAACTTGTCCCCGACATATGGCGTCCAGCCGTTTTTCTTCGATTAGGTTCAGCTGATCGTACCGGTTTTGGACCCATTCTGCTTCTGTCAACTTTGCTTCCATAACAACTCGCAGGGAAGGTATTTCGACTTCTATTAGTAGTACGACCTCCATGCCATATACGAGGGAAAATGGAGTGGCTCCTGTGGAGGTTCGTACAGAAGTTCGGTATTCATGCAAGGCAAAGGGTAACATTTCGTGCCAATCTTTGTATGTTACTACCATCTTCTGGATGATTTTCTTGATGTTCTTATTGGATGCCTCTACTGCACCGTTCATCTTAGATCGGTATGGAGAGGAATTGTGATGATGAATTTTGAAATCTTGACATAATTCCTCCATCATCTTGTTATTGAGGTTGGTCCCATTATCAGTAATGAGCCGATGAGGGATGCCATACCGACATATAATATTTTTCTTGATGAAGATGGTCACCACTTTTCTAGTCATGTGTGCGTATGATGCTGCCTCAACCCATTTGGTGAAGTAGCCAATGACCACTAAGATAAAACGGAGACCATTAGATGTTTTGGGTTTGATGGGTCTGATGATGTCCATGCCCCACATAGAGAATGACCATGGTGTAGACAGGGTGTTGAGAGTTACGGGCGGAACGCGAATATTATCGGCATAGATTTGGCACTTGTGACATTTTTTAGCATATTGGTGACAATCGGCCTCCATTGTGGACTAGAAATACCCTACCCTTAGGATTTTCTTTGTCATGATATGTCCAGGTGTGTGGGTCCCAAAGACTCCTTTGTGAATTTCTCTTATCAAGGTTTGGACTTCTTCATGGTCCACACACCTTAAGAGAGTGGAATCAAAGCTCTTTTTGTAAAGGGTTTCTCCAAGCAACATGAACCCTACAACCCTCTTATGAATGGTCCTTTTATCATTGTCGTTAATTCCTTTGGGGTATTCGCCCTTCATGAGGTATCGCTTGATGTCATGATACCAGGGGTTTTGATCGCGCTCGCTGTTTATTGTCATGCAAAAAGCTTGTTTGTCATGCAGCTTGATTTGAATGGTTGGTATCTCATGTTCTTGATCTAAAGAAAACATGGATGATAGAGTGGCGAGGACGTCAGCAAATTGATTATTCTCCCGAGGAACATACTTGAAGGTGACGCTTTTCAGCCTCGAAACTAAATCACGGATGTGCTCTAGATATGAGATTAATTTATAGTTTCAGGTTTCCCATTTACCCTTAAGTTGATAGATGACAAAGGATGAATCTGTTAGAATCGCGCAGCGAAATGTTTGCATTTCCGGACAAAAACCAAGAGGGGGGGGGTGAATTGGTTTCTTAACAAAAATTAGGTTTTAAAATTTTCCCCAATTTTACCGATTAAGATGTTGTGTAAACGTAAATAGAGTAAGGATATAGTCTTACACAGAAGATTTATACTGATTCGGATCAAAAGACCCTACGTCCAGTTGCTAATCACTCAAACAGAGGATTAACGCTGTCATTATAATCAAGTTTTACAAACAGATAACAATTGAAAAGAAAAGGTAACGAAAACACCTCTCTTGAGTCACATAAGAGATGAAGAACAACTTTCCCTAGAGACGGCACAACACACAATCCACCAATAAAACCCACTTAGTGATTCTTATCGCTTCTAGCCCACACTAGATTCCAAAAGCCCCTTTTTCCTCCAACAAATAGTTCTCTAGCAATCACAACTCTCAACTTTTGTTTAAAAAAGGTTGTTCAATTTGCAGAGAGCCTTAGAGAACCTTAAGTAGATGAATTAGGGTTTGGGAATTGGGGATTTTCGAAACCTGGTGAATTGGGACTAGGGTTTTCGAAGCTTGGTCCAATTTGAAATTCAAAATGCATATCTGACTGAAATAATCGATTATCTTGAGTGTTAATCGATTATTACAGAGCCAAAATCAACAGGAATCCTTAACCACACGTTTTAATCGATTTATTGCCCTGTTAATCGATTAACAGCCCTGTTAATCGATTAACAGCCCTGTTAATCGATTAACAGGTGATTTAATCGATTATTCCAGAGAGCTGATACAGAAAATGATTTTTCTCTCTGTAATAATCGATTATCCTGTCTTTTAATCGATATAACCAATGTGTTTTTGATAAAAATGAGTTTTTGAAGCTTCTAAAGAGTAGTCTATGTGCTGGCTATCTTAGAC
Source organism: Sphenostylis stenocarpa (assembly GCA_963425845.1). Classification (NCBI taxonomy): domain Eukaryota; kingdom Viridiplantae; phylum Streptophyta; class Magnoliopsida; order Fabales; family Fabaceae; genus Sphenostylis; species Sphenostylis stenocarpa. The sequence goes on from OY731406.1 coordinate 12,651,958, forward strand.
TCTAATATTACAGACTCAAAATCATTAAAACAGAGTTATTACATCATATTACAAGTCTTCAAATCTTTACGTCCTTTGTTCTTGAATCATCATCAAAATCTACAGGCTTCATATCCATGTATGTTCAACATTCATATCCTTGTATGTTTCAACAATCTCCCCCTTTTTTATGATGATCAAAATTTTCTTTTAAAGCCTGTAATAACCTGTTTTATCTGACACACTAACAAAAACATTAAACATACCAGATAATATTTAATAAACATAATAAGAGGCTTTAAATAAATGTTTCCCCCTATTTTGATTATGATCAAAAAATTGAAAGCTCCCCCTCAATAGATGCATAATAAAAAAATAACTCCCCCTCAAACAAAGCAAAGAAAATACTAATTTTATTTCATAAAGTAAAGTCATTACAAACAAATATATATGTGGAAGAGATCAAAACTCTTCACTGGCATCACTATTAAACTGAGCGTCAAACCTATCCTCTAGATTACAGACCCTATCATCTACATCAGAGATACGACGAATGATTTCCTCATGATGTACTTCAGAAAGAGTGAAGAATGCCTGCATTTGTTGATTCATATCAACTAACATCTCTTCCATAGATTGTCGGGTTTCAGGAAGGGCAGAAGAAGATGTTCCAGCATGATGAACATGTTTAGATGGAAACTCAGCAGCAGGAAGCATCTCGTCGTCAGAATCTTCAGCATTGTAATCCATGTTTGGAACGTCCTCTTTGTGAACATAAATGTTGTTGACTCGCACCATTTGAAGTTGAGTCAGCGTATTATCAAGCATTCGGTTTAAGTTTGTGGTTCTAACCGTTTGTTCCCCTTCAACATTCACTCCTTTATACTCTAAAATGCGAGAGATAAGAAGAGCATAGGGAATCTTAAAAGTAGGATGACGTTTCGCCTTCAGCATGGTCATTGTGACAAGGCTGCCCCAATCGATTGGTTCATTATTCATGATTGCATGAATAATACGAAGATCTATGGGTGAGCATTGGGCATGGTTGGTTACCCGGGGACATAATATCTAGACAAGTAGATGCAGAAGCAGACGTTCCTCCTTCTTTAATGGGCCAACTAGAAGAAGACGCCCAATCTCCATGGAGGGGTTGCGGAGAAAAGATCGATAAGCCATAATTCTGTCAAAATCGTCTAACTCCGCAAAAATGTTAATTGCATCATCTCTTACAGGAAAATGTGCAATGTTTTCCCATATGTCATCATCAAGGATGATAGTTACACCCTTGACACGAGAAGTTGCTACTTGATCCCTAAATTTGAAACGAGAATAAAATACCCTAACTAAATTAGGGTAGTACGTACCTTGCATTTGGATAAAAGGGAGGATTCCTTGAATTTCAAGAAGGTTCGGAAAATTGAATCCTCTATTTATGAATTGATCACTAATAATGAATTTTGGAGTAATTATACCTCTTTCCTTCCAAAAGGTGAGAAATTCCTGTCGGCCCTCATCATCGGAGATCCATCCTTCGACAGAATTAGGACGGGGATGAGAGGCAGGAGCAGAGCTTCTTCTAGTGAGAGTTTTAGCACGAGAAGATGAGGTCATTTTAGGATTAGAAGAAAAACAAGAGAGTTTTGGGAAACAAGTGAGGTTAAGAGAAGGCAAGGAGGCTTGAATGATGCTAGAATGATTGGATTCAAGAGTTTGAGGTGTGAGGAAGTGAAATGAAGGCTTCCTATATATAAACCATGTGTGCAACGGTCATAAACGGTCACTTGGGAGTGAAGAGGAGCCAAAAGAGTCGTTGAAAATGGCTAGTGCACAAAAACTGCCTGGTTTAATCGATTAAAACTTGAAATAATCGATTAAACCAGCAACTGACCCATTTAATCGATTAAATCAACCTGTTAATCGATTAAATCAGTAGTTAATCGATTAAAACTTGATTTAATGATTTAATCGATTATTCCAGAGAGTAATTTCATATTTTGGACATTTAGGTGCAGATAATCAATTATTGCTTCAAATAATCGATTATTCTAGAGAGATCATCAAATTTTTGAGGTTTAGACACATGATAATCTATTAATACCCTACATAATTGATTATAACATTACAACCATCCAAAAACTATTTAATTAAGCAGAGTTTAAACTATTTCTAATATTCCTAAGTCTCTTCTAAGATCATAGAATCTATCATTGGGAAGAGATTTAGTAAAAATATCTGCTAATTGATGCTTTGTATCAACATATTCAATTTTACAGTTTCCTTTGCTAATATGATCTCTTAAAAAGTGATGTCTAATCTCTATATGCATAGTTCCAGAGTGCATTGCTGGATTCTTAGTAAGATTTATTGCACTTGTATTATCACACATCAATGAAATATCACTTAGAAATATACTATAGTCTTCTAATTGTTGTTTCATCCACAAAATTTGAGCACAGAAATTACCAGTGATATTCAGCTTCAGTGGTGGATAAAACAACACATGCCTGTTTCTTAGAATGCCAAGATACTAATGATGATCCTAATAAATGACAAGTTCCACTAGTACTCTTTCTATCTATTTTGCATCCACCATAATCAACATCAGAATAACCTATTAATCTAGGAGAAGCTTCAGATGGATACCATAAACCAAAACCAGTAGTTCCTTTTAAATATTTTAAAATTCTTTTTACTGTAGTTAAATGAGATTCTTTTGGAAATGCTTGAAATCTAGCACACACACATACAGAATGCATAATATCAGGTCTACTTGCAGTTAAGTATAACAAAGAACCTATCATACCTCTATACATAGATTGATTAATTTCCAAACCTGAGTCATCCTTGTCTAAATAGCATGAAGTTCCCATGGGTGTGTTAGCTTCCTTTGAAGTGTCCATTCCAAACTTCTTGAGAATCTCTTTATAGTATTTGGTTTGAGAGACAAAAATGCCATCTTTAAGTTGTTTGATTTGAATTCCAAGGAAGAACGTTAATTCTCCCATCATAGACATTTCAAATCCTCCCTGCATTATCTTAGCAAATTCTACACACAAAGAATTATCAGTTGATCCAAAAATGATATCATCAACATATACTTGAACCAATAAGATATGTTCTTTTACTTTCTTTATAAACAAACTAGAATCAATTTTTCCTCTAGAAAAATCATTTGAAGTTAGAAAACTACTTAATCTTTCATACCAAGACCTAGGAGTTTGTTTCAAACCATATAATGTTTTCTTCAATTTAAAAATATGATTAGGATAACTAAAATCTTCAAATCCAGGGGGGTTACTCCACATATACTTCTTCTTTAATAAACCCATTCAAAAATGCACTTTTAACATCCATTTGATATAATTTGAATTTCATCAATGATGCATAAGCAAGAAGTAGGCGTATAGCCTCTAACCTGGCAACAGGAGCATAAGTTTCATCATAATCAATACTTTCCTCCTGACAGTAACCTTTGGCAACAAGTCTGGCTTTATTCTTTGTTATATTTCCATCTTCATCAAGTTTGTTTCTAAATACCCATTTAGTTCCAATTACTTGATGTGATTCTTCTCTTGGGATTAATTTCCAGACTTGATTCCTTTCAAATTGATTAAGTTTTTCTTGCATTGCTATGCACCATTGGTCATCTTTAAGCGCTTCCTCAACATTTTTGGGTTCTATCTGTGAAACAAAAGCTACAGACTTGCAGAAATTAGTCATATTTCTAGTTCTTACCCCTTTTGAAATATCACCAATAATATTGTCCATTGAAAGTCCTCTTGGTGATTGCCATTCTTTAGCTAATTCAGTTGGTTGAGAATGCTCATTTTCATTCAAATACAATTCATCAAGAGCCTCTCTTATGTACTCATCATCACCTGCAAGTTCTTTATTTGACTCAAGAGGATTTCCCTCAAGGTCTACAATTTCATCAAAATTAACATGTACAGATTCTTCAACATTTAAAGTTCTTTTATTAAACACTCTATATGTTTTGCTAGTTAGTGAATAACCTAAGAAAATGCCCTCATTGGCTTTTGAGTCAAATTTTCCCAAGTTGTCCTTTCCATTATTTAACACAAAGCATTTACATCCAAATATTTTCAAATGAGCAACATTAGGCTTTCTACCATTTAATAATTCATAAGGAGTTGATTTTATAATTGGCCTAATAAGCATACTATTTAAAACATAACATGCAGTACTCACAGCATCAGCCCAAAAATATTTAGAAACATTTGATTCATTTAACATTGTTCTTGCAAGTTCCTTTAGTGACCTATTTTTCCTTTCAACTACACCATTTTGTTGGGGAGTCCTAGGTGCAGAAAAATTATGCAATATTCCATTTTCCTCACAATAATTTTCAAATCTTTCATTTTGAAACTCACCACCATGGTCACTTCTTAAAACTTTAATTCTTAAGTCTTTCTCATTTTGAATTTGCTTTGCAAACTTCCTAAAGACCTTAAAAGCTTCACTTTTCAATGTTAAGAAAAATGTCCAAGTATATCTAGAAAAGTCATCAACAATCATAAGAGCATAATAATTTCCACCAAAACTTTTTATCCTAGAAGGACCAAATAAATCTAAATGTAACAATTCTAAAGGTTTTGATGTGGAAATAACATTCTTTGATTTAAATGATGATTTTACTTGTTTACCTTTTTGACATATATCACATAATCTATCTTTTTCAAATTTTAACTTAGGCAAACCAACAACTAAGTCTTTTGATATCAACTTGTTTAAATGATGCATATTTATATGAGTCGCTCTCTTATGCCATAACCATGGGTTTTCTTCCTTAGCAACTAAGCATGTTATACTAGTTTCATGTATACAATCCAAATCAATCAAATATATATTATTATGCCTATTGCCTTTCAATGCTACTTTTTTGGAATCTATCAAATGTATGGTACAAAACTTAGTTTCAAAGATTACCTTAAATCCTTTGTCACATAGTTGACTTATACTTAGGAGATAATGTTTTAGCCCATCAACAAGAAGCACATCCTTTATCTACAAAGTGTTTGCACCACCAATATTTCCAATTCCAAGTATCTTTCCTTTGTTGTTGTCCCCATAGGTTACATATCCTTGTTCTTTAGCTTTGAAACTTACAAATTTTTTTTTGTCACCGGTCATATGCTTTGAGCATCCACTATCAAGATACCACATAGACTTCTTTGATTTGGAAGTTTCCTACAAAATAAGAACATAGTAAACTTAGGTCCCCATAACTTTTGGGTCCTTGGGGTTAGAGACAAACAAGTCATTTAACAATAGGAACCCAAACGTATTTTCCTTTAGGAACACCAAAATGCTTAATTTTACATCTATTTGAAGTATGACCATGTTTCATACAATAAAAACATGCTTTAGATGTGGCTTTTGAATATGATACATTTCTAATAATAGACGTTTTAGTTCCTTTTTCAACTCATGCTTCTATTTTTCATTTTAGGCTTTTTCAAAGGAACATGATGGTTTTCTCTATTTTGAGCAATAACAACTTTATCCTTATTATTATTACTTATCTCCTTTTCGGCTTTATCAAGCAAATGATTAAGTATATAAATATCATATTCATACTCTTTACATGATGCACATGCTATGTTCTTATTATCATTTTCATCTACACCTGCAATTTTCGTTTCTAAGGTTTCCTTTTCTTCTAAACATGTAATTTTCGTTTTTAAGGACTCCACCTCCTTTTCGGATCTATTCAAACTCTTTTTCACAGCTTTGTATTCATTTTTCAAGTCCTTAAAAGCATTAAACAATTCTTTATATGCATTTTGTAATTCATCAAAATTATTTTCATCATCACTTGAAGATGAGTAAGAATCACTAACCTCAAAGTCGGAAGATATATTTTCATTTGTCATTAAGCAAATATTAGCTTCTATTTTCGAATCACTTGACTCCAAACTCGAATCACTATTGTCCCAAGCAATGTAGGCTTTCTTCTTGAAGAACTTTTTTCCTTTGTTATCTTCATTCTTCTTGTTTGGACACTCGGTTTTCACATGTCCTGTTTCACCACAACCATAACATTTGATATTTAAGGAAGTATTTTCTCTTACCTTTCCCTTACCTTTGAATGGATGCTTTCCTTTGGCTTTCATGAATTTAGTAAATTTCTTAATCATGAGACTCAATTCTTTCTCATCATTTTCCGAGTCTTCTTCTTCCTTTTTACTCTTACCTTTGGAAATTTCAGTTTTGAAGGCTAAGTTCCTCTTTTGGTGTTGACCTTCTTCATCATTTAGCCTTCCTAGTTCTAGCTCATGCTCTCTCAACTTTCCAAAGAGCACCGCCATAGACATTGTGGCAAGGTTTTGTGACTCCGAGATAACCGTCACCTTAGGTTGTCATTTCCTATCCAAAGATTTCAAGATTTTCACATTTAATTCATCAACATAAAAAATTTTACCTAATCCAGTGAGATGGTTCACAATGTGTGTGAAACGTCAAATATCGTTTCTCCTTGTTGCATTCGGAACATCTCATATTCTTGGATTATAGATTTTTTCCGTGCTCTTTTAACGTCATTGGTACCTTCGTGGGTCACTCTCAACATTTCCCACATCTCTTGAGCACTTTTACAAACGGAGATCCTGTAAAACTCATCAAGGGTTAACGCAGATGAAATAATATTTCTAGCCCTAACATCAAATTGAGCTTTTCTATTTTCCTCCGTCGTCCATCTAGAAAATGGTTTAGGAACATCTACTCCATTTTCAGAAACTTTAGGAATATAGGGACCGTTTAAAATAGCGTCCCAAACACCTCTATCAACAGACTCTAAAAATATTTGCATTCTAACTTTCCAGAAAGGATAATTTTGACCCGCAAAAAGTGGGGGTCTATTGATAGAAGCACCCTCGGCAAATGTTTGATTTTGTCCGGCCATTTTCTAAAATTTGAATGACTATCAAAGCAAGCTCTGATGCCACTTGTTAGAATCGCGCAACGAAATGTTTGCATTTCTGGACAAAAACCAAGAGGGGAGGGGGGGTGAATTGGTTTCTTAACAAAAATTAGGTTTTAAAATTTTCCCCAAATTTTATCGATTAAGATGTTGTGTAAACGTAAATAGAGTAAGGATAGAGTCTTACACAGAAGATTTATACTGGTTCGGATCAAAAGACCCTACGTCCAGTTGCTAATCACTAAAACAAAGGATTAACGTTGTCACTATAATCAAGTTTTACAAATAGATAACAATTGAAAAGAAAAGGTAACGAAAACACCTCTCTTGAGTCACACAAGAGATGAAGAACAACTTTCCCTAGAGACGGCACAACACACAATCCACCAAGAAAACCCACTTAGTGATTCTTATCGCTTCTAGCCCACACTAGATTCCAAAAGCCCCTTTTTCCTCCAACAAACAGTTCTCTGACAATCACAACTCTCAACTTTTGTTTGAAAAAGGTTGTTCAATTTGGAGAGAGCCTTAGAGAACCTTAAGTAGATGAATTAGAGTTTGGGAATTGGGGATTTTCGAAACCTGGTGAATTGGGACTAGGGATTTGAAATTCAAAATGCATATCTGACTGAAATAACCGATTATCTTGAGTGTTAATCGATTATTACAGAGCCAAAATCAATAGGAACCCTTAACCACGCGTTTTAATCAATTAATTGCCCTGTTAATCGATTAACAGCCCTGTTAATCGATTAACAGGTGATTTAATTGATTATTCCAGAGAGCTGATACAGAAAATGGGTTTTCTCTCTGTAATAATCGATTATCATATCTTTTAATCGATTAAACCAATGTGTTTTTGATAAAAATGAGTTTTTGAAGCTTCTAAAGAGTAGACTATGTGCTGACTATCTTAGACTCTAATATTACAGACTCAAAATCATTAAAACAGAGTTATTACATCATATTACAAGTCTTCAAATCTTTACGTCATTTGTTCTTGAATCATCATCAAAATCTACAGGCTTCATATCCATGTATGTTCAACATTCATATCCTTGTATGTTTCAACAAAATCGCTGAAGACTTTGAGTTTGGTGACCCCATGATCTAAAGCTGCTTGGATTCCTAATGCGCACGCTTCGTATTCGGCCATGTTATAAGTGCAGTCAAAATTCAACCTGGCCGTTACGGGGGTATAATTCTTTTCTGGGGATATCAAAATGGCTCCTATCCCGTGCCCAAGGATATTTGAGGCTCCGTCGAAGAACATGGTCCATGCCTCTTCTTTGGTCTCTTCGTGTTCAATGTGCAAGATATGTTCATCGGGAAAGTCGTCCTGTAGGGACTGATACTCGTTTGTTGTTCCATGGGCTAGATAGTCCGCTAGGGGGCTACCCTTAATAACTTTCCGGGTGACATGAATGATGTCGAACTCTAAGAGGAGCACTTGCCACCTAGCTATTCTTCCGGTCAGAATGGGCTTCTCGAAGAGGTACTTGATTGGGTACATTTTGGAGACCAACCATGTTCTGTGTCGAGCCATGTATTGTCGGAGACGTTGAGTGACCCACACCAACGCGCAACAGGTTTTTTCGAATGGTGTATAACGGGTCTCATAGTCTAGGAACTTTTTGCTGAGATAATATATGGCTTGCTCTTTCTTCCCGGTTTGGTCTTGTTGATCGAGCACACATCCCATGGATTCTTCAAGTATTGACAAATATAGGATCAGAGGTCTTTTTTCAATGAGTGGTACCAATACTGGTGGATTGGTTAAGCATATTTTGATTTTATCGAATGCTTGTTGGCATTCTTCATTCCACACCGTTGGTTGATTTTTACGCAACCGTTTAAAGATGGGTATGCATTTATCCGTTAACTGTGCAATGAAACAGACAATATAGTTTATTCGACCCAGAAATCCTCTGACCTACTTTTCTGTGCTTGGTGGGGGCATTTCCAAAATCGCCTTGGTTTTGTCAGGGTCCACCTCGATTCCTTTTTTGCTGACGATGAACCCCAAGAGTTTGCCCGACCGTACTCCAAAAGTACATTTTGCCGGGTTCAGTTTGAGTTGATACTATCGAAGCCGATCGAATAGCTTCTTGAGATATTGAATGTGGTCCATCTCGTTTCTGGACTTGGCGATCATGTCATCCACGTATACTTCTATTTCCTTGTGGATCATGTCGTGGAATAGTGTGACCATAGCCCTTTGATAGGTAGCCCCTGCATTCTTGAGTCCGAAAGGCATTACTCGATAGTAGAAGGTACCCCATGGTGTGATGAAAGAGGTTTTTTCTCTGTCCTTGACAGCCAATTTAATTTGATTGTACCCCGCATACCCGTCCATGAAGGAATAAAGTGTGTTGGTAGCGGTATGGTCTACTAGTGTGTCTATATGTGGTAGGGGAAAGTCATCCTTTGGACTTGCTCGATTGAGGTCCCTATAGTCCACGCATACCCTAACTTTACCGTTATTTTTTATGATAGGCACTATGTTGGCTAACCAGTCAGGGTATTTGGACACCACTAGGAAATTGGCGTCCAATTGTCTTTGCACTTCTTCTTTAATCATCAAGGACCAATCTGGTTTGATTCTTCTGAGTTTTTGCTTTACAGGCCAAAATCCTTCTTTTAATAGCAGTCAATGTTCTACTATACCTGTATCGAGCCCAGGCATGTCATGATAGGAACAAGCGAACACATCCATATATTCTTTTAAAAGCTGCGTCAATCCCTCTCTTACGTTATTCTCTATTTGGGTGCCGATATTTATCTTTTTCTAATCATCCTCTTCTCCCAAATTGATAGTTTTTGTTTCTTCTTGATGCAGTTGTATAATGTGTGCTTCTTTTTCCAACATTCTTTGCATGAACGGGGAAATGGTCCCCTGCTCACTGTCGAACTCGACCCATTCGCCTTCAGCTTTCGAGGTCCACAGAAATTCATCAATCATAGACATGATGTGTTTTAGGTTCTGTTTTAGTCATAGATGTTATTATTTAGTTATTTTTGAAAGAATAATAAATAGAAGAAGGAAAAGAATGAATATGACAGGAAAATGCCTCATGTATTAAAAAAAAGAAAGCGTATGTACAAGCCCTTTTAGTCAAAATTCCCGCGGCCACGGGCGGGGACCGCGGGAGATACAAGAGAAAGCTTAAAAAAAAGGAACCCTAGGGGCTGATCCTCCCAGTCCTCCCTCTCTGCTACTCTGGCTTTGACAGACGTTTGCCGTCCACGTCGGAGGCAGAAGCGTCAAAGGTTATCCACCCTGCGTCTATTAGCTCTTGGACCTTATATTTCAAGGTCAAGCAGTTATCCGTCGAATGTCCAGGCGCATCCGAGTGGTAACTACATTTCTCGTTGGGCTTGTACCACTCAGGGTAAGGAGGCTCCATTTTCTTAGGAGGGACATGTGCCAGAAGGTTGGCCTCCAGCAATTGGGGTAACAGCTTCCCGTACGAGGTGGAGATAGGGGTGAACTTCCTCTCCTTTCTTCGTGACTGCCGATCTGTTTGCGGGGTGGAGGAAGGAGTCGCGAAATTAATGGCATGTACGACCTCCTCCTTCTTTTTAAAGGGTTTCTTGAATGAAACGCTGGAAGAGGAAGGTCGCGCTATCTTCCTACTCCTTAGCCCTTGCTCCACCCTTTCCCCGATGGTGACCACGTCTGAAAAAGGGTTGGACGTACTTGCTATCGTCTTGTCATAGTAAGGTCCAGTCAATGAGTTAATGAACATGGTCACCGTCTCTTTATCTGTTAGCAAGGGCTCTATCTGGGCAGCCAATTCCCTCTAACATTGGGCGTATGCCTTGAAAGGTTCGTCGTTCTTTTTGCTTAGGGTCCTAAGATCTGACCTGTCGGGGGTCGAATCAATGTTTTATCGGTAACAACAAAGGAAAGCGTCAGCCAGCTGCTTCCAGTTTTGGACCTGCCCTCTTTCCAACTGCATATACCAGTTGAGAGCCGAGTCGGCTAAACTCTCCTGGAAACAGTGAATCAGGAGTTTTTCATTCTCAGCATGCGCAGCCATCTTACGACAGTACATCGTAAGATGGTTCCTAGGGCAGGTCAGCCTGACATACTTTGGGAAGTCCGGGACCTTGAATTTTAGAGGGAAATGGATATTCTTTACTAGGCACATATCCGCCACCTCTTTGACGTCAAAATTGTGCCCCTCCACCGCCTTCAGTCTCTCCTCTAGGGCGAAGATTTGCTGTTTGGACACTTCTGGGGTGCGGGTGTGCGTGGTCCGAGCGTCGGATTGGAGATGCGCCTTTTGATCGAAGAGGAACTCCTCTTCCTCTTCCTCTTCGTGAGGGGCGTGCTCGGCTTGGGTCTCGCCTTTATTTTGGCCTTGGCACATGGCCTCCATCAGTTGCGCCATCTGCTCTCGGAGGGTGTTAACCTCTGCGTGAGCTTGCGATTTTGCTCTTCCAGGTTTTCCATAGCTCTTGCTTTTTGTGCGCGGGTTCGGACGGGGAAAGGACCAGCCACTTTCTAGAATGCCCAAAAGTTTATTAATGAATGTTGAGTGTGGGACTAGTATCTTTCAAGACAATGATTCAGGTATTATCCTTTAAGCTTACGCTTTGTAGAGTACCCTACTCACTTCGGTATAATGGTTCCTTCCTTGTCATGGTTTTTGACAAGTATGACGAAGATCACCATATACCTTAGTACATTTGTCCTTTCCTTATGGATGGTTACAAATGTACTTGGGGTCTCTTTCATCTTTGTCTTAGAGATATTTAATGCCCCCTAGCATGGATGTATTTTATGTATGAGAGATTCTGTTTAGATGATGCTAATGCACTCTTTCCTTTTATTTTCTCTCTTGGTTTTCTTCACTTATGGTATGATGCGACATGAATGTTTTGACTTTGTAAAAAATCTTTTTATTTATCATTTTTTTGTTTTGGATTTATTTGATTTTACTTTGTTTTAGAGCCTTTTATCTCTTCTGTCAGACTGCGTGGCTACTTAGTTTACAAAAAACCTGAAACCAGGCTAGCTAAAAGGCAGATTGTCCGAGATAAAGGTGTTTATTGCGAAAGAATAATATTAGCGTCCCTTATCTCTTCTGTTGGACTGCGTGGCTACTTAGCTTGCAAAGAACCTGAAGCTAGGCTAGCTAAAAGGCAGACTGTCCGAGATAAGGGCGTTTATGGTAAAAGATATTTTTCTATTGTTTGGTTATGCTATGCAATCAAATGCAACAAACAAATGTACATACAATTCACTCATCCGCGAACACGTGAGAAGTCGTTTTAATCATGAGGTAGGGTTTTCCTGCAGAAAAGTACATTGGCAAGGGTAGGTTCTAACTGTTCTCACCAAGGCTTAGGCCCCCAAGGTGCCCCCATTATAGGGTTTCCACTCTCCAGCCTTCCGACCATGCTTAGCACTAAGGTCATAGTCAGTCTTTGTGCCAAAAGAGGAAGGTTATCACCTTGAGTGGTGGTTTCCGATCATACCAGTGGACACATGGCCCTCACTACGGCAAATCGTACCTGTCACCCACTCCCTATGGATTTCTCACTTGCCCCCAGGTATAGAGGGAACTGTTGTGTGCAAAGTTTTGTATACAGTTTGTATTTCAAACAGTTGCGTAAAATAAACAAACAACAGTTATTAAAGCCAAGCAATTAAAGCATATTATAATACAAGGTAGGGTAAAAGCGAAATTTCTTAGTTTATTTATTAAACTGGCCCATCACTAAATGAGATCAACTCTCTAGGCTTCCCTAGTGGAGTCTCCATTTGTCGTCGCCGTCAAAAGAGGCGGTTGGAGCGACGCGATGGTTCCGACTTTCCGTTTTTCGTGTTTAATTATGGGTGAGGTTACAGCGCCTTTAAATTGTCTGATAACCGGGCTAAACCTAAAGGCGAGGTTTTCAAAAGGGTGTTCTTAAATCGTCCGATAACCGGGCTGACCTAAGAACAAATTTGAAAGGGTTCTTATGGAGTCGTCATCGATGTTTTTACCAGAAACATCGAAAAAGGAGAGAAAAAGGCGTTGGTTTCTTAGAAAAACTAACTTCGGTCGTTAAAACCAAAGTTGGGTAAGGGAGTTAGTTACATGTAAGGGAGATATTAGCTCCCTTACGACGCCCCTTTCGGGTTCCCTATGACAGGCCAGTTATTTTATAAATAAACTTTTCAAAATGACGCTTTTACCCTTTTATTTGCGGAATTAAAAATAATGACTACATGGCCCTAATAGCTATTGCACAATTTAATGTAAGTAAAAAGAACAATAAAAGAGAAAGAGAGCGTGAAGAAACCTCCGGAGCAAGCTTTTGATTAATTCTCGTAAAATAGGGTGCGTTTTGGCAGCCCTTCGCTCTTACAACGTCGAATTCTCTCTCGAAAACGCTATAAAAAACTCTCTTAAACACTCAGAAACTCCGAAAATGCTTCGAAGGGGCTCTAAGAGAATAATTTTGAGAAATTGCAGGAGGAGAAGTGGAAGAACTGTGTGAAATGAAGGGGAGAGCGCTCCCTATTTATAGGGATTCGCGCCTGTCAGGTCGAGACGGCGGTCTCGACTGGCAAGGTCGAGACGGCGGTCTCGCCATTCTGGACAGCGGTCTCGACTTTGATAAGTGGCGAGACGGCGGTCTCGACTTGCCAAATGGTGAGAGGGTCATCTCGCCAAACGGGAGGGGGGTCTCGCCAATGGTAAGTGGCGAGACGGCGGTCCCAAAAAGCGAGACGGCGATCTCGACCCCTAAAGGTAGGAATCCTTATTTTTTGTATAAGAAAACCTTCATACTCGAATATGGGGCTTAATAGTCTCTCCTAGTGACTTTTTAGGTTTTGTCCATCTTCGAATAGGAGGTCTTCTGTTCTTATTTTGAGGTCGGGCAAGATTTGGGGTCTATAACAATAATGGATAGGACAATTCTTACAGTGTTGGGTTTGATCACTGGACTGAAGATCCCATCATAGTCCAGACCCGTAGTTTGTTGAAAACCTTTGGCAACCAATCTTCTTTTACTTCTCTCAATTGAACCATTTGCCTTGTACTTAGTTTTAAAGACTCACTTTGATTTTATGATGTTATTCATCCTTTGATTAGTTGCTAAAGCTTGAAATTCTGCATACATGGTTGCTTTCCATCTTAGACTGACTAGTGCTTCATTGACATTTTCTAGTTCCTTATCATTTGTGTGTGTCTCTATTAATCCTATATAGGGCAGTTTTGGCTTGTAGATCCATGTCTTGCTTCTAGTTTGCATCTAGTGTGTGTTGTCCTGCTAGGCCTATGTTGAATAATTGGCAAGCGCACCAACATTATCAATCGCAGTATAGTATTTCGATTAAATAAAAGTTGATCCCTCGAGAAAAAGTTTCATTGAAAACTCCAAATCATAAGCTTACTAAGTGGATTAAAACAAAACTAGTTTTTCATAAAGATTTAGGTTGAAAATAAATGGCAAAGAACTGTAAAATATTTTTAGAAAATATCAAATTAAAGAACTTAGGATTGGTTTCATTCCTTTTCTCTTTTTTGTATAATGGTTAGGTCAAATTAAGAACATCAATTAACCTATCAATGTTGATGCCACCTGCTTAAATCATTCACATTGATTCCCCACACATGAAATTCATAAGAAAACCTAATGAATGTCGATTCCTCATACATTTAATATATTTCCAAACATTAGGTTTAAGGTGTTAAGCAATTGATATATCCATTACCATTCCTAGTAATTAACGTAGCAAATATTCTTAACCTGATATAGGATTTCAAGATATATTTTTCAATACATCCCAAACATCAAATATAAACATTAAAGAACACAAAGGAGAAAAATATCAACATCAAGAACATAAATTAATATCTCAAAACATCACCAAGATACAAAAGAGTTCAAAGGAAGTGCACTCAATCCTAAGAAAATGAAGTTAGTCACTCATGGTGGTCATTACAAGCATCCAAAACGGAGAAGAATTGAAGAATTGATGAAGAAGAGAACAATTGTCGCACATCTTCTCCCAAAAACCTCCCCCCATATCAAAACGTGTCTTATTTATTTATAGAAAAAATTGGGTCGTGCATCATTCGCTCAAGCGACCAATTACTCGCTTGAGCAAAAACATCAACTTTAACTCAAGCGACTAATGTTCACTCAAGCGAGTAGAAACCCGAGAGCTTTAACGTATTTTTGCTCAAGCTAGAATTGATAACGCTTGAGCGAGTGAATTTCAGAGAGTTTTAACGTATTTTCGCTCAAGCGAGCGTAGCTGGAGCTCGAGCGAATTTCTAGTTGAAAATCTTCTTCCTTCTTTCAATTTTTCTTCAATTATCTTCGTAATTATGATCTTTCCTCTTGTATCAAGGTATTCTACCTTGAAGATCTTATGAAGATCTTATTGAAATAATTTGGCAAAGATCTCATTGATTTGATGAAGTTAAAGATGGAGTCAAAAGTCAACTTTGCAACAGTCAACAAGTCACTCAGATAAAAGAGTTAGAGGATTAGTGTGTCTACAGAATGCTTAGGTAAAACCACTTTATCTTTTTTGCTGCATGAAGTTTCTTCACTTAAATGATTTTGCAAAGTGTCTCTAAAATCGTTTTAAACAATTAAAAACAAAGCATTTTGACAAAAGCCTTCTTAATAATGTTTTTAACAGATATAGTTTTGAAAGAACCGATTGAAATCACTTAGAATGTTCAAAGAAGTGTTTTTACAGTATTTTAATCGATACAACTTGATTTTAATCGATTAAAACCATTTAGAACTCATTATGATCGATCAGAATACAAATATAACCGATCAGAATCAAATGTGATCGACCAGATTTGAATTATGAGCGATTAGAATCTTTTCAATCGATTAAAACACGTTTCAATCGATTAAAATCACTTAAAGGGTCAGAATGATCGATCAGAATGCAGTTATGACCGATCAGAGTTTGTTATGATCGATCAGAATTGAATTATGACCGATCAGATCTGTTTCAATCGATTAAAACGCATTTCAGCCGATTAAAACAACTTGGAAAAATTTTGTACAGAGTTTTAATCGATTAAAACCTATGGTTTATCAGTTAAAATAAATTGAAAAGTTTTATAAGAAAGTTTGCAGTATTTCAATCGATTAAAACGCGAAAGAATCGATTGAATTAACTTAGAAGATTTTTTGTAAAGTGTTTTAACTGATATAAACGTTGTCGTATCAGCTAAAACAAATCTGTTAAAGAATCAATAACGTATTAATGGATTGAAAGGACTTTTAACAGATTGAAACGGCTATTTCAATAGATTAAAGCAAACTTTCAACAGATTAATTAATGCAGCAGTTTTGAAAATATGCTATAAAAATAGTTTGGCTTGAACTTTTTAAACATACATTGAATATCAGTTTTTACACATCCTTAAGCAATCATTCAAGCAAACTTTTTAAGAAAGATTCGCAACAATTTTCAGAAGTTCTTTTGAAAATCTTTCTTGAGGCATATTGCTTTTCTTTAAAGAAGAAACTCTTTGCAAATTTGGATAAACTGGTTTGAGCTTTCTAGTTTCTTTTTTGTCAATTCTTTTTCATTCTTTTGTACTGTGTGGTGCCTGGAATTTGGGCACTCGGTTTCTCTCGTAGCTGGAATTTGGTTGTAGAGGTTATCAAGAGCTGGAATTTGGTTCTTGGTGGAGAGGTTAAGTGCGAGAACTGGAATTTGGTTCTTGTGATAGATTAGGTGTAAGATTGTTGAATCTGTAAAACATTTAATCTAGTGGAACCCAGCTGGAAATTGGTCGGAGACTGGACGTAGCCCTGGGATTGGGTGAACCAAGTATAAAATACCGGTGATATCTTTCTTAACCTTTCTCTCCTTTAAATTCGAGTTGTTGCGCTTATTTTGATTGATTGCTTTGCGATTCAAGAATAGATTAGTAAACTTAATTTTTGAATTAGATAATCTGTGATTTGCGAAAAACTTTCAAAGATCAATTCACCCCCTCTTGATCTAAAACTACTTTTCTAACAATTGGCATCGGAGCGAGGTGCTTGAAAGTTATTCAAGTTTCTTCGATCCATGGTCGAAAACAGATTACCGTTTTCCGAGGGGGCTTCTATTAACGGACCTCCACTATTCCGTGGAACAAATTATCCTTTTTGGAAAATTAGGATGAAAATCTTTATTGAATCCATTGATAGAAATGTTTGGGATGTTATTTCTAATGGTCCTTTAATTACGGAGAAAGAATGGTCCAGCTTAAATGATGAAGAGAAGAAGAAAGTTCAAAGTGATTGCACTCGCAAAAAATATAATTACTTCGCACTTAACATGGATGAATTTTTCAGGGTATCCCAAGTGCAAATCTGCCAAAGAGATGTGGGATGTTCTTGAGGTCACCCATGAAGGGACAACAGATGTAAAAAGAGCCGAAAGCGTACTCTAATAAGAGAATATGAGCCGTTCAAGATGCAGACTGGTGAAAGCATTGCAGATGTGCGAAACGATTCACTCACATCATTAACCATCTAATGGGCCTAGGTAAGACATTTGATAAAGAAGAACTGAATATTAAAGTTTTGAAATGTCTTGACAGGTCTTGGCGACCAAAAGTCACAAGCAATTTCGGAATCAAAAGATTTGTCCGCTATGACAACAACTTCTCTGTTTGGAAAACTTAGAGAACATGAAATGGAAATCACAAGATTTAATGAACAAGAAGTCTCCGAGAAGAAAAACGAAGTATAGCACTTAAAGTTGAAGAAAATCAAGAATCAGAGGAAGAAAGTGAGAACCTTGGACTGCTTGTTAGGAAATTCAACAAGTTTCTCAAGAAAAAGATCCAAGACAAGGAAAGACATAAGAGGTATGAGAAAAGAACTGATTCTTCTAACTTTAAATGTTATGGTCTGTGGCAAGCAGTGGCCATGTCGGGATGGAATGCCCGAAAGAAACAAACAAAGTGACAAGAAAGAAGAGAAAGCCAAAAGAAGAGCCTATATAGCTTGGGATGATAATGACACTTCATCAACAGATAATTCGATAATGAAGAAGTCAACCTATGTCTAATGGCAAGTCAAAATCCACAATCCAACAATGTAAGTTCTAGTTCCTCTTCAAATTTAGTGAATTATGATGCATTGCAAGAAGCATTTAATGAAATGCATGAAGAGGCTAAGAAACTTCAAAAAGAAAATGATAGGTTAAAAGGGCTAAATAACTGGCTAGTAAATAAAGTTGATTCTCTGGAAAAAGAATTCTTGAAGATGAAAATGATTGTGATTTCTTGAAATTAATTCATGCTAATTCGATTGTGCTTGTAATAAACCATGTAATAACTGTTCAGAATTACAAAAGAAGATTGAATTTTTATCTCAAACTGTTTCAAGATTCACACAAGGGCAAGCCAATCTTGATGTTTTACTTGGGTCTCAAAAATTGATTTTTGACAAATCTGGAATAGGATTTAAATCTAGATCCAGGAAAACAAACACAAATAGGAAATCATACTCTGTAATCAAATGTTTCTACTGCATGAAGAAAGGTCACTCGGTCAAATATTGTAGAATCAAAAAGTATGCTATTCCTAAAGGAAGAATGAAATGGGTTCCAAAAATTAATTCATTTCAAATAACCTAATTGGACCCAGTAACTATAAAGGGTACCAGAAAAATTCTTAACTTGTTTTGCAGGAACAAAGTCTGGGAATCCCTTGGAGTTCAGAGCTACGAATCAGGTTCTGATTATTTAAACTGATTGTTTTAATTGATATAAAGCAATATTAATCGATTAAAATAACTTACAGAGGAATCAGAATATCTGTCAGTACCATTTTAATCGATTGAAATATCGAATTAATCGATTAAAATGTTCTCATAATTTTAGTTTAGCTGTTTTAATCGATTAAAATGAATTTATATCAACTAAAAACACTAAGGTATAAAATTTAATCGATTCCTTTTCGTTTTAATCGATTTAAATTCTGGTATCATTTTATTAATTTCATTCTGTACAAAACTAATCGATTCTTTTATGAAATAATCGATTAATTCACTGTAGCAGTTTCAAACCTAATAGTAAAGATCAAATTAATAGGTTAAGTAGCTGATTAATCGAGTAATTAGGTTCTGAAAATTAGCTTTATAACATCCAATTAAAGATTGATAGGCGAATTAAAATCAAAAACCCAGGTTTTTATGATAATCAAATTCTGCATAATTCTGTTAAAATTTCTTTGACCAAGTCAACATTATTCCCAAGAACAAATTAACTGATACACCCATTGTCATGTAACTTGTGCCTCTGTATTTGGTCTCATGAATAGCGGTCAGATAATCATAAAATAATGCTGTATGAGTTTCGGACATGTCTGATTCAAGTAGTCTGTTATGGAACATCCAATTTCCTTTCAATGGCACAAATTTTCATGATTGAAAAGCGAAGGCTGAACAAATCTTTGAATTGTAGACTAGACTAGTGGCATAATGTGGGAAAGTTATTACTGTTATCCATGGATGGAAAGGTTTTTTTTACAGCGACATTGCTTGCAATCAACCTAGTAACATCACAAGATATGGCATATCGATTTAATGATCGCACTTTTGAGGATCTTGTTGAAATATCAAGATTGCAAAAAGAGGAAGATTTGGGAGAATATTTGGAAGTTTATGATTCTTGGCTCATATAGTTGTATCTGAGTCAATGACATTAAAGTTTTCTTTGTTAGGAATGAAAACTAAACTGGAAAAAAATCTGTGAAGATTCATAAACCACAGTCTCTGCAAGAAGGTATGCATCTTGCAAGACTTCAAAAGGGATTAGGTGTTTGTTTCAGTAACTACCGATTCGAAAGATAGCACCTCAACTTCCATAGTTAGAACAGAAGTTACTAACATGATTACAAAGGGATTGTGTAGGTTATGTGGTGACAAAATTCATAAGTTGAAATATAAAGTCTGGGGTAAGCCCAAACGCTATCTTCTTTGCATAGGAAGAAATTGAGGCCGATGTAGTGTAAAGACATGGACTTTGAGATAATCATTTGTGTTCCAGTATATGATACCACTGGAAACAACAAAGTTGAAGATGATTCATTCCTCAAAGATAGTGATGACTGCAAGGTTTGAAATGGGTTGGCTACTATTAAAGGAGAGTCTGATCTCGGTACATCATTAACCTGTGATTCATGCGATTTATGGTATCGTGCATTCTGTGTGGGATTTGATACTGAATGTACGTCAGTCAGTACATGGTTTTGCCTCTAATGTGTAGTAGATGATAATTCCATTGTAAGGTCAACAGTGGACTGTAATGCAGATAATAGTAACAGTAAATGCCATGCAAAAGATTACTTTACAGGAAAAGTTTATGTGTCTATTGCTGATACAGGAGAGACAGCTGTTGGTGTCTTAATGGTTGATAAAGCAAAATTGGTTCCAGCAAAAAGTGAAGCCAATGGCCTTTTAAAGTGGTAGGGATCAAATAACTGAGTCATGAATTTTGATATCTGACACAAATAATCAGGGAAGTATGGATAAAAAGGGTCCCTTCTTACCTTATCTCTTATATCTTATTGCTTTTTGATGCTTATTTTTCTGGGTCTGTAATATTACTGGTTATATACCAGGCACATTTGCTTTAACTTTGACTGATATAATATAGGTTTTAATTTGGATGAAACTAACATAGATAGAATTAGATCATAGATCCCTGAGAATTTTAACTGATATAAGATCGGATTAATCGATTTAAGGAACAATTTTCATAACAAAATAATCGATTAAAACTTCGTATCAATCGATTAAAATCTTTAAAAACTAGCTTATATCAGTAAAATTAAGATTTAATTCTGATATTGTTGGATCTATTAGTGAAAAGATAATCAATATAGTTGATATTGTTGCTAAACACCTTTCTAGATAATCAGTTCACAACATATCCACTAAATTAGATATAAGAAATTCACATCAGATATGTCATAGTTTTCAAATCTGAATGTTTTAATCAATAAAAACATCTTTTAAATCGATTAAATGAATTTATATAACATTTTTCATTGTCGCCGCCCTCCAAAAAGGATAATGGCGGTCGGAGCGACACGATGGTTTTCCGACTCTTATATTTTTTTATCGCGTTTTTTATTGGTTACAACGCTTTTAGTTGTCCGATAACCGAGCTAACTTAAAAGTGAGGTTTTCGAAAAGGTGTCTTTGGGTTGTCCGATGACCGGGCTAACCCTAAAGACTTTTTTATGGGTTCTATGGAGTCGCCACCGATGTTTTTACCGGAAACATCGAAAAAGGGGTAAAAAAGGCGTTGGTTTTCGAAAAACCAACTTTGGTCCGTTAAAACCAGAGTTGGGTAAAGGAGTTAGTTACGTGTAAAAGGGGTATTAGCCCTTTTACGACGCCCCTTTCGGGTTCCCTATGACAGGCCAGCTTTATTTATTGGTAAATGAACTAGAAAAACATGTTTTTGCCCTTTTTATTGTGCGGAAATTAAAAGTATGACTACATGGCCCTAATTTCTATTGCAGCATTTATAATTAAAGCAATAAAAGTAAAGAGACAGAAATTGCACCTCCGAAGCAAGCTCTTTTTGTATTAATACTTTAAAAATATAGGCGCTTTTTGGCAGCCCTTCACTCTACAAGACGTCGGAATACTTCTCGAACGCCGAAAAAACACTCTTAGACACTCAGAAACTCCGGAAATTGCGTCGGAGGGATTCTAGGGAGAGATTTTAGAGAGAAGGGAGAGCTTTGAAGCTTGAGGTGTGTGGAATGAGGGGGGGAGAGCCCCTATTTATAGTTTTTCGCGCCTGTCAGGTTGAGACCGCCGTCTGGAAAGTCCAGACCGCCGTCTCGTTCATAGCAGAGGGTTGAGATCGCCGTCTGGATGATCCAGACCGCCGTCTCGACTGGGCAAGAATCGAGACCGCCGTCTGGGAAACCCAGACCGCCGTCTCGACTTTTGCAGGAATCGAGATCGCCGTCTGGATAATCGAGACGGCGGTCTCGTCCTGGCGTTGAGACGAGACGGCGGTCTGGTCCTTCCAGACGGCGATCTCGTCCCTTCAGGGCGAGAAACCTTATTTTTCGGGCCAAAAACCTTCCTATCTTAGTACGGGGACCTAATAGTCTCTCCTATTAGGCTTCGACCGTCTTCAAATAGGAAGCTTTTTGACTTTATTCGGAGGCCGGGCAAGATTTGGGGTCTACAGCTGCCCCCCCTTTACCTGACTAGTCGACTGTTGGCTTGTTGTGCCAGACAGGTAGACAGGAAGGTAAAGGAGTTGACCCTCTTGCCCGGCTACCCTTCGGACGTCCCGTCTTGTGGCGGATGATCCTCTGAGGAGATGTTGTGTTTGTGCACCTCTGGGATACTACTCCTGACGTAGCCGATCCTTTTGGTTGACACGTGGTAGAACCTCCGGATACTACTCCTGACGTAGCCGATCCTTCGGTTGATGGGTATAAACCCCCCATCAGGCTGGTAGTTACAGTCCGTTGTGTGGGACTGGATGGGTATGAACCCCCCATCAGGGTGGTAGTGGCGGCTTACTGTTCGGGTGGCCCATGCGCCGCGCAGGTGCTCTTGCGTGCGCGGGTTGATAGGTATGAACCCCCTATCAGGCTGGTAGTTACAGTCCGTTGTGTGGGACTGGATGGGTATGAACCCCCCATCAAGGTGGTAGTGGCGGCTTACTGCTCGGGTAGCTCATGCGCCGGTCCCTTGGTGGAGTGTCTTCTGTTGGTAGATGTACTTTGGAGTGGTCATCCGGGCTGTGCCAGGGATTCTTGTGTTCCATCCAGCTTCGTTGGTTGCTGGGGATTTTGTTTGTTTTTGTGATTTTTTCTTTTGTGGTAATCATCCGACTCTTTCTGGCTGGTCGGGCTCTTTCTTCTTTTTTGTGTTCGACTCTTGGTAGTCGATTTTTATTGGTTGAGGTGATGGCTTAATCCTGCCTTTTTCTCGCGGTTTTTACTTCTTTTTTCTCGCGATTTTGGATTCTGGCTTTTTATTGAGCGTGTGCCTTTTCTTTTTTAAGCTTCTTTTTTGTCATGCTGGCTTTTGTGAAAGAAAGCAAAGAATGCATGGAATAAAATTTTATTCATAGGAAATTTTATTACAGCAATTTTTATTTTAACCAGTACAGTCCCTAAGAGTCATCATCATCAGAAGGGGTGCGGTAGGGAAAATGTTTATACATGTGGTAGCGGAAGTCGATTTGTTCCTGGATTTCATCGTTGTAATCCTCCTGGAACGTCGTCCACTCCTGCCGCATCCTCTGCTGCTCTTGGCGGATCTCATCTAGGCCTTCTTGAAAGGCCTGTTAGCGAACGTCTTGGTCCTGCCGCCACTGGGTCTGCTGCTCCTGCCATATCGTCATTTGGCCGAACTGCTGGCTCAGGTCGTTCATGTGTTGGTGGAGGCCAGCAAAGTCCTCCGTGTATGGTGGTGGTTATTGCTGTTGCCGCTGCCGCTGCTGTTGCTGGGAGTTGGGAGATGTGGGCGTATCCTGCATTGCCACTATTCCCTGGAGTTCCAGCTCAAAGTCCAGGGTAGGATGCAGGGTGAACTGACTTCCCCGACGTATCAGCATCCCCATGCTGACCAGCATTGGCCCGTTGATGGGCTCGGGTCGTAAGTTGCGGGCCAGCTCTTCCCGGCCGGGGCACCCCATTCTCTCTGCTAGAGGGGTGATGAGGGGAGCCACAAGATGGCCCCTGCGGATCTACTCCCAAAGTCCTTCAGGGCCCTCAGGAGGAAGTACCCGGGATTGCAGCGCTGTCTCTGGTGCATGCAATAGAGGACAAAGAGGTCAGGGAGGGATATCTTCCCCTGACTCTCTTTTCTTGCATAGATGGTACCCGCCAGCAGCTTGTGGCAGATGCGGAGTGGTGGGGGGAGTGCAGACCCCCTCATCAATGAGGGCAATGTGGTGGCTCCTGTGAGCTCATGCCACATTTCAGCAGCGGTGAGGTTGGTGGGCCTAGAGCAAATGGCCTCTCGGTACTCCCGAGTTAACGCCACCTCGGGCCGGATGAATCCAATGGACACATTGAATTCCTCCAAAGTGGTAGTGTGGTATTGCCCACCCATAAAATAGTTGACCATCTTGGTGGGCTGCATGCCTGAGGCCATAGAGGGGATCTTAATGAGAGAGACTGAGGCCAGAAATTCGAGTACCGCTTGTGGGTACACATGAACGGGTGGGGGCTGCTGCAGAAAACTCCACCCGATGCTATCAATGTGTGCTCGGACGTCTTCCTCCCATCCGAACTCGGCCAAGGTGGCGAAATCCAGTGTCAGCAGGGAGTGCCACTAGTAATTTCTGAGGTTGTCCAGGCGGGCCTGGTGTTGTGGTTGAAGTTGAGAAGGGTCTGGGGGTGGCGGTGGTGCCGAGCTGCTAGCACCGGCGGTGCCCCTTCTCTTCCTGGAGCCACTTCTGCTGAACATCTTGAGTGGGAAAGGCTTGGGAGAGCAAAATATGAGTGCTTGAAGCTTTGGAGGCTTGGAGAGTTGTGAGGAAACCCCCCAAGCGCGCCCCCTTTATATAGGATTTTTTCCAGGTCGAGACCGCCGTCTGGGAAGTCGAGACGGCGGTCTCGTTTTGCCAACAAATCGAGACGGCGGTCTCGAATTTTCGGCTTTTTTTTTTTTTTTTTTTTTTTTGCAAATAAGACATAGGACCTGGTTCAAAAACATTTTATGCATGCAAATGTTTTCATGTTTGATGTCCTATAATGCCTACTTTAATTAGTTTTATCAGGAGGATTAACCAACGTGTCTTGTAGCGCCGAGTGCCTCCTGATCTGTGCTTTTGTACATGCTGTACCATACCGGACTTTTGTGACCGAAGAGTAGTTTCTTCTTTTCTCTTCTTCTTTTTCTTTTTGTAGAGCACTCTTTGTCATGCAGTGTCCCTTTTTCCTTGCTTTAGGGATTTCAATCCTCTTGTTGACTATGCGCCTCCATATTCCCAAATTAATTATTAGAATATTGCCGTGAGGGTCAAGAGAAAAGAAGCAAAGGGGGTAAAAATCAATGGTTTGTGTTTTAGAAGGTTGATTTTTATTGATAAGAGGATTTGTAAGAATGGCTGGTTGAGGTTAAGCCTGGGTGTTTAAGCTTTGTCTAAGCAAACATTTTTCCCTTTCTTTTCTTTTTTGTTTTTTTTTTTGCGCTCTCTGGTTTTATTTCCATTGCTTTTTAAATAGCTAGCTGATTTCCCTAGATCGCCCTTTGGGTTTTCGAACTATGATACTGTGTGTTGGCCCTATCTTTTGTCTAGGTTCTCTCTCTTGTAAAATTTTGGAGGAATCCTAGTGGACCTTTATTTGTAACCCTAACTTTTGCCTAGGTTACCCTTTATTGTTGTTCGGGTATCCTACCGGGTTGACCCTATCTTTTGTGTAGCCCCCTTAGTGGGTTTCCTACCAGGTAATTTGCCCTTTTCTTTGGCCTTTGGCTTCTCTGGGCTTTTCTCTCTTTTTGTGGATTTATTTTTTTTGTTCACAGTATTGGCGAAGCGTGACTTTATTTATGGCTTAGGTGAAGTCTTTATTTTTATGTGCTTCTAATCAGCTAACTTGATGATGATAGCAATGGTAAATGTTGATTGTTTGAATACGCTTTTTGTTCTTCTTCTCTCTTCCTTTTTTTATGTTTACTTAGACAGGGTTATTTATGTGGTCCAGTCAGGAGTAGAAAGAAGAGAAGCAGATAGAAAGAATCATTCTTTATTAATTAGTAAGGGAATATGTGCCCTAAAATGCCCGGGGGTCGGGCTAGCCCCGGGGGATAGTCTCTAACAATCATGGGGTTTACATCCCTTAAACAAAGAAAAAGATTTCCTAATGACTAAGGTGGCTCTTGACGCTTCCACCCCTCCACTTCGGAAATTCTGCTTGAGTGTGCGGAGGGGGGACTTCCCTTTTGCTTTTCCCGCTCGGCCCTTGAAAGGGTTATATCCTAGGCCATACTTGTGAGGATTGTCTTTGAATTCTGGGGGTTCCTTCCTTCCTTGGGAATCTGCCCCCAGTCCTTGGCCAGGATGGTAGCCCTGCTTCAACATCATGCGGGCTACCTTTGTATTTCTGGGAAGTCGCTCTATACTGGCAATTTCGAGCGCTTGAAAAGGTGTTTCAAGAGCCTCTTCAGCCGCATCCACATAAGGTTGGGTGGACGGTCCACTGATCAAGATATCGTCTTCTGCTTGGACTGTGACCAGTTTATCGTCTACTATGAACTTGACTTTCTGGTGGAGCGTCGAAGGTACTGCCTTAGCGTCATGAATCCAAGGCCTGCCGAGGAGACAGCTGTATGCCGGAGTAATATCCATGACATGGAAATCGACGTTGAAGATAGTGGGTCCCACTTGAATTGGCAAATTGATCTCTCCCACTACTTCTCGTTTTGACCTGTCGAAGGCTCGATCGATGGTGCTGCTTGGGCACAGATGGGTTCCTTGGATAGTCAACTTATCCAGTGTGCACTTGGGCATCACGTTCAGGGACGACCCGTTATCCACAAGAACTTTGGCAATGAGGTATTCCTTGCATTTAACTGAGATATGCAAGGGCTTGTTATGTCTTGACCCCTCCAGGGGGAGTTCTTCCTCTGTGAAGGTGAGGTGATCGTTTGTCGTGATGTGACCGACGATCTTCTCAACCTTTTCTTGGGATATTGTGTGAGGTACATGCGCCTCGCTCAAGACCTTCAGCAGGGCATTTCGGTGCGGTTCCGAGCTCATTATTAGGGATAGCAACGTGATTTTTGCAGGCGTACGGTTGAGCTGGTCAATAATGGAATACTCACTTTGCCTTCTATATTGGAGTAATTCCTCTGTCTCCTCCTTGGATTCTTTATTTTATTTTTCCTCTTCGGTCTTTTTATTTTTTCCTTTATTTTGGAGGACATTTTCTTGTGTGTCCTTGGGGAAGTAGATTCTTCCACTTCTAGTTGTGCCCCCAATGCCGGCTATGTTTGTTATTTCTTCTTTTATTGGTGAAGATTCCCCATATCTCCACGGTACAGCTTTATTTGACTCGTAGGGGAAAGGACGTGGCATAAATAATCGCACTGGTGTCCTTACCCCTTTCTCTATACTCTTGAGGACCAACGGCCGAGGCTTATTTTCCTCTGGTTGTGAGTCGACCGTTGGAGTAATCTTTATTAGGAGCGGCTTTCTCTCCATTCTTCTGATTTGGAAGACACGTTAGTTAACCCTTCCTTTTTATTATCTTCATTTATTAAGTGTGAAAGAGGGGAAATTTTAAATATGCAAATGAATGCTTATGTATGCAAGTAGACAGCCATTTGAAAAGAGAATTTTATTTATTTCAACAAGAAGGTGTACATTCCCCTATTCTATACTGCGAAGCAGCTTTTGACAAAAACGGAAAACTTTGAAGAAACCCACAGGCGGTTCTTGATTCCTCTGTAGTTCCCTCTCAGCTTCCCGGACGTGAAAAGAAAGCGCTTCGCTTTGCTTGCGGACCGCCTGGCTCATATCTTCACTATACTTTTGAGCCTCCTTGATCTTCGCCTCTTGATGGATAACCAAGGCTTGTAGTTCATCGAGCTTTTCGGTGACTCGGTTCTTCTCTTGTAATAATTCGTCATACTGAGCTAGCCCGTGCCTTTCTTTGGAGCGTAGCTCAAGGAGAGTTCTGTTGAGTTTGCGGTTGGCCTCTCTCTCCTGACGGATGTCTAACCGAGTTTTGTAGAGCTCTTGCGACAAGTCCTCGACTATCTTGGCCTGCTTTGCAGATTCGGCCTCAAGGTGTGCTGCTCTGGCGGCGATTTCCTGGAGCTGGCTATCCGAGCTGGTTCTGGCAGCTTTGGATGCTCGGATAGCTTGTTCAGTAGAATCGGCACATTGGTCCTTGAGGCGCTCTATTTCATGATCCTTTTTCTTGCCCTGCCTCTTCAGGCCATCTATTGTGAGGATAGATTCTTGTTCTTTCTCTTCAAGGGCCCTCATCTGGGCTCCCATAATCTCTATCCTCTTGGTCAGGGCGTCGATCTGAGCCTGCAGCCCTTCATTGTTGGCGCTCGTAGTAGGTGTGGGGGATGGTTGAGACATCCCTCTTCTTCTCCTTTCCGCCTCGTAGTTACTGGTGGTAGCTACCCGTGCTTTTTCAAGCTCTCTGTCTCCCACGTAAACTGGCTTCTCCCATGCTTTTCTCACAACAGGTGAGCTGGCGATGACGCATGGATCTCCAAAGAAGCACAGTCCTCCGAGTTCCCCTTTTGAAATGGGAGTTTGGGTCCTCATGAGTTGCCTCATAGCTACCCTGGGTGAGTAGGCTATGCAACCCCTGAGTCCTATCAAGGGTACGTTCGGGTAATCTCCACATCGGATGAGTACTGGGCCAGGCCGGAACCACGGGCAAACCCAAGTTATGCTGTTGGCGTCTTTCCGTTCCAGCTCGTCCCTCCACTCTTAAGTTAGGCGGCGCTGGAGGGGGATCTTGGAGAAGCTTCTCAAAGGATCGGAGAATATCCCCATGTGGCTAGAGGTGTAGAGGTGCGTGATGCTCCACACAAAAAGCAATGAAGAGCAGCAGCGAAGTGTTTTTCCTTGCTTCTGGTGGCAGAATTCTACCGAAAGCAAGGTATCAGCAAGGATCGCAGGCAAGGGACTCTTCGAGTGCACGTCCCAGGCGAAGAAGGCATCCATAACGGCCTGATCTATGGTGTCTAGATGAAAGGGGAACAAAATGGTTCCGAAGATGATGAGTGCCAGGGTCTTGTTGAAGGCAATCCACTCTGCCCGTTCTGCCAGGTAGGACAGGTGGTCTTCTAGCTTAGAAACTTTCCAACTCTGGTTGTTCCCTTTTCGGATCAGGGTGTTCTGCCAGACTGGCAATTGAATGAGGGTGGCGACAGGTGCCACAGGAGTGTACGCCCCGTGGCGAACATGGACCCCAGCTGATTTGGGCCATCTTAACATTATCTCATACTCCTCTAGAGTGGGCACCATGTCAAACTGCGGAAATTCAAAACATCGCAGATTCGAGTTCCAGAAAAATATTAACGCCCTTAGAAACACCTGATCGACACTAATTCTCAGCAGGTCCAAAATTCGTCCATAGGATTTCTCGAAGTCGGCGCGGGCTTCGGACGACATTGCAGCACTAAGCCGTTCCAACCTCTCAGTATTGAAACGGGGAATGTCTACCTTCTTGGGCTGTCTGCTAGTCCCCTCCATTTTTCTAGAACAAAAATGCGTGTTATGAAGATGATGCTTATGAGAGTGTTTATTTTTCTATTTATCATGTTTTCTTACATGATGTATGGTATTTGCTTATTTTTTGAAAAAAAACTATCTACATGAATGTTTTTATGGATGTAATATTTTTGAACCAGGTCTTATTTATGGTTTTTTTTTTGAAATCAAATTTTTGATTTATTTTGATTTTTATTGGTTTTTATTTTATAGCCTTTTATCTCTTCTGTCGGAACTGCGTGGCTACTTAGCTTACAAAGAACCTGAAACCAGGCTAGATAAAAGGCAGATTGTCCGAGATAAAATATGGCTTTATGCGAAAAAATTGTTTAACGTCCCTTATCTCTTCTGTCGGAACTGCGTGGCTACTTAGCTTACAAAGAACCTGAAACCAGGCTAGCTAAAAGGCAGACTGTCCGAGATAAGGGTGTTTATTTGGGAAAAATATTTTTTGTGGTTTTTGTTTTGTTGTTTGTTTATGCAATGCAACAACCAAATGCATCAAACATATGCACACACAATTCGAACATCCCCGAACCAGCGAGCTTTCGTTTATATCACGAGGTAGGGTTTTCCTGCAGAAAAGTGCATTGGCTAGGCTAGGTTCTAACTGTTCTCACCAGACTAAAGGCCCCCAAGGTGCCCCCATTATAGGGTCCCCGACTCCCCAGCCGTCCGACCATGCTTAGCACTAGGGCCATAGTCGGTCTTATTGCCAAAGGAGGAAGGTTATCACCTTGAGTGGTGGTTTCCGATCACACTGGTGGGCGCAAGGCCCTCACGCAGCGAATCGTACCTGTCACCCGCTCCCTATGGGTTTCTCACTTGCCCCCGGGTATAGAGGGAACTGTTGTGTGCAAAGGGTTTGTGTGCAATTTTTATTTCAAACAATTGCATAATAAACAAACAACAGTTATTAAAGCCATTCAATAAAGCATATTATAAAACAAGTAAGGGCAAAAGCTTTTTTCTTGGTTCATTTATTTATTTTAAGCTGGCCCATCACTAAATGGGATCAACTCTCTAGGCTTCCCCAGTGGAGTCGCCATCTGTCGCCGCCCTCCAAAAAAGATAATGGCGGTCGGAGCGACGCGATGGTTTTCCGACTCTTATATTTTTTTATCGCGTTTTTTATTGGTTACAACGCTTTTAGTTGTCCGATAACCGGGCTAACTTAAAAGCGAGGTTTCGAAAAGGTGTCTTTGGGTTGTCCGATGACCGGGCTAACCCTAAAGACTTTTTTATGGGTTCTATGTAGTCGCCACCGATGTTTTTACCGGAAACATCGGAAAAGGGGTAAAAAAGGCGTTGGTTTTCGAAAAACCAACTTTGGTCCGTTAAAACCAGAGTTGGGTAAGGGAGTTAGTTACGTGTAAAAGGGGTATTAGCCCTTTTACGACGCCCCTTTCGGGTTCCCTATGACAGGCCAGCTTTATTTATTGGTAAATGAACTAGAAAAACATGCTTTTGCCCTTTTTATTGTGCGGAAATTAAAAGTATGACTACATGGCCCTAATTTCTATTGCAGCATTTATAATTAAAGCAATAAAAGTAAAGAGACAGAAATTGCACCTCCGAAGCAAGCTCTTTTTGTATTAATACTTTAAAAATATAGGCGCTTTTTGGCAGCCCTTCACTCTACAAGACGTCGGAATACTTCTCGAACGCCGAAAAAACACTCTTAGACACTCAAAAACTCCGGAAATTGCGTCGGAGGGATTCTAGGGAAAGATTTTAGAGAGAAGGGAGAGCTTTGAAGCTTGAGGTGTGTGGAATGAGGGGGGGAGAGCCCCTATTTATAGTTTTTCGCGCCTGTCAGGTCGAGACTGCCGTTTCCTCTGACAGGGTCGAGACCGCCATCTGGAAAGTCCAGACCGCCATCTCGTTCATTGCAGAGGGTCGAGACCGCCGTCTGGATGATCCAGACCGCCGTCTCAACTTTTGCAGGAATCGAGACCGCCGTCTGGATAATCGAGACGGCGGTCTCGTCCTGGCGTTGAGACGAGACGGCGGTCTGGTCCTTCCAGACGGCGGTCTCGTCCCTTCAGGGCGAGAAACCTTATTTTTCAGGCCAAAAACCTTCCTATCTTAGTACGGGGACCTAATAGTCTCTCCTAGTGGCTTGTTAGGCTTCGACCGTCTTCAAATAGGAAGCTTTTTGACTTTATTCGGAGGCCGGGCAAGATTTGGGGTCTACATTCATTAATGTTTTAATCGATTAAAAGTCGAAATAATCGATTAATTGCACTAAAGTTTCATGTTTTCAAATTCTTAAATGTTTTAATCGATTAAACCTTTCTTTCAATCGATTAAAATCATTACCAAAGATATTTTAATCGATTCTTTCTGTTTTTAATCGATTTTTATTCTGGAAAGAAAAATTAAAGGTTTTAGTTAATGGCTGTTCCTGTAACATGCTACTAAAGCGTGATTCTCTTATCTTTACACGTGTTAATTGTATTCATTATAAACGTGTTAATGAAGATAAGTTTGAATCAACTTTAATTGATCTTTACATGAGTAAAGTATTGATTTCTTTTTATTTTCAAAAACTCAAACTGTTGAAAACCTTTGCATTTCATTATTTCTCTTCTGTTCCCTATTTTTTGATGAAGTCAAAAGGGGGAGAAATAGTTACTTTAGGATCAATTTAGAGAAATAAATCTCACATTAAGGAAGCATCATTTTAGGGGGAGAAATAAGTTGTAGGGGGAGAAATAGGACATTAATACATTTTTTAATTTCTCACTAATCTGTTTTATCAAGTGACTTCTCTTGCAGAGTTTTTTTCAAAATGGTGTTTGTCTTCATCAAATAGGGGGAGACTGAAAGTGATGAAGATCTTATTGAAATAATTTGGCAAAGATCTCATTGATTTGATGAAGTCAAAGATGGAGTCAAAAGTCAACTTTGCAGCAGTCAACAAGTCACTCAGATAAAAGAGTTAGAGGATTAGTGTGTCTACAGAATGCTTAGGTAAAACCACTTTATCTTTTCTGCTGCATGAAGTTTCTTCACTTAAATGATTTTGCAAAATGCCTCTAAAATCGTTTTAAACAATTAAAAACAAAGCATTTTGACAAAAGCCTTCTTAATAATGTTTTTAACTGATATAGTTTTGAAAGAACCGATTGAAATCACTTAGAATGTTCAAAGAAGTGTTTTTACAGTATTTTAATCGATACAACTTGATTTTAATCGATTAAAACCATTTAGAACTCATTATGATCGATCAGAATACAAATATAACCGATCAGAATCAAATGTGATCGACCAGATTTGAATTATGAGCGATCAGAATCTTTTCAATCGATTAAAACATGTTTCAATCGATTAAAATCACTTAAAGGGTCAGAATGATCGATCAGAATGCAGTTATGACCGATCAGAGTTTGTTATGATCGATCAGAATTGAATTATGACCGATCATATCTATTTCAATCGATTAAAACGCATTTCAACCGATTAAAACAACTTGGAAAAATTTTGTACAGAGTTTTAATCGATTAAAACCTATGGTTTATCAGTTAAAATAACTTGAAAAGTTTTATAAGAAAGTTTGCAGTATTTCAATCGATTAAAATGCGAAAGAATCGATTGAATTAACTTAAAAGATTTTTTGTAAAGTGTTTTAACTGATATAAACATTGTCGTATCAGCTAAAACAAATCTGTTAAAGAATCAAGAACGTATTAATGGATTGAAAGGACTTTTAACAGATTGAAACGGCTATTTCAACAGATTAAAACAAACTTTCAACAGATTAATTAATGCAGCAGTTTTGAAAATATGCTATAAAAATAGTTTGGCTTGAACTTTTTAAACATACATTGAATATCAGTTTTTACACATCCTTAAGCAATCATTCAAGCAAACTTTTTAAGAAAGATTCGCAACAATTTTCAGAAGTTCTTTTGAAAATCTTTCTTGAGGCATATTGCTTTTCTTTAAAGAAGAAACTCTTTGCAAATTTGGATAAACTGGTTTGAGCTTTCTAGTTTCTTTTTTGTCAATTCTTTTTCATTCTTTTGTACTATGTGGTGCCTGGAATTTGGGCACTGGTTTCTCTGCAGCTGGAATTTGGTTGTAGAGGTTATCAAGAGCTAGAATTTGGTTCTTGGTGGAGAGGTTAAGTGCAGGAACTGGAATTTGGTTCTTGTGATAGATTAGGTGTAAGATTGTTGAATCTGTAAAACATTTAATCTAGTGGAACCCAGCTGGAATTTGGCTGGAGACTGGATGTAGCCCTGGGATTGGGTGAACCAGTATAAAATATCGGTGATATCTTTCTTAACCTTTCTCTCCTTTAAATTCAGTTGTTGCGCTTATTTTGATTGATTGCTTTGCGATTCAAGAATAGATTAGTAAACTTAATTTTCAAATTAGATAATCTGTGATTTGCGAAAAACTTTCAAAGATCAATTCACCCCCCCCCCCCCTCTTGATCTAAAACTACTTTTCTAACAAAATCATTCACATTGATTCCCCACACATGAAATTCATAAGAAAACCTAATGAATGTCGATTCCTCATACATTTAATATATTTCCCAACATTAGGTTTAAGGTGTTAAGCAATTGATATATCCATTACCATTCCTAGTAATTAACGTAGCAAATATTCTTAACCTGATATAGGATTTCAAGATATATTTTTCAATACATCCCAAACATCAAATATAAACATTAAAGAACACAAAGGAGAAAAATATCAACATCAAGAACATAAATTAATATCTCAAAACATCACCAAGATACAAAAGAGTTCAAAGGAAGTGCACTCAATCCTAAGAAAATGAAGTTAGTCACTCATGGTGGTCATTACAAGCATCCAAAATGGAGAAGAATTGAAGAATTGATGAAGAAGAGAACAATTGTCGCACATCTTCTCCCAAAAACCTCCCCCCATATCAAAACGTGTCTTATCTATTTATAGAAAAAATTGGGTCGTGCATCATTCGCTCAAGCGACCAATTACTCGCTTGAGCGAAAACATCAACTTTAACTCAAGCAACTAATGTTCACTCGAGCGAGTAGAAACCCGAGAGCTTTAACGTATTTTTGCTCAAGCTAGAATTGATAACGCTTGAGCGAGTGAATTTCAGAGAGTTTTAACGTATTTTCGCTCAAGCGAGCGTAGCTGGCGCTCGAGCAAATTTCTAGTTGAAAATCTTCTTCCTTCTTTCAATTTTTCTTCAATTATCTTCGTAATTATGATCTTTCCTCTTGTATCAAGGTATTCTACCAATTCATCCTACATTGGGAGAAAAATAGATTAAAATCAATATAATTGAAGTGGTTACATAACAATTAAGAGCAATATTACATCAACTTTTGCCACTTAACAACTCCCCCAAACCTAGAATCTTGCTTGTCCCCAAGCAAAGTACTTTTTCTAACACAAAATCTTCACCTATTATCACTTTCTCTTCCAGAACCACAATATAAAAATAACTTTTCTTCCAGATGCGATGCTCACAACTCCAAATGAAAATAGGATACATAAGCATTAAAGTTACAGAAACTAACAAAGGATAATTAATCATCAACTATCCTCAGAGAAGCATGATCTCTCAAATGGAGTGATATATAATCATCTCTAACTTTCACGGGTAATTGTTTATCTCATTCAATCACTTTATTTAGATATTCCAATATTGATAATCATCTTCAAGCAATCAACATTTGTTAAGCAAGACTTAAATCAAAAGGTCTTTTGAGGATTGTAATGGGGCTGGGCTAAGAAGGAATTTATTGGTTTTTTTGGGATATACAAAAATATTTGAGAAATTGAAATTATATGAATGATTTTTGTTTATCATTTCCTCAAGTCAGGTTTCAAACTTCATGTTTTTGCTCTAACATAATGATAGTGAGTTAATAATCTCATCAGTTATCATTCACACCACTTTAAATTTCCTTTTTCTTTCCTCATGCTTCGCATTTATCATTTCGGCTTAGCCACAATATTTATGCTTTTCTTTTCCCTTTTGCTCTACTCAACCTTCTATTTTTTTTCAAGAACAATACCCGTAGGAGAAACGATAACATTCATAATCATTTCATTTCTCAAATATAGGAAGGTGGATAAACATTGTTTAGGCTCAGGGGTTCTGTTTCAAGAAACAATCTTATTTTTTGCTCAAATTGGGCTCAAATGGATTTCCTATAATTAATGTAGGATTGACTACTTGGCTCTGGGTTATATCTACTTTCACTACACAAGAAAAAAATACTTTTATCATTTTCAAGTCTCGCTAACATGCAATCACATCAAAGACTCAATCAATACCAGTTATCATCATAAAGTGTTGACACTCAATTTATCTATTTTTGGTTCACTCCTCTCTTGGGTTTCAACTAGCTTCTCTAATTCAGTTAATTCCTAGTTCTCCTCATAAATTCCTTTTTTACTATCATACTCATCATCCCAAAGTCACTTGTTATTGGAAACAATCAAGATGATTTTTCAAGTTCCAGATTTGAATTAGACAATAAGTACTAATTTCATATATGGTTCTAATGAACAATGTGCGAGACAACAAAGAAATTTAATCACATCAAATTAAAAACACTAACCAAATTAAGTTCCAAATGTCAATTCAAAACATTAAAAACAAAACAAATTAAAATAAAGAACTTAAAAACATCAAATTAACAAAACAAAGAAATTAAACACATCAAATAAAAAAAATATTAAAATTAAATTAAATTGTCTCCCTCTTATTCATCTTCACTTGATGTTTCTTCTTCTTCCTCTTGAACTTCAGCCTCACCCCCACCCAGAAAAGTTGGATTGTCCCCAGGCCATTGATGGAATATTGCAAAGTCTTTTGGCGAAGTCCATTGCGAACCTAGAGTCACCTGCAAAGAAATTCTATGAAATCTTCATTAATACGGCATTGACCCCGGTGGGTCGTTGTCTGCTGCAGTGACAAGTGCTCCATGTAGTGCATCATCCTTTGGAAATCATATTCCTGTGGAGGTGGTGAGACTGGCTATTGTTGGGCTGGTAGTTGTAGCTTCGGAACTGCTTCCTCCATAGGATTTACACAGTTTCGTTCTATAAACCTTCTGTTGATGGGTGGTCGGATATTCACTAAAGGATTGACATCCACCCCATTGGTCGCACAAAGGGTTGTGATAAGAGCAGGGAACCCTAGTGCCTTGGGTTGTTGTGTGCGTCGCCTGCTTTCCAACACCACAAATTGATAAATTTCCTCCGAGATAATTGCAGCCACATCTATTTGGATGTCCTCCAGGATGCTCTTGATAATGTAATAGTGAGATATGTTCAAATCGGAGTTGTGCTTTATTGGAACTGAAGCACGTGATGGATTTGATGAAGACATATAGAGCTTATAGAGTTTATTTTGTGGGTGTGTAGGTGAATAGGTTATAGGTTTAGAATTTAATCTCTTGATAGTTTAATAGATCTTGTGATAAGCACCTTTAAAATGATGCATCTCATTGAACTTATTTTACTGCATGGAAAACCAACCTTTAAACATTAAAAGAACAAACTGAGTTTTTCAATCTGTTAAAAAGAAGTTTCAATCTGTTAAAATAACTTAAAATAGGAAATGTCCATATGTTGTCAAAATTTTAATTGATTGAATCGCAGAATCAACAGGTTAAAATGTTCTTAATGATTTTTCCATATTAAAGGTTTCGCAAATTTAATCTGTTGAAATCAAGTTCAATTTGTTGAAACAGAGAGATGTTATTTTTCACTTTGAAGTATCTCAGAAATTCAATCTGTTGAAATGAGTTTTAATCTTTTGAAACAGAGAGATCATTTTTTCATTCTAAGGTATCACAGGATTTCAATCTGTTGAAATATCTTTTAATCGATTGAAACAGAGAGCTACCACTTTTTCTAAACTGTTTCAATCCATTGAAAACTCGAATTAACTGATTGAATGAGTTTTAAATGAAATCAATCGATTGAAACGTCATTTTAATCGATTGAAAAATATTCTGATCGATCACAACTCAATTTTGATCGATCATATTTGGTTTTGATCGGTCATAAAGTCATTCTGATCGGTCATCTGCTACTCCAAGTCATTTTAATCGGTTGAATCTATCAGTTTCTCTCTTTTACTCTATAAATACAATTTTGATTTCTCTTTTGAACATACACAATTTGGAAAACATTTGAAAGCAATCTTAGAGCTCTCATATTCGTGCCTTTCTCTGTGCATTCATAAACTTTTCATATCATAAGGCGTTTAGATCAAGATTGTTGAAAGTTCATCAAGAGAGAAAGTTCTGAGTTAGGGAAATTTCTTCTGGACTTCTATATTGTTAAAGTTGCAGTCCAGGTTTATTCTTTTCATATACTTGTACAAAGTTTAATTGTGTAGATTGGGTTTGAATCTGCACTGGTTACAGTAACTGGGTTTTGTTACTGGGTGGTTAATTCAAGAGTCTATCTTGTGGTGTTGTAAGATAGTTCTTGGGGTAGATTGGTGTATATCTACTGGTTTGGATTTTCACTTGGAATTAGTGGAACTTGGCAGATTTGTCAAGAACTGGATGTAGCTCTTGGACAGAGTGAACCAGTATAAACTCTTGTGTTGAATTTCTGATTTCATCTCTTTTCAATTCTTGCTTTGTTTAAAACCAAATCTGCCTAATAAAAGATTGGATAAAGATTAACCATTCTTCCAAAAGAAAGAGTGTTTTTAGAAAAGATTTCAAAAGTTCAATTCACCCCCCTCTTGAACTCAACCATTAATTCTTACAATTGGTACCAGAGCTGGTTCTTGTAAGTTACTCAAGAATTCGGTCCAAGAAAGGTTTAAATGGATGAGGGAAAGATGACTTTTTCGGAAGGAGCCTCCATCAATAGGCCTCCTCTATTTGCTGGTGTGAATTGTTCTTTCTAGAAGGTTAGAATGAAAATCTTTATTGAATCTCTTGATAGGGGTATTTGGGATACAATTGTTAATGGGCCTTTCAAACCAACTCATATAGTAGATGGTAAAATTGTTGAAAAAGACTGGGCTGAATTAACTGATGCAGAAAATAGGAAAGTTCAATATGATTATACTGTTAGAATCGCGCAGCGGAATATTCGCGTGGTCGGACAAAAACCAAGAGGGGGGGTGAATTGGTTTCTTAATAAAAATTAGGTTTTCAAAATTTTCCCCAAATTTTACCGATTAAAAACTGTGTAAATGTAAATAGAGAAGAGAAGAGAATCTTACACAGGAGATTTATACTGGTTCGGATCAAAAGACCCTACGTCCAGTTGCTAATCACTCAAACAGAGGATTAACGCTGTCACTATAAACAAAGTTATTACAAACAATTTACAATGGAAAAGATAAAGATAAAGATAACACCTCTCTTAAAATCCACAAGAGATGAAAAACAGCTTTCCCCATAGACGGCACAGCACACAATCCACTAAGAACTCCACTTAGTGATTCTTATCGCTTCTAGCCCACACCAGGTTCAGAAAGCCCTGAAGAACAGCTTTCCCCAGAGACGGCACAGCACACAATCCACTAAGAAATCCACTTAGTGAATCTTATCGCTTCTAGCCCACACCAGGTTCAGAAAGCCCCCTTTCCTTGCAACAAACAGTTCTCTGGCACTCACAGCACTTAACTTTTGTATGGAAAAGGTTGTTCTTACTTTTCTGAGTGCCAAAGGAGAGTTTAAGTAGGGAAATTAGGGTTTAGGAATTGGGGATTTCGAAACTAGGGTTCTTGGTAATTGGGTTTTCGAAAATAGGGTTTGTTTGAAGTTTAAAATCAGAAACAGACTGAAATAATCGATTATTTGGAGTAATAATCGATTAAAACAGAGCCAAATACGACAGAACCCAATCCTCTCTGGTTTAATCGATTATTTGGTGAAATAATCGATTATCTGTACGGAACTGTACGGAATAATCGATTATTTTGCTGTTTAATTGATTAAAGCAGTGAGTTTTAGACAGAAAATGGTTTTCTCACTGTTTTAATCGATTATATACCTATTTAATCGATTAAAGCCGAGCCTGAATGATAAATTTGAGCATTTTGAAGCTTCTAAGTTACAGACTATGTACCGGCTATCTTAGACTCTAAAATTACAGACTCAATCAAACTAAAACAGAGTTATTACAATACAGAAATCATCAATCTTCAATCTTCAATACTCTAAGTCTTTAAGCTCTTGGATCATCATCAAAATCAACATTCTTCATGATCATTATTTGCAACATCAAGTCCTTGAATGTTCAACATATACTGCTAAGAACATTATTACCTCTGATTTAAATCTTGATGAGTTTTTTAGGGTGTCTCAATGTGCCTCTGCCAAAGAAATGTGGGAGATTCTAGAGGTCACTCATGAGGGTACTTCTGATGTGAAAAGGGCAAGAAAGCATGAATTAATTAGAGACTATGAATTGTTCAAAATGCAGCAAGGTGAAACCATTGCAGATGTGCAGAAAAGATTCACGCATATAGTCAATCATCTAATTGGATTAGGCAAGACATTTGACAAGGAAGAGTTAAACATCAAGATCCTAAAATGTTTGGACAGAACTTGGCAACCAAAGGTGACAGCTATATCAGAATCAAGACATTTAACTGAGATGACTACTGCATCATTGTTTGGTAAGCTAAGGGAACACGAGTTGGAGATCAATAGGTTTAAAGAACAAGAAAATGCAGAGAAGAAAAGCAGAAACATTGTTCTCAAGACAATTGAAGAAAGTAGTGATTCTGAAGAAGATGAATATGAGAATCTGACTCTGTTGGTTAAGAAGTTTGGGAAATTTCTTAGAAAGAAGAACATAACTGGCCAAGTTAAAAGGTACACCGATAAAAGAACTGAATCTACTCAAAATACTTTTACTTGTTATTCTTGTGGTAAGCGGGGACACATAAGGAGTGAATGTCTAGAAAAATCCAAGAATCAAAACAAGAAAGAGTTAAAGTACAAAGGGAAAAAGGCCTACATAGCTTGGCAAGACAATGA
Source organism: Sphenostylis stenocarpa (assembly GCA_963425845.1). Classification (NCBI taxonomy): domain Eukaryota; kingdom Viridiplantae; phylum Streptophyta; class Magnoliopsida; order Fabales; family Fabaceae; genus Sphenostylis; species Sphenostylis stenocarpa. The sequence goes on from OY731406.1 coordinate 12,692,075, forward strand.
TTCATCCTCTAGTTCTGTATCTAAAGGTGAAGAAGTGAATCTATGCTTAATGGTCGGCTCGTGAATCCTCTTCATCTCATGTAAGTTCAACCCCCACGTAAAATGAAATGAATTACAAGCACATTACTAACTCGCTTTCAATGAAATGCATAATGAAGCTAGGAATTTATCTCATACAAATAATCGGTTAAAAGGACTAAATAACTCGGTTAGAGAATAGGGTTAAAGTTCTAGAAGAAGAGTTATTAGAAAGCAAGACAGATATGGAACATCTTGAAATAATCTACAATAATTCATCTGCTGGTAATACTGCTGCTAACAACAATTGTGAAAAGTGTATCTCTCTGCAGAATAAGGTTGAGTACTTGATTAAAACTCTGTCTAAGTTTACTCAAGGTAAAGAAAATTTAGATACACTTCTTGGGTCCCAAAACTGTGTTTTTTATCATACTAGAATTGGGTACAAAACTAAGGTTGGGGTTAAAACTAAAAGATATTTGAATTTCTTTTCTTTTAGAAAATCAACAACATCTCCTTTCTCATCTTGTCATTATTGTATGAAAAAAGGACATACTGTAAAGTTCTGTCATATTAGAAAACACTTTGCGCCACAGGGTAAAATGAGATGGGTTCCAAAATATGTTAAACATAAAATTTGACCACTAAGGACCCAAAGTAATTAAGGGTACCAAATACTTGATGTTTGATTTTTCAGGAACAACAGCAAGAATCACTTTGGTACTTGGACAGCGGATGCTCAAGGCATATGACAGGTGATATTTCCAAATTCCAGAAACTGAGATTGAAGAATGGAGGACACGTGACATATAGAGACAACAACAAGGGAAGAATCTTAGGTTCTGGAGATATAGGAGATGGTGAAACCGTGACCATTCACAATGTTCTTCTTGTTGAAGGTCTCAAGCACAACTTAATCAGTATAAGTCAATTATGTGATCTAGGTCATAAGGTTATCTTCAAACCAGAAATCTGCCTAATCTGTAAGCCAAAATCTGACATGGTAATGTTGGTAGGTAAGAGGTTAAATAACATTTACATGCTAAATATCAAGCATTCTATCTCATCTCAAAGTTGTCTTCTTACTAAAGAAGAAGAATCTTGGTTATGGCATAGAAGGCTTGCACATATTCATCTTAATCATCTTGACAAACTGATTTCTAAAGATTTAGTCTCTGGGCTACCTAAGCTTCAAATTCTGAAAGACAAAATCTGTGAAGCTTGTTTAAAAGGTAAACAAACTAGAAAATCCTTTTCAAACAAAAACATTGTTTCTACCTCTAGACCTTTGGAACTGCTTCACATGGATTTGGTTGGTCCTTCAAGAAATAAAAGCCTAGGTGGTAATCTTTATATCATGGTAATTATTGATGATTTATCCAGATTTACTTGGACTATATTTCTAAAAGCCAAATCTGATTCTTTCAAATCGTTTAAAAAGCTTGCCAAGGTTTTACATAATGAGAAAGGTTATGTCATTACTTCTATTCAAAGTGACAATGGTGGAGAATTTGTAAATGAAAAGTTTGAATTATTCTGTGAAAAGTATGGCATAAAGCACAACTTTTCTGCTCCAAGAACTCCTCAACAGAATGGTGTTGTGGAAAAAAAGAACAGATCCATTGTGGAACTGGCTAGAACAATGCTTTGTGAAAATGCCTTACCTAAATACTTTTGGGCAGATGCTGTAAACACATATTGTCATGTTTTGAATAGAGTTTTGATTAAACCCATTCTTAAGAAAACCCCATATGAACTTTACAAAGGAAGAAAACCCAACATAAACTATTTCAGGATTTTTGGATGTACATGTTTTGTTTTAAACAATGGGAAAGAAAATATTGGCAAGTTTGATGAAAAATCTGATAAAGGGATCTTTCTTGGCTATTCTTCTAACAGTCATGCATATAGAGTCTATAATTTAAGACTAAAATCTGTTGAAGAATTAGTACATGTTGTTTTTAATGACTCTCCTCGAGTGTTGCAGAATAAAACAATAGGTACTGCAGATGATGACGATTTAACTGATAATTCTTATCAGTTAAAACATCCCAGTGGTTTAGATCAGCATATTGTCGAAGAAGGTGATCAGTCAATTGATCCTACAAAAGCTGATCCACCAGAAAGAATTGATGAAGAACATGAAGAAGATATCTTGGATGAGCTTCCTAAAGAATGGATTGTCCCAAGAGATCTTTCTCTAGACAATGTCATTGGGCAAATCAATAAGGGAGTATCCACTAGACATTCTCTTAATCAATTCTGCAATCATATGGCATTCATTTCACAAATTGAACCTAAAACTGTTAAGGATGCATTAAATGATGAATATTGGGTTAGTGCCATGCATGATGAGCTTAATCAGTTTGAAAGAAATAATGTGTGGGAATTAGTTCCTAAATCCAAAGATATCAATGTAATTGGTACTAAGTGGGTATTCAAAAACAAATTAGATGAACACGGCATTATTACTAGAAATAAAGCTAGGTTGGTAGCCAAAGGATATAATCAACAGGAAGGAATTGATTTTGATGAAACCTTTGCACCCGTAGCTAGACTTGAAGCTGTTAGACTGTTATTAGCTTATGCTTGTATTAGTGGTTTCAGATTACTTCAAATGGATGTTAAGAGTACCTTTCTAAATGGACTCATTAATGAAGAAGTCTATGTTGCTCAGCCTCCTGGTTTTGAAAACCATAAATATCCTGACCATGTTTACAAACTGAAAAAGGCTCTTTATGGATTAAAGCAGGCTCCTAGACAATGGTATGAGAGGCTAAGTAATTTCTTAATTGATCAAGGATACAAAAGAGGTGAAGTTGAAAAAACCTTATTCATTAAGAAATCTGGTTCTGACATTATTCTGGTGCAGGTTTATGCTGATGATATCATATTTGGTTCTACTAATAAAGCCTTGTGTAATAAATTTGTTAAGGAAATGCAAAGTGAATTTGAGATGTCTATGATGGGAGAATTGAATTTCTTCCTTGGTCTCCAGGTTAAGCAATTAAGCAATGGTATTTTTCTAAATCAATCTAAATACTGTAATGAGTTGTTGAAGAAATTCGATATGCAAAATTGCAAAGAATCCTCCACACCCATGTCTACTAACTGTTGTCTAGATTTAGATGAAAAAGGGAAATCTGTTGATCAAACTAAATATAGAGGTTTGATTGGATCTCTTCTATATCTGACTGCTAGTAGGCCTGACATCATGTTCAGTGTTTGCCTTTGTGCAAGATTTTAGGCAAATCCAAAGGAATCTCACCTCACCATTGCTAAAAGGATTCTCAAGTACCTTAAAGGAACCATTAATGTTGGACTATGGTATCCTGAAGGTGCCTCTCTAAAACTTGTTGGATTTTCTGATTCTGACTTTGCAGGATGTAGATTGGATAGGAAAAGTACCTCTGGTACATGTCATTTACTGGGAAGCAGTCTAATATCATGGCATAGCAAAAAACAAGCATGTGTAGCTCTTTCAACTGCAGAAGTTGAATACATTGCAGCTGGGAGTTGTTGTGCTCAAAGTATAAACCTTAAACAACAATTAAAAGATTATGGAGTATTTCTCAACACGGTACCTCTGGTTTGTGATAATACTAGTGCAATTAATCTAACTAAGAATCCTATTCAACACTCTAGAACTAAGCATATTGAAATAAGACATCACTTTATTAGAGAACATGTATCTAGGGGTGATTGTGAAATTTTATTCATTGAAACTGAGAAACAATTAGCTGACTTGTTCACCAAACCACTCACTAGAGATAGACTTAATATGCTTAGAACTGAATTAGGAATTCTGGATATATCTAGTATTGAATAATTGATTCTTTATTATGATTCTGTGCTTTTTAACAGGTTGATAACATGTTCAATCGATTAAATTGACTGAAAATTTTGAAATTATGTATTTTAATCGATTGAAATTGCGAAATAATCTGTTGATTTCCTGATTCTCAATCTCTGTTCATGATGCATTACCAGTTTAATCGATTAAATAAGCTTTTAATCGATTTATTTTAATAACTCTGATGCTCTGCATGTTTTTTTTTTCAAATCAATCGATTAAATCTTCAATTCAATCGATTTATTTTACTTGTGGTGATCTGCATCTATATCAGTAAATGAAAATCAATTGATTTTATGGAAAATCAATTGGTTAAATTTTTTTCTAGGGTTAGTAGTGTATGCGTTGCCTCTAAACACTTACTGCAGATTGAGTTAAGTGCCTGTGCAACTGGATTCAACTTCAACTACTCTCTTAAATCTCATAGTTATCCAATAAAAGCTGAATGACTGTGATTGGAAATCAGATGTGAAGGTAATTGAGTATCACAGTAACAAATCTCTCTCTCTCTCTATCTTTACCATCTCTGACGCATGAAGCAGAACAGCAGTAAATCACAAAAAGACAAAATTGATTATTCAAAGTAGATGAAGGGTCCGAGTTTTCTCATTTCATTTTAGCATGCAATAGTGGTTCGAAAATCTTGTACTCTCTCCTTGAAATTCTCTCTTCTCTGTTTTTCGGTTCATCTCTCAAAACAAAATGTTCAAGCGCACCAAATCTGGGAGGAGGAAGTTCAGCAAAGGAGAATCCTCAACTGCTATGCAAGAAACACCAGGAGGAGGGCGCATTGAAACCTGGTTCAATGGGAACCAAGAAAAGATGGACTTTTTCATTCACGAAATGAGCAGGAAACAAATTAATATTCCCAAGGTTCTGAAATTCTCGTGGTTGGATGTTGAAGGATTCAGAGGTGTTCGGAAACTGCTGCAACACCAGAAACTTCAGAAGTTCCTTGAGCTCAATGGTAGAATCTATCCTGATCTTATTAAAGTTTTCTTTACTAATCTATCATTTGAAGGTTCTACACTCAAAAATCAAGTTAAAGGAGTGGAAATAGAGATTACTCCCACTGTCTGGAAGAATGTTGCTGGACTCAAGGATGAAGGAGTAAAAGTCACTAAAGGGTATACCTCTGATGTAGAAGAATTCAACAAAGTCTAGTATTTTCGCTCATGTATGAGAAATAAGCGTGACTCTGTGAGTTCCTTCAACATTGGAAAGTTGAATCTTGAAGAAATAATTCTTGCATTCATAGTGGCCTGGCAGCTTACTCCCAGGGGGAGCAATCATGCAGTACTGAATGAAGGGGATTTGGTACTGATGTACTGTATCCATCACAGAATCTGAGTAAACTGGGTGTTTGTCATCAAGGACCATATGATCAAAGAAAAAAGGCTAAGTGATTTTAGGTATCCTTATGCAATCCTAATTTCTAAATTTCTAACTCATTTTGGTGTTGACTTGGAAGGAGAATTGGCTGAAACCATTCGTCCCACAAATGAGATTAACAACTTCGTCCTTCATAAAATGGGATTCATCAAGATTGATGATGAGTGGATTTCAAAAGAAGAAGCTGGGAGAGAAGAAGAAGTCGAAGAAGAAGAAGAAGAAGAGGAAGAAGATGAGAATACTGGTGCTCCAAGTGCTGCTGAAGCAAGACAAACAGACTCTATGGAAGATGTCATGGAAGAGCAGTCTCCATTGGAAGTGATTCCTTATATACCACAACCTGACCGTGGCACGCCTCTTTCACAGTTCGAACGGACTATGCTGCGTCAGATGAATGAAATACAAACAAACCAAAGGAGGCACATGGAGATGACATTTGCTCTACAAGCTCGCCAGCATCGACTGTATGAAGACTCCATTGCCAGATTTCAACACATTGACAATCAACTGGAGGATATCTTCAACAGAATTGGTGACCTCCAATTCAATCAGGGTCCCTGGGATGGTGATGAGTGAAGTTTCCATTTAAAAGCTTTATTTCACTTGTTTCTTTTGTTTTTTTTGTACCTACGTGGTACTTATGGACTGTAATTAAACACTTTTTGATGAAGTCAAATAGGGGGAGAAGTATTTGCTTATAACTGTCACTACACACACATCACAAAATCATATATGTCTCTGTTCTGTTATTGTTCATGCAGGTGCAGTTGTTATTTGTCTCCATCAAATAGGGGGAGATTGAAGCATTTGTTGGATTTGATGAAGACATATAGAGTTTATAGAGTTTATTTTGTGGGTGTGTAGGTGAATAGGTTATAGGTTTAGAATTTAATCTCTTGATAGTTCAATAGATCTTGTGATAAGCGCCTTTAAAATGATGCATCTCATTGAACTTATTTTACCGCATGGAAAACCAACCTTTAAGCATTAAAAGAACAAACTGAGTTTTTCAATCTGTTAAAAAGAAGTTTCAATCTGTTAAAATAACTTAAAATAGGAAATGTCCATATGTTGTCAAAATTTTAATTGATTGAATCGCAGAATCAACAGGTTAAAATGTTCTTAATGATTTTTCCATATTAAAGGTTTCGCAAATTTAATATGTTGAAATCAAGTTCAATTTGTTGAAACAGAGAGATGTTATTTTTCACTTTGAAGTATCTCAGAAATTCAATCTATTGAAATGAGTTTTAATCTGTTGAAACAGAGAGATCATTTTTTCATTCTAAGGTATCATAGGATTTCAATCTGTTGAAATATCTTTTAATCGATTGAAACAGAGAGCTACCATTTTTTCTAAACTGTTTCAATCCATTGAAAACTCGAATTAACCGATTGAATGAGTTTTAAATGAAATCAATCGATTGAAACGTCATTTTAATCGATTGAAAAATATTCTGATCGATCACAACTCAATTCTGATCGATCATATCTGGTTCTGATCGGTCATAAAGCCATTCTGATCGATCATCTGCTACTCCAAGTCATTTTAATCGGTTGAATCTATCAGTTTCTCTCTTTTACTCTATAAATACAGTTTTGATTTCTCTTTTGAACATACACAATTTGGAAAACATTTGAAAAAAATCTTAGAGCTCTCATATTCGTGCCTTTCTCTGTGCATTCATAAACTTTTCATATCATAAGGCGTTTAGATCAAGATTGTTGAAAGTTCATCGAGAGAGAAAGTTCTGAGTTAGGGAAATTGCTTCTGGACTTCTATATTGTTAAAGTTGCAGTCCAGGTTTATTCTTTTCATATACTTGTACAAAGTTTAATTGTGTAGATTGGGTTTGAATCTGCACTGGTTACAGTAACTGGGTTTGGTTACTGGGTGGATAATTCAAGAGTCTATCTTGTGGTGTTGTAAGATAGTTCTTGGGGTAGATTGGTGTATATCTACTGGTTTGTATTTTCACTTGGAATTAGTGGAACTTGGTAAATTTGTCAAGAACTGGATGTAGCTCTGGGATAGAGTGAACCAGTATAAACTCTTGTGTTGAATTTCTGCTTTCATCTCTTTTCAATTCTTGCTTATATTCTTGCTTAGTTTAAAACCAAATCTACCTAATAAAAGATTGGATAAAGATTAACCATTCTTCCAAAAGAAAGAGTGTTTTTAGAAAAGATTTCAAAAGTTTAATTCACCCCCCCTCTTGAACTCAACCATTAATTCTTACAGGAACAATATTGGCCAGCAGGAAGGAAGTCCATATTTGGGTGAGGGTCGTCATGTTGGCCCTAAGTATCCTCAGTATTTTCCCAGCATGGTTTGCTTCAAAGTTTCTTCCTGGTATACATAGGGCCCTTATTGTGTCATCGTCTCCAAACGTACGTGCACTTAGACTCCTGTTGTTCTTGATGATTTGGTAGGTGCATTTTTCACCTTCTCCCGTGTAAAGGGGGCTTCCTATCAAGTTGTTGATTGCATCTCTGCCATAATGGATCCAACGACCCCTCACCTTAGAACGAGCAAGCAATGTCTCATCTGCCACTGGTCATGCATTGACATAGAACTCTTTGACTACTTCAGGGTCATATTTTGGCATTGGAAGCGCCAATTGCCTCTAATTACAGCGAGTAATCTCATTGTTGAATTCTGGGAACTCGCCTGGATTAAGCTCCACTCGTCTCTCAGGGATGAAGGTCCATTAACTAATTTTGTCAAATCTGGCATGTCTCTCAGCATTTCTGAATCATCTTCTATCTACCTGAATATGTTCATGCTCATTTCTAGGCCTTTTTCCAGCAGCCTTGGAGGATGAAGCACCATATGTATCTCTTCTTGGACCCATCTGTAAACATCATGATACTAAAAAATAGTTAATGGTTAATTGCATATAATTTCTATAAGACTTTTAGCTTATGGTCATGCATTTTGGTTTATGCCAGAGGATCATTTTCAGCAAAATATACCATGGGTCATATTGAACATTTCATCAAACACCTGATATGTATCTAATTATGGGATCCTTATTACTCAAATTTCCAGCATGTATTCATGTCCAACGAAGCATGTAACCAATTAAGTGGCAATCACAAGTTGAACATCACCTAAAATCTAAATAATTTTCTCTGAGTCATTTTATCAAACAGTTGGTATTCACCAGAAAATCTAACAAATATATATGCATTCAAAGATCCAAATCCAGCCATAACCACAGATCACAACTCATGCTTAATTGCAACAATCAAGTGAACATTAAGATAGAAGAGTAATGATACCCAAAGCAAGTAATAATTTACACATAAGGTACCAGAAAATTTGAAACCCAAGGAAGAAAAATTCGCTATAGGAGTTTAAAACAATTTCATCCTTGAGAATACAATGCAAGAGTAATCAAAAGCACTAAGTAGGGTGTCATAAGTTACCTTGGTTGCAGGTTCACGCCCAATTGAGATGAACAAAGAAAAACGAGAGAAAGAATGCAAATTTGTGATTTTCAATCAGTAGAATCTAGAAAAAATCACCTAGAATACTTGGGATGAGGTATGGAAGAGTTAAATTTGGGCAATCGAAGCTTAATTAGAGAGAAAATATCTGGGCAAGGTGTGGGCACAAGATAAAAATTGAAAGAGTGAAAAGAAATTGACCCAAGTCTAGTGATTATATTATAATTCTGGGGGTTTTCGCTCAAGCGAGGAAGTGTCGCTTGAGCGAAAGTGCCTTGTTTTCAAACTCGAGCGAATAATGGACATTCGTTTGAGCGAATTCTAGTTGGCTTATAATTCGCTTGAGCGAACAAAAACAGAGAGGTTACACTAAATTTCGCTCAAGCGAAACCTTGGTCGCTTTAGCGAAAGTGTTTTCGTTTGAGCAAAGAAAAATAGAGAGAAAAATCGTCAATTTGATTGAGCGAGAAGTTTGTCGCTTGAACAAATAAAAACAGAGAGAAACAACATAAACTCGCTTGAGCAAGTGGTCTGTCGCTTGAGTGAATATTAGTGAAATTTGACTCTCAAACATGATGCTCAAATGTAAATCAACCAACTTTCAGATTTATTTCTCTCCCCTACTACACTTACTTGACACTAATTTAACCCCAACCAAATATTGTTCAAACAAATCTTGTTCAAAATTGTTCACACTTACTAACAATGCAATAAAACTTTAAACTGTAAAAAGAAAAGAAAACAAATGCAAAACATTAGGTTGCCTCCTAGGAGCGCTTGTTTAACATCATTAGCTCGACGCCTATTTGCTTTATGGCTCATGCAGGTGAGTGATCAAGGTGATCTATACGCATTATCCATCCCTTGACTGTTCTTGTGGGAATGAATTTATTATTTTCATTGCAAATAACTGTCATCCCACCTTTCTTACGAATAACCTGTACACGACTCACCTTGCGACTGTCAGAGATGAGGTAAATCATACCTGCTTCAGGAGGTTTTAGTACCTCTTTTTGAACAACTTCCTTCATAGTCAACTTGAGATGTCTTTGGGATTGTGCAACAGGCTTGTAATCTTGTTTTTCAGTTGAGATGAGTAACTCCTCCAAAGTATCTATTCTGAGACAATCTTTTTTGTCTTTCGGTTGTTGTACAGCTTCAGATTAAAATTAACTTCATTATCTCCACTTCTAATTTTCAACTTGCCTTTGTCAACATCTATAATTATTTTGGTAGTCTTCATAAATGGCCTTCTCAGGATCAATGGGACTTCCATATTTTTCTCCATGTCCATAATCACAAAATCAATAGGAAATATGAATTTATCCACTCTAACTAAAACATCTTCTACTACTCCAAAAGGAGTCTTTGTTGATCGGTCAACCAGTTGCAGAGTCATTCTAGTTGGTCTAACATCTAAATCTCCTATTCTTTTGAACATAGATAATGATATGAGGTTTATGTTGGCCCCTAAATTAAGTGTCGTCGTCGTCAAAACGAGGGCGGTCGGAGCAACGCGATGGTTCCGACTTTCCATTTTTTCGCGTTTTTATTGGTGTGGTTACAACGCCTTTAGGTTTTCCGATAACCGAGCTGAACCTAGGGGAGAGGTTTTCAAAAGGGGCTCTTGGATTTTCCGATAACCGGGCTAATCCAAGAGCTAGTTTTGAAGGGTTCTCTAGAGTCGCCACCGATGTTTTTACCGGAAACATCGAAAAAGGGGTTTAAAAAGGCGTTGGTTTTCGAAAAACCAACTTTGGTCGTTAGAACCAGAGTTGGGTAAGGGAGTTAGTTACGTGTAAAGGAAGGGTTAGTTCCTTTACGACGCCCCTTTCGGGTTCCCTATGATAGGCCAGCTTATTTAAATGATTAAACCGAAAAAATACGCTTTTACCCTTTTATTTGCGGAATTTAAAATTACGACTACATGGCCCTAGTATCTATTGCATAATTTAAATAAAGCGGTAAAAAGTAAAGAGAGAAAGTAAACCTTCGGAGCAAGTTTTCTATTAATTCTTTAAAAATTAGGGTGTTTTGCGGCAGCCCTTCACTCTACACAGCGTCGGAAACCTCTCAAAACGCTAAAAAACACTCTTAGAAACGCTCAGAAACTCCAGAAATGCTTCGGAGGAATTCTAGAGAGAGAATCTAGTGATGTGACTAGAGAGAGAATGAGAGAACTGTGTGGAATGAGGGGAATGGAGGCCCTATTTATAGGGATTCGCGCCTGTCAGGTCGAGATGGGCCGTCTCGTCTGACAAGGTCGAGACGGCCGTCTCGCCTTGCAGGAATGGCAAGACGGTCGTCTCGCCAAACGAGATGGCGGTCTCGCCATTCGCAGGTGGCGAGACGGTCGTCTCGCCAAACGAGATGACGGTCTCGCCACTTGTGCAAGGCGAGACGGTAGTCTCGACCCTAAAAGGTGAAAATCCTTATTTTTGTGCCAAAAATCCCTCCTATCCTAGTATGGGGCCTAATAGTCTCTCCTAGTGGCTTTTTAGGCTTCATCCATCTTCTAATAAGAGGTCTTCTAGTCTTTATTATGAGGCCAGGCAAGATTTGGGGTCTACAGCTGTCCCCCCTTTACCCGACTAGTCGACTGCTGGCCTGTTGTGCCAAGGAGATCGACTAGAGGGTAAAGGAGTTGACCCTCTTGCCCGGTTGTCCTTCAGACGCTCCGTCTTTGTGGCGGATGATCTTCTGGGTAAAAGGTGTGCTTCCAGGATGCTCCTTCTGGCGGTAGCTGATCCTTTCGGCCGATGAGTACGAACCCCCATCTGGTTTGACGAGTATGAACCCTCGCCCGGTAAGCCTCCTTTTGTAAGGTCTGATGAGTATACACCCCCATCTAGTGTTTGACGAGTATGAACCCCCGTCCGGTAAGCCCCCTTTTGTAAGGCCTGATGAATATACACCCCCATCTGGTGTTTGTGCCTTCGGATGCTCCTTCTTGCGGTAGCTAACCCTTTAGCTGTGGTGGCGGCTTACTGCTCTAGCTCAGGCGCCGGTGTTTGAGATGTGTTCTCTCGTCTTCTGAGTTTTGTTCGATCTGTGCCGGGGATTTTGTAGGTGCTCATCCAACTGGCTGATTGCTGGGGATTCTTTGTTTTTGATCTTTTTCGTGGCGATCGAACAACTCTTGCTGGTTGGTCGGGTGATCTTTGTTTGTTGTCCGACTCTTGCTTGGTCATCGAAAAATTATTGGTTGTTTTTTTTTTTTTTTTAGAAAGAAAATAGGACCTAGTTCAAAAACACTTTATGCATGCAATGTTTTTATGTTTGATGTCCTATAATGCCTATTTCAATTAATTTTTCAGAAGGATTTAACTGACGTGTCTCGTAGCATCGAGTGCCTCCTGATCTGCCGTGCTTACCCTTGACTGTACCATGCCGGACTTCTTGTGACCGAAGGATAACTTGTTTTTCCTTTTTTTTCTCTTTTTTCTATAGAGCACTTTTTGTCATGTAGTGTCCCTTTTCCTCCACTCTAGGGGTTTCAATCCTCTTGTTGACTATGCGCCTCCATATTCCCAAATTAATTATTAGAATATTGTTGTGAAGGTCAAGAGAAAAGAAGTAAAGAGGCAAACTCAATGGCTTGTGTTTTAGAAGGTTGATTTTCATTTAGAAAGTGGCTTTTGTAAGCATGGCTGGCTAGGGTTAGGCTTAGGTGTTTAGGTTTCGTCTAAGCAAACATTTTTCCCTCTTTTCTTTTCTTTTTTTTATACTTGCGCCTTAGTTTTATTTCCATTGCTTTTTATGGCTAGTTGATTTCCCTAGAACGCCCTTTGGGTTTTCGAACTAGGATATTGTGTTTTGGCCCTAACTTTTGTCTAGGTTCCTTCTTTTTGTGTTTTTGGGGAATCCTAGCGGACCTTATTTTGTAACCCTAACTTTTGCCTAGGCTACCCTTTATTTTTGTTCGGGTGTCCTACCGGGTTGACCCTATCTTTTGCGTAGCCCCCTTAGTGGGTTTCCTACCAGGTATTTTGCCCTTTTCTTTGGCCTTTGGCTTCTATGGGCTTTTTTTTTTGTATTTATTTTTGTTCACAATATTGGCGAAGCATGACTTTCTTTATGGTGAGGTAAAGCCTTATTTTTTGTGCTTCTAATCAACTAGCTTGATCGTAATGGCAAATTTTGGTTATTTGGACGGGCAAGGTTATTGTGAGGTCTAGTCAGAAATAGCAAGAAGAGAAGCAGAAAGTAAGAAGTATTCTTTTATTAATTAATAAGGGAATATGTGCCCTAAAATGCCCGGGGATCGGGCTAGCCCCGGGGGATAATCTCTAACAATCATGGGGTTTACATCCCTTAAATGAAGAAAAAGATTTCCTAATGACTAGGGTAGCTCTTGACGCTTGCACCCCTTCACTTTGGAAAATTTGTTTGAGTGTGCGGAGGGGAGACTTCCCTTTTCTTTTTTCCGCTCGACCCTTAGTAGGGTCATATCCTAGGTCATGCTTGTAAGGATTGTCTTTGAATTCTGGGGGTTCCCTCATGCCTTGGGAATCTGCCCCCAATCCTTGGCCAGGATGGTAACCATGCTTCATCATCATGCAGGCTACCTTGGTGTTTTTGGGAAGTCTTTCTATATTGGCAATTTCGAACGCTTGAAAAGATGTTTCAAGGGCCTCTTCAGCATCAACATAAGGTTGGGTGGACGGTCCACTGATCAGGATATCATCTTCTACTTGGACCGTGACCAATTTGTCATCCACTATGAACTTGACTTTCTGGTGGAGCGTTGAAGGTACTGCCTTAGCGTCATGAATCCAAGGTCTGCCGAGGAGACAACTGTTTGCTGGAGTAATATCCATTACATGGAAATCGACGTTGAAGATAGTGGGTCCAACTTGGATTGGCAAATTCACTTCTCCCACTACTTCTCGTTTGGATCCGTCGAAGGCTCGAACGATAGTGTTGCTTGGGCGCAGACAGGTTCCTTGGATAGTCAACTTGTCTAGTGTGCACTTGGGCATCACGTTCAAGGAGGACCCGTTATCCACAAGAACTTTGGCGATGAGGTACTCCTTGCACTTGATTGAGATGTGCAAGGGCTTGTTATGGTTTGATCCCTCGAGGGGGAGTTCTTCCTCTGTGAAGGTGAGTTGATCGCTTGCCATGATGTGACCGACAATCCTCTCAACTTTTTCTTGGGATATGGAGTGAGGTACATGCGCTTCGCTCAAGACCCTCAGCAGGGCGTTTCTGTGCGGTTCCGAGCTCATCATCAAAGATAGTAATGTTATCTTTGCAGGTGTACGATTGAGTTGGCCTATAATGGAATACTCGTTTTGCCTTATACACTGGAGTAATTCCTCTGTCTCCTCCTTGGATTCTTTATTTTCTTTTTCTTCTTCGGTCTTTTTATTTTTTTCCTTTATTTTTTAGGACATCTTCTTATGAGTCCTTGGGGGAGTAGACTCTACCACTTCTAGTCATGCCCCCGATGCGGCTATATTCGTGATATCTTCTTTTATTGGTGAAGATTCTTCGTATCTCCATGGTACAGCTTTATTTGATTCGTAGGAGAAAGGACGTGGCATAAATAGTCGCACTGGCGTCCTCACCCCCTCTTCTTTATTTTTGAGGACCAACGGTCGAGGCTTATTTTTCTCTTGTGGCGAGTCAACCGTTGGGGAAAACTTCATTAGGAGTGACTTTCTTTCCATTCTTCTTATTTGGAAGACGTGTCAGTTAATCCTTCCTTTTTATTATCTTATTTATTAAGAGTGAAGGAGGGGAAATTAAATATGCAAATGAATGATATGCATGCAAATAGACAATTGTTGGATAAAGAAAAATTTCATTTATCTTTTAGAAGGTGTACATTCCCCTACTCCATACTACGAAGCAACTTTTGGCAAAAACGAAAAAGCCTAAACAGGCGGGTCTTGATCTCTATGTTCGGCTTCCCAGACGTGACGAGCAAGTGTTTCGCTTTGCTTCTGGACCGCCTGGCTCATATCTTCACTGTACTTCTGAGCCTCTTTGATCTTCGCCTCTTGATGGACGACCAAGGCTTGCAGTTCATCGAGTTTTGCAAGAGCTCGGTCCTTCTCTTGTAGTACTTGGCCGTACTGAGCTAGCCCGTCTCTTTCTTTGCAACGTAGCTCAGTGAGACTTTTGTTGAGTCTCTGATTGGCCTCTCGCTCTTGGCGTATTTCTGACCAAGTCTTGGTGAGTTCTTGCAACAACTCCTTGATCGTTTGAGCCTGTTTTGCTGATTCGGTCTCAAGGCATGCTGACTTGGCGGTTATTTCTTGAAGTTGGCTATCCAAGCTGGTTCTAACGACTTTGGATGCTCGGATAGCTTGCTCATTAGAGTCAGCGCATTGGTCCTTGAGGTGCTCTATTTCATGATCCTTTTTCTTGCATTGCCTTTGCAGACTATCAATGGTGAGGATAGATTCTTGCTCTCTTTCTTCAAGGGCCCTCATCTGGGCTCCCATGATTTCTATCCTCTGGGTCAAGGCGTCAACTTGAGCCTGCAGCTCTTCACTATTGGCGCTTGTAACGAGTGAGGCGGATGATTGAGACATCCCTCTTCTTTTTCTCCACACCTCATAGTCACTGGAGACAGCCACTCGAGCTTTTCCTAGCTCTCTATCTCCCATAAAGACTGGTTTCTCCCATGCTTTTCTCACGGCTAGTGAGTTGGCGATTGTGCATGGGTCTACAAAGAAACACAGTCCTCCGAGTTCCCCTTGAGAGATTGTAGTTTGGGTTCTCATGAGTTGTCTCATAGCTACTCTAGGTGAGTAGGCTATGCAACCCCTGAGTCCTATTAAGGGTACGTTCGGATAGTCTCCACATCTGATGAGGACCGGGCCAGGTCAGAACCAAGGGCAGACCCAGGATAGACTGTTGGCGTCCTTTTGCTCCAACTCGTCCCTCCATTCTGAAGTTAAGCGCCGTTGGAGAGGGATTTTGGAGAAGCTTCTCAAAGGATCGGGGAACATCCCCATGTGACTAGAGGCGTAAAAATGTGTAATGCCCCATACAAATAGTAGTGAAGAGCAGCAGCGAAGTGTTTTTCCTTGCTTCTGGCGGAAGAATTCTACTACGAGCAAGGTATCGGCAAGAATGGCAGGCAAGGGACTCTTCGAGTTCATGTCCCAGGCGAAGAAGGCGTCCATGACGGCTTGATCCACTGTGTCGAGGTGGAAGGGAAACAAGATTGTTCCAAATATGATTAAGGCCAGCGTTTTGTTAAAAGCGACCCACTCTGTCCTTTCAGCCAAGTCGGACAGATGGTCTTCTAATATCGAGACTTTCCAACCCTGGATGTTCCCTTTTCCTATCAGGGCAGTCTGCCGAAAAGGCAGTTGAATGATGGCAGCGACTTGTGCTGCAGGAGTATATGCTCCGTGCCGGATATGGACCCCAGCTGATTTGGGTCATTTTAGCATAATTTCGTACTCCTCCAAAGTAGGCACCATATCGAACTGCGGAAATTCAAAGCATCGCAGACTGGAGTTCGAAAAATGAATTAATACCCTGAGGAACACTTGATCGACACAAATCTTCAATAGGTCGAGAATCCGTCCATAGGATTTTTCAAAATCGGAGCGGACCTCTGGTGGCATTACTGCGCTAAGCCGTTCCAACTTCTCAGTATGGTATCAGAGAATATCCACCTTCTTCAATTCTCTACTAGTCCCCTCCATTTTCTAAAACCAAAATGCATGTTTTATGAAAAATGATGCTTATTTGAATGAATGTGAGTGTTTATTATTGTTTATCATGTTTTGTATGGTATTTACGTATTTTTTGAAAAATAAACTACTTGAATGATTTGGGATGTTTATGAATCAGGTCCCATTTATTGTTTTGAAAACGATTTTTTTTTATTATTATTTTTTATAGCCTTTTATCTCTTCTGTCGAAACTGCGTGGCTACTTAGCTTACAAAGAACCTGAAACCAGGCTAGCTAAAAGGCAGACTGTCCGAGATAAAAAAATGGCTTTATGCGAAAAATATTTAGCGTCCCTAATCTCTTCTGTCGGAACTGCGTGGTTACTTAGCTTACAAAGAACCTGAAACCAGGCTAGCTAAAAGGCAGACTGTCCAAGATAAGGGTGTTTATTGCAAAGATTTTTTTTGTGATTTTTTCTGTTGTTTGGTTATGCTATGTAACAGACAAATGCAACAAACAGATGCACACACAATTCGATCATCCACGAACAGGCGAGAAGTCGTTTTTAATCATGAGGTAAGGTTTTCCTGCAGAAAAGTGATTTGGCGAAGGTAGGTTCTAACTGTTCTCACCAAGGCTAAGGCCCCCAAGGTGCCCCCATTATAGGGTCCCCACTCTCCAGCCTTCCGACCATGCTTAGCACTAAGGTCATAGTCAGTCTTTATGCCAAAAGAGGAAGGTTATATCACCTTGAGTGGTGGTTTCCGATCACACTGGTGGGCACAAGGCCATCACTACAGCGAACCGTACCTGCCACCCGCTCCTTATGGATTTCTCACTTGCCCCCGGGTATAGAGGGAATTGTTGTGTGCAAGGGTTTGTGTACAGTTTGTATTTCAAACAATTGCGTAAGTATAAATAGACAACAGTTATTATAGCCAAGCAATAAAACATGTTATAATACAAGGTAGGGTAAAAGCGTAATTTTCTTGGTTTATTTATTTTTAAGCTGGCCCATACTAAATGGGATCAACTCTCTAGGCTTCCCCAGTGGAGTCGCCATCTGTCGCCGCCGTCAAAATGAGGGCGGTCGGAGCGACGCGATGGTTCTGACTTTCCATTTTGTCACGTTTTTATTGGTGTGGTTACAACGCCTTTAGGTTGTCCGATAACCGGGCTGAACCTAGGGGCAAGGTTTTCGAAAGGGGCTCTTGGATTGTCCGATAACCGGGCTAATCCAAGAGCTAGTTTTGAAGGGTTCTCTGGAGTCGCCACCGATGTTTTTACCGGAAACATCGGAAAAGGGGTTTAAAAAGGCGTTGGTTTTCGAAAAACCAACTTTGGTCGTTAGAACCAGAGTTGGGTAAGGGAGTTAGTTACGTGTAAAGGAAGGGTTAGTTCCTTTACGACGCCCCTTTCGGGTGCCCTATGATAGGCCAGCTTATTTAAATGATTAAACCGGAAAAATACGCTTTTACCCTTTTATTTGCGAAATTTAAAATTACGACTACATGACTCTAGTATCTATTGCATAATTTAAATAAAGTGGTAAAAGTTAAAGAGAGAAAGTTGAAACCTTCGGAGCAAGTTTTCTATTAATTCTTTAAAAATTAGGGTGTTTTGCGGCAGCCCTTCACTCTACACAGCGTCGGAAACCTCTCGAAACGCTAAAAAACACTCTTAGAAACGCTCAGAAACTCCGGAAATGCTTCGGAGGGATTCTAGAGAGAAAATCTAGTGATTTGACTAGAGAGAGAATGAGAGAACTGTGTGGAATGAGGGGAATGGAGACCCTATTTATAGGGATTCGCGCCTGTCAGGTCGAGACGGGTTGTCTCGTCTGACAAGGTCGAGACGGCCGTCTCACCATTCGCAGGTGGCGAGATGGCCGTCTCGCCACTTGTGCAAGGCGAGACGGCAGTCTCGAATCCGAGACGGCAGTCTCGAATCCGAGACGGCGGTCTCGACCCCTAAAAGGCGAAAATCCTTATTTTTGTGCCAAAAATTCCTCTTATCCTAGTATGGGGCCTAATAGTCTCTCCTAGTGGCTTTTTAGGCTTCATCCATCTTCGAATAAGAGGTCTTCTAGTCTTTATTATGAGGCCGGGCAAGATTTGGGGTCTACATTAAGTAATGTTTTTTTCACCGGTAATGCACCAATTGTAACTGATATAGTGAAGCTTCCAGGGTCCTTGGACTTTTGAGGCAATGATTTTTGAAATATAGTAATGCATCCTGCCTCTAACTCCACTGTTTCATCAGTAAATCTTCTTTTCTTAGTTAAGAGTTCTTTCATGATTTGGCGTATGTTGGCATCTGCTCCATAGCTTCCACAAAGGGTATATTGATCTGCAGCCTTTTGAATATGTCCATAAACCTGGTGAATTGTCTTTCTTTGTCTATTTGTGAGGGAACCTTGGGATATGGTAACTTCTCTATAAATGGTTTTTTACTCCCTCATTTTTCTATCTTTTGTTTTTCCTCTCCCTCTTCGTTCTTCTTATTAGGGATATGTCTTTCTTTATTATTCTCCTCTTCTTCAACAACTAGATTATCACTAATCCCCTTACCTACAACTTTTCCACTCCTTGTAGTTATTAAATTGCATTGCTCCCTGGGGTTGGTTTGTGTGTTGGCTAAAAATTGTCCTCCTTGCTGCTCAGATAGTTGTTTAGCCAATTGGCCCACCTGGGTCTCTATATTTCTTATCGAAGTTTCTGTATTTTTATGATTAGATAAAGAAGCTTGCACGAATTTCTCCAAAGTGTCTTCCAATTTGGTTGTTCTCTCATGTACTAGAGGATAATATTGTTGTTGTTGTTGAAATGGAGGTTGTTGATATAACTATTGCTGATTTGGAGGTTGTCTATTAGATGTACCAGTACCTTGCTTCCATCCAAAATTCTGATTCTGATTCTTATTCCCTCTCCATCCATGTGAAAAATTATTATGATAGTTGTTGGAATTAGGGAAATTTGTTTGTCTTCCTTGACCATTACCACTTTAAGCACCCATATAATGAGTTTCTTCTTCTTATAGGTTACCTTGATAAGAGCAGTGTCCATTTAGATGATCACCTCCACACAAGTCACAACTCACTTGTTGATTGGCAGTGGATTGGACAACATGTAATTGTTGAGGCAGTTTTGTCATCTGCCTAGTCAATGGTTCAATCTATTGAGTCTGAATTTTGTTCTGAGCTAGAATAGCATCTGTGATGCTAAGTTCAAACACTCATTTCCTCTAAATTGGGTGTCTATCATGTTAGGTCTGCTGGTCTGTAGAGGCTAGTGCATCAATAATTCTTGTGGCATGTTTAGCATTCAAAGACATCATGGTTCCTCCTACTGCAGCATGTCTCAGGCCAGTGCAGAAAATGTTCAACTGGCAATGTCCTCAAATCCATGATTTGGGCACCTCTTCAATAGTGATTTAAATCTTTCTCATGCTTCATAAAAAAGTTCATGTGTTCCTTGTCTGAAAGTAGAAATGTCGGATTTTGCCTTGATGTAGCGGGATGGTGGAAAAAATCTGTTCAGGAACTTCTCTTCTACATTACCCCAAGTGGTCAAACTCTTATTTGGTCAATCTCAAGTATGCAGATTCAATATCTCCTTCTTTAAATCTCATGGTGACAATCAGCTCATAAAAAGTGGATAGATGAATATAAGGATCTTCATGATCTATTCCAGTAAATTGATGAACATTAATCAAACTTAAGAAAGTTGGTTTTATCTCCAAAGATTGGTTGGTTGGTATTGCAATGCTAGAAAAATGTCTTGGACCTTGACCTTGTTGCATAGCATAGTCTCCAAGTGTCCTTCTAGGTGGATTTGGATTCAAATTCGCTCTTTCACCCTCCATGTCTTCTATTATTGGTTCTTGTAAGTTGAGTGTGGGAGAAGAGTTGACTGATTCTCCTCTTGCTTGTTCTTGATTTTTTTCTTCTTCTTCTACCTCGATTCCTCCAAGCGGCTCTTTCAATCTCAGGATCAAATTCCAACTAATCTGTAGATACTTGTCCTCTTAAAAGCATAAATCAAAGAGCAACTCAAACAAGAATTAGCACAAGATAACGATAAAAAAAATAAAAATATAAAAAAAAAACAAATAATAAGCTAGACAAAGACTTTTTGAGGAACACCGTTCCTCGACAACGACGCCAAAAATACTTGTTGAATAATTGGCAAACGCACCAACATTATCAATCACAGTATAGTATTTCGATTAAATAAAAGTCGATCCCTTGGGAAATGATTTCACTAGAAATTTCAAATCATAAGCTTAGTAAGTGGATTAAAACAAAACTGGTTTTTCATAAAGATTTAGGTTAAAAATAAATGACAAAGAATTGTAAAATGTTTTTAGAAAAGATCAAATTAAAGAACTTAGGATTGGTTTCATTCCTTTTTCTTCTTTTGTATAATGGTTAGGTCAAATTAAGAACATCAATTAACCTATCAATGTTGATGTCACATGCTTAAATCATTCACATTGATTCCTCGCACATGAAATTCATAAGAAAACCTAATAAACGTCGATTCCTTATACATTTAATAGATTTTCCAATATTAGATTTAGGGTATTAAGCAATTAATACATCCATTATCATTCCCACCAATTAACATAGAAAATATTCTTAACCTGATCTAAGGTTTCAAGATATATTTTTCAATACATCCCAAACATCAAATATAAACATTAAAAAACACAAAGGAGAAGAATATCAACATCAAGAACATAGATTAATATCTCAAATCATCACCAAGATACAAAAGAGTTCAAAGGAAGTGCACTCAATCCTAAGAGAATGAAGTTAGTTACTCATGGTGGTCATTACAAGCATCCAAAATGGAGAAGAATTGAAGAATTGATGAATAACAGAATAGTTGTTGCACCTCTTCTCCCAAAAACCTCCCCCCATCTCAAAACGTGTCTTATCTATTTATAGAAAAAATTGGTTCGTGCATCATTCGTTCAAGCGACCAATTACTCGCTTGAGCGAAAACATCAACTTTCACTCAAGCGAGTAATGTTCACTCGAGCAAGTAGAAACCCGAGAGCTTTAATGTATTTTCACTCAAGTGAGAATTGATAGCGCTTGAGCGAGTGAACTCCAGAGAATTTAACGTATTTTCGCTCAAGCAAGTGTAGCTGGCGCTCGAACGAATCTCCAGTTGAAAATCTTCTTCCTTCTTTCAATTTTTCTTCAATTATCTTCGCAATTATGATCTTTCCTCTTGTATCAAGGTATTCTACCAATTCATACTACATTGGGAGAAAAGTATATTAAAATCAATATAATTGAAGTGGTTATATAACAATTAAGAGCAATATTACATCAACTTTTGTCACTTAACAGCCTATTAGTTATTGTATTCTAGTGTATTTACCTACGTGTCCTTTATTGGACCTTCTACAATTGGTATTTTATTTGCATGTGTGGTTGTCTCATTTTCATTGATATAGATATCACTAAGCGTTGGTTGATTTTCATTGGTAACTAAGTCATTGAGAGTTGGTTGATCTTCATTGGAAGCTAAGTCACCTTCCTTTCAAATGTTGACTTGTAGTGGTACCTGCAGGATAAGACAGAAGAACTATAGGTACTATTTTAGTTAGAGTTTTTAATGAATTTCTTGTGTTAAGAAAGTCATCATGAAATGGAAAGTGGTTCTCATTAAAGACCACATGTCTTGTGACAAAAATTCTTATATGGCATTGAGAGTTGGTAGCTAAGTCATTGAGAGTAAGGATGACAATTAAACCCGTACCCGTAGGAACTGATCTGTCCCCGCCCCGAGTTTGACAGGAAAACATCGATTTGACCAAAGACAGGGGCGGGTTCGGGTTTTTCCTGCTTTAAAAAACCAGGGGCGGGACGGGGATGGGTAATGCAATCCCCACCCGGCCCCGACCCGTTCCTACCCCGACTTTATATTTAAATTTAAATTTTTAAATATTAATATTTTAAAAATATTTCCTTTTCTTTTTCTATTACATATAAGGTAATTTTTTTATATTTCATCATTTTTACTTTTTTCTACCAATTTTTTAATTCTTTTTCCTTTTTTAATCTTTATATGAATTAGTTTATTACATTATTCTCTTTCTTTTGTCTTTCAGCTTTTTCATATTTCCTTAATCTCTCTGATCATTTTTTTTCAATCTTTTCAACCAATTTGATGAATACAAAGTTATTTTTTTCTTTATCTTTTTATAAATACTTTACATAAATCTTAGTAGTAACTAATATTATTTTATTTATAACTTATATTTATTAAGTTTTACTATGTCATATTTTTTTGATCTTATTATTCTTATTTGTCATATATCAAATTTTATCTTAATAAAATAATTATATTTGAAAGGATTAAAAAAATTAATAATTTAAACTTTTATTACTTCAAACTAATTAAATAAGAATTAACTTTTTAAATATTTTCTTATAAACTATATATTTCATATTTTTAAATGACAACTTAAAAATGAATTGACTTATATATGTAATCAAATGTTTGAATAGAATATTATAATAATAATAATAATGTTATAAGTATTTAAATGTTTGAATACAGTATTATAATAACAATAATAATAATAACAATAATAATAACAATAATAATAATAATAATAATAATGTTATAAATATTCTATATTTGTATAAAGAAAAAATGATTAAATATTTATTTTATATACATATTTTAATATAAATATAATCAATTAAAATATATATTTAATTAATAATAATTATAAATGGTAAAATTATAAATATTTATTTATATAAAAAATACATAAAATTAATAAAATTAATTTATTATAAATATAGTTATTTTTTTAAATAATATAGATCGAGGACTGGGAAATTCGAAACCCAACGGAAACAAGGATGAAGACTTAATTTTTAACCCAGAGCGGAGATTGAGGGCGGGGACTGAAAGGGTTAAAAAGTCGGGGCGGGGACCGAGGAGGCAAAACCCGCCCCGCCCCGCCTCGTTGCCATGCCTTGAAAGTTGGTTGATCTTCATTGGCGGCTAAGTCATCTTCCTTTCAAATGTGTGACTTGTAGTGGTACCTACAGGATAAGATAGAACAACTATAGGTACTTGTCGCCGCCACCAAAACGAGGGGCGGTCGGAGCGACGCGATGGTTTCGACCCTCTTGATTTTCGCGTTTTTTGTGGGTGGTTACAACGCCTTTAGGTTGTCCGATAACCGGGCTGAACCTAGGGGCGAGGTTTTCGAAAGGGCGTTCTTGGGTTGTCCGATAACCGGGCTAACCCAAGAACTAGTTTTGAAGGGTTCTGTGGAGTCGCCACCGATGTTTTTACCGGAAACATCGGAAAAGGAATTAAAAGGCGTTGGTTTTCGAAAAACCAACTTTGGTCGTTAGAACCAGAGTTGGGTAAGGGAGTTAGTTACGTGTAAAGGAAGTGTTAGTTCCTTTACGACGCCCCTTTCGGGTTCCCTATGACAGGCCAGCTATTTTGAAATATTTAAACCGATGAAAAATTACGCTTTTACCCTTTTATTTTGCGGAATTTAAAATTACGACTACATGGCCCTAGCAGCTATTGCACAATTTATATAAAGCGGTAAATAGGCGAAGATGAAGAGAAAACCTTCGAAGCGGGCTTTTTCTATTAATTCTTTAAAAAGAGGGTGTTTTGTGGCAGCCCTTCACTCTACACAGCGTTGGGAACTCCTCTAAACGCCGAAAAACGCTCACAGAAACACTCAGAAGCTCCGGAAATGCGTCGGAGGGATTCTAGAGAGAAGATCTAGTGATTTCTAGAGAGAAGGAGGAGCAAAACTGTGTGTGGGGTGTTGAAATAAGGGAATGAAGCCCCCTATTTATAGGTTTTCACGCCTGACAGGTCGAGACCGCCTTCTCGTCCTGCCAAAGTGGCGAGACCGCCGTCTCGCCAAACGAGACCGTCGTCTTGTCCTTCGCAGGTGGCGAGAACGCCTTCCTGGAAAGCGAGACCGTCGTCTCGCCATTCGCAGGTGGCGAGACCGCCGTCTCGCCAAACGAGACGGCAGTCTCGTCTCAAAAAGGCGAGAAACCTTATTTTTTGTACAGAAAATCCCTCCTATCCTAGTATGGGGCCTAATAGTCTCTCCTAGTGGCTTTTTAGGCTTCGTCCATCTTCGAATAGGAGGTCTTCTACTCTTTATTTGGAGGTCGGGCAAGATTTGGGGTCTACAGTACTATTCTAGTTAGAATTTTTAATGAATTTCTTGTGTCAAGAAAGTCATCAGTTGTTCTCATTGAAGACCACATGTCTTTGTGACAAAAATTCTTCTATGGGAGTTTAGACACTTATATCCCTTGTTGTGAGATTTGTTATATCCCAACACACTGTGTTGTGTGAAATTGAAGTTTGTGTTGGTTGTATGGTTTAAGGCAAGGATAATAGGCACAACCAAAAGGCTTTAAGGCATTATTGTCAAGTTCTTTTCCAAATAATAATGAATATGGACTTTCATTTAGATTAACTGATGAAGGCAATCTATTTATGAGATAAACTGAGGTAGAAAAAGTTTCCCACCAATAGTGTAAAGACATTTTGACATGTACCAATAGTTTGAGCTCCATTTCAATCACATGTCTATCTTTTCTTTCTACTCTACCATTTTCCTGAGAGGTATATAAGTAAGACATTCAAAATTGAATTTCTAACTTGATGGTTATTTTATGAGTAAGTTTACACTCACCTCCATTATAACACTGAAGGGATTTTATTGTCTTGTTAAATTGTTTTCAACCATGCTTTTGAATTGAGTGAAAGCATTTATTATTTCTAATTTTGGTTTTAAGGAAAAATCCAAATGAATCTACTGAAATCATCAATGAAATGAATATAGTACTTAAAGTTAGATAGAGATAAAATTGGGGTTGGTCCCCATACATCACTATGAATCAATTCTAAAGGTTCCTTAACATGAGAGGAAGAGGATTTAAATAGTAACAAGTGAAGCTTACCAAATTGACAAGCTTTATAGAATGAAAACTAATAGTCTTCACATTGCAATTCTTTAACACCTTTTTCCAAAACTTTATTATTAAGGTGTCCAAGCTTTCTATGTCAATTCTCCTTGACTGACATGTAGATACATAGATCTTTATTGACTTGAAAGTTGGTATAATCTATCTCTAAGTTTCCATTTTAGTATTCCCTTCCCTGTTAATTTGTCCTTCACATAACAATGCTTTGCATCAAATTCAACAAGAGCATTATTATTGACGGTTAGTTTAGATACACTCAACAGGTTTTTGGTTATTTCTGAAACATATAGGACATTATGCAGGTTGAAGTTATTTAATTTAGTTGAGCCTAATGCCAATATTCTCAATCTTTCATCATTGTCAACTAATAGGATGCTTTGAAGATTATCAATTCAAGTTGTTTTTTATCAGATTTGTTTTGTTTCTCTTTATTTATTCGCTTTAATTTTCGTTTTCATCTTCTTCTTCCAATTTCACATCATTTCTTTGACTATTTTCATGTTTTTTCTGGTTTTCCACTCTTCAATCATATTCTAATTCATTTTTGTTATTGATTCACCGATTAAAACTTGTTTTCTATGGTTTAGATTTGGTTTTTAAATATTCTAACCGATTATAATCCTTATAATTAATGTAATTGATTTTATTTAATTGAATGTCTCATTTACAACATAACTCAATTTATATGTTTAAATTATTGTTTAATTTAATAATTGAGTTGTATTTACGAATTTAAATTAGATTATAATTATTTGGAACTTATGTGAGTTTGCTTTTGTGATTGCAAGGTAAATTCTATAAATCATAATAATCATAAGAACAAGTTTATGATTAAAGAATTAACACAGCTTTTCCTATTAAATTCCTTCACTATTCTTAGTAAATTAACTTAATGTCTTGATTTGTTGTCTACTTTACATTTACTTTTATTAAACTAAAATCTAAAAATTCCCCTTTTTCTTAGCATTTGACATTTGAAAATCAAGGTTTAAATTAAATTTATCAATTCTCCTTAAGGACCTAGGTCAATCCTAGCATTGCATTATTTTCTTTGCAAATTCTTTAATAACACGTAGGCGACAAGATTTCGTTCATCAAGTTCAACCCACATAAAGGATTAACACCTCCTTCAACTAAAAAACCTTAAGACATTGGATAATGGGTCTTTCTTCCTTATATGTTGCTCAACTTTCTCATTCTTACTCAATATGAGACTTAGACTCATACTTGAATTTCCCAAACGCAATTCGTTTGACTTTTGATATATGGACCACTTTTACACAGTTGGTCCTCACACAAATCATCGGCTCTGATACTACTAAATAGTCTTTTGAGGAAGATTCACCTAGGAGAAACAACATTAATGAAGTACAAGCCTAACCTACTTAAGGGATTGATATCACCTTTAACCTAAAACTTTATTCGATACATGGATCACTTTTACACAGTTGGTCATCACACAAACCATCGGTTCTGATACTACTAAATAGTCTTTCAAGGAGGATTCACCGAGGAGAAACAATATTAATAAAGTACGAGCCTAACTTATTTAAGGGATTAACACCACCTTTAACCTTAAAACCTTAAGACATTGAATTATGGTTTTCTTTCTTATATATTGCTTAACTTTTTCATTGTTAGTCAACGTGTGACTTAAACTCATATGAATTTCTTAACATGAGATGAGAAGTTGAGAGTATGCATGACTGAGAGGTTGATTTAGTAATTTGTGTGAGCGGTGTCACGTCAATTATGTTTTAAATGGTACGAAATAGGTTTATTTTTGTTTTGAGTGTTTTTGAAAAAATTTATGGTGATGACACGTGGAAGAACTTGTTTTTTTGTGTTACCTTCTATTATATATAGTATAAATGATAGGTGGAAGAACTTGCTTTCTGTTACCTTCAATTGTATATAGGATAGATAAGCACCAAGTACTTGCATAGACTCTTAAAAAAAGGCATTAACCACATACAATAATATTAACAAAGTCACGAAAGGAGCAATAATATTGATTAATTTTGTCATTTATTGGTTTTATATGAAACAACAATTACAATAAAACTAAACAGCATGCTAAATAAATAAAAGCAAAAGGATACATCAACAACAGCAAGTTTTGAAAACAAAATAAGCTTAGGATTGCCCTAAAAGAGCACGAATTATGCCAAGGATCCTGCCACCGACGACAGCCTTCATCAATCTCTTCTTTGTATCCGTGTATGGTGGGTACCTTAATGACGAATCACCCGCAAAACTGCGATAAAGAACGGCCTTTTTGTGTGTAAAAGCATCAAAGGAGAACTTCCCATGGTATGCTCCCATTCCACTTTCTCCAACTCCCCCAAATGGCAGAGTATCAACCACAAGCTGCACCATGAAAACATGAAAAATGTTCAGATTTTACATTCATGCAGAACGAATATCGAATAACAGGGCTATATCCATATCTATAGATGGGGAAACAATTATTTTGACATTAACAGAAAGTTTTTAAGTTGTATAAAGTTTGTGCTATGAACAAATTGATTTCACAGCAAGCTGTCATCAATGCAAAACTTGAAACTGATTATGACCTTTAATGTTGTTCAGTGGTTAGAATCACAATTAGAGGCACAAGCAAACTCATGCATACTCATAGAAAATTTTTGTAAGAAGAAATATTACATGTAGGGTAGTGTCATTGACAAGCAAACCCCCAGAAGAAACATTCTTTACGAACTGCTCTTTGAACTTCTTGTCGGTTGTAAATACATATGCAGCCAGGGGCTTCTCTCCTGAGATGATCAAATCTAGACTTTCTTCAAGTTTATTGACCTGTTCAACGCAACAAAAAAAGTAAGGAATTTAATCTTCCGTTTACATCAAAACAAAATGTTTGGTTTCTAAATGCGTTGTTACATGTGACTCTTTTCAAAGTTGAAGAAGCACATTTCAATTACTGTTACAGTTGAAAACATTTTATAGAACTGAGAGAATTGTTCATATTAGACTTTTGGAAGAGCGACCTAAGAACATAAATGGAATTTGAAGTTCAAAATATCATACAAACGGCTCTTTTTTTTCCTTTATTCATACCGTGATGATAGGAAGCAATGGACCAAATATCTCCTCGCCCATTATCAGAGAATCTCGCGGAACATCCAATAAAATAGTGGGAGCAATCCTTCTGCAAATTTTAGGATAATAAAAAAGCCAATGTCAAAATCTATTGCATTTCGTTAATAAAAAATCTCCCAGATGTTAAATTTAATTAAAAACATGTTAAGTGAGCTTACAATTTCTTTTCATCCTTTTCACCTCCGTAGACAATCTTGCCAGAAACCTTATCATCATTCAAGAACCTTGACAAGCGAGCAAAGTGGTTGGAACTCACAATTCGAGACAAATCTTCAGATTCCATCGGATTCTTACCGTAACACTCCTCCAATTCGGTCTTGAGGGCATTCACCTAGAAATAGGAGCCATCAAACAATAAATAAACAAAGACATGGATTCAGAACTCCAATTGGCAATTAAACATGGGGAAAATTTCATACCAAATTAGGAGCATATGTTGGAAAAACAATAATAATAATAATAATCCTGATTTTGATTCTAACGACATAATCTCATACTGATAAACATGTTGTAAACTGAATGCGAAAGCGTACCTGAATTAGCCATAACGATGATGTCTTTGTAAAGCACTATATTGATCTTATGGTCTCTACACAATTTTATTTTCATGACATATGTCTTTAGCCAAAACTTTAATTTAGTCAGATCACTTTATTATTTGGCTTAATAAATGATGACCCTAACACATTTAAATTATATATCATATATATACATGACCCAAATTTTGCCAACAATCTCCCACTGGTCACAAATATATATGTCCTTACAACCTTACAAATGTGTTAGACTTTATGAGCTCAAAATTGTCATTATATTCCTTTAGCATACTCCAAAAGTTCTGTCCATTAATCATATCAGGATATAGAACCAAACCAGCTTTTCATTGCATCATCGCAACTAAAACCAACAATGATTACTCATCCTAACATAACCAAATGACATGGATTCATCATGAAATGTGTAGCATGAAAAAATTACGTGAAGGTGATCTGTACACGTCTATTTTCAACTGGTCCAAACTTTAACTTATCGAAATCGATATAATATCCTTAATGTACAAAGTGTAATGAATGAACGAAAAAACCGCATATCTATAGATAACCAAATATGTCCAAAAATCAATGTATACATATATGAAATTAAACATAGAACATAAAATATATGAAAGTGACTAACTCCCACTAAACCACAAATTCCTCAAACTGTAAAACACTCATGTGAGCAATATGCTCATGAAAGACCTTAGGCGGAAGTCCTTTAGTTAAAGGATATGCTATCATGGAGTTTGTCCTTAGGTGTTCTATAAAAATCTATCCATTGTGTACTCTTTCCTTAAAAATACAATTGATTTATTGTCACAATATAACTTAAGTGGTCTTTCAATGCCTTTCACAATTTGCAGCCCTGTGACAAAATTTCTCAGCCATATTCCATGATTTGATGCCTCATAGCATGTTACAAATTCTTGACATCCTACAAAATCTGAGTCAAAAAATCCAGCGATCTCCAACTGGTCTGACCTCCTATATGTGAGCATATAATCTTTTGTTCTCTTTAAATATCTTATGACCCTTTTTGCTGCTTTTCAATGGTCTATTCCTGGATTGCTTAAATATCTGCCTAGAACCCCAACTATATATGTTATGTCTGGATGCGTACATACTTGGGCATAGATCAAACTCCCTACAACTGATGCATAGGAAATCTTTTGCATTTCCTCAATTTTCAAATTCTCTTTGGGCACTGATTGAGACTAAACTTGTCTCCCTTTAAACTTGTGATACATACAATCATCAACAATATTCATCTTGAAGCCAAATGAGTTTCATATCTTCTGGTAATGGGACAAGTTCCCAATAACCTTATTGTCTTGCATGGACTTATACTTATCCTATTGCTTCAATCCACTTTTGAGAGTTAGAACCTTGTATAGCTTGACGGAAGTTAACTGGGTCATCTTCCATTATATCATTATTTTCCTCATGTTCCTGAAGAAATACAATGTAATCATCTGAAATAGCACTTCTTCTTTCTCTAGTGGATCTCTGCAAAGTTATTAGCTCATGATGCACAGGTTCTTGAGGATCTTGAGTTTTTTCTTCATGAACAACCAAATCATCTTGAGTAAGGGGTTCATCAACAATGCCTTGTGGAGGTTCCGAACTTACTTTATCAAAAGTAACTATTTGAATCGGTTCGAAATTGTTACTCGATTCTTCTTCCAAGATGAAGTTCTTAATCTTATTCTTCCCCCAAACTCAATATCCTCAAAGAACGTAGCAGCTTCCAGTCTCAAAAATTGTCTTTAATGTGGGATCATAAAATTTATATCCCCTGGATCTTTCAGCATAACCAATAATATAACCACTTACTGTTCGGGAGTCCAATTTCTTTTCATTTGACTTATAAGGTCTTGCCTCAGCTGGACAATCCCACACATAGAAATGCTTCAGACTAAGTTGTCGCCCAATCCAAAGTTCATAAGGTATTTTGGTAGCTGCTTTAGTTGGTACTCTGTTTAGAATATAAGCTGTCGTATTTAGTGTCTCTCCCCAAAGTGATTCCAGTAAGGTGGAATGACAAATCATACTCTCTATCATATCTTTAAGAGTGTAACACAAGCTCAAACGTCACAATTTGATTGTGACCTGAGCACTTGTGCCATAATGCACCTGAATGAGTATTTTCAATTTTACGTTTAGTACCACGTGATTCTGTATTAAGGGTTTCATTATAGGTGGCCACAATATCAAGTAAATACTGATTATCATAAATTAAAAGTGAACCAGTTCCAACAATATCTGAATTAAAAGACAAACTGAACTTATTGTTTCCAAATGAACACAAATAACATAATTTGTCTAAATAAGAAACTGAAACCAAATTTCATCTAAATGACGGCACAACAAAAGTGTCTTTCAAATCCAAATAAAAAACCAGTACTCAATAACAATTTCAAATGTCCTATAGCTTCCACCTCTACCGATTTACCATCTCCAACATAAATTCATCTTTCAGAATCAATTGGCTTCCGGTAGTTTAGGCAACCCTTTCTTTTCACGCCAAGCATGATATTTATCACATTTCTTCTTTATGTGTCCAGTCTTATTGCAAAAGAAACATTTGTTTTCTTGAGTTTGTTTCTTTTGTTCTGGACCCTTAGCAACTTCTTTCTCGAGATCCTCTGATCTCTTTCTTTTGCCCTTAGCCTTGGAGGTGCTTGCAAAATGAGCACTTTCTGTCTTGTCTTGCTTTAGTCTTTCCTCTTCTTGTACGCAATGTGAAATGAGCTCATTAAGAGACTATTTATCCTTCTGACAATTGTAAGATACCTTAAATTGATTAAACGTTGCAGGAAGAGAAATCAACACCAAATGAATGAGCAAGCCTTCTGAGAGTTCAAGCTTTAGTGCATTGAGTTTAAAAACAATATTAGACATGCTCATAATGTACTCTCTGATATTTCCTTTGCTTTGATATTTCATGGAGATCAAGTTCTGAAGAAGAGTGCTTATCTCCGCCTTATCGCTTTTTGCAAAGCGCTGCTCAATTTCAGCAAGAAATTCTTTGGCACTTGTGATGTTTTCAGAAACAGTGCCCCTAAACACCTCCGGATGCCGCGCTTAATGATCATTAGACTCATGCGATTTGAGCGATCCCACTTCTCATAATCTCTTTTCTGTTCGGAGGTACTTGAATCCGTAGGAGTAGGGGTTGCTCGATCCTTAATGCAAGATCCATATCCATGCAACCAAGAATAATATCAATATTCTCTTTCCAGTCCTTAAAATTTGTTCCATTGAGGACCGGAACAGAATTTAAATTGGCAGATACAGAAGCAATTGTAGCTGAATTTAGAACACGAGAAATAAACTAATTATGCTCACATTATATAAAAAATAAATAATATATATTCAAGTAGTGGTTTAACACATCTCAAGACACCCAATGCACCATCAATATCAAGTCTTTGGACAGTAATATTAACTGCTAGAGGTATCTTGTTGTAATAATCAAACATTGACAATAAAGCACGTCCAACAACAAACCAGTCTTTGGATTGATTTATCATCGACAAATCAAATCATTATAATTATCACATGTTTATCATTACAAGTGTGTATATAATTCGGCCAAATATTAATCTTCCTTTGAGCCGACTAATACTCGCATGAATATACACAAACACTAACATTCAATATTTTTCATGAACTCGCTCAATTCAAGAGAAGTTACTTTGGTGACTTCTTGACTCAATTTGCTCACAAAAAAATATTAAACTACCAAAAATTAAATATTTTATTTATATAACAAAACCAAATATTTAATATTTGCAAACTAATTCAAAAGAGAATCACCTCATTAGAATTCTACTAAGGATGAACACCTCCCTAAAATCTCATTAGGGATGAACACCTCATTTGAATAAATCAAAGGATGAAAAAAGGCCTCATCTTCCACCAATACATAAAGGATGAACATCTCCCTAAAATCACACTAGGGATGAAACGAGATATAGTTCTGAGTCTCTTTAGCATACTCGCTCTAAACCCTAAAAGGGAATTAAACAGTAATCACTCAAACCCTAATTTAACATCAAATTTTCCTTAAATTCCTAAGGGATAGAGGCAATAAAATAATAATAGCCACACATGTGGAAACATTCACCAGTTGCCTAAGATCCTCTATGTTGGGAATTCTCCAAACACCACCCCCAATTCCAAACTCATAAAATTAAATAAAAATAAAAGATTCAAAAAAGAACAGAGAACCCAATACAAGAAAGATTGAAATTTGAAACACTATTTCTTTCTCAGTAAAACTTGAAACTTAAACTGAAACAAAAGGGAAAAACAAAGAAGAAGAAGAATCCATAGCTTCCTCCACGGTTCCATCAGCAAGCGAATCAGATTGGGGATGTTACCCCCAAATTTAAATTTTAGGGTTCACGAAAATTAGAGATTATTCTCCACTTAGGGTTCATAAAATTGGGTAATTTGAATTGTTTAAAACAAAATTAATCCTAATTTTTATAATTAGGGTTCTATAAATTAAACAGACATGAATCAAATATGGGCGGCTCTGATACCAATTGTTGGAAAAACAATAATAATAATAATAATAATAATAATAATCATGATTTTGATTCTAACGATCAAACATAAACATAATCTCATACTCGATAAACATGTTGTAAACTCGAATGCGAAAGCGTACTCGAATTAGCCATAACGATGATGTCTTTGTAGAGCACTATATTGATCTTATGGTCTCTATACAATTTTATTTTCATGACATATGTCTTTAGCCAAAACTTTAATTTAGTCAGATCACTTTATTATTTGGCTTAATAAATAATGACCCTAACACATTTAAATTATATATCATATATATAGATGAACCAAATTTTGTCAACAGCATAGTCTTTTGTTGTTATAACATAATCAGGAGAAATGCAGGCTTGTCCATTATTCAATCCCCACTTGCCATAAATTATTCGTCTAGTTGCTACCTATTAACAATTAAGTCAAGAGTGAATTTGATAGTGGTTAAGGTAATAGCAAGTAATTGGTAAAGAAAAGGCTTAGGAAATATTAAAACCTTCAAATTGATATTTGAATCAACGACAACGGGAGATTTTCCTCCAAGCTCCAGCACAACTGGTGTAAGGTGTTTTGCAGCAGCAGTCATCATTATCCTTCCCACTCTTCCATTACCTAACAATCCAGCAATTACTCGCACGAGAAAGTATATATGTAATTTGATGAGACAATTCATTTAATTTTCTTGCTATTTTATGCACAATTTATGCATTAATTAGTTCCTGAGTTGGGATTTCAAAATTGCACGTGGATATATATACATAAAAGCATATCAGTTATAAAGAAAACCAGAATAATGGCAAAGAAGAAAAACCTGTGTAGAAAATTTTGTCCCACTTTTGCTGCAATAGTGCAGTTGTTTCATCAACTTCCCCCTCGACAACTCTCACAAACGAGGGATCCATATACTTTTCTATCAATTTTGCTAGTAGTGATGATGTGGCTGGAGCAATTTCTGATGGCTTTAGAACCACAGCATTACCTGCTGCTATGGCTCCAACGACCGGATCAAGGGACAACACTGGAATTATAGACAGAGAAAGAGTTACCAACTTATTGTAGATTATAAAATAAGAAAAGGGTGAAATTATTAGGTAATAAATCACTACTAGAAAATATACTTTCAACGTCGCTGTTTAACGTCGGTTAAATCTTAGCCGACGTTGAATATCTTTTCAACGTCGGTTGTTCACCAACCGACGTTGAAAGTCGAATTCTGACACATTCTACGTCGTTTTAGCATGCCCGACGTGGAAAGTAGGCTTTCGACGTCGGTTATGCCCTCACCCGACGTTGAAAACCCCTCTGCAAGGGCTTTCAACGTCGGGTGTGGGTATAACCGACGTGGAAAACCCGTTTTCCCATTTGAATAGGCAACCATTTTTGTATCTCCCCTTACTCTTCATCATCGCAGCCACTCCCCTTACTCTCCAGCATCGCGGCCACCACCTACCACCCTCATTTGGACTCTCCGGACGCCCTCCCTCACGTCGCCACCGCGCACCGCGTGACACCCCCGCCGAAGCACCTCCACCCCACTGCAGCTTCCACCCCACCGCGACGGTAGGCGCCGCATCGTCCACCGCAGACTCCAGCCGCACCGCAGGCTCGACCTCCACCCTACCACAGCCTCCACCTCCACCCCACCCCACCACAACCTCCACCCCAACGCGACGCTAGTTGCCCACCGCGACGCTAGTCGCCCACCCTCCACCCCCACCGCAGCCTCCACCCACATTGCATTGTCCACCTCCAGCTTACCACAGCCTCGACCCTAACGCCGCACTGCATCTTCCACCTCCACCCCAGTGCAGCGCTACTCTCTTTCTCTGTGGTGCACACCTTCATCGCTGCCTTAACCCACAGGTACGATCTTGTTGCACTTATATTTGTTGGGTAAAAAGTTCAAGTCATACAATTTTACTTACTACATTTCATAGGTAGAGATTCTTAGTCATATTATTGTTGGCCGTTAACTGTTGATTCAATTCTTAGTCATATTATAGTTTTTTTCAATGTATTGATGATGTGTACAATTATACTTGAACTGCTTGAATATCCCCGTGGGGCTTTTTATTGGCAGGTTTCACTGTATCATTTAAAATTGTTGCCAAAAAACAAAGGAAACTCTGCCGGATTTTGGTTAGAAATTAATCATGAAGTGTGAATTCTGAAAACTACATATAACAATGTAGTTATATAAGTGATGGTAGTAACAATGAAAACTCTATAATTTCAATTTATACAAATTTGGTTTTGACCAAATAATAGACGAAATTCTGTTGAATTTTCGTTACAAATTAATCTACTTTTGTATAGATTTCATTAGAGATAACGATTATTAGTATTAATCATTTTATTGGTTTCTCATTTGTAGACTCCAATTCCAAAATGGATCGAAGTTGGGTAAATGCAAGTCGTATTTCACAAGAGTATGAGAATGGAGTTGAAGAATTTTTGCGATTTGCTCGAACACAATGGCACCAAGGTTAATGGAAAATTGTATTGTCCATGCGTTAAGCTGCGTTAATGGGAGAGTACACACACTAGAGACAATACGGGAACATCTTTTATGTGATGGGATAATGAAGAATTATATCGTATGGACATGGCATGGTGAAGTGATTGATACACCAATAGTAACACAAGTCGAGGAAGAGGAGGATATGACAATGGAAGATCGAATAGAAGACATGATTCGTGATGTAGGTCAAGAGAATTTTTGCAAGCACATGTTGCTGTCTATGATAAATTGAAGATAGATTCGAGAGATACCTCCGTATGCTGGATGTACAACATTCACGCGATTGTCAGCTGTATTGAGATTGGTCAATTTGAAGGCCAAATTTGGTTGGAGTGATAAAAGTTTCACCGAGTTACTAGAAGTTTTGAAAGATATGCTCCCAAGCGATAACACCTTGCCCGATCGTATGTATGAAGCCAAAAAAATACTTTGTCCAATGGGTTTAGAGTATAAAAAGATACATGCTTGCCCTAATGATTGTGTATTATACAGAAAAGAGTTTGAAAGCCTACATGAGTGTCCAAGATGTGGTGTATCGCGTTACAAATTGAAAGACAAGGATGATAATAGTGAATATATTGATAGAAAGAGACCTCCTGCAAAAGTTATATGGTATCTTTCAATTATTCCAAGATTTAAGCGATTGTTTGCCAATGGAGAAGATGCTAAGAATATGATATGGCATTCAACTGCACAAAAACGTGATGGATTGCTTCGTCATCCGACCGATTCTCCACAGTGGAAGAAAATTGACTGCCTATTTCCAAGTTTTGGCAGTGATGCAAGAAATGTTAGACTTGGACTAGCCACAGACGGCATGAATCCTTTTGGTAACTTAACCAGTAATCACAGCTCATGGCCAGTCCTTTTAGTGATTTACAACCTTCCACAATGGTTGATTTTCAAGCGCAAGTACGTGATGTTATCCATCATGATTGCAGGTCCAAGACAGCCGGGTAATGACATAGATGTTTATCTAAGTCCGTTAATAGATGACTTAAGGCTATTGTGGGAGGAAGGAGTGGATGTGTTTGATGCATATCAATAGCAGAGCTTCAAGTTACATGCAATGTTATTTTGTACTATCAATGACTTCCCAGCATATGGAAACTTGAGTGGGTATAGTGTCAAGGGTCATCATGCTTGTCCTATTTGTGAGGAAGATACAAGTTTTCTACAATTGAAGCATGGAAAAAAGATCGTGTATAATAGGCACGAGAAAATTTCTTCCACATAACCACCCATATCGAAGATTGAAGAAAGCTTTTAATGGTCGACAGGAAGATAAAATTGCCAAACAACCTTTAACTGGTGAACAAGTTTATGAACGGGTTAGAAACATTAATGTTGTCTTTGGAAAGACTAAAAAACAGTCGTCTGATAAAAGCTTGTGGAAAAAGAGATCAATTTTCTTGAACCTTCCATATTGGAGTCATCTAGATGTGAGACATTGCATTGATTTTATGCATGTGGAGAAGAACGTATTTGATAGTCTCATTGGCACACTATTGAACATTAAAGGAAAAACAAAGGATGGAGTCAAAGCTCGTCAAGATCTATGTGAATTGGGAATACGTCCGAATTACATCCAAGACCCGAAGGCAAGAGAACATATTTACCACCAGACTTGTCACACATTGTCAAAGAAGGAGAAGACTAGTTTATGTCGGTGTCTTCACAAGTATTAAAGTGCCACAAGGATACTCTTCAAATATTAAGAGCCTTGTGTCCATGAAAGATCTGAAGTTAGTTGGGTTAAAGTCGCATGATTGTCACGTTTTGATGCAACAACTCTTACCCGTAGCTATACGTGACATATTGCCAAAGAATCTACGATATGCAATTATGCGTCTTTGTTTCTTCTTCAATGCTATATGTGCCAAAGTAGTTGATGAGAAATCATTGGAGCAGTTGGAAAATGAAGTCGTGGTTATATTATGTCGATTGGAGATGTATTTTCCTCCATCATTTTGTGACATTATGGTGCACTTAATAGTTCATCTTGTAAGAGAGATAAGACTGTGTGGTCCGATTTATTTGAGGTGGATGTACCCAATTGAGCGATGTATGAAGATCTTCAAAGGGTATACAAAGAATCCATATAGACACTGAAGCTTCTATTGTTGAAAGGTATATTGCGAGAAGAAGCTATAGAATTTTGTTCTCAATATTTAGGAAAGGCCCTAGCAGTGGGTGTACCTACTCAACGACATGATCATAGAATAAATGGTAAGGGCACTCGTGGGGTAAAAATACAATCAAAAAATGCTAGTGAGTTGACCAGGGCACACTTGTATATTCTAAATAACACAGATGAAGTTCTTCCTTACATATCTGTTCATCAATCAATATTGAAGACCCTCAACCCCAAAATGAGTGAGCGGTGGTTGGTTAATGAACATAATAATACTTTTGTTAGTCTGGTTTAAAACAAAAATCTTTTTCGAGGACAATGCATCCGATACTTTGAAATGGCTAGCACATGGTCCTAAACAGAACGTCGTGACTTGGACTGGGTATGACATTAACAAATACTCATTCTACACAAAGTTACAAGATGAAAAAAGTACAGTCCAAAATAGTGGAGTATCTATTGAGGCGACATCCATGCACTTTTCTAGTTCAAAGGATAAGAATCCAATTATGGCGTCTATGAGTTACTTTGGAGTGATTGAGGAGATTTGGGAGGTTGACTACATTCAATTCGAGTTCCTATATTCAAATGTAAATGGATTGATATTAATATTGGTGTTCAAACCGATGAAATGGGATTCACTTTGATAGACCTTAAGAAGATAGGACATAAGGAGGAACCATTCATAATGGCGTACCATGCAAAACAAGTTTTCTATATAACTGATCCATATAATGACAGATGGTCAGTGGTACTCCAAGCAAAAGGGAATGATGTTATGCATGAAGAAGATGATGAATTGGATGATATTATTAACATCCCCACTCCATCACGGATGCCTAGTAGTATTGATGATATGCAAGAAGACTTGGTTCATGCTATTCGTAAAGATCATGATGAAGGCATATGGGAAAACTTAACTATTTAAGTTATGTGTTCATAGCTAATTTGTGTTTATATTTAAAAAATGTGATAAATTGTGTTTATATTTCAAATATGTGATAAATTGTGTTTATATTCCAATTTATGCAAAAACTTAACTATTTTTTTTTTAACAGGCAAATGGCATCTCCTCCATCTCCTCCAGCATCTCCTCCAGCATCTCCTGCGACATCTCCTCCGGCATCTCCACCCCCCCCCCCCCATCTCTAAAGAGGACTCGACAAGCCACACGGTTGAAAAAGTTGACCGTTCGTCATATGGCAGGAGATAAATTGGTTGTGAGTGTGGATTCAAAGACTGGCAAAATATCAGGGCCACATCACACTCAATTTAGGTCCTACTTGGGTACTCTTGCTAGAGAAAAGGTATGTAATTTTTTAGAGTTTTTAACTTGTTATGCATATATGGTCAGCATATGTAAATGGATTGATATCTAACGTTTTAAGTTCATAATTAGGTATCTGTTTTGCATCCATCTTGGGATTATGTGGAGGAGACTTGCAAAAATTTAATTTAGCAAGATATTTTGGTTAGTTTTGTTAACTCGTTAAATTATGTTAAGTTAAGTTAGATCCTAAACTTTGTTATCCTAATTTATTTTGCTATTTTTGCATAATCACTTCGATATTGTTAACTCTGAACAAGTTAGGAGAAAAGTCATGTCATCTATTGCCAAAATGTGGAGGCAATTCAAGTCGACATTGACTTCGAAATGGATATTTAATGAGCAAGCCGTTAGCAAAGGATTAACTCCTTGTCAGCGTTATGGCATAGATGAGGAGACTTGGAAGAAGTTTGTCAGGAGTAGGACTGGTCCACAATGGGAGGTATGTTACTATTTAAACACTTTGGTATATTTCCATATTGTCTTATTAATTTAGCACATTGTAATATGATATTATGTTGCAGGAGAAGCGAATAAAAGGAAAGGAGATTCAGAGGCTGAATGTGGCCCGCCACTGTCTGTCTCGTGGGGGGTATGATTTGTTGACGCAACGCATGATGAAGGAGAAGGCTAAACTCCGAGAAGCTGAGTTAGCCTCTTCGGTGTAAGCCAGGAAGAAATTTCCCCACCATCTCCTCCAAAGCGTCATCAAAAATGGAAGAGGGCTCGCCAAAAGCCCTCCGGTGAAATGACATCGGAGGAGGCCCGCTTGATTGCTGAGCGGATTGTAAGTCAAATTTGTTTCTTTCAACCTCATTAACCATGCTTTGTCATTCATCAATTTTTTTTACAATATATAATGCTCAATTGTAGGATTCTTTAGAGGAGCAGTATACACAGGGAACATTCGTTCCCCGTGGTCGTGAAGATATCTTAACTACTGCTATTGGACGCCCAGAACACCCAGGGCGTGTTCGTGCTATTGGAGCTGGTGTGGATATTCGAGCATATTTTAGAGCTCCATCATCAGACCATACCCACACCACATCATTGAGCCAGCAGGAGATGGCGAAGTTGGAGGAGAGTCTAACAGCGAAGCTGAGACCAGCGATGGTTGAAGAGCTGACAGCGATGCTGACACCAGCCATTACCGCACGAGTTCAGGAGGAGATGATGCGTGTATTTGGTTCAAGTCTAGCATCCATAGGTGTCACATAGCCTACCCACCCACCTATGGATGTTCCTCCTCCATCTACCGCACGAGTTAGCACTAAGGGTAGTTGTGCTGAGCCAAATACTGCTGATGAAGAGCTTCCTGCTACTAATCAAGAGGTTGTTGTTGTTGTTGCAGACACTGACCACTCAGGTATGTGTGGATGATATCTTCATGACAAAAATTCATGTGTATATTAATAATTAATGTCTTATTTTTGTGTAATCGAGTCGATGTGAATTTTATGTTGGTGAGGATGGATCCGAACCACGATTGGTGGCGGTTGGTTCAATTGAAGAGGGGGCCTCTACAATTCATAGTGTGCCTTTAGCACCTAACTTGGCCAAAGTGGTCATTGAAGAGGTTCGAGATGCTTATGCTCTTGTACCTGTGCCTACGGACGAGGTGATGACAGTGGGACAGGCCCTCCGGACCTTCATTGCATGGCCTAGACATCTAATCGGGCCTATTTTGAAAAAGGTTTGCATATACTTTCGTTAATTATGATATGTAGTCTCGTACTGTTTTTTATTATTTCTCAAGTCAATGTTATTTTATGTAGGATGTTCGAAGCCACCCCAGCTTGCCTAAACTAGTTCCTACTTCCCATACTAGTAAAGGTAAGGAAGTAGATGTCGCAGAAAATCCAATTTTTCAACTACTATCTATTGTCCCACAGTTGTATATTCAATATTTTCAAGTGAAGTGGGATGTTGATAAGTTAGGGGTAGACAATAAGAACTTTCCCCTTTACATTGACCACACCGATGCTGTGGAGATAGCAGTTGGCAATCAGTGTCTAAACATAGCAGTGTTACAATTTTGGACAATGTAAGTATTTATTTTTATTTACTAATTATGTTATTTGAAGTTATCGTCATATTTAATGTACATTGAACTGGCTACTTTAGGATGATGAATGAATTGTCGGAGCAACAACGCACCCAAGATGTGTATGGATTTTTTGAGCCCCAATCCATACAAAAATCAGGAAACAAGAGAGAAGAAGTTCAAATATACATCCAAAATTGGATGATGAAGTCAAGGAAGAAAGTTTACTTGGGTGCTTACTTCCATCAGTAAGTATTTAAGCGTATGAAATTATTCGCATTAAATTTTATAGTGTATTGTATGTATCTTAACTTTTTGTAATGTAAGCGAAATCATTGGCAGTTGTTGGTTGTTTGCCCAAAGCGAGAATGTTGTGGCTTGGTTCTCGCTCATTGGGCAAGAAACCTGATGCGAGATATTAAAAACATTGTAAACATGTACACATTCTTATAATAATTTAAACAATTATTACTTGTTTTGTTACTTAATTGTTTCATTATATCTTGTATTGCACGAGTGCATTTAAGGTTTGCAATACAATTGATGGAGTA
The DNA here is from genome assembly GCA_963425845.1 of Sphenostylis stenocarpa. NCBI lineage: Eukaryota > Viridiplantae > Streptophyta > Magnoliopsida > Fabales > Fabaceae > Sphenostylis > Sphenostylis stenocarpa. The sequence goes on from OY731406.1 coordinate 12,734,246, forward strand.
CACACAAGCAAAAGCACGACTCCAAATTGGATTTTTGTTAATGTAAGTCATTTTATATTTATGTATTATATCAATCATTTTAGATGTCAAATTAATATATTATTTTTTGTAGTGTAATAGGCAACCAGGATCTTATGAGTGCGGATATTATGTTATGCACTGGATGTGGCTGATTGTTGTTAGCAAGACTGAGGATACATGGAATCAGGTTTGCTTAAATTTAGTATTCAATAAAATTAAATATTGTGTCATTGGATACTCTGTTAAATTATCTTTTTTCTTGTAACAGGTATTTTCAGACAGCGAAGCATTGCCCATAGAGACCATTGACGATATTAGAAACACCTGGGCCGATAAGTTTGTTAAAGTTAGAAGTAGGCAAGTTTAGTTATTAATTTAGTAGTTAGTTTAGTAGTTACTTCAGTAGTTAGTTTAGTAGTTAGTTTAGTAGTTTGTTTAGTTAGTTTACTAGTTAGTTTACTAGTTAGTTTATTAGTTAGATTAGTAGTTAGTGTATTTGGTAGATAAGTAGTTGGATACATATTTATAATTTTGGATACAATTTTATTTTTGGATGCGCATTCAATTAGTTTATATCTTGTACATTGTCTGCCTGCGTTGTATTCAAATTTGCAGGTATATATTGTATACAAACATTGGGATACCCTGTATAAACAAAGCGGCCATTTTTAAAAAAAAATAGACTTTCTACGTCGGTTGTGTCAATAACCGACGTAGAAAATGATAATATCAACGTCGGTTTTTACCATAACCGACGTAGTTAAATCCCAAATGCAGTGACGTGTATATTCAGCGTTTCTACGTCAGTTCTATATACCCGACGTTGAAAGTCTGCACTTTCAACGTCGACGTTGAAAGTCCAAACTTTCAACGTCGCCTGATACAACGTCGGTTATATAAACGCCGTTGAAAGCCTTATATAACCGACGTTGAAAATCATATCTGTAGCAGTGAATATATAAACTGAAGGTAAAGAAAATATTGATTAACATACAAAGTGGATAGTTCCATGCAGAGATGACCAACACAACACCCAGAGGTTCAGGTACTATTTCAGCTGAAGATGGAAATGTTCTAATTGAAGTTTTGACCTGAAATAAATGGATGAACATCATTTGATTTGATGAATATATTATATAAAAATTATTATTATTATTGGTCAATTGCCTTTGCAAGCTGAGGAAATTAATTGTGATGAAATGTACCTTTTCTGGCGTCATCCAATGTTTCAATTCCTTCAGTATTACTTCACATGAGTTTTTAAGCATACCAATCTGCATGACAAACTACATCAGTTAAGAGTAGATAGAAAATAAGATATTTATAACAGTTGGATACTTGTATTGGTCCCTATGTGACCTATTGATAATATAACAAAGTCTTTTGGTTGATAACCACATCCTAGTCAGAGCTTTCAGAAGTTGTTGTCATCTATCCATTTCTCAGGGCTACTTCAAAGTGATTTTTCTTGTCCCTTACTGTTGGTATCACTATCTGAATGTTTAGATTTTTTTAAGGAACTACTCTTATACTTCTTGATGACCTGCCACTAACCATTTCATTGTTGGGAAGGTTTGAAAGTGGATCTATGTTTGTAGTCACACGTCAAGGTTATATGAACATAACCTAAAAACAATCAATTTATTTTTTTCAGAGTTCTATGAATAGTGAAACTAATTCATTAAAGGTTAAAAATTAAATTAAACCTTCAATATTAAACCCGTCATCATATTCATCCTTTAAAATTTTATATTAACCTTTCAAAAATTTGATCTATTGCTCTTAAAAACTAATTAAAATACCACTGAATAAGTTTTTATGAAGGACTATTAAAGTTATAAAACTATCTGAGCAAAGATTAAAAAAAAAAAAAAACGCAAGTATAACTGCGTGTTAAAGATCAGTGACAAACACGAAGACAAGACAGAAGACAAGACAGTAATACCTCGTATACGACAGTTGAGGCTTGGCGAACGAAGAGCATACACAATTTACTCTTCGTTATAAAGCACGGCCTTCAATAGAGCCTTCACCTGCGACATTCTCCATTTATAACTTTGAGTCCTTCCTGAACCGAAGTTCTCCCTTAACTCCTTCACCAGAAACGATGCTGTCTCTGCGTCAAACACTGCCTTCTTCTTTGTCTTTGAATCTCACCCGACATTCTTACTATTATTGTTTTTTCTGACAAAAATATATAAATAATATAAGAAACACGAGCTGCGAAGTAATGAGGAGATGATAGTTATATATATATATATATATATATATATATATATATATAATAAGAGATTTTAGTTGATCAATGATTAAAATTGTAATTGTAGCACACATGCCGTATACACATGCCGTATACGTGCATATAGACACAAAACACATCTATAGATACACGTATATAGACACAAAACAAATCTATAGATGCACGAGAGAGACCCGCAATGAGGTTGTTCTAATGTTGAACACGAGGTAACACAATCGTCATATCATGGGATACGAACATGGTTAACAGGGTGGCTTGGCGGTGCCACACCATCTGAGGTTAAAGTGGATTCACACTTTAAATGAATAATAATTCTCATACTATTTTTTATTATTATTATTTTCTCTAAACTTACATTTTTTTCCTTTTTAAAATATTTTTCATCAATTATTTAAAATGAAAAAAAAATTGTACTCAAAAATAATTTTAAATTTATTTTAAATAATACTATAATTTATTCTTAACATGTTATTTAAAATACAAATTTATTTTAAAATAATTTAAAATATTTTTAAATATTTATTTTAAACAATAGTATAATTTTTTCTCAATCTAAATAAAATAGATATTTTATATTTAAATCATTTAAATTAAAATAAATATTTTAAAAGTTATAAATAATATAAATGTTGATTCAATAATTTATTAATTAAAATACAAAAATAATCCATTCAATAATGTTGACCTAATGGTTTATTAAATATAAAAAATTAAAAGATAATTATTTATTAAAAATATTAAATTTTATATTATTTAATTAATTAAATAAAGTATTTATAATTTTTAAATAATTATCTTAATTTAAAATATTTTAAAAAATTTATTTATTTAGTTTAAATATGCATTTTATTTAAATGCGAGAGAGCTCATCTCCTTATATGTTTTATATTAAAACTTTAATATGAGAATCAAAGTCTAACTTTTTCTTTTTCATTAATTATCTTAGGTTAGATTTGTCCTTTTGATCAAAAGTATTATTTTCCTGATTCAACCGGCTTCATTCGAGTCAACACATTAAAATTTTTATATCATATATCATATAATGTGATATGATTAAATCTTTTAAAATATAAATTAAATTATATTATTATTTAAAATAAATTTATAAGTATATTTTAAATTATTTTAAATAAAAATTATGAGTTATTTGTGAAAAATTAATTATAAAAAGAAAAAATTATACAAAAATAAATAAATATATATGAAAGAAAACTTAATTGATGAGTTATCTCGTTTTAAAAGGAGTAGATCTCTACGTAGAAGTCGAGTCTGCATGATCACTCGTGAATGTAATGGCTTACTTACTGGGAACGACATGCGTTGAACTTTTCCCGAACTTCCCGCACTTCAATGGGCTTGGGACCACACTAGACAAGACGTACAAAACTTTTATTTTGTTTTCAATACAACAAGATTGGGTTAGGTCATGATTCTTTTGATTCTTTCGGTATTTCAGAACATAAAAATTTCCAGTACAACAAGAAAATTCGGTATCTTAATAATAATGTCTGTTAAGTAGATCTTTCAAAATAAAGTTTCGATTGACCATACCATTTTGAAAAATGTGGAAACTTAAATATCGTCACCCCCTAGCTCATACAATCTTTTTCTTTAGCTTTCTTCTTGAAAAAAATAAAATAGTAAATCTATAATGTTGTCTTTGAGTTACCTTATTTGCATTGATTTATTTTTTATAATAAAATAAAATAAAAATAATTGACGACAGCATTAAGGCTCAGAAGATTGATTTTCTTGCAATTCTACCGTGAAATGGAATTGGTTCATTTATCTATATTTCCATGTCCGAGCGTAACCGTCCAAAATTCATTTTCAACCATTTGAACACATTTTGTTTGTGTAAAATTTGATAGACTTATCTACAATCGTTTAGAAGTTTATCATGAAATTTGGTTATCAACTTTAATTCTTCATTTTGTTTGGAAGGAGTAATTTGTAAGAGAATTTATGTGATTTGATTTAAATGTGTGAATGTATAAATAGTATAAAATGTGATGTATTATTGATTTAGACTTTAAAAAAGAAAAATTATGATGCACTTTTGTGTTACTTCTAACGTTATCCTCGTAAAGGAATTATTTACGTAAATAGAAATATGTTGATTTATACAATAGCTGGTTTGATTTGTCAGAGTGGATTTGGAAATATTAAAATGTGATGAAATTTTGATTTAGATTTATTTGTTTTTGTTTAAAAGTTTATTATATTTTTGTTTTCAACTTTAACTCTTCTTTTGGTTTTCGTAGGGAAACTACTTATGTAAATAGAATTAGAATGAGTGATTTGCGTGAATTTGTTTTGGTTGGAATGCATGATTTTATAAGCACTATGTAAAATGTGATGTACTTTTGATTTAGACTCGTTTATTCTTGTAAAAAGTTTACTATGTAATTCTGTTTCCAACTTAACTCTTTGTTTGGTTGGGTAAGGAAATTATTAAGGTGAATAAAATATAGCGATTCCTATGAGAGTCAGTATTTGTCTCAAATTCATGAGTTTAAAATCATGCTTCGTATTTATTATATTTATTATGTCTAATGAAAATATGTTTTAATTATTTTTTAAAATATATGACGATAAAAATATATAATAAAAATTATTTAGTTATATATAATATTATATTAAAAATATAATAATTAATTTAAAATAAATATAAATTATTATTGAAAAATCACAATAAGATATTATTATAAATAGGATTATTCTAATTTTTTTATAGATAAGTTAATTTTCATTATTTGTTATTATTATACTTATATTTTATTATACTTATATTTTTATACTAATTTAACAAAAGTATTTTCACAAATGGATTTCTTATTTTCTTCAGTATTTAATAGAGTTTAGTCATGTAGATTTAGATTTATAAGTGTTTGTGATTAAAATCGACTTGAGATGTATAAATGATTCATCTCTTATTAGTATAAAAACTAGATCTGAGATGTATAGATGATTTCTCTTCCTTATAGAAGTTGTTGAAAAAAAATTTATGACATGAATATAATTAGCTATCACTTTATGAAGTAAGATAAACGTCAAATATATATCTAACAACTTAAAATCTCATATGAAAACAATATAAAAAAAATAGAGCAATTGTCCATATATAGCTTCAGAGAAACACATTGAAGCTTTAAAAAACAAATTGAAAGAATAGAAAAATAATTATGCACCTTAACAAGATCTTCCTCAACGTACTATATTTTATTGAGATATCAATTTCAATCATGGTATCAAATCAGTACCTCTTAAAAGAGACCTAAGGTGAGTTCAATAAAAAAGATGATAAGACTAAACTTGTACAAGTACACAAATATATGATTTTGATTATGTTTGATAACCATCAAAATTGAACTCGGAAACTCTTAATTCCTAGGATTTTAATAGAGTGATTATTTGTCCGGTAGAAAACCCCACAATTTAGAGGAGGAGAATATCTAGATAAACATATATAATTATTTAACACATATTAATAATGTATTCAATGAGATTGATGTTTTCTTATGAAAAAAAATTCTATAACATTAAAAGAAATAAAATTCAAATAGTTTTATGACTTACCTTTTGCTCAATGGAATCATTTGACATTCCAACTTAGAAATTTCATATTAACTTTATAATCATAAAAATACATTGAACCAACTCCCATTAATATCCTTTGAGACTCAAACAAAAACAAAATAAATCTTTAAAAAAAATTCATAAAACAATTTACAGAAATATGTTTCACCATACATAATATTTTTACTGACTTGATCATACACTCCATGATCCATAATAAAAGGGTTAAGATGAGAATGCTTTTACATCTAGAAGAAATTGAGCGTCCAAATTCATATATATATATATATATATATATATATATATATATATATATATATATATATATATATATATATATTATAAATTTAAAATTTGTAGGCACAAACTATTTACAATTTGGATACAGACTATTTATTGTTGCACAAATATCTTAAATCCAATAATGTTTCCTAAACATATTCATCCATAATTTATAAAGATTTTATCATCACATAACATAAATTATTGAATACAATATCAAACAAATGATAGTATAATAACTTACTAATATTTTATATTTTCCCTTTCTTTAATTTGTAGAATGAGAACATGAAAATAATATTAGAAAATGTAGAGAAATTATATATGCATCTATGTTAAAGGTATTATATATTTTGAATTTTATTCCATCACACATTTATTTTTAAAAAATAGTTTATTTAATGAGATAAAAAAATAAAATATATATAAATTATCTTTTCGTTACAAGACGTATGAATATATATTATAATAATGTAAATTAGTTTTGGTATTATTAAATATATTTTTATTCATTTTATTTAATAAAGACAAATTTTTTTAATATATTAATTTACAAAAATATTTATTAAGAAAAATACTAATCAGTGATACAATTAGAATAATGATCCACAAATGACTAATTTTTATTACGAGGCACAACACAAGCAGGATAGTTTAAGAGCTACTGTACGTGAAACTATTAAGAACAGACCTTTATGAATTATAACGGAAGATATGAAAAGAGATGTTTTTATGTCAGCAGTCAAATTCCAATCTCATGAAATTATAGATCTTGTAGAAAACGTAAATTTTAACGACGACAACGTAAGCGAATAACAATAGTAAATTAAAGTAAAGTATATGATAAAAACTCAAAGGAAATGGCAGAAAATGAGTAGATAAAACAATAGGAAATGTTAGCTGCAAGAATATAAACAGTTTAGTAGGACTTCGAATTTATAGGGATCTTTGACTAAAAGTAATTTTTACACACACCTAACATTCCACTGGTATTGTTTGGTCAAAAGAAAAAAACAAAATCTTTAAAGCTCTAAAAACAAACATTGTTATTTTATTTTTCACTATGTTTATCAGAATTGCCTTCTAAATTAAGATTCCTTTCACACGCGTAAGTTTTGTTTGTTTTTATAGTATAAATTGGACCAAAAAATTTGTTCCATTTATTGATAAAAGTTTAACTTAAGATTTTTTTTTACATTATTTTATTCTATTTATTATTCTCAAATCAACCCTAATTTGCCCACAAAACATTTATTTGATGTGGAATGTTTTGGGGTTAACTTCTCCAATTTTCCCAGCTTTTCTGTTCGTCAAATAGGAGAATGAGTTTTATTTACATATTTAAAGTACATTTAGAAATATAAAGATGAAAATATTATATTTTTATGCTAGTTTAAAGTTTTTAAAATTTACTTTTTTATTAACTTAATTCCTAGGTTTTTGTTTCCATTTTATTTTATTTTTTTCTACATTTTTATTTCTATGAGCAAGGATCAATATATATATTTCAAAACATGTGAACAGTTTTTTTAAGAGGAAAGAAGTAGCTATTTTTAATGTATATGTACATTTTATTTTTACTTCAATTATTTTATATTTTTAAAATAATCAAATGTGATAAAAACACCTTTCTCAAATATTGACATTTCTAACTGTAATATATTGCTAAAAGCATCATTATTGATAGTACGAAACAAACTCTTTATTATAAATAACAAACATTTTTTTAATTAATAAGGTGTTTATACATATTATAAGCTTAAAAAAATGTTATATATAATCCTTTATACAAACAAATCATGCAGGAAACTAACAATTTAGTATATTACAAATAACTCTCTTGTATATAATCCTTAAAATAATTACAAAAATATTGAACATTGATCAATTTAGCTTTTATATTGACATATTTTAATAATGTTTAGAGACTATAGCACCTTACGTGAAACGATTCGCCTCCTGGGGATTTGATGGGGCAGTAGGTGGAATTGCGAGTTGTATATAGAGCGGACATAAGCACACCGTTTGTTACTCCCCAATCGAAGGTTACTCTAAATCGTGACTCACTGGCAAGGGTGGCATCTGGCACATCATCATCCGAAACGAGAGGAGAGGCAACGAAATAAACCAAAACAATAAATAATATAGATATTATTTAAAGCGCGACCCAACCAAATGGCAGAGCGCGTGTTCTGCACTCCTTCATCACTGCCTTTACCATCTCAACACTCTCCAACTACAATGGCTCTCTTCAGCGGCGCCGCCTCCGCTCGCATCATTCCCTCCGTCTCACTCTCCTCCTCGTCTCGCGCCTTCTTCTCCCTCTCATCCTCTTCTTCCTCGCTCGAATGCTTGCGCTCCTCTCCTCGCATTTCGCACCTGTTTCTCAATCAGGTTTCGGTTCGTTCTCTCGCTAATTACTGCGCTTCTGATTGTTTCTTCATTTTGAGTTCGTCTTCATGTACCGACGCGATGTTTTTTATCTCAGCGGAGAGCGGAGGTTCGCGTTTCGAGTGGAGGATATGGAACGGTGTCGGCACCGAAGTCCTTTGCGTCTGATCCTGATCAGTTGAAGAGCGCTAGAGAAGATATCAAGGAGCTTCTCAGGTCCAAGTTCTGTCATCCTATTCTGGTAATGTTCGTTTCTTGCTTGTATTGTTTTTTCGTTTGAACGATCTCCATGTGTTGGCTGTTGTATTGCATTTGAATTAGCGTTTCCTTAATTCCTTATATTACTGTTAAAAATGAAGAAGCATGCGAGCTTTCATTTTTCTGAAATTTTATCGAATTGAATCGTCTCTGGATTTTGCGGTGCTTTTAAATACCTATTCGATTGGTGAAAATGTTATTGTTAGATAATCATCATCTATTTATGCAAGGAAAAAAGAAGACGTTAAATAATCATTCATAAAATTAGGTCGCCACCGTTTTTTTTTTTTTCCTATTTCCTTTTTCACGAGTTATTTCTGCTCATACACTTGCGTACTCTCTTTTTTTTGGTGAAGGCTTTTATAATTTGCTTCTTTAAACATAATGATCGCAAGCGCTATTTCCATGAAACAGTATCTTCTATCAATGTAGATATAGACCTCTTAGGTTCTTAAATTGTTATTTCGGGATCTAGAGTTTTGATTTTATCGTTGAGTTTTGAGTTGCTGCCTTAAATATCTTGTTCTTAGGCTAAATAATCCTTACAAGATCGAGATGTTATCTCCCTTCAAGTCTAAATATCTTCTTTCGTTAGTTCAAGATGTCTTCCTTCGTATACTGTGATATTCTCTTCAGTGCACACTTGACTGGCAGGAGGTGTGACTTCCTTACCCAAAGATACCTCAGCACTCAAGTTAAATGAGATACAGATGTTACAGTAAATACTTAACCAATGAATTATATATACCTTAAAATTTGTTTATTTATAATATTTTAATGGGTCTATATTGATGGGCTTTAGTAGTGTGTCCAAGACGGTTTTAATAATTTTAATTAGTATAATAAGTCAATTACTTAACTTAATCAATTTGAAAACTGTGTTTGAGATCTTCTAAAAAATTAGGTAGGTGTGTGTGGTCGATAGGTACTCGGCATCGTATCCGTAAAGATTTAATTAGCTGTCCTTTCCTAGTCTTTTGTTACTCGATGCAGAATTGTTTATGATACACTACAAACTTGGGGATGCGAAACCTCTCCCACTTAGATTGGCGGTGGATGCAAGATTCTGATTATAACTGTAGGTGGAAATACGTCAAGCTACTCGATAAGGCTTACAGCTTTACCTACATTAGGTCCGGATCAAGTATTTTAGAAAATAGGTCCAGTTTAGACTCTTATAGAAACGTATTTACCTAAGAAGGTCAGACCTTAATTCATTCAAAAAGTTTTTTAGATCTAATAGACCGGTCTATAAAAGTAAATATAAATCCTAATTTGTTTTTAGGATTATTATTATTATATTAAGTTTGTTATAAGGTATTATAATGTTTTCCTTGATTACTAAACATATTAACCTTATTCAAACCTTTAATTTCATAAAATTACTAAAAGATAAACTTATATCTTGTTTCACAGTCTTATTAAGCATAGGTTTTTAATTAATTTAATTTATAATGTTATATATATATATATATATATATATATATAAGAAGATTCTAATTACTTACTAGCCTACTTAGGTCAATAATACAATAAGCTTACCAGAGTTTTAAAGACCTTATAGTAAAACATGCTTTTAACATGCTCAGAGTTCAGGGCAAACTTTAATGTAGGTCAGACCAGACTTTTGAAAAATGGCATAGGACAAGAAAATAGATAACGTTCAAGCTTTATTTTTAATGAAGGTCAGACCCAGGTTTGCCAAAACCTGACCTGGCTCAGCTTATTTCTAATAACCTATATATTTGATTTGATGATAGTTTAGAAAGAGTAGAAAATGAAAATGTCACCTGTTTTGCCGCAATGATATGGTGATGTAGGATATTTGTTGCATCAGACTGACCATCAGAGATTGATAGATTCATTCATCTAAAAATGCTGTAGCTCAGCAAGTTCCCAATTAGAGACACAAAGTAGAAGGAATTTTGAATGAATTAACTCTTCTGGTTCCCTTTTTTATTCATAATAAAACACAAGCTTCCCTTGTACATAGGATCTGAGGACACCTGGCCTCATAAACCCCGTCCCCCCATTACATATGTCAAAGTTAAAAATCATAACTACTGGATTATTCTTAAGGAAAATTATCTAGTTCCCTATTAAACATAGTCTTTGCAATGTTTTAGCTTTCTATGGGTCCTTTTGGACTTCTGACTTCTGAACTGAACTTGTCAAGGATAGTGAATAAACTTGACAGTGACTAAGTTAGACTAGATTTTGAACTCTGCTGAACATACCATATGTCTTCTGGTCTGGGTTGATGATTTATACCTGCTGCATACGCTTGGATCTATGTAATTTTGATTTTTACCATAGATGGGACTTGAATTTATCTCATATTTTTTGTTTATTTCATTGATGAGTTCTTTTTATTTCAATAATTTACATACATAAATTTCAATGTGATAGATTCGTTTGGGATGGCATGATGCTGGTACTTATAATAAGAATATTGAGGAATGGCCACAAAGAGGTGGAGCTAATGGTAGCTTAAGATTTGAAGTTGAGCTGAAACATGCAGCCAATGCTGGTAATGATTCATTGAATATTGATTATTTCCAAATTTTGCTCATGGGGTAATATTCCCTGATGAACTGCCATATCAGGACTTGTAAATGCATTGAAACTTCTTCAGCCAATCAAAGACAAATACTCTGGTGTGACATATGCAGACTTATTTCAGTTGGCCGGTGCTACAGCTGTGGAGGTTGTCTCAGTCCTAATTTAGCTTCAAGACTGACTATTGTTTATTTGAATATATTGAATGATACATTTATCTCTTTCTGGAATTTCAGGAAGCTGGAGGCCCAAAACTCCCTATGAAATATGGAAGAGTAGATGTATCTGAACCTGAGCAATGCCCTGAAGAAGGGAGACTTCCTGGTAATAACCGTATATCCTGTGGGAATTTAATTGTTATAGAAAACTCTCGTCTTTGCTTCTCAGTTCTCTGCAGGACCTGGATTGAGTAATCTACTGTTAATTTTGGGAAAACAAAAAGTGAAGAAACAGATAGCTATTCATTTATAAGTCATCTATTAATAAATTCTTTTATCATTTGAAAGTGCAAGAAAAGTGTGGTTATTTAATAAATTGTTTTCGTTGTGGTTATATATTATGTGTGATGCATATTACTTATTCCTAGTAACGACTACTAGCAGAATTGTCATTTGCTTGTTTGAAGACTCCAGTGTTTTTTGATTTGGGGATGGGGGATTCCTCCTTGTTTGGTTATTGTTTATAATAAAAAAGAAATTTTATGGAGGAAATATGCAATGGGTTGTGATCCATTTTTTTAATCATGCAAAGATGCCCCTGCATATTACAACGCTAGTTATCATCCAGTTGTAGGTTTAACTGGATTAACACAATGATTATCAATCAATTATAGGTATAGGGGGTGTACATGGATTGATTTAGACCTGAACCCAAACCAACAACTTTTCACATCGTCCAAAGGATGAAAGTTACTGCTATTGAATTAGTGAGTATTGGATGGAAAAATTATCAGTGATTCTTCTTTCAAAACATCAAATAGGAAGGGGTGCGACTAAACAGAGTATTGAGAACCTTAATCAACCGGTTTGATACAATGATGCGCAGTTTTAAAATATAAATTAGTTCTTATTCAATTGGTTTTTGGGCCTGAACTTGTTCAAAAGCAAAATAGAAGGTTTAAACCAACCATTTTATATTTAAATAAAAATTTTCCCTACTTCTCATTTACATTAAGATACACCAATGTTTTTGGAAACTGATTGCTGTAGAAAGGGGACTTTCAGAGACTAGAATAAAGGTTTGCTTATACATTCTGCCACTATGTCACATTGCCGTTTAACAATCAACAATTTAATGTTAAACTAGTTAAAATCCAAATTATAAACTAATTACAAACTATAAAATATATTTTGAAAATTGAGTGAATAGTTAAGTAAAAATAAAATAATACTAACATTCTTTGGCTAATAAGAAATGAGTGAATTGCTTTTCTAAATTTTATTAATCCATTCTTATGACTCTGGTATGTCATGCTTTCATAACCAATAATAGGTATCTTTCCTTTAGTAAGTAGTTTGGTTTAAAAAATTATTAACCTACACATAATCATGCCTAAACTGAAAAATTCCAAAATTCAAAACCTACCCAAGCCAAACAAAAGTATGATTTGGATTTTGTTGTTTTGTTTTTTTTTTTTTGGACCTGTTGGGTTATGACAGCTGCATTTATAGGGCTTTATTGATCATTGACTAGGAATTGAACTATGAAAACAACAGAAAGATTCTTATATTAATTGGTAGTCAGTCAACACTCAAGAGCTGGTCACATTTTAAAATTTTATATTCTTGAAGATAGCTAATACGTTAATGTAGATGTTTTCAATTTGAAAACTAAAATTGTGTCTTTTTAGATGACACATTCTTTTCTGCCTTTCAACAGGATAATTCTGACCTTATTTATGATAGTTTTTTCTATATTGAAAGCACTTCCTTTTTCTAACAATGTCAGTTTACTAACTTTTAGATAATTTTGGTGTTTAGATGCCGGCCCCCCTTCACCTGCTGATCATTTGCGTCAAGTTTTCTACCGAATGGGTTTGAATGACAAGGTAATTTCCTCTGTGTTCCATAAGGATCAAGTTTGTAAATTGGATTTCAGTCATTTGTCAAATTTGACTATTAAGTTACTGTATCTGCAGGAAATTGTGGCATTATCTGGTGCACACACACTGGGGCGGTCTAGACCAGATCGAAGTGGTTGGGGAAAGCCTGAGACTAAATATACGGTATATTATTTTTAAATGATTGATGAAAAGATAATGTGTGCTGCAAATATTTGAATACTCTAGATTCATGTCAATTTTCTGACTTTCTTTGTTACTGTGATTTTCCCCGATCTCCAAACATTCAGTAGTGTTTTCTGCAAGGCTTCCAAGTCCCACCTATGCCTTACTTTGAGGCTTTTTAAATAATAGATCTGTTTGTTTAAACCTTTTTTAAGAACTTTTTTTGTCAAAAAATAATCACTTATTAGCAATTTTTACATGTTTGGGTAAATTATTAAAAAAAAACAAGATCAGGAAAAAAAAACAGAACTGCGTTTTAGAAGCATCTTTTGCTTCTCAAAATATGAGCAGCTTTCTTTTTTTCTGCTTTTTTTACAATTACTTTTTTTTTAACCACAAACAAACAGTCTCAAGATAAGTTCATGATTTAAATATTGATTGTACTTTACAAATAAAAGTTTTGGACTTGCTCTAATTTGTGACTTAATTCTTTCTTGGCCTGTTATAAGAACAATTACTTGTTTATCTTTTGCACTTTGAAATGAATACATGATGGAGGGGAAATTCAAGGCACACTTACATATTAATTTATAACATCTCTAGCCTGAATTTTAGCTAGTGAGGTCTTGCTGATAAATGATAATCAACTAGTTTTCAGTTATACTCAATAAAACAGCAGGAAATTCACATGTATTTCTCACTCTACAGAAAGATGGGCCAGGAGCACCTGGAGGACAATCTTGGACTGCGCAATGGTTGAAATTTGACAACTCTTACTTTAAGGTCAATAATATTTTTTTTATTTTTGCAGGGAGGGGGTAGGGTGTTCTATCAGGGAGAGTGTTAGAGGAAAGAGGAGCATGCAAGAATTTACCTTTTTGTTTTTTGTTATTGTGGTTACATGCAGGACATCAAAGAAAAAAAGGATGAAGATCTATTAGTATTACCAACTGATGCTGCTCTTTTTGAGGACCCATCCTTCAGGGTAATGTAGCTGGAATTTCATTTCATTGCTATTACAATTCAATGCAAAAAGTTGTGACAATACCTTTATGAAATATTCAGGTATATGCTGAGAAATATGCCGAAGATCAGGAAGCATTCTTTAAAGATTATGCTGAAGCCCATGCAAAACTTAGCAACCTTGGAGCCAAATTTGATCCTCCAGAGGTCTGTTCAATTTGAATTACAGTTACTATGTTTAACAAATTATGATATCTATGCTCGTGTAAACCATTGACCTTGAGATTCAGTTCTTGTGGACTTAACTTCGTCACCTTTTTCTTTTCATGTCTGTGCATATTCAAGTAAATAACAAGATAATTCGCCTACTCACCAAGTAAGAAATTTTCTTTGCTATCTCTTTGTCAGGGCATTGTGATAGGTGATTCTCCAAATGCAGGGGCAGAGAAGTTTGTAGCAGCCAAGTACTCCAGTGGAAAGGTTCTTATCTTTGCACATATCAAATCTTACTATTCAATGTGTTGATGCTTACATAAAATATATTGGATACCTTTCAGTAAAAGACTTGCATAGGATGTATATTTGCATATTGTGTTCATTGTTTTACTTTTCCTGGTTTGGTGCAGGAATAAAAACAAGTGTCATGTTTTCTTGTGCCAGTATCATTTAGTAATACAAGAAGAAGCTATTTTCAAATCAAGTGATATCACATGTAAAATATCGAAGTTTTAAATGAAGAAGAAAGGAATAAAATTCAATAGTGTTCCTATTTGAATTGCAGAGAGAGCTGTCTGACGCTATGAAGCAGAAGATTCGGGCTGAATATGAGGCCATTGGTGGAAGCCCAGATAAGCCTCTACAGTCAAACTATTTTCTAAATATCATAATTATTATTGCAGTTTTGGCATTTTTGACATCACTTCTTGGAAACTAGTTCGATTTTGTTCTACCTTCTTTTTTTTGCCATAATTGCATTGGTATTTGCACACTTGTTCTAATTTTTAAATCATGGTGGCAAGTATTTCTTGATTGACCAAAAAGAAGCACTTGAAAACATTGTACCATTGCGGTAATAAATCACGTAATCATGACTTGGTTTGGGATTTGGAGAGTTATAACAAAATCTGTCCGCAATGAGTTTGTAAATAGGTTGTAGAGGCTAGTGGATCCGTATTCGGTATCTCATGACTTGATCATTTTGTTTATAAATTATCCCTCTATGCGCAGCACATAAATTATCTTCTTTTTTTTTCTTTTATCTCGTCCTGCCTTTATTTACCGTACAGAAGATTAGAGAGGTGGGTTGGAATGTTGGAAATTCTTTATTTCCAACAATTCCCTTCTTTGAAGTATATTTTAGCTGACATTATCATTTGCGATAAATTTCTCTAGAATTGTGTCCAGAGAAGTCATCCAATAATAATTTCTGACCATGTAAAATCTTGGTAATCCTCTGTAACTCACTCGTCAATTTCATCTTTAGAGATTTGATACTCTTTTCACCATTACTTTCAAAATAGAAAAAGCCCGCTGAATTGGGACTAAGACTGACATCATTGTGTAAAATAAACTCCCATTATTTAGTGAGATCTAACCTAATAAAAATAGTGTTAAATTATGTTACTAATATACCATCATTTTTTCTTCCCCACCTTACATGGACCTTTGTATTAGCTGTCATCTGTTGTAGGCAAGTGTAGTTACTTGGTTAGATTGAATGTAGCTTTTGTAAGTTGTAACTAATCGTCAAGTAATGTTACATTTCTTTTACAATATTTGTCAATTATTTTCTGTATACTTTAAAAAAGGTATTGGATGAAAAAGTAAATGCAATTTAAATTCTTGAAATCAAATAGTATTGTTCTAGGATTAAGAGATTTCAAAATTCTATAACATTTTGACGTAGAACCTAAAACATTACCACACTTCAAACTGAGGAGCCTTCAACACCAAACGTTCAAGGATGATGGACAATCAGGACCAGCTAAATAGTGAGAAGGACACCTTGACATTGGCACAAATCACTTATGCAATGTAGGAGGTGAAGTGACAACAAGAGGAGGTCATTAAGAGAGCATGATGACTACAATTAACTCAACTTCAAATGACACGATATTTTCCATGACTACAATTGAGACGATATAAAAGACATCTTATAAAAGACATGCTCTAGTCATCTACGTTAATTGTTCACACCTATCCATTTAGTCATTACAAAATATCTAAAGTTGTTCATACAAAAAAACAATTCATATTATCTACTCCTCATTGACTATCTTCCCATCCACAACTGTTTGAAAGGATCCAGCTTGACCATATCTAGTCTCCAGGGTGACAACTCAAGAGAACTAAAATTCTAATAAGCTCGGTTAGACCGGTCTCCCTCTTTCACCTTCACACATGTAGTTGACCTCTTAGATTGACATCTGCTCTCATTTGTTGAAAATTTTCAACAACAGCCCTTAACCTGACTATCTTATTCTCAGTATTCCGATCCAGCTCACGTTTCCTTTCTGTCAATTGTGCTTCCCAATGTCGCATCTCAAAAATAACAACAAGGGATATTGTATTGTTTAGCTAGCTATGTAGATCCTTTATTCAAGTGGAGTCAGATAAAGTCCAAGATTTGGAGAAATCAGAGTTGGACGGTCGGGCTCCCGAGGTGGTAGTTGGGGAGAATTGGGGTTTGGTTGACAAGGGAAACCGGTCTGAGAAAGCAAGTCCTTTTGTGGCTCTTCCTACCGCTATTCGAAACATAACCGAGTTCATAATTTACTTGACATCGATCTGCATAGCTGCTTAACAGGAGAATAGCCCTTCTGATTAATAATGAGATGCACCATCAGAAAGCATAGTTGGCAGAATGGAACGTGAGCGGACGGGCTGGGAGACGGAGAATGAGATGGCTAGGTTGAGGTTTGAAAATTTTAACAAATGAGTGCAGATGTTAACGATCTAAGAGGTCAACTACATCAAATACATGTATTGGAAGTGAACGTGAAAGAGAGGAAACAGTTAGAGACTGAGATTAAGGAGGAACTGTTAAAGAGGCCGGAAAGAAATGTCCTGATTTGGAAAGGGCACTGGACGCTGCAAAAGATGATATTGCCTAGACATGTGTTGTTAGATTTTCGGGGTTCTTGAGTAAAGTTGTCAACCTGGGATTGGATATGGACGAGTTAGATCCTTTCAAATTGGTTGTAGATGGGAAGATAGTCAAGGATGGGTAGATATATGTATGTTTTTTTTTTTTTCTTTAACAATTTGGATATATTGAAATGACTATTATGAATAGATGTGAATAATTTGTATGGATAATTTGTTTAATTTACAACATGTGTTGTATGTTTATGACCGTAGATGCATGTCTTTCATAACATGATTCGTAGCATGAAGTTGGTCTGTTAAATGTGGTTATAATCCGTTACTGACTGATCTGACCTGAAGTCTGATATGCTCGTGTTTTAAATTTATAAATAATTTGTCAAACATAAGCTGTATTGACAATCGAGTCGTAATAAAGGATTGGTTATAATTTGTGGCAAATATTGTGTAGAATATCGGTATAATTGTAACGAGTATCGAGTATCGTGTCGGGTATAATAATATCATCATGTCGCGTCGTATCGATTGGAAAATGTTAGGGGAGAAAGAACTTTTTCTGTGGGTAAAGAATTTCTCAAGTACATTGTTTGGATATTAAATAGTGATCCATGTTAAATTGTGCTAAAGACAACTAAATGTTGTTGTTGTTTGTGCTTGTGCTAAAGACAATTAATTGTTGCTTCTGCGATCCACGCGTGAGGTATATGGATGAGAATCCAAAACTTGCCTGTTAATCTATTCCACTTATATCGATGAAAGCAATAAACTATTGTTAAATTGTTGAAAGTGTTAAAAAAGTTGATAAAATGATTTATAGTTTTAGCCAAATTTAATATATTCAATGATAAAATTATATTCAAATGGTTGAAGACTGTTTCTCTTTCTTTAATAACGTTGTAGGTAACTTAATCTGTCATAGTCAGCAGTTATTTTAAAACGCTAGTCACGAGTCATGAGGAAGTTGAACGAAATGAAATAAGAAATAATTTTTTTTGGCGGCTTCTTCTTGATAAAGCAAAACAAAACACAAAAAAAAAAAAAAACGGAACGATCCGAGAACCCTGTACAAACAACATAGACCATTTTTTTTTTTTTAATTTAGTAATATCTGAATTCCTACATTCATTTTAGTTGAACTGCCTTTGCTTCTCCCCACTTTTTGTAAATTTTACTCATATTCTGCAACTTCTACGTGACTACGGTTCACTTTGTTTTTAGTTATTTTTCTTGCTCTGTGGTCTCATTTTATATGAATGAATATACTTGGGAAAATGTCATTTCTGTGACAAGTTAGAGTTGGTGACGCAAGTAGTCAGTTGTAACTAAAATTTTTCAATTCATTTATTAATCATAAAAATCAAAGTTTTGCTAGTTGGAAATTTGACCTTTGTTGATGATTCGTAGGTAGCCCATCGGGCCAACTAGATTAGTTGTAAAAATCTATAATTATATAACAGGATTTCTTCATTTCATATACATAAATCAGTTCCTTATTTTATTCTTACTTATATTTTAAAATTATAACACCATCGCCATAATTATATTTTATAATAGTAAAAACACATTTTTTTAATTTATTAAAATAAGATAGAGTATAATAATAAATGTAGTTTAAAATATTTTTTAGTTTAAAAATACTAACATTATGGTAATAATAATTTTAGTTTGAAAAATGTAAAATATTAATAAACTAATTTTACTCATACTACTTATGCACCATTGTAATTTAAATTTGAAAAAATAAAATGTTATTAAACTGATTATACTCACATTATTTGTATAAAGAGATTACTATATTACAAAAATATAAAATATAATAAATTGATAGAGAGAAAATAAAATAAATATCTCGTTTTTAAACTGAATATTCAAATTTTTAATATCGGACTAGAGAATAAAAAAATGTGTTTACTTTTTTAAGTGTACAATGACAAAATTGTAATACAGATAAGCTAAATAATATGTTACAAAAACCATGAAGTATTTACACAGCTTTTCATATTGTTCTTTACGCTCATATAAAATGAGAACTTATATAATTGCTTAAAATAAATCGTAGTTTGAACATTTATATAAAATATCAATTTTTGTCAAGCAAATTGCTTGGTCAAATGGGAAAGCTAACTGGTGTTGGATATGAAGTGGCTTGAACATGCTTTGATAATCAGAAAGTGAAAAGCTGCGGAAAATCAGTCTGTTTCCCAGTTAGGAACATGTGGGCTCTTGTGTTAATTATCACTCTCGTAGATGAATCACATTTGGTAAGCTTTTTGATCCAGTAAATTATGAAGATTCTCTTTCACATTTCTCTTCAGCATTTTAGTGTTGAAAGAAAGTGCAAAGTTCACTACCCTTTCCCACTTTTGTTGCATACCCAGTTACCCTAATGAGCCATCACAACTTCCGAAAACCTTCAAAGTGGTCACACGGGTACTGGACCAAACAATAAAGCAACGCTGAGATTTTGTTTTTCTGTTTTCTATTTTTGCGTCTTCTATTGGTTTTCGTCTTCTATTGGCTCTGACTACTCCCTAAATTAAGCTAGAAATTGTCAAATAATACATTCAACCGTTTTCCTTATGAACACATGCAATGTTTTGCTGGTTGCAAGGTTGTACTTGTACGAAGATTTTGTTTTTGTTTTTCTTTTCTCCAATGTGATACAAAGTTTGAAAACGAAACTTTCAACGGAGTAAATGTCCAAGGATGGGCTTGAACTTGATGTCTCGGTATGCAGGGTGTGTGAGCACAAGATTGCAAAGCATTTTCTGGACTTAGACTATTTTCAATTGATTTTTCTTCGTTTTTAATGA
Organism: Sphenostylis stenocarpa; assembly: GCA_963425845.1. Lineage (NCBI taxonomy): Eukaryota > Viridiplantae > Streptophyta > Magnoliopsida > Fabales > Fabaceae > Sphenostylis > Sphenostylis stenocarpa. Next base: position 12,754,701 of record OY731406.1, read on the forward strand.
TTTTTTATATGAATTTATAATCTCAATATTTAGCCGCCGTTTAACTATTTTTGAGATATTTGAAAGGTTGACTTAGGTTTGTTTAAGTTTATTTGATTTTCTTCCATTCAATTTGATTTAGTTTGTTTTGGTTTGATTTGATTTAGATCAATTTGGTTTGGTTCGGTTTTTCTGGTCGAGTTTGATTTAATTTGATTAGGTGTAGAATAGTTTAATTCACTTGAGTTCGGTTCGATTCGATTTGCTTTAATTCGATTTGCTTTGGTTTGGTTTAATTCAATTTTATCGAATTAAGTTTTGTTTGATTTAAATTTGTTTGGTTTAGTTTAGTTTAACTTGGTTCGATTTGTTTTGATTCAATTTAGTTTGATAGGGTTAAGTTTGTCTTTGATTGGATCTGGTTTGGTTCGCTCCAATTTGGTTTAGTTTAACTTAATTTGGTTCAGTTTGGTTTAGATTTATTCGGTTTGATTTGATTAATTTATGTAAGGTTAAGTTTGGTTTAATTAGCTTTGATTTGATTTGGATATGTTTGGTTTAGTTTGATCGGGCTTTGGTTCAATTTGGTTGAATTTATTGAGTTTGATTTATTTTCGTTGGATTTAATTTAGTTTGATTTGGTTTGATTCAATTCAATTTCGTCGGTTAGACTCAATTTTGTTAAGATCGATTTTGTTGATATTAATTTAGTTCAATTTAGTTAGATTATGTTATGTACAATTAAGTTTTATTTAATTTAATTTAATTGAATCTCATTCCATTTGGATGGATTTGATTAATGTAGTTGAATTCATTTGAATTCAATTAGATTTGATTTAATTTAGTTTCATGTGATACTTGTTGGAATTAATTTAAATAGGTTTAATTTAATTTACTTTTTTATTAAATTTGATATGATTTTATTTGATTGGATTTTGAATATTAGTTACTTGCGGATCTTCTTGGGAGTTGAAGGGGTCGTGGCCTCAAAGTTTTGTAACTCCCATGTAATTTATGATTTTGGTCCCCAAATTTAATAAATATTTAATATATTTACTTGTATATTTATAATTTTATCCTCTCATCCCTCCTTAATTTTGTAACTCTCGTATAATTTATTATTTTGTCTCCCTCAAACTTAATGATCATTTAATATATTTAAGTATATATTTACAATTTTATCTTTTCACCTTTTCTTTTTTTTTTTATATTTATTTATTAATAATATATTATTTGACCTTCCAAAATTAATAATGAAGGTCCATGACCATAGTTTAACTCTGAAAATATAAAATTACAGTGAATTTAATATAAAGATAAAAAATATTATTTACACGAAATACAATGTTACAATTTTATTAATCATTGTATTATCACGCTCAGATTCACAGTTTTAATGGTTTTTATATTTACACTTAAAATTATTAGTTATAGTTTCTTTATATATTTTTAATTTATTTTAATATCTTTCCTCTAAATTTATAGGAATTTAATCAGATTTTAAAAGTATGTATATAAATGAAAATTTATACAAGTATAAGCATTAAATGAGTATTTAAAGTGTTCAATTGCTCATTATTTTATTTCTGCTTCATTAGACAAAAGTTAAATAATGATTGATAACGACAAATATTGTTAAAGAATTCATAAATTGTTGCTTTATTACTATCTTTATATTTTACCTTGTAGTAATTTCTTAAACAATCTCAAGTCTTTCATCATTACGAAACCTACTAAATAGAATATTGAAACAAACTAGACTATACGGGTGATTTTATATTTTTTATTATATTTAAAAAAATATTTTATAAGGAAATTATTAAAAATATATATATTTCAAATTTTAAAAATATAAAATTTTTGCAAAAGGATTAGTAAAAGAAAAAATGTTTTTGAAAAATAAAATAAAATAATTATAATTGAAAACTGATTGGATATAAAAATTAGAAGTATTAATTAAGAAACTAATAAAAAAAACCTTCATTAAGAGCAGCGTTTAAAGTGAGTTGAGAATTATAAATTAATTTTGATGAATAGTTAGTATATAAATATGACTTATGAATTTTTTGGTGTCAAATACTTTTAAAATAACTAGTATTTTATTTTGAGAAACAGTTTATTTTATGTAAGAAAAAAACAGAATAAAAATATTTTTAAATTTTTAAATCACATTATTTTAAAATTTATAATAGATAAATATTTGTTAACAAATAAATTTTTCATATTTAATATTCATAATATTTAAATAATTTTGAGCATGTAAATTATATATTTATAATTATTATAAATAATTTATATTATAATATATGAATTTAATTTTAACTGCCGGTAATTTATTACAAAAATTATTGAAATTTGATTTAGAAATAAAGAAGAAAAAAATTATAAAAAAAATGAAAGATTAAAAAGTCATTAAAATTAATTATATAATACTTTATAATTAATTATATTAATATGTGATTAATGTATTCCAATTTTTTTTTAAACATTTGTAGAAATATACTGATAACTTTTTGACAAAAATATAAATTTGTTTTTACAAAATATTCTAAAAACACTTTTGAAATATTACCTTTTAAATTGATAAATCGGTAGAGTAGAATTTTTTTCATCTTGAGACTTATTCATTTCATGCTCCACCCTAAAATTTGGTAGCGTTGTGGTGTGTAATTGAATTAAATTAAAAAAAAAATTATTTGTTGTGTTTGGTGGAGAGTGTAGTAGAGCATCTTGGTACTGGGAAAGAAACTAGCCTACGGTTTTCATCATCTTCAAAAAGCCGAATAAAATGAAAAAAAAAAAGGAAAATTACTTTTCCTTTTCATCACTTTTTCCTACAAAGCTAAATAACTTTCTCATTTTCAACACTTTTTTTTTCTGTCATTCATTTCAATTTTGGTATTTTAGATTTGTAGTTTTGCTTTACCTGAAATTTATCATTATCCAAACACGTCTTTCCTCTCTGCTTTGGTTTTTCTTTTTTACATATGCAAAGTAAATTAAGAATTATAATTATAATTAATCAATAGAAATAACTGAATATTAATAAAAATAATAATAATGTTACAAATAAAATTAAACTTTATTTCATTCATAAATAAAAATATTTTCATTTTATCATAATTTTATTTTTAATATATAGATAAATGAGTGAAAAAATATATTTATAAATTATCTTTAATATTAATTTTTAAACTAATATATTTAAAAAATGATGTATCATTATTAACTTGTTTTGTACAATTTTTTTTTCTATGTGCGTTTTTGTCACCTTTGTTTTCATGCATTTTCACGTTCCAACCTAGATTTTGCGATATTTATTATGAAAAGTTTGCAAATAGTACATGTCATTGTCTATATCACATGAAAACGTAGAAAATGTATAACTTAACTTTTTTTAAAATTAAAAAAAAAATTAAAAACACAAAGTACTATATTAAGATTTTTAAAACTTAATATATATTAAAAATGTAAAAATATAAAAACATAAATTACTACGAATAAAACTTAGCTTTGATTATTTTAATGTGAATTAGTCATTTATTTATTAATATTTTCTCACTGTAAAAAGAAAGTGTAGCTAAAATTTATATAAACTCGTTAAAAACTTATAAATTAGAAGTTTAGAGTTGAAAAAACATTTATAAATGAATTGATTTACGTGAAATCGATTAAAACAATTAATTAATTAAATAATTATACAATGAGAAAAAAATGCACCTATTTAAAATAAAATTGTTGTTTTTATAATTTATTTTGTTCAATTTAATGATTTTAAATAATAATTTATTCTAATAATTATTATTAATATATAAAAATTTAATAATAGGTTAAAATTTATATTTTTATAAGTGAATTTGTTTAAATGTGTACAGAAAAAAAAAAAAGGTTTAGTACAGTTGCTATTGTAACATTTAAATCCCTAACCCTGAAAATGTGTCCCCAATAAATAAATGTTTGAGAGAAATTGATTGGAAAGGGAAAGAATAGAAAAGAATTTGGGTGGAGAAAGGGGGGAGAAAGACGATGAATGCATGCATGGGACCCTCAAATGCTTCATTTTCTGTGTGAGCTGCACCAGAATTAGATTCTGGTGTTGACAACTCTGAGGAACCAATTAAGCACTGTCTCAAATCGTAGAAAAATTCAATTCTATCTCCGAATCTTTTCCCTTTCATTTTTTTTTTTTTTTCAAAAGGGACAAAGCTCCAGACTTTGAAATTTGAATTCTTGGAACTTTAACTTCACTGTTTATGCATTTCATTTGCATCTTCCTTCTCTTCTTTGGATGCTCATGTTTTCTACACTCTCAAAGATCCCGTCCAACACTTCAACCATGTTCCAATCATTAACAAGAAACATTTTCTTTTGTAATACTTATAAAACAATAGAAATACTTAATAAACAATCTTATGATTAATAATTAATAATAAAATAAAACAAGATCAAAGTTTATAGTATTAACTTTTTTTTTATATATAAATTTCCTTATACCTCTAAACTTTTATATTGAAGTAAACATGGATAATCATACAGGTATATAAGTATTTAAAGCAACATATAAATAAAAATTAAAGTTGTTATCAACAAGAATATAATATAAATATTTTTTTTCTAACACAAATTGGATATAAAAAAAATCCGATTTTTAATTACAATAACAACTCAATCTTTACGCGGATTATACACATAGACACGCTCTTTTAAAAAAGAATAAAATAAAAGAGGAAAAAGTTGTGTATAATATAATATAAAATTAAATATATTATTGATTAATTAATCCTTAATTTAAAAAAAAGTGTATTTTATGAATTTAGTTAATATTAACTTAAGTAAAAAAAATAAAGAATACATGTTTTCTAAAATCAAAGTATTGAATTTAATAATTTAAAATAAATGTAAACACAAATTAGATAAACTAAAAACATACTTATTCATGTATTATATGATTTATAAGTATAATTAGATAAACTATTTGATAGTTGTGTAATATTTAAATATGTGTTTGACTTTAATTATGTATAAAAAAATACATTAAATAAATAATTATTGTAATATCATAAGTTGGATTGGTCTTTAATGGATAAACAGGAAAAAAAAAAAAAGTGACAGGGTCATGATGTTGGTAATTGACTTGCTAAAAAAGTGGTTAAAAAATTGTGTCCATTGCGTGGCTTTGTTGTCTGGTTTTGTAATGCATGTGTGTTGAGGTGGAGTTGGGAGAAAGTAAAAGAGAGAAATATTATAGGGTCCTCTTCCACCCTCATCAACGCTCACATGCAGGTGCCACTTATATTTTAGGGTTTAATTACTGAACCAAATTATGTGTCTAGATCAACCCCTAAAACCAAAAACTAACACAAACATTGGTAGAGGTTTTCTTAAAAGGAACAAAATTATTTGTTGGGTTAGTTTTCTAGGATGCTTTTTTTTTTCCTTCTAGTCCCGCGTAACAACGACTCCACATCTAACTTTTAACAATAAATTAAGCCACAAAATTTACCCTCTCCACAGATACTTGTACACACTTTAAATACTAAGCTAATTTCAAATATTAAATTATTTTTTAAAACTATATAAATGAATGTCGATACTTTAGCTTGTATTTTTTTTCTTATTTTTTAATACGATTGCTTAAAAAAATCTAAATTATCTGTATATAAGTAAATTATTTTTTTAAAATTCTAATATAAAATCAATTTATAACAAGTGTACCGTAAGAATATAGAAACAAATGAGATTTTCGACCTTTTTTTAGAAAATTTGAAAAAAAAAAGTTAATATAAGAATATTAAAAAAGAATAAATTATTTTTTATTTAAAATATTTAAGATAATAAGTTATACTTATTTATTATCTAATGTAAATATTAATTATATATTACTATCATATTATATATTAATATAAAAATATTTTCGTTAAACATAATAAATATTATGAATTAAATATTTTCTTTAAGTACATATAAGTAAATAGTGTAAAAATCATATTATTGTAAGTCTTTGAAGTGATTAAGATAAATGGATAATCAACATTTCCTAAAATAAGTTGACACAAATATTAATAAAAATCATCATATCTCCAACTTAAATATTAATAAAAATCATTATCTCTCCGACTTAGAGTCCTTTCACTTCTATCCAAAAATAATTAAAAAAAATAGTTTTTTTTTTAAGTATATATAAGATTAGGGTTTTGCATATAAGTCTACAACTATTCACACTTTGTTTTACAAATATAATCCCTAATTATGGTTATATATTTAATTTGTTAATTATATTTTTTAAACGTTATTTAATTTCTTATAGTTTTAAAAGTATTTAGAGATTTTACTTGAAATAAGTAAATTGAAAAATAAAAGAAAGTAGTTTTTCACTCTATAATACTTTAAGTTAAAGAACTGAAATTTGGTGATATGTAATAACTTAATTATTTTGTTTATCATATATTATATTGGTTTGAACAAGTTTTGGTGGATTATATGAATTAATATTTGAATGTAACTAAATAGTAAAATGCATTTTCTCGAATATTTATCCAAGAATATTATTTCATATCCTTATTGTATACCGAATTCTAAACTTTTTTTTCACTGTTAGCTGGTAAATTAAATATTAATTTTATTTTATTATTTAAATTAAAAAAAGATAATTAATTGAAAGTATTAATTCAAATTTTCACTTAGATGCTTTATATAACGAAATCATTAAGTATTATGTTAAATTAATGGATTAATAACTTTAGTTTGTTTAAATACTAATTACAATGTATTATTATAAATAATTAAAAGTTATTTTAATAAAAAAATAATAATGGATCATATTAATTCAATAACGAAATCATTAATAGAAATTTGAATGTTATATTAAAATTAATAAATTAGTCTATTAATTATTAATAATTTTAAAATATCTGTAATTTGTTATTGTAGAAATAAATTAATAATTATTATTTCATTTGATAAAATGAAAATAATAAATGATCATTAATTTATACATTTTATTTGTTGATTTTTAATTTTAATTAATTTTTATGTAAACAGTTGATTGAAAGAGAAATCTTATTATTTTTTCCTCTTGTAATATATTATAGTATTATATATGTATTGAACCTATCTATACCATCCATGTTGTACATAAAATTTTTAAATCTAGCACACATAAAATTGTTTATAGTGGTTAAAAATTAAAATAAGAAAAATAATGAAAAGTTTGTAAAGTTTTATAATGCCTAAATCATATCAATTTAGTTAGGTTTTTAAATTAATATTTACAATTTATGAATTTAAAAACAATTTTTTTATATATAAAAGAAGTTAAAAACACTGTCTAAAAAAATAAAATTTATTGACTTTTTCGACAAAAACAAGTTTTTTTTTTATTAAGTCAAATTCTCGTGTGTAATAGAACAATATATTGATAAGTAATTGGAAAAAGATTTTTTTCTTTGAAATTTGGTCGAGTAATAGTTATTTTTTAGTAAAAAAATTAAAATAAAATAATTTTTTTTTTTAATGACTTGTGTCTTACTCAAGGGGTAGCTACTGGGATAGTTGTGTATAGTTGATGACATTGTGGCACCAATCATTTAAGCCATTATCTTCTACCAACCAAAACCACATTTTTCTCTTTTTTGGTGTATTTTGTTTAAACCATTTTTGTAATAATAAGTTTCATATTTTAATATAGAATATTTAACTATAATTTCTTTAAAAATTTTAAAGAACTGATGAAAAAAAATCTTTAAAACTGTGAGTAAAATTCACGCAATAATTTTTTTTAAAAATATACAAATTTATTAAATATTTTTAAAACAAATAAAATCTAAATCTAAATCATTTTAATTAAAAGAAAAAAACAATTTTTTATTAATTATAACAACAATTTGTATTATTAAATATCATTCAAACTATTTTTTATTTTGACTAAGATATGACAATATTAAAAAATCATAAATTTTAATTTTAATGTAAATCTTATTTAATTAAAATCACAAACATTCATGATATAATTAATTAACTATTTGACTTTTCTTAAAACAAAATAACATTTTTTTTACATGCCTAAGTTTAAAATTTGGAACTCATTTTAATTAAAGAAAATTAGATACATGTGTTAAGTTAAGTGACTCCCCATTTGTAAAGTTATTTTTATTTATAAAATAAAATATATAATTAATTTAATTTAACATAATAAGTTAATAATAAAATATATAAAGAAACAAATTGCTTAAAATAAAATTTAAATTTCACCACTTTATTATAAAATTAATATTTTATAGATATGTAACTCTAATTAACACACAAATCATGCAAAATATGCTAAGAAATTAAGCACTATTACAAACTAATTATATTTAATAAATTCTAAAGTTAACACAGTAAACTTTTTCTTTCTATGGTTGACATTTTGATAATTATTTATTAATTGCAATTGGGACTATTTGTCATTTATGATAAGAAAGAATCACATATTTTTTAAAAGTCATTAATGGTTAATCTTTGAACATTTTCAAAGAAAGTGATTCTCCTTTGCATTTTTTTTGTGTGAACGGACTAATGAATAAAATGTCATTAATTTAACTGTTTAAATAAATAAATATTTAATTTTTAAATTTATATAACGTTTTATTGATAAATTTTGTAAACTAGTTTAACGGAAAGTCATAAATTTTAAAATAAACTAATCGTTTAATCATAAGTTATTTTATTATTTTTTACATTTAAGATTAAGTTATAATTTTAGGTTTTATAAATATTAAAGATATGTTTGGACAAATTTATCTATAAAAAAACAATAAAATGAATTTTTCTATAATTAAAGTTAACTTATATACAAAATAACTTTATTAAATTTATATATAAATTAACTTTAACTTAACTTTTTTTATATATTTTAAAAGTTTTTATGAATTTTTTTAATCCAAATATGTTCTCTCAATATATTTTTTTACACGTTTTTAATTTGATATATATTTTAGAAAAAAATTCACATAATTATTGCCAATTATTATTATTATTATTTTAACAGATAAAACTAACTAAATTTCACATAAAAGATAGTAGTATTGTGGTATTTAATTACAAGTTTTCAATATAACAAATGTTGTTGAATATTTTATAATTACGGAAAAAGCATTTTCTTTATATAATAGCTAAAGTAGTCAACTAAATGTTTATTGATATTGTAATTTTGAAATATATAAGTGATATGTGCTTACTCAGGTGTACAATAATGAACAATATAAAGTTTTCAGTATTTTTAACAAAAATAATATATTTAAATAAATTATTGTGTTTAATTATTTATTTTAAAGATCCATTTTTTTAAATTCAATACCTAGGATTTTTGTTTTCTAGTATAAGACCATTAAAATGTGATTCAATAGAGAAAAAAAAATAACATTTTTACTTCTAAGATAAGGAGTTTTTAACACAAATCAATTAACTGTAGTATTTTAAGTTAATGAAAAAAAGATGTGAAGTCACTTATCTTCACACTTTAATTATTTTATTTTTTTCAATTGATAATATTCAAACATAATAATACATGTTAATAATCTTTGTCATGGCTCAATATTTACATAGTTATTTTAACAATATAATTAACTTATGCAATTGAAATTTAAAAGAAATTATAATTAAGAATTTAATGAAAATAAATAAACTATGTAAAGTTGTACAAATATTTTATATTGACATAAATCATGGTATAGTAATATTATTAATTTTAAAATTTATTTAAAATTTTTAATTAATTGTCAATGCATTTTCATGTAAATTTATAATAAACCATGAAACTGTTAAACATCGTATGTTAAATTTTAATTAACAATATATTAGACTTTTCTTATATTAAGCTTTTTAAGTTAAAAGGAGTAAACACATTTATTAGAAAATGATATTTTGAATTTTTAGAAGTACGTTATATTAAAAGTTTGAAAAAAAATGTTCCATTTATAAAGTAAATAACTGCAAATTAAACTTTAAAAATATCAGTAATATATTTTGACTTAATTTTTAATATAGACTAAAATTATAAAAATTCTAAATCTGATATTTTATCCACTCATTAATATATATATATATATATATATATATATATATATATATATATCTAAAAATGAAATTATGTTTTGAATAAAGGGTAACAATAAATAAATATATATATATATATATATATATCAAATAAATTCTAATAAATTCAACATAATTTGCAAAGGTAATCAAGGCCTTTATTATTAGATGTCAAGTAGTCTGTCTCAATCAGAAAATAATTAATAAAATGATTATTTTAGTATAGCACAGATAAGATACTGCACATTTCAAAGATAAAGTTTAATAAGATTAGACGTTACATCAATTTGTAATTAAGTCCTTTTAATCTCACTTAATGAATTACACCCATACCAGATCATATGCCAGATCAAATCTCAGTCAATAGTGGACCTGCTTTATAAGGTAAATTCTATTAAATAAAATTTAACTAATGAACCGATTATCTATTTAGTATAATAATAAAAATAAAAAAACTAAACTACAAAATAAAGTATATTGAAAGGGACTTATTTTTTATTAAGAATTTAAGAGATATAAATTATAATATAAGTAAATCAAAACTTTAAAACCAACAATAATTTGAGTGTAATAAGGTAAGAATGTACAATCAATTTACAATAATAAAAATATTAACAAGTTAAATTAAACATAAAATAAATTTAATTTATAAAAAAAATATGAATGAAAAATTAGAGAAAATATGTATATAGGTAAGGGTGGAACATTGAAATTGGGAATTGCAAGGAATGGAGCGCCAGAAGCAGAATATTGACGTGGAATTGGATACCACGTGGAATGAATCTGAAACCAAAGCAGGTGAAGGTGGTCGAAGTTACTGCGACAGTGCGACCGCGAAGCATCCAAATAAACATTAAATCTTAAAACAGAGATAAAAATAAATAAACCAATAAATAAATAGAGAAGCATGAGAAGGTATTATGATGAAAGGGGTCCGTTGCCAATGGCGGGTCTCTTCCTTCTCCATTTTCTTCCCTTTTCTCATTTTCTCCGACTTCAATAAATCTCAAAATATTTTCTTTCAGTTCAAATACCAACATCAAAATTCAGATCCCCACCATCACCAATCTCAATACAATTTTTCTTTAATATTTTATCACATAACATCCTCCCCACCGTCTTTTCTTTCAATTTTCAAAATCAGTATTTAAATATTTCTCAGGAATCTTCGCTGTAGTAGTCTTGCTCCCCATCGATCCTCTTCCATGCACACACACTCACCCTTCACCCCTTCAAATATTTAAACCAAACCGCAACAACTCTTTGTTTATGCGACGCCGTCATCATGTACCAGTGCGGCGCTGAACCATGTTTTCCGGCGTGGACATCGGCAACTCTATCTCTGATCTCCGCTCACTGACATGGGTTGCAGTGTCTCCAAGGTGGAGGACTTCCCCGCGGTGGCTCTGTGCAGAGAGCGGAAGGGGTTGTTAAAAGCTGCATCGGAGCAACGCTATGCTCTGGCCGCGGCACATGTGGCGTATTTCCATTCGCTGAGGGAAATCGGGAGTGCGCTTCGCAAATTCGCCGAGCAAGACCTCACCACCACCACCACCACCAGTTCTTCCTCCCCGGTTCTTACATTACCCTCAGAGACCAAAAGCATCAACAATAACAAACTCTCATCCTCTCCTGCTTCAATCTCTCATGGGGATTCCCACGAGGATTCTCACTTGCCTCTCTCTTCTGGATCCGAATTGAGTTCACCTTCTCCTACTCACTCTCATTCTCATTCTCACTCACACTCCCATTCTTCTTCGCCTAACATTCATGGTTCCCCAGAACCTGACCCACCTCATTTCGGGTACTATCAAAATTACCAATATGCCCATTACATGAAAAGGTCTGTCCCTAATGGAAGACCCATGATATATGAAGAACCAGAGAGACATGTGGCAACAATTGGACAATGGCCTGATCCTTCTTATGGCTATGGTTTCTACCCATATCCCGGTGGGGATTACCCTTATTACCCTCCTCCGGGTCCGTCGTCTTCTGCGTCGCCTCCTCCTCCTCCCGCTCCGCCCTCTCCCCCTCGCGTATCCACTTGGGATTTCCTCAACTTCTTCGACAACTTCGAGAACGGGTACCCGAGTTATCCCCCTCGGTTGGGGTCAAGCGCTAGCAGTCCCGATTCGAAGGAGGTGAGGGAGAGAGAGGGAATTCCCGAATTGGAGGACGAAATGGAGCAGGAAGCCGCGAGAGCGGCTCCGCCGAAGGAGAAGAAAAAGGTGGAAGTGGAAAAGGAGTCCGCTGGAGCGAGGGATTTCGGAGAAGGGCCTTCGAACACCAAAACTGTGCCGTTGCAGCAGGTGAGTAGCAGCGAGGGGAGTTCCAAGACGGTGAGGTTCCATGAGGGCAGCGATAACAGTTCCATTGAGAAAGAGATTAAGAGCAGTCCCGACACTGTTGTTTCCGAAGAGCGTGGTGCGAAGAAAGGGGTGAGTTTCGAGATTGATGAAGCGCCGGTTACGACTGTGGACGGTGAGTCTTCCGTTCTGAGTAGTGTAACTACTTTGTCTGCGCACGGTACCAGGGATCTGCGTGAGGTTATGGAGGAGATTCAGGATGAGTTTGTGACAGCGTCGAATTTTGGGAAAGAGGTTGCGTTGTTGCTTGAGGTTTGCAAACCGCCTTATCGGTCTAGGGTTGCTGCACTTAGAGGTATAAGCGTTTTGTCCTTTCTTGTTAAATGTTAAAAGACTTATGCCTCACCTTTATTGGATGCAGTTTTTTGTTTGTGTGTGGAACTTGTACATGGTGATGTGTGAGTGTTAGGATTTGGCACATTTTGCTTCTTTTGCTGAACTTGTGGACCGTTGAGGAAGGAAGGGTGACGTAGATTGGCTTATTTGCTCCTTTTGGGACTTTGGCTTTATAATTAGGGTTTTTGATTTAGGATTCTCTTCTAATTAAGTTAGAGCTAGAATAAGCTAGTTTTTTTTTTTGCTTTATCCTTTACATTTTGTTAGATTGTATTAGATTTAGTTTCTTTTTTTATTACAATTGCGTTTTGCTGGTCTAGATATAGATCCTCCTTATAAATCTAGAGCCTGTTGTGGCTTTTGATCAATGATGATTTCTAGAAAATAGCTGGGATGAATCCGACTCCGAGGACTAGAACACACAGTTGTCTGTATGGTTGTTCTTTTATACTTGTTGTTCCTCAAAAGGGAAGGGGTCTTCTTTCGTAAGGAACTAAGAAACATGTGAGAAACACCACAGCCTGTATACCAGCTGAGTGCATGTTTGGATTTCAGTTGGGAGAGTTCAAATTTACTTTTATTCTCAAAAGTAACAAATTATTTCTCCATTTTGTGCTTTGGCATTTACCAATGTGCATTGAAATTCGCATAAATATTTTCCCAACTTCAATTGAAACATAGCTAGAGTTGTTTTCTTGTCTTTTTGTTGTGTTTTTTTATTTTGGCTTTGGCAGCGTGCTTTTAACTTGCTAGAATAAGCTGAGTTATGCAATTCGAAGATCATTACGTTTACACTGGTTTGATTGTGTGATGATCTTTCTGTATTTGTGTAACAACATAATCTCAACAAAAGTTAGATAGCATTGAGAAAAAGGCAAGCTAAATACTTCATTAAATAGAAGCACGTTTATTGTAAAACAGTATAATTTACAACTTACTGTAATAAGTTTCTGTTGATTTGGTAAGCATGAGTTCCACAGGCAGAATATTTCTTATGCTGAATATTATTACTTTTATAAGATGTGTTTGTGGTTTCATCACAGTTTTCTTCTGTTCATTCTTTTTTTTCTGCACTGTTTCACCTTTTGTCTCCTCTCTAAAACAAATATAGTCAGTGTATAGACAGACTGCAGGCGATACCAGATTGTGTGGTCAACTGTTGACCAAGTTAAATATTGTTTTATTTATCTTTACTCTAGCTTCCTAGGCTTGTGCCTGAACAAAATGCTGATGCAGTTTGATTTAAAGTAAACTGAATCATTCAGATGATTTTTCTACTGCAAGCATGCATACATACATACATACATACATGTTTGCGTATTTGTGGGGATTTATTATTAAAATCTGTGTTTTTTTATTCTCCATATCTCATTTATGATGAGTTTACCTTGATCAACTAAATGTATTGTTATGTTACATGTTTTTTTGCAGTTATCTTTTCCAGAATTTTGCAGATGGTAGCACCTTCCAGGTTACCTTCAGAACCTCCATCTATACAATTTTCTTCTAGGGAAATAAAATTGGCACAAACATACTGTGGGGAACCTGGGAAAGACTTCAAGACAACTCCAGAAAATCTTTCATCCACATTGGAGAAACTTTACGCATGGGAGAAGAAATTGTATAAGGAAATTAAGGTATGTGTATGATTATTTTCAAATTACTCGATTTTAATGAATCGTGAAGTTAGAAATGTTGAGCTATTCATGGTTTGATATCCATCTAACTGATTTGCTATGACCTACTTGTTGAGGGCAAAGGCTTCTAAATTCCTTATGATATAGTTTCCTGTTTATACACCTTCATGTTGTTGGAAAGGATGGGATATAATTTGAAACTTCATTACTCAATAACATTTATTTTCAATGTCATGCATATTCAGCATCATATGCAATGATTAGTTATTTGTATTAATCAATAAATTGTAGATTATACCACATGTATTGATAAGTGGCTTTAGGTAATGTCATACTTTCTGTTGATTTCAAATTATGCTTATGAATTTTATATTTTTGCCCTGTTCTCAGGATGAAGAGAGGTTACGAGCCATTTATGAGAAACAGTTCAAGAGACTGAAAACATTGGATAATCTAGGAGCTGAATCTAGTAAAATTGATGCTACTAGAGCATCTATTAGGAAGTTGCAAACAAAAATCAATATTTGCATCAGAACTGCTGAAACTATAATGGGAAGAATACATAAATTGAGGGATAACGAATTGCATCCTCAACTTGCAGCATTGATTACTGGGTATCGAATTGCTTCACTTATTCATTATGCTAATATTTATCTTTCGTTGCTTATTTATTTCTGTTCACGCACATTTAAAATTTTTACAAGAAAATAGTGTCAAAAGGCTTTTTTGTTATTATTTCAATGTGTAATTTGTTTGGTCTCTCCTTCCCTTATAAAGATTAGGAAAACACGTCAGAGCCACTTTTTTAAGTTTTACATCATTTTTGGCCATGTTTTAATGTCTATGAATTATGACCATAGTTAATGATCTAACTGTTATAATTGTTTCCTCTTTGGTACAAATTAATTGAGTAGAACCCTGTGTTCTCCTCCTTAGATGCTGCAATTAACAGTTTTGTTCCCCACAGTTCAATTGGCTCAATGCAACTCCCTCATTCACCTAAGAATGGGAAATCCCTTATGGAATGTTTGAGTTTGCAATTTAAAAATCTTGCTGTCATTATTAATGCCCGTGGATGCAAGAGGCAAATAATTGATGGTGGCAAGGTACTTTATGTGCCAAATCAGACATTCCATTGAGGATTTTGTCTCAAGTTGTATAGAGGGATAGTGATTGATGAGAAATAGGCTTCTGTGATTATCTCTAATCACTGGTTAGTGGTTCAAGATGTGTTTACACCATCATTATTAGCATTATCCAATTTGGTTTTGAAATGGCTTAATCTATTATTTTTTTCAAGACGGTTGAATTGTTTTTCTTAAATTAGAAGTTATGGAGCTATTGATTTGATGAATAGCCTATTTGTCAGCAGATTCATAAGAATGTGGAAATTCATGCTCAAATGCCACCAAAAACAGTTCCAAGCTATCATGGAAAGTAAAAGTCAGTCCCTTAAGATTAACGTTGGTCTGCAAGGAGATGAAGGTCTGAAGGCCATTGTTGAACTCGAAAAGGAGCTATTGAATTGGTGCAGCCAGTTCAACATTTGGGTTAAGACTCAAAAATCTTACGTCAAGAATTTGAATGATTGGCTCATGAGATGCCTTCCTAATGAACCTGAAGAAACAGCTGATGGTATTGCCCCTTTTTCTCCAAGTCGGCTTGATGCTCCACCAGTTTTTATAATTTGCAATGATTGGCATCAAGCCATGACTAGAATTTCAGAAACGGGGGTGGCAGAATCTATGCATGAATTTGCTCTAAAACTACATGAGTTATGGGAACGGCAAGATGAGGCGCAACGCCAGAGAATCAAGGCAGAGTATCTCAGAAAGGACTTCGAGAAACAGCTTAGAACTTTGCGCTCAGAAATGGGAGGCTCAGATCATGATACAGTTTCAGGAAAGACTGCATTGTCGAAGTTCACTTCTGATAGCGGTGTTTCATCACTAGATGATCTAAAAGTGGATTTAGATTCTATGAAGAAAAAGTTGCATGAAGAGAGGTTCAGGCAAAAAGAAGCCATCAAACTTGTTCGTGATGCAGCTAATAATAGTTTACAGGCTGGTTTGATTCCCATTTTTAAGACATTAGAGAGTTTCACTTCAGAGGTGGTGAGAGCTCATGAACAAGTCAGGCTTTAAAATGCTGCTGGGGATTCCTAGAGACTCCAGCTATTTTGTTTCTTTTGACGTCACAATATTTACTAGTATGAATTGATTGGGGGAGTTTAGGGGTTGTACTTGGAAGATTTAGAACTAACCCACCAGTTTTGCAGCTATAGTTAGTCTTATTCTGTAGAAAAGCGTTTGCTTGAAATATGTTTCAGCAATGAAGGGTTTGGGTATCCAGTAACACCCAATCTACAGTTAGGGGAAATATTGTACAGAAAAAAAATTCGTTTATTGATTGATTGGTTGTAACTTGTAGTAGCTGGACTGTATATGTTCCATATGCCTAGGAAGGAGTAGGATCTTATCAGAGGAAGCAGGGAAATTTTGTACAAGATTCAGGAATGATCTGGTGAATTAAAACATAAGTTCCAGCCTGCAGTTTTGATTCCTTCCTTCTGTGATGGAAGAGTTGATTGTGTGCTGAGTATGAAAGCAATGTTCACTAGTCCAATGGAGGAATCTGGAATTTTTGTTTCTGAAGCAACGGGAGACACTGATAGAATGGAGTTCACAGTCAAGGGAGTGTTGTAAATACAGTATACAACCGTGTCAACTGCCAAACCAACAATGAATTATTACCCTAAACCCCTACATAGAACTGAAATAGAATGGAATGCAGACGAATTGAAAGGAAAAAAAAAATTAACTTATTTGGATGTCAAAAAATGGATCGGAAGGAGATTATAAATTGTGGAATTCATATTTTATTATATTTTTTTACTTATTTATTTTATTCACCTTCTTATTTTCTTATCAAAAGGACCGGAAGTAAATTACTTCTTTTTTTTGGAAGTTTTGTTAGGTAAGCTAAAACTGACTGACCGGTGAGTTTTGATACTCACATGCAACCATGGATTTTGACGGGTGATCTTCTTTTTCCCCGACGTTGTTGAGAGAACCTGGTAAGGCTTGGGTTGGACCCGGTAAATGTTCATTTTATTTTTAAATTTCAATTAAGAAGATTAGTTGAAAATGCCACGGTTTATTTTTCACCATCTTTTTTACCATTATACATAGGTGCGAGTATTTATTTTTAACTTTCGAACAAAATTTCACTAACTGTTCTTTTCAGTTTTTTTTTTTTTTTGCTTTTCTTACTAATTATGTTTTTTTCTATTTGCAAAATTGAACATACTATTTAAGGAACTTGAACTCTGCTCCGTTCAAATGAATGATTTCTTGAATTTTTTTTCATGATTTAAAAAAATTAATTCACTAACTTGCTGAAATTTTTTTAATACAAGGTGGTTTGTGAATTGTTATTTCAAAAATCAATGACATTAATTTGTGATTAGATAACAACATATAAAATGTTACTCTATTTTAAATAATAGCATATATAACATATTTGTGAATTAGTTAACTGTGTTATCGCAATATATGTGATCATAGTGCAGCGAATTAAAATTTTAACTTTTTATTTTTAAAAATATATATTTATTTTCCGTCAAAATCTTAAAATATATCTTATTATATATCCCAGTTTAAAATAGATAACATGTTAATTTTAAAAAAAATTATCAATGAATAAATTTCCAGCTAATATATACTCTTTCTAGTCCCTTTTATATATATATTAACCTGAAAATCTAATCATAGTCATATTTAATCAGATTTATAGGCTTAATGTTTTTCTTGGTAAACAAATATAAGGAAAAGAAAGAGAAAAACAACAACAACAAAAAAAGTTACAACAATTTGAATTGGACCCCAACAGAATGAGGTAGAAGAGCTCTCACTAAATCCTTGATGGAGAATTATGAACTTAAAAAATTATCAAAATGATTTCTGTAGATCTATCCTCACAAACAAACTTCAATAGTTTAAGCAAGTAATAGGGTCTTCCTCATGGTCTCAAAGGTATGCATGGATTCACCTCCAATACAATATGATCGTTCAGATTTTGCAAACCAAACTGTGTTCACCTCTGCATGTCATTTTCAGAGTGAAACTTGACGGTGGTGCAGTTGCATCCACCGTATGCATGCAACGTTAATATATTTCTTAACTTATAATTATACGAAAGTAATCAATTTTCATGGCCCACGTTATGTGCAGTGGGATAAAAACTTCATATCAAGTTTAAGTTTGGTTTAGAATTTTATATTAGAAAGATGATGTGATTTAAAGAGATGATATGATTGAAAATGACAACACAATCTTTATTGTGTTATCTTTAAATAAATATCCAATCATTTATAAATATTATTAAACAACAAAACTAAAAAAAATTGTAAAAAAATTAAGAACGTCGATGTGACAAGAGTGGACAAATGAGATTGAGCCACGTAAGAAAAAGTGTGCCAGCGTGGCCAGAGTATTGAGCATGGAGCCAACACCAAAATTACAAATTTTTCTTGTAAAAAAAAAAACCCTGCACTCGTTTTTTGGGTTCCGTTGCTGTTCCTACAAAACCCTCTTGTATGCTGAAAACCTCACCAAACTTTTGGAGTTTCTTCTTCTTCTTCAGAGGAAACAACAATGGCGGTGAAACTTACGATTTGTTCGTTCCTGTTCGTGTTCTCTCTTCTTCTCTCACTTCCTTCGCAAATCTCTGCTCTCGAATCGGAGGCTCAAGAGTTCGTTCTCACTTTGGATCACTCTAACTTTTCCGACACTGTCAAGAACCATGATCTCATCGTCGTCATGTTCTACTCACCAGGGTATGTTCCGATTCTGCTTTCCGATCACTTCTACTTCAATATTTTATTAAATATTATCGACATAAAAAACTTTCATAATTTTTCAGAAAAAAGAAAACTATGCACTAAAATCATTTTAATGTTGATGGAAATTTCTAGTGCTGTTATTCAAGAGAAAGATCTTGGTTTTTTTTTTTTTTTTTATTCTTCAATTTATTTTCTTTTAATATTTTTAAATATATATATATATATATATATATATATATATATATATATATATATTTTAGAATTTTTTATATTTTTTCACTTTTTTTAGGGTAGTTGTATTTATTAAAACAATTAAATTGCGTGACCCAAAGATAATGATAAAAATAACGTTACTAGGACATATTGAATGTCACTCAAGTATAATATTAGAGAAAAAAATTAATTATTTTGAAACTCTAGTGAATCTCAACATTATATTTGATTTACTTGACCTACGTAAATCAAACAAATGTAATACATTTAAGGCTTCAAAATCCTTAAAATGCCATCTTTTTTATGTTAGGTATTGCATCTTTTAGATTTGTAATCCTTATTATTAACCATAATTAAATTAGTGCTGAAAATAAATAAAGACATGAATTGAAATCAATAAAGTTAAAAAAAAAATCAACTTATTTTAGGTGCATAATATTTATTATTTTACATAAATAAGATAATGTGGCATAATTTATTATAATATATTATGATTTTTTTTTTAGTTTTGTTAAATAACCTTTTTTTTTTAACAAAATGTCATTTAAATAATTTAATCACATATAATTTTTATTTTATATTACATAACAGTGACACAATAACGGCATTATGTAGTGACACAGGCCCTTTTTGCCTTTGTGTCTATATTAAAAAAATCATAAAAATTGACTAATATATTAAAAAAAATTTATAATTTTAAAAAATAATTAAATTAATAATTAGAATTTATAATTAAAAAATATTTATAAAAATGGATATTAAAATATTAAACATAAAATTATAATTTAATATAAAAATATTAAAAAAAATAGAAAATTAATAATATTATATGAAGTGTAAAATGGAAAGGAAGTAAAAAAAAAACAGTTGCATAATTCAATTTCTTTTATTTATAGTATAGATAAATAATGTTTTTTATATAAGTTTAATTATAAAATGATATACAAATAAATTATATAAGTGAATTCTATGTAATTATTTTATTTATATAATATAATATAATATAATAATATTCTATTAATTGAATTCTGTATCTGGATAATGTAATTATTTTAACCTAAAAATATCTTTGATGCCTTAATTATTTCAATTAATATTATTCATGTATTAAATTAACTATAATTAATAGTAAAGAACAATTAAAAATTGTTTAAAAATAAGATTTTTTTTTAAGAGAATAAAACCAAAAATCTGTGATCGATTTAAAACATGTTTAAATACTCTTTGAAGAGATGAAAAAACATGACTGTTGAAATGCATTTTGAAGGCAGGGACGTTACTATTATGTTCAAGAAAAATCAGTAACATCAGGTTGCTGCAAATACTTGGACTTTTTTAGTACATTTTAATGTAATACATGCACTGCATGTTTTGAATGGGTAAGTACTAGATTTGCATTTTAAATCATTTGGTCGAATTGTTTGTTCCAGCGAGGAGATTTGCTGCATTTTGTTTAGGTTCAAATAGATTAAATTGAAACCGATTCGATTTTTATATGATTTTTCTTTTTCATTTTTAGGTGTGAGCGCAGTAAAAAACTTGCTCCGGAGGTAATTTTATTCACCTTTAGTTTTGGGTTTCCCTTTGATGGTAAGATTATGCAAATGCTGATTTGTAGTATATTTGTCTCTGCAGTATGAAAAAGCTGCTTCTATCTTGAGTAGTCATGATCCTCCGGTTATATTGGCTAAAATTGACGCCGATGATGAGAACAACAAATACATTGCTGCAGAATTTGAAGTTAAGGTTTACCCAACAATTAGGATTCTTAGAAATGGGGGAAAGAATGTTCAAGATTACAAAGGTCCCCGCGTAGCAGATAGAATCGCTGATTATTTGAAGAAACAAAGTGGTCCCGCTTCAACTGAAATTAAATCTGTTGATGATGCTACCGCTTTTATTGAAGATAAAGTTGCTATTGTAAGTGACCAACCAATTTTTGCTTTATTTTAAGTCACGGTGATCTGGAATCATGTTCTCCTATGTGTTCAGGTTGGAGTATTTCCGAAATTTTCTGGGGAGGAGTTCTATAACTTCACTGTGTTAGCAGAGAAGTTGCGTGATGACTATGAGTTTGGTCACACTCTGAGTGCCAAACACCTTCCAAGAGGAGAA
Source organism: Sphenostylis stenocarpa (assembly GCA_963425845.1). Classification (NCBI taxonomy): domain Eukaryota; kingdom Viridiplantae; phylum Streptophyta; class Magnoliopsida; order Fabales; family Fabaceae; genus Sphenostylis; species Sphenostylis stenocarpa. Next base: position 12,776,267 of record OY731406.1, read on the forward strand.
TCATCAGTTGCTGGGCCCATAGTTAGGTTATTCAAGCCATTTGACGAACTTTTTGTTGACTTTCAGGTAGTGTTTGATTTTTGTGGACTGATTGTTCAATCTTATTTTGTGTTTTTTTAATCTTATTTTGGTCGCGTGCAACTGTCTCATGCTTGCAGGATTTTCATGTGGACGCTCTAGAGAAGTTTGTTGAACAATCTAGTCAGCCTGTTGTGACTATCTTTAACAATGATTTGAGAAATCATCCTTTTATTACCAAGTTCTTCAGTAGTCCCAATACAAAGGTAATAAGATATCCAAGTCAATCGTATTTTTGATCAATAATCATACTAGTTGTTGATGTGTTTCATCTTTGTCAAGTCCCACCATGTTCCCATTAATGCACTTTATAGCGGAGCAGGATGACCTGGCCGCAATTGGATTCAAATAGTAGAGTAATTCTCAATAGCTGTAATTGCAGCCCCTACAGCGGCTTTTTGTGTGCTATAGCTGTGCCGCTAGGACACAACACTTTAAAAAATTATTTTTACTCCTAGAATGTTGTCTAGGGGTTATTTTGGATGAAATTTTGATTTCTCCCTCATTTTCTAATGCATTGTTTTGTAGTAACATAATAGGACTAGTTTTTCCCTTGACTATATTTGACAAAATTTGTCCATCTGTTTATCATGAATTTCTATCATATTGTTTCTTTTTTGTTTCTTAGTATTTCTATATACGGTATAAATTGTTTAGTTTGTCTTATATATATATATATATATATATATATATATAATATAATATAATATAATAATTAAAATAGTAGTCATCCTACTTCCTGCTGTTGCGTTTTTGCAGCTGGCTTCTGCGCATCTCTATCTGAGATTGATAACTATGAGCCCCACCATTCTGAATTGGCTTGCTTTCACGCCATTTTATGTTCCAAATAATTATTATTTCCTTTGGTTGGGTTTTCTCCCCATCATAACCTGTGTTCAAGAAACCTCAATCGAAGTTTTAATATTGGTAGGTAATGTTGTTTATCAACTTCACTGCCGAAGGTGCTGAAACTTTCGCATCAAAATTCCAAGAAACTGCCGAGCAATACAGACAACCAGGTGTAAGCTTTCTGTTGGGAGATGTCAGCTTTATTAAAGATTCTTTACAGGTTTGTATCAAAATAGGTTAAACATTCAGTTTAGCGTAAGAGAACAATTAAACATGAGGGCACTGATCTGGCATCGTTCTTTGACGAAAAAATCGAGTTTATCAAGCTTTTCACTTAAAAAAGTCAGTATTGGCGGGATGTGTCCAACAATCTATACTCATTCCTTTTTATATTTAGATTTTAAAATATTAATATTCTTTTTTTATAAAATTATTTTTTATATTTTATTACTTTTACTTTTTTTTAATATTTTTTTATTAATTAATTTATTATATTAATTTTTTTATATGTTAATTTTTCTTTTATTAAATATTTTATATAAATCTTAATAATAACTAATATTATTTTATTTATAATTTATTTTTATTAAATTTTATTTATCATATTTTTAAATCTTATTATTTTTATTATGATATATCAAATTTTATTTTAATAAAATAATTATATTTTAAAGAATTAATAATTTAAACTTTTATTACTTTAAATTAATTAAATAAAAATTAATTTTGTTAAGTATTTTCTTATAATTATATATTTTATTTTTTTGAAAGACAATAAAAAAGAATTAACTTTTATATATATAATTAAATGTTTTATTATAGTATTATAATAATATTAATAATATAAGTATTTTACATCGGTGTAGAAGTATGATTAAATATACATATTTTAATATATATATATATATATATATATATATAATAAATTAAAAATATATTTAATTAATAATAATTATAAATTATAAAATTATAAATATTTATTTATGTATATAAAATATATTAAAAAAATATTAAAATTAATTTATTATAAGTATAATTATTTTTTAAAAATAATCTAGATTAGAGAAGTAACGAGAACTTAATTTCTAACTTCTAACTTTAAACGTAAAAAATTCGAAGGATTTGGGAAGGCAAAATCGGTCCCTCATTTCCTATTGTCATGCTAGTTTAGTGGGCATTAAATCAAGGTATTTTAAATCAAAATACTCTAGGTGTAACGTTCTGTAGTTGTTCTCTGCTTAATGTCAATATTTTACATTTTGTATGGCTTGTCTTCACAGTATTTTGGAGTGAAGGAAGATCAAGTACCTCTAATTTTGGTACAACATATTGATCGGAAGAAATTTCTCAAACCCAATTTGGAAGCTGATCACATTTTAACTTGGTTCAAGGCATACAAGGTTATTCTTATTTCTCTTGGTAGATTTTGCTTTAGCCTGATTTAATCTGCTATCTTATTTGTAGTAGTGGTTAACTCTTTAATTTAAAATTATCTTATTCAGGCTGTTACTTGTCTTGAAATTTTTTATCATTTTCATTTTGAACATTTCAGGATGGAAATATTGCACCTTATTTTAAGTCTGAACCTATTCCTGAAGTTAACGACGAACCTGTTAAAGTGGTAGTTGGGAAAAGCTTCCAGGACATAGTTTTCAACTCTGGGAAGAATGGTATACTTTATTTTTATTACCGTTTCTATTTGATTTTATTCCACGGATTATGAGATAGATTTTGGCATTCACTGTGCTCTAATAAAAAAAATCACGTTTCTAATGTTCTTTGCGGTGTGAAAGAGTATTATTACAGTCCAATTTAGATGATTAGATAATGTATCTGTCGACTTTTGTAATATCAACCTTCACATGGAGCTGATACATACGATTTTACCACATTTCTGGGACCTAATGATATTCTCTTTGTAAATGTTTAATGCTGTAAACCAGTTACTATTATCATTGGTTGTAAATTATAAAGGAACAGACTTAATTTTTTTAATCAGAAGAATTGTTAAACATCAAAGGAAGCTCTCTTCTATTATGAAATTAAAAGAAAGTTTTACAAAAATTGATCAAATTATTTTATGAAAAACTAAAATGGTATGTTAGAAATACAGAATGGGGCATCAAAGTATAATTGATATCAAAGACAAAATCATCACAATTTTATTTTTGAAAGGTGTCTCATTGACTTAAAGTAAAGAGTGTTTATAAAATAGTATTGATTCCAAAATAATCAGAAGTATTGGTAAGAGAGGTGGGACTTATAAACATACCAAAATAATAACTTGTTAGAAATTGAGTTTTTTCTATAAAATACTTTATGTAACTTCTGATTACTTTTTGGTTTGGTGAAAATCCTTATTTTAAGGAAGAGTAGGTTGTATGGTCAAATATTAGGTAGAAAGGTGTGGTAGTCCTTATTTTGTGGAGATTTACATATCTCTTTATGTATGCAGAAAGAAAACCTTTATGGTATCAATGAACAAAGCAATTTTCTTCCCTTTTGTTCACTGCTGAGCTCTGTATCACTCTCTGTTCTTCTTTATTTCTGGTTTTATACTACTTTGCTATTTTTTCTGATTTTACAACGTGGTATCAAGAGCCCTTTGATTTTAAGGGCCTGTGAGGGAGTGAAGTTGGTATTTTCTTAGGGTACTCTAGTAACTCCAAAGGTTATAGGATATACAATCCTTTGACAAAGAAGATTCTCATTGGTAGAAATGTAAAGTTTGATGAATTTTCTAGATGGAATTGGGAGAAATGTAAGGTAGAAGCCTTAAGTAAAAAACAGCTTGGAGTAGACACTCTCCAAGAACAATATTCAGAGATGGAAGAAAAAGATTTAGATGATGATGAAGATTTTCCAGTTAGAGACACTAAAACTCTTGCTGAAATTTATGAAAGGTGTAACATTGCTGCACTAGAACCTAAAGAATATGATGAAGCAGTTGAAATGGATGGGTGGAGATGTGCTATGCAGGAGGAGATGAATATGATTGAAAAAAACAAAACTTGGCAACTTGTAGACAAGCCTACTAAACACAAAGTTATTGGTCTTAAGTGGGTTTATAGAACCAAATTGAATCCTGATGGTTCTATAAACAAACTAAAGGCTAGACTAGTTGTTAAAGGCTATCATCAACAACATGGTGTTGATTTCTCAGATACATTTGCTCCGGTGGCAAGACATGATACAATTAGGTTACTAGTTGCATTGGCAGCAAAAATGGGTTGGAAAATTTATCACTTTGATGTGAAATCAGCCTTTTTAAATGGTTTACTTGAAGAGGATATCTTTGTTGAACAACCTAAAGGCTTTGTTGTTCTAGGGAGTGAAAACAAAGTCTACAAACTTCAAAAAGCTCTTTATGGATTAAAGCAGGCTCCTAGGGCCTGGTATAGTAGAATTGATAGTTATCTTCTGCATACGAGGTTTAAACGGAGTGAAAATGAAGCTACTTTGTATGTGAAAAGGTCAAGCAATGAAGTACAGCTCATTGTTTCCTTATATGTTGATGATTTGCTAGTTATTGACAATAATTCAGATTCCTTGAGCAGCTTTAAGCATGATATGGCAACTGAATTTGAAATGACTGACTTGGGAGAAATGAATTATTTTCTTGGAATGGAGATTCACCAATGTGATGTTGGAATCTTCATTACACAAAGAAAATATGCTTTGGAAATATTGAAGAAGTTTTCTATGCAGAATTGTAAACCTGTAAACACACCCCTTGTTGTAAATGAAAAGTTGTCACTTGATGATGCTGGCAGCAAAGTAGATACTAGTACTTATAGAAGCTTAATTGGAAGTTTATTGTATCTTACAGCTACTAGACCAGACTTAATGTTTGCTGCAAGTTTGTTGTCCAGATTTATGCATTCTCCTAGTCAAGCTCATTACTGTGCAGCAAAACGAGTATTAAGATATATAAGAGGGACAACTGATTATGGTCTATGTTTTTCAAAGGATGAAAGTGGTGATCTTCAAGGATATGTAGGTAGTGACTGGGCAGGAAGTTTAGATGATGCTAAAAGTACATCAGGTTATGTTTTCTCATTTGGTAGTGGAGTTTCTCTTGGAATTCAAAGAAACAAGATGTGGTGGCTCAATCCACAGCTGAAGCTGAATATATTTCAATTGCAGCGGCTGCTAATCAAGCCATTTGGCTTAGAAAATTTTTGCATGATTTGAGGGAACTGAATGATGAAACTACTGTCATATTGGTTGATAACAAGTCAGTCATTGCAATTGCAAAGAATCCTGTCCAGCATGGTAGAACAAAGCACATCAAGGTGAAATATCATGCCATTAGAGAAGCAGAGAAATCAAAGGAAATCAGCGTAGAGCATTGTAGTTCAGAGAATCAGATTGCTGATATTATGACCAAAGCATTTTCCAAGAACAAGTTTGAATTTCTAAGATCAAAGCTTGGAGTATTCAAGAAAAATCTCAAGGAGGAGTGTTAGAAATTGAGTTTTTTCTATAAAATACTTTATGTAACTTCTGATTGCTTTTTGGTTTGGTGAAAATCCTTATTTTAAGGAAGAGTAGGTTGTATGGTCAAATATTAGGTAGAAAGGTGTGGTAGTCCTTATTTTGTGGAGATTTACATATCTCTTTATGTATGCAGAAAAAAAACCTTTATGGTATCAATGAACAAAGGAGTTTTCTTCCCTTTTGTTCACTGCTGAGCTCTGTATCACTCTGTTCTTCTTTGTTTCTAATTTTATACTACTTTGCTATTTTTTCTGATTTTACAACATAACTAAACTTTTATTTTATTTTGGAAGCATGTCATTGTGATAATCTTATGTATCTTTGATTATGTATATAGCAGAAATAATTATACGTGTAACATGTTCTTTTGATAACATTATGTATTTGTGATTGTATATGGCAGTACTTATACACCAAATAGAATCTCTCACAAAATCACTTTGCCTATATCATTCCAATAATATAGCTGCTAACACAAACTTCTTGCAGTTCTGCTGGAGTTTTATTCTCCCTGGTGTCCTTACTGCACAGAGTTGGATCCAACAATGGAGGAAGTTGCTGTTTCATATCAAAGTGATGCTGATGTTATTATTGCAAAAATGGTAAGAAAGATGTCTTGCTTCCAGCTTTAATTATTAATTGTTTCAATCTATATGGTGGAGGTAGCTTTGTCCTCCGACTGAAAACTGTGTGCTACAGAAGCTGGGAGTGTATTTGTAGACTTTAAGAAATAAATTATTATGAAAGATAACCCATCTTAAGCTGTTTTTTCTAAGTTATATTCTGCATGTTGTTTGTCACTTTCCAGGATGGAATTGCCAACGATAACCCAAGTGATTCCTTTGAAGCCACACGTTATCCAACTATTTACTTCAGGTCAGCAAGTGGAAAGATATCAAAATACGATGGCAATAAGACCAAGGAAGACTTCATAGAATTCATTGAAAAGAATAGGGAGAAACCTGTTCATCAAGAACAAGAAAAGGGTGAGAAAGAAAATGTAAAAGATGAGCTTTGAAAGGTATGTCTGTAGATCATTAGACGTTGATATTCTTTGGAATGCTATAAAATTTCTTCCAAACTTTGGTATGCACATTTTGATTTAGTCTCTCCTTTGCAGGAAAGTAGTTGTTCTTCTTGAGAAATATTAACACAGTGTGTTCCACTCTATCTTCCTTTGCTCGGCTTTTGTGTTTTCGGTTTCCCCTATGCATAATGTACGTATGTATGTTTTACTGAAGAAAATTATGTGTGTTTTCGGCTATAGTCGAATTGTGTGTTGTTGTACAAGTTCTGGCTGGGACCCGAGTTAAATTATGGGATATTTCTATGTTTCCAGAATCTCTAGTCTCTAAATATCTTATGATTCTTGATCTTCCAGTCATTTATAAGAGAGAAAAATATGTTTCTTTATCTTTAAAATTTTCAAATTTGATTTTTTTTTTAAATATCATGTTTTTGTTCTTTTAATTTGAAAATTCATAAGTCTTCAACCGAAATGATTTCGAAAATCCATTGTTTACTTACATTGTGTACAATAAATATGTTTCATGGTAGCTTGGCACAAAATTTCTTTTTGAAGGAAATGACTTTAACAACAGCCATGTTACAGAAGAAATCTTAAAAAGTGTATTACTGATGATATAGGGGTTTGAAAATATGCTAACTGTGGTATAAAAGAGCAAGCAAGAGAGTGGAAGAAAGTTTTACTTTGATTAAATTACATTATTCCATTGTTTTAATGCGGATTCAAATATTTTTTTTCTTATAAAAGTTTTAACTTTCAATTTAACTTTTCTAATTATTTTTATACTTTTTTATTCTTTTTAATTTTAAAATGCCATTCTTTATCTTTAAAAAGCTACTTCAAATATCCTGTATCATTCTATAATACTTATCTAAACCACTGTAAGAAAATAAAAACAGTGTAATATAAAATTGAATTGGACTAAAAGCAAATAATTTTTCTAAGGAAACTAAAACTGATTTTTTTTATAGAAATAATTGAATTATATTTAATCCTTTTTAATCTGTTATCTAAATTTATTGGTTGTATTATCCATTTGTTAATGTTTTTCTCCATAAGATGTTTGCTCCTCCGTCAGTCTTACGATAAATGATTTATATTATGATGTTTTTATAATATAAGTAATTTTGAAATTATAAATTGCATTATAATCAAAATTTTAGATAAAGTAAATATTTTTTATTTATGATAAACAATTTATACTATGATAATAAAAGGTTATGGTAACTCATTATATATATATATATATATATATATATATATATATATATATATATTTTTTTTTTTTTTTTTAAAGATTAATTTTTTTTATAATCATAATATCAATACAAATTATTCACTGCATAAATTAATGACTAAGATCCTCTGGTACAATCAAAGTGAATATATTATTATTTTTTTCAATATGGTTTTATTCACTAAGACTAATTTAAAATATAGTTAGTATTTACTTTGTGTATTATACAAAAACAATTTTGTTTAAATAGTTAAAACTATATATTCAATTTTAAAATCTAATAATAGTTATGTTTAAATATAAAAATCATAAAAACAACAAATAAGTAAAAAATTGTAGCATGAAATTATTTAAAATTTAATAATTCAAATAAAATGTGGTTGAATTTAATTTATAAGCATGATAAGAAAGATAGCTTAAAAAGATAAATATTAAAAAAAAGTAAAAAAGTAATAAATAAATAATAAGTAATTGAAGATGACTAAAAAGGAAAGATTTGAATTAGTTGAGAGTACTAGCATTTACAAATTTCAACATTTCTTTCCTTCTTTTGCTTAGTCAACCACTTAATCTTGTATTAACACCGAAAACAAAATCAAGCAGAAGAGTCAAAATATGTTGTCAACAATAAAATCTTTTCCTTACCATCATCCAATGATTCAAATCCATCGGATTTGTTGACCCACAAATGTGTAACATACACCGCATTACACGGGATTATGTTCACCCAAAGCATTTATGAATTATTCTTAATTAAAGTCCCATTTATTTATTCAGTACCCGTTTCATCAGGGATGCTGAAGGAAAGAAAAGAAAATCCCATTAAAAACCAAAACTTATTAATAAAATTTGTAAAAAATGTTGTGTGACAAGAATCGTCGAATCAGATTTCGCCACGTCAGAAAGAGTGCCAACGTGGGGACACGAGATTCGCTGTCACTACTCAAAGTCCAAAATATCTTAGAAACATAGCGCACGTGTCAACCTGTGTTTTTTCCGGGTCTGTTTCTAACTCCTACAAAAACCCCTCTCGTGACTGTCTCCGAATCCCAATTTCTTACACACAGCTTCTTCTTCTGAGGAACAATGGCGCGTAGGGTTTCGATTTCTTCATTCTTCTTCGTCTTCGCACTTTCTCTTCTCACGGCACAGATCTCTGCTGAGGAGGCATCCGAGACTAAGGAGTTCGTGCTCACGTTGGATCACTCCAACTTTCACGAGACTATCAGCAAGCACGATTTCATCGTTGTTGAGTTCTACGCTCCATGGTATGCTTCGATTCGGTCGTTTAAATTGCTTGTTTTTAATTTTCTGTTTGATGTTTACTCGGTCAGATCTGTTACATTTGCTTTGACTTTGTTCCACATCTCTCTTTTGTTACTTTCCTGTTGTGATTTTGTGTCTGTATTAATGTCCACATTTTAATCTTTTTTTTATTTATTTAATTCTGTGCTTTCATTTGAACTGGTAGTGCTTGATTTTCATGTTGAATCGATTGTTTAGAATCGGTTTCATTGAGATCGATTGCTATCGATAATAGTGCATTGCGGTTTTAACGTGATTTTTTTTTTCCTTTGTAGGTGTGGCCACTGTAAGAAGCTTGCTCCCGAGGTAATTTTGACCACCTTTAATTTTGGGGGTTTCTTTTGAATTTTTATGGTAGGATTATGCGAATGATTGTTGTGTGAATGGTTGTTTCTGTAGTATGAGAAAGCTGCTTCTATCTTGAGCAGTCTTAATCCTCCGGTTGTTTTGGCTAAAGTCGACGCCAATGAAGAGAAGAACAGAGAACTTGCATCGGAATATGATGTTAAGGGATACCCAACAATTAAGATTGTGAGAAATGGGGGGAAAATTGTTCAGGAATACAAAGGTCCCCGTGAAGCAGATGGCATCGTTGACTATTTGAAGAAACAGAGTGGTCCTGCTTCAACTGAAATTAAATCTGCTGATGAAGCTACTGCTTTTATCGGTGAAAATAAAGTTGTTGTTGTAAGTGACCAAGTGATTCATTTTTCTTTATTTTAACTCACATTGGCCTGTAATAATATATTCCAATTTTTTCAGGTTGGAGTTTTCCCGAAATTTTTTGGGGAGGAGTTTAATAACTTTACTGCCATAGCAGAGAAGTTGCGTGCTGACTATGACTTTGGTCACACTCTGAATGCCAAACACCTTCCAAGAGGTGAATCATCAATCGCTGGCCCTGTTGTTAGGTTATTCAAGCCTTTCGATGAACTTGTTGTTGACTCCAAGGTAGTGTTGATTTATGCGGATTAATTTTGCAATCTCATTTGATGATTTAATCTTATTTTGGCTGTGTACAAAATTGCCTTGTGCTTGTAGGATTTCAATGTGGATACAATAGAGAAATTTGTCGAGGAATCTAGTACCCCTGTCGTTACTATCTTTAACAACGATCCTAGCAATCACCCTTTTGTTGTGAAATTCTTCGGCAGCCCCAATGCAAAGGTAATGAGCTATTTAAGTCAATTTTGTTCTTCCAGTATTAAACTGGAGAATTCCTTACTAATCACGCTTTTGCAGCTGTATTTTATATTTGTTAATTTTTACAGCCTGTGTTTTATCTTAGTTAAACACCTCCATGTTGTAAATAATTGCTATCCCTGAGAAGCAGGGCATGGATTGAAATAGCGGTTTTCAATTGTAGCAATTGGGCTACTAGCGGCTTTTTGCCTTCAGTGATTTTTACATTTTGGTATTTATATGCAATGTATTGTATAAATTAAATTTTTTTTAGTTTGTACTATACTAATATTTAAAATAGCAGCCATTCCGCCATCCATTATTTTAGGAGCTGACAGCTATTTGAGATTGTTAAATATTAGCTCACTTTCTTTTAGTGTCCTCCTCATCTACTAATATTAAAATTTTTTTTTTAATATTCATAGGCAATGTTGTTCATCAACTTCACTGCTGTAAATGCTGACTCTTTCAAATCAAAGTATCGTGAAGCTGCTGAGCAATATAAACAACAGGGTGTGAGCTTTCTGGTTGGAGATGTTGAGTCTAGTCAAGGAGCTTTCCAGGTTTGTATCAAGATACGTATCATTCTGTAGCTGTCTGTTGTTTGCTTAATATCAAAATTTGATGTTGAGCATGGCTTGTCTTGACAGTATTTTGGACTGAAGGAAGAACAAGTGCCTTTAATTATCATTCAACATAATGACGGGAAGAAGTTTTTTAAACCCAAGTTGGAAGCCGATGACATTCCAACATGGTTGAAGGCATACAAGGTTATTCTTATTTCTATTAGTTCATTATTTAAGCCTTGGTTTATTATTCTAATGGTTAGGATATATTAATTTACTCTTTAATTTTAAATTATGGAATTGTGACTGCTATTTGTCTTGGATAATTACAAATTTTAACATTTTCCTTCTAAATATGTCAGGACGGTAATATTGCACCATATGTGAAATCTGAACCTATTCCTGAAACTAACGATGAACCAGTTAAAGTGGTAGTTGGGGAAAGTCTGGACGATATTGTTTTCAAGTCTGGGAAGAATGGTATACTTATTTCCTTTTCTAGTTTGGTTTTATTCCAATGATTATCAAATAGAGTTTGGCATACACTGTATTTTCAAGAATATCACGTTTCTAATGTTCCTTGTTTGTGAAAGAGCGTTACAGACTAATTAAGATGATTGGATAACGAATACATCTAGAGTTTTTGTAAAATCAACCTTTAGGTGAAGATGATAGATATGGTTTTATACTTTTACCACATTTAATGTGCTGAATCTGTTTGTATAATCTCTTGTTGCAAACTATGAAGGAAAGAGACTGATATTTTCCTTTTGAGAAGTTGTGTTAAACATTTGACGTAGGCCTCTAAGTTTATGAAATTAAAAGAATAACAAAAAGTTGATCAATTTAAAGACCTTATATTTTAGCAAAATATAATGTCTCATTATAGTGGTCAATTCTCTCCTTGTGTTAGCTTGTAATCATACTATTTTATAGGAATTGAACCTATCTTGATTGATAATAGTAGTTGGTTGATTGTGAACATAATTGCGGAGAGTTTTGCATATTATATTTATGTTTCGTGTACAAAATTAAGCTGACGATGCTAATATGATTGAAGTCTTCATTTTGTTCAGGATACTATTTATCTTTGATTATATGTGGTAGTAGTAGTAATTATGTCCACAGTAGAATCTTCCATGCATCGCTTGTGTTAATTCGTGGTTTCCCTTCATCAGTCCATTATAACAGCTAACACAAACACCTTGCAGTTCTGCTGGAGTTTTACGCTCCATGGTGTGGTCATTGCAAACAGTTGGCTCCAATATTGGAGGAAGTTGCTATCTCATATCAAAGTGATGCCGATGTTATCATTGCCAAACTGGTATGAAATGTATTCAGCTTTTAGCTTTGATTACTATCATGGTATATCCGTTTCAATCAATGCTGGAACTGGCTTTGACAGATGAATTGAAAGCGGTGAATAAAAGCTTGGAGCATATTTTTGCAGAGTTTCATGAAATGCATTTTAATTACCGTCCTGTCCTATGTTCTTTTACTTACATTCTGCATGTCGTTTGCCATTTTCCAGGATGCAACTGCCAACGATATCCCAAGTGATACCTTTGATGTCCAAGGTTATCCGACCCTGTACTTCAGGTCATCTAGTGGAACTCTATCACAGTACGACGGTGGTAGGACCAAGGAAGACATCATAGAATTCATTGAAAAGAACCGCGACAAACCTGCCAAGAAAGAACAAGGAACAGCTAAGCCTGCTCACCAAGAACCAGTAAAAGTTGAGCAAGAAAAAGGAAAAGATGAGCTTTGAAAGGTGAGTGTGCAGATAATTAGTTGTCCATTTTCATTGCAATGCCTATAAAACCTCTTACAAACTTTGCTTTGCATATTTTGACATAGTCTCCTCTTTGCAGTAAAGGAGCTGTACCTATCGGGGGATATAGACACATAGTTTCATGTGGGGTGTTAACCCTTTGTCAGAAGTTAGTGAATCTTAGGTGCAACTATCTTTCTTCGATACTTTTATCTTTTGTTCCGTTTTTATGTTTTTGGGAAATAAAACGGTATTTTGTTTGGTGTAGAGTTGAGTTTAGTTCTGGAAAAGATGTAGCTGGGATCTGAACTAATTTAATGAACGTTTTCAGAACACCAAAATGTTTCCAGCATTTTTATAGTCGATTGATTTCTTATAATTTATCATTCGCTTCCAAGTTTCTTACATGTGGACTATCTTTATAAAAAAAATATTCAATTGAAATTATTTTGGATATCGAACGTATATATTCATTATGTTATTTAAAAAAAAATGAAAATGTTTTGGAAGTTGTTTTCAAGCGTGGGAAGCTAAGGTCAACATCTTGGCCCAATCTGTTAGTAGGATGTTGAAAATGGGCTTGTCTTAATTCAGCGTATTTTAACTTTATGAGAAAGTATACCGTTGGTCCATCAAACTTAACGATAAATAAATAAAAATATTTTTTAAAAGTTAGAACTTCACAATTTATATAATATCCTGATTTTAGTTATAATTTTGTTGAGTTAAAAATAGATATCAAATACCTTTTTCTAATTTATCCAAAATTTATATTTAATTGAAAACTGACTAAAAATTTCCTTTCCAACTATCATTATTTATTATTAGTTTATCTTTATTTTGTCCACGTAATTTGTAAATTTCATAATTCAAATTAAATTTTAATGATAAATAATAAATTATTAAAAATAATCTAATATCACAATAGATTTAATAACGTGTGATCAAACCAATTTTAAATTAAGTATAGAAAGTGTGATGTTACCTCATCCGTCCAGTACGAGGTGCTAGTTTCTTTTTCTTTTTTAACCAAAATTATTTCTATTTGATTTAAAAAAAAGGTGTATAAAAGTGATGCGATCTAAGTAGAGTTCCAGATGGCAAAATATACATCGTCTCATGCATCGATTTTTAAAATTATAAATTCATTCATTGTTTTAAATGATAATTATAATTTTAAAAATATCAAATATCAAATCATACATATAATATATATTAAAATTTATATAATATATAACTTAAATTTTGAAAGGAAATATTTAATGTACTTTTATTTTTTTTATTTTGTTTTAAATTAAACCACTATATCTATTAATATAAGGTTATTGTGTTTATTTATTTTTTAGTACAATAGTAAAGGTGGTCTTAATTAACCATTCATCCAAATTCTCCAAATATTTTGATTATCTAATTTATATTTTAATAATTACAATAATATAATATTTCACAAATTATATCAAATCTTTTATTGGTTAATAAAGTAAATTTTTAAAACCTAATATATCTTTACTGTACTCTTATAGATGAAATTTTACTTTTACACTTTTTGCATGATAAGTACACGCTGTTTTTTATTACACGTTTGAGTAATGAATTATTTGATCTAACTCGGTATTAATCGGATACTTCTATCAAGAAAGAAATATATGTATATATATATATATAGAGAGAGAGAGAGAGAGAAGAGTTAGTGTTGTCCTACGGAAGTGGTTATGTGAGTTTATATATCTTCTTTACTTCGTCCATCATAGAATTTTTTAGAATATTCTCAACTAAAAAAACCATGAATTTTCTGATTTTTACAATAGACGTTATGCTTTCTTAACTCTTTTTTAGCTTCTTAAGCCTTGTAATAATCATTCTTCCTTTTTAAAACTCTCCTTATTTATTCGTCTTTTATAACACTCTTTTATTTCCTCTAAGAATTATATGAGGTGCTTCTCCTCCATCCAAGTCCTCTCATCTTCTTGAAAAGTTCCCTTATAAGAAAAAAACAAAACAAAAAAACCTAAAATATAGTTGAATTTTTAATTCTAATTCAAAACAATATACCCATACGTGAAAAACACAATGATTTTTATTCTTTTTATTTAGTTGTTGTATTTTTGTAATAAGTCTCATACATAATTATAGTATGATAAGTAAAATAAGGGTTTTTTCACCGGCTAAAAATAGTTGGATTTTATTTATATGGGTCAAATTATTAAAAAATTACTAAAATTGAGCTAAATCTTCCATCATTTTAAATAACGAAATCATATAATGTAAAACGATTTTGTAATAAGAAATTAAAATCGTGATTTCTTTAACATATTCAACGTAATTTTTTTTTATATAAAACTAAAGTCATAGAATAATTTTATTTGTTTAAATAATTAAATTAATTTTATGAAATAAATATACATATTTAAAAATTAATAATTTAGTTATTATTACATATTTATATTATTAAATATTATATTATTTATTTATTTTATTAATATTAATTATTATTTTATATAAATAATAAAAATAGGAAAAAAAATTAAAAATATATATTAATAAATTTATTTTAAAATTTAAATTATGTTATATTATTTATTTCAAAATTAATAATATATATTTTTAAAGTGTTTTTATAACTAAATTAATTTTTTGAAATAAATGTATTATTTAAAAATTTATAATTTATTTATTTTTTATATAATATATATATATATATATATATATATATATATATATATTTTAGAAGTTATAAAATATTATATTAATTATTTATTTATTTATATTAGTTATTATTTTATATAAACTTATATAAATAATAAAGTTAATATATATATATATACAATAATATTATTATTAAAATATTAAATAATATATTTATTTAAAATATTATATTAATTATTTATTTTATATGAATTTTTTAAATAATATATTTATCTAAATAATATTTATTATTAATTTTGAAATAAATAATATAACATAATTTAAATTTAAAAATAAATTTATTGATATATTTATTTTGTATTTAAAATATTTTTTCTATTTCTATTATTTATAAAATTTATATAAAATAATAATTGATATAAATAAAATAAATAATTAATATAAGATTTTATAATATAAATATATAATAATGAATAAATTATTAGTTTTTAAATAATATATTTATTTAATAAAATTAATTTAATTGTTTAAAAAATAAAATCAAAGTTGTACTACTATTTTGTTACGAATCAATATAACGTAGTACGACTTTGATTTTAAAAAAATTATCGTTATAGAAAATACGATTTAATTATTTTAATACAAAATCGTTTTTAAAATCGTGTAACTTAATATGATATAACCCCTTTAAGTAATTTTTAAAAAATTTGACCATATTAATAAAATTCAAATATTTTTTAACCCATTTTAGTGAAAAGTCCTGAAACAAGTGAACTTTATATATTTATTTTTATTATCTAAAGAAGAAGAGAGTCCAAAAATCTAACAAATACTAATACATGTAAGGGTCAAATGATTTCTTCGACATGTTAAAGATTTAAATAATAATAACATGATTTAGAAAGGAGTTGAAGCAATGCAAAATGTTCCTTCTCATTTGTTAAAATAGTTTGAGAATGATCTAAGTTGGCAAGTGGTAAGCATCAACTTATTTAAAGAGGAAGTAAAATGTAATTAATTATGAAGAAACAACATTAATACTCATTATAATTCACCAAGCTCTTAGATTTGAGGAGATAGCTATGATTAGGATCATAGTCATAAACTATATATAACACGTATGCACCAAACACTCTCTATAGTACTATGCTTATTTTCTTACACCACAGCCAACTCTTTCATTTTGGTTCTTGATCTCTCTTGATGAGACTCAGCAGATATGGCCTTCCTTTTGCTAACACTGTTACTGTTATGATTATGGTTACTGATGTTGATGATCACATTGTCATTCTCCGAATCTATGGAACTGTTAACAGATTCTTTTTCACAAGAGTTTTCAAGAGATTTCACAAAGTATGATTGAAGCTTATCCAAATCTGATAATTGAAGAGGCTTCAACAGAAACTCTTCTGCACCTCCTTCTAAGCACCTATCAACAGTTTCATAAATCTGTTAATTACATGATTTCTAAAATTTCGTTAGCAACAAAAAAATCTTTCACTAACTTGTATTTCTCAAACATTTATTTTAACGTGACAAAGAGATGATGCATTTCAATTATGAAATTCCCATGTTCTTTTGAGGAGTGCAGCTAACTATGGTAAATCTTAAAGATCAGTTCTAAAAATGAAGCAAGGAAAACTTACATGCTGATTCTGGAAGGTACATTTTCTGATGACATGATCACGACTGGAACATCTTTCCAAGAAGATCCCTACAGCGGTAAGCAATGTCATAACAAGAAAGAAATGAAAACAAAAAAATGACCAAATTAAAGAAAAGGGAAAAAAGTGAAAGCAAACATAGATCCTGAAATCTGTAACTTTTCCTTTTTTTTCTTTATCTTTCTTTCTACTACACCTTGTTTAAAAAATGTTATATATATATATATATATATATATATATATATATATATATATATGTATGTATGTATGTATGTATGTATGTAAGGGTGAATGAAAAGAAGACCAGGTTGAAGTAAAAATGGAGTAACTGGGCAGTTATTTGCAGTGTGCAGATAAATGATAAATTATTCCAAGTCTTGATTGAAGGAGAAGGGAATGTTTGGAATCTTTTATTGTTTGAGTAGATGCCATTGAAGCTAAAAAAGACAGAGGGAATTTCGGAAGGTGTCGGGGAATAAGAGTTGTGTGTTGACCTTGACTCGTTTTAGTAAATCATAGCCACTCATCCCAGGCATGCAATAGTCTGTCATGATCAAATTCACTTTCATTCCCTGCAATTCAAAAACATGCAACAGAAAGTACATGTTACTGTTTGCTATTCATTTGGAATATCTCACCCCACTATAACTAGATCATCATGCATTTTACGCTCACATAAATTAAAGGAGGGAAATGACCACCATGAACTATAGCTACGTTGCAAAAACCAAATTGAATGGTCTATACTCAAACCTTTTTGTACCCGTTTTTCTTTTCCAAAAGAAAGGCTTCACGAAAAGAAAACTGATGTAGACAAGTGTAGATACGATTCTAGGAGCGTGGATCAAACCAACAATTACTAGTACGTACACCGCAATGAAAAAGTCTCCTCTTTTTCTACAAAACTTCAAAATTGTATTGTTTTTTTCTGGCATGCTTGCGGGATTACAATGCCGTGGATCTTCAAGAAAAACTAGCATAAACAATCATGCATGTATAACAAAGATAGTATTAAGCTATCTTCCGTTGATATCCATATATTATATATTGCATTTTGATACATAATATGCATACGCGATCTCGGTGAATGGAAGTTTTGGTGAAAGAGAAATGGTCTGAGTTAATAGAAAGCCACCCCAATTCAATGTTATTTACATTAACAACAATTTCAGAAACCTCCTGCATTAATCACTATGTATGTGTATCCTTTGAAAGTAATTTCTGGAGAAAAACTCCTATATCCTATATATCCTTGTACCCTTCCATGCAGTAACAACAATGATAATTTATAACAATTATAATCAAGAAATGCATTTTAGTTTTCATTTAAAAAAAAAAAAAAAACTTTAGTCCTATGCAACTGTATATACTTTTCTATATTTTATTTTCCAGCAGTAATTAGCTTCCTCTCCCGGTAGAATTGACTAAACAAACTTATTTTTCATTTCACTTTCATCTTCTTCCTTCTTTTTCTTAAAGAAAGGTAGAGAAACGTGGGTTTCTTTTCCACTAGAAGAGGAAGAAACGTAGACAGCACTTCGGCAATTGAATGCTGTTACTTAAGGGGGAAAAGAGTTTAACTACGTGAAAGGAATAACTAGTGCTGCATTTCAACGAAGTGGAAGCCCTTTAGAAGTAGTACTTTGATTTGAAAACTAGTGAATTAAGCAAGAACTTAATTTCTATGTACGGAAAGAAAACGGTCCATAGAATGAAACTACAACTCAAATCAATGGACTGGCTCAAATGTAGTACACAACAGGCACTTATCTTAAAACCATTGAAGATAAAAAAAAAAAAAAAAAAAAAGCAGAATACGATTATTACCTCTTCCTGCAATGGTTGAGGTGGAGGAGAAGATGATGAGTCTAAAGAGGTTGAAGAAGTAGTATCATGGAGGTCATCAACCAACCCAAGATATTTCAGAGCCTTGTCTCCAGAGTCCACGCAGGTAACTGCATAACAAATAATCAAACCCAAAACCATAAATTAACAACACAGAACCTGATGAGAGTTAAGATGGTGTGGTAGCAACATGGGAGGCTGGGGAAGATTTAAAAAGAAAAGGGTATATTGTAGGTACCTTTGCATGAAGAACCTCTTAGGAGCCTCTCCAAAAGCTTCCTATCTATGACACTGTCGTCCACTGCCAACACATGAAAATGTTGCTCCTGCGGTTGCGGCTGTTGTTGCAGTTGTTGCTGTAACTGTAGTTTTCTGGTATCCACAAACTCCATATCAGGGTGGAGAATAAGCTTCTGAACACTATCTATATGTTTACTTGCAATATATATATATATATATATATATATATATATATATATGTGTGTGTGTGTATATACAGGTCGTTAAAATGTATATATATATATATATATATCAGTAATTCAGTGTCGAGGGAGAGAGAGAGAGAGAGAGAGAGAATGGAAGAAGAGGTGGAATGTAATTATCCCTCGTAGCTTTGTATTTTCATTTTTGTATTTTTTGTTTTGGTATTAGTGGGGGTGCATGAGAGAAAAAACTGGTGGCACAGTGGCATGGATGTGGTGTTGTAGCTTCTTCATGCTGAGATCTTCTCCCTAGATTCTCTTTACCGCGTTGGTACAACCACCACACATACATAAACTTTCTCTCTCTTTCCCCTTTCAATTAGATTTTATTTGATTGCTAAGGAAAAACCCAAGATTTTTGTTCCCGTTCGGTCATCATTATGATGGAAACAAGGTTGAAATTTTGGGTGATGATACCACCATTGCCTCATTCTAATTCTGCCATCACTTTGAAAATTAAACCAACCCTTCTTTCCTAACTAATTAAACCGCTTTGCTTTCTCATTAATTTTCTCAACTACATTTATTAATGTTCAATGGCAATGAGTGGGGTTTATTTCTTCCCTTTTTACCTTGCTTCTCCACCCACTTTTGTTTACTTTCTCATTGTAAAATACAGTGTTTTTGTTTTATGTTTACTTGTAATGTGCATGATGCATTCATTGGGTAAGATAATTTTGCTCCAACAAACGGATAATCTTACCTCACCCTATTTTACTTTAGCCTAACATTTCGTAGGATGTGACCCCTAATTAAACAGGACCATTTTACCATCATCATCATTTTGTTATAAAAAAGTTTATAGAAAAATTAACTTAATCAACATTTTCCACTCATCATTCCACTAACCTCCTTTAGTACTGTGAAGTTCGGCACTGAAAATTTCTGTGTAAAAAGTGAAGAAATTGAAATTTTGATGTTAAACACCCTCACATGCTCAAACCCATCAACTTGTTATACATGACAAACTCATTCTGTCGGGGCACGAAAAAAAAAATAACGAATAAACTAGGTATATCAAATGTTCGAAATCAACTTGGTCAATTGCGATTCAATGAACTCCTATTCCCACTAGATTCAACCTAGGTGATTATTGTGAAATTTCATCTTCTTCTTCTAATGCGATTTCTGGCTTCCTAGTATGATAGCCTCGTCTTAATTAATACTGGTAGCTACTTTGCACCCAAATTTACGCAAACAACAATAACAAGATCTTTATGAAATCCCACCGAATATCACAAAATAGATGTGTGCTTACCTTAAATTGGACGCAATGTTGACATGGTGATGGAAAAAATTTGTTTGTAGTCAAATTGTAATTTGAATTGAGAAGAGTAAAACATGAAATAAATCTTGCGTCTGCTTTTGTTGCTCAGTTTGGGTAAACAAGTCACATCACACAATCACCAAGATTATTAGAAATTTCAGAAATGAAGGTCTAAGACGAAGAAATGTGAAATGCAAAACAGAAGAGGGACCACTACACATAGAAGAATTTCATGGAATGTGTAATACATTTATACAAAGGTTACCATTGATGTTTGCATAGTAAATGGTAAAGGGGAGAAGAGAGAAGTAAAAGGCTGGGAATTGGGACCAAAATGGGGTCCATTTGCAAAATTTGAAATCTTAAGTGGGTCCAAGCAAATATAATCTTTTGTGGGATCCCAAACCCATTCCTCTCTTGTGATTTAGATTTCCCAATATTTGGAATCTGTTCCCATCGAGGGTGTCCAAAGCAGAAAGTTTTTTCCTTTAGGGCTCACTCAGTTTGTTCAAAATCCCTTTTTCACACTTGAGTGTGGGACCCAATTCCTGTCTGCCACGTGTTCCTCCCTTTCATCTCTACACCTAATCAACGTGGTGCCTCTTCAACCCTCCGATCGCATCTCTATCATCCACAATCATTCATCTCTTCTCCTAATTTTTCTTCTCTTTTCACCCTTTCTTTTAATATTTTACACACTCCCTCCCATTAGCGTGTTCCCAAAGGACTCTCTCTCTCTCTCTCTCTCTGTTTTCCCAACACACGCCTCACAAAATAATGCATTTAAGCCAAAAACGTATGGCAACAACATTATTCAATTTCACGATCATATTATTAGGGTTTAGTGTTAAACATCAAATTTATCTTTTATACTCATAGTTGGAAACATTATCCGATCTTCCTATACCCGCTTATTACTAAATTATTAATCTCAAAAAGATTCTGTTAAATTTTAAACAACTTTCATATTAAAATAATGTTTTTATTTATAAATAATTCACTTTGGATGCTCTTAATTTTTCTTCCTATTCAACAACTCATATAGTCTGTTTCGTGTTGCTTCTCTTTCAAAATTAATTCACACACAAAAAACTAATTAATGTACCAATAATATAGATTTTATCAAATATTATGTTCACAGGTTTATTTTTTTTATACATTTTTAGCGGATTATAAAATAATTAATAAATTAGTTTTCATTCTTCAAACTCAATGATTTAGCATTGTTACTGTGAGGGAGAATTTCATATTATTTATCTTAATTTTTTAAATATGGTTTATATATTTATTAGTTATTTTATCTGATGTTAATTAAATTTAAATTAATATATATATATTATAATTTTATGAATCTCATCTAGAGTTAAAAACATCTTTTTAATTGAAAAGATAAACGATGACAAAAATATATGATTTATATATTTAATAATGTTTTCATAAATGTTAATTAGTTTTAAATTGAAATAATGATTATTAATTATTAGAAGTAAAATAGGAGTAGTGAAATCATGGATCTTAATTCCTGTAACTAATCTAAATTAATATTTAGAGAATGAGAATATTAAATTTTGTTGAAGCCAAAGTTGCGTACCTTGTGAGTGCTTTGGGGACCGTCTCAACTTGTGGTTTGAACTTGAGTACTCAAATTAGTGTATGTCTTTAAGAACGAAAATGTGCTGCACTTTCCCTCCTTTGTAAGCTTGCGTCTATGACTTTCCTATTTGTTTTTTTCGTAGCAATTGAAAACATATAAAGATAAAAATAAAAACTAAAGTTGGATTGCTTTTTTTAATATGAAACATTGATAATTCATGTTAACAAATCAAATAATATATTATTAATAAATAAAAATAAAAAAATAAATTTATAAATATATAAATAAGTATATTTAATAATTATTAAATTTAGAAAAATAAAATTATAAATATTAATATAAATTATAAAACTTTTAAATTAATAATAAAATATAAATGGTCAATTTCCAAAAAGTATACGTGTCTTGCATATGTATAAGTAAAATGACAAATTAATAAATTGTTTTCCTTATTAATATAATTATTTTTTGTGGGCTTAAATGTGAAGTGTTTAGGCCTGTGATATTCAGAACCCTACTTTCTCTTTTCACACTATCTATTTTATATATATATATATATATTTTTTTTCTCTCTCCTACCTTTTACTTCCACCAAATGTGGTGGAAATTATTTTCAAAATATAACTTTGTTCTAATTCCTTTAATTATGAAATCTGATTAGTAAATTTTAGTGAACATTTTTACATTACGAAAACTAATTTTAATAATATATAAAATAAAATTAAAAACACTAGCTCCTGTAAAAGACTTTTTTTCTAGAAATATATAGAATGCAAAGAACAAAAAGAATGATTATTTTAATACAAATCTTCTGCTTATATATAGATAAAACTTAAAATAAATTGACTAATAAATTCATTCATCTTAAATTTTTTCACTAGTATTGACTAATAAATATCGTAATGCTTTTACTCATGTATAAACTATTTTTTTAGAAAAATACCATAATAACAAATTACATCTTGAAAAATGACTCAATATGTTATTCATGCACTAAAATCTTGCTTATATTTAAATAAATAAATAAATAAACTTAATTTAGAAAAGATTCCACTTATATATGGTATCTTTCAGTGATTACCTGATTAAGTAGATATCATCTTTTTGACTTACAATACACGATGGGACAATAACTTATAAGAAAATAACCATGATTTTGACCCATTAATGATTACTTTGATTAGATGGTACCGGAATCATAAGAGATTTAATTATCCGTTCCTTCTGGGTCCATCTTTCTTATGCTCTTTCCATCTACCCTAATTTCCAAAAGGAACACACCCAACCAACCATGTGTTTAGGGTTTATATGAAAAACTTGCGCATTCCCACTGCATTTGTTTTAAGAGAGCTTCAAAAAAGGATTTTGGATACTGTCTGTAGATTTCATGATTTTTAGTTAATTTTCATATTCAAAATATAATATTTGGATATTTTAGTTTATCATAATTTTATCTTAAAAATATATTTTGATAAATAAAAGAAAAGATATATAAAAATTATCCTTATCTTCATAGTCTCTAATTCAAGATTAATTTATATAAAAATTAAATATATAATGATAATTATTTTGACTTGGTATTTTATTTTATGTTTGTCATCTATAAAAATTTAATAGTTTTTAGATATCAGGTTAGCATATGCCTAGTTAGATTCCTCCACTCAAAAATCATTAAAACATATTTGTTACAGTGCATTAAGTACGCACTCGTTTACATCTTAATCTAAAATTACAAGAGGTAATTCGATAATATCACCTTATTGCACAGTTAAATTGAACATTTAGTAAAGGTTTTATGTATATAAAAGTCCATTAAAAATTACACAAATAAATAATTTTTTTAAATATATATTACCAATTTGTTATTACTTTAATATCACTTGACATAAACTATTGCAATTGACAAATGATACCATCCTAGAATTTTGCAAGAACACTATATATTATCATATATGTATCAAATATTTCATAAGATAAAACAAACTTAAAATAAATAAAAAAACAAAACAAGACGAAAATATTTTTTTCAAATATCCATCCAACAATTTTTATTTAATAATAAATATAAAAATATAACATTTTATTAGTGTGATAACAAAAAATCATTTTTGTCATTACAGAACAAATATAATCTATATTTTTTTAATCATAAATTCTATAAATTACACATTTCATTTTTAGTTTCTTCTTGAAAACCTGTTTCACGTTTTTTATCTGTAATGATTCAGAAACAAATATTAATATATATATATATATATATATATATATATATATATATATAGAGAGAGAGAGAGAGAGAGAGAGAGAGAGAGAGAGAAAGAAAGAAATAACTGGGCACTTTAGCCTGATTTGTTGCTTTTGTGCACTTGTTCAAAGTGTTTCATTGAGTACATTTGCTCTTAAACCACCACATCAAACTGCTACTAGTAACACCATAGAAGTCATAAAACCTTGTTCAATTGAAATGGACCTCTTTTTCAGGGAATTGTTGTGAGCCCATTTAGAAGCCCAAAATAGAAGCCCAAAATAGAAGCCCAAAATGAGTGTGTCATATGAGAGAATAATATAGAAATGTAATAATGTAAAAAAATTATCTCCATTTATTATTTTTGAGAAAATAAATAAAATCTGCATTATGTGTGGCACAACTTTATTTCTTCAAAGCTACAATGATAAAACAAGAATGGAGAGAATATTTACATTGTGATCAATTATAAATTGTAATAAGTTAATCAACAATAAAGAAAACATGTCTAAAGACTATAAAACAGAGTAAACGACAATCCTCGATGATTAAAAATATAAATATATTATAATATTATAATTAAAATTATATATATATTTATTATTAAATTAAACTTAATTGATATAAAGTAATAGTTTAACTTTAGGAAAACAAGTTAAGATTTGTAATTGTAGTTATTATTTTTTTCTTAGACTACAAATAGATGAGATGAGATTGATATTTTGTTATTCTTAATATTGTTTTTTAATAAATATGAATAAAATATTATATAAGTTTAAAAAGCATAAAAAAACATGGAGTAAAATATAAGTTTCGAAAGCATAAGAAATATGGAGTAAAATAACGTAAGACAAGGGTGAAACAGTATAAAACAATTAGATTTCCACGGTGTTTAGAGTTAAAGAATTACGAATGAAGTAACAAAAGTATATTTTTTTAAATCGTTAAATGATTGAATATAAAAGTAGTCGTAAAGAAAAATATTTCTTTCTGTCAGTAAAGATATTGTGAGCTTAAAAATAATAATAAAAGATTAAATATGCTTTTAAATGTTACATAATATAACTATTTTTTTTATTGTTTTTATCTTTTAAATTTTAAGATTATTAATTTTCTCCAGTAAAATAAGTAAATTTTAGATAGAGTTTCAATACAATACAATACCCATTCATTTTTTTTATACAAACAATGTTAAACCTTTTATTTGCATATTTTCTCTTTGTTTCTCGTCTTATTACACAATTTCGTGCTTTGCCTTTTATTATAATTCATCAACTAGAAATAAGTGTGTCCAGTACAATATCGTTAGATAAATTTTTATTTGTTTTAAAACTTTAATTCTTCATAAATTTATTTTTAAAAAATGTTATAATAAATTAAAATTTAAAAAATATATAAATTATTATCCATCCCCGTGAAATCATGAAAGATAAATCTCTAATGGAGAAATAAAATAAATAAGTAAAGCGAGACTCCGGTTCCACGGTAAGCGCAGATGATGATGATGATTCGCATATTTTTTTCTATTTTTAACTTCCATGTAACCAAGTGCTTTTTATTGTTATAAATAAACAACTATGACTATCTATCTATTTTTAAGAGAAGAAGTCATAGGATCCAATTCCATCGTGGTTAAATACATAAAGAAAACAAGTTGTAGAAAAATGAGTGTGACGTGGAGACGAAGAACTGAATCCTGTGCATACATCCTCACTTATCCTCTTGCTGAGACTCTCTTATTATTGGTTCTCTGTATTCTGCCCCATCGTATAACCCACCTTTTCCTCATTCTTTTTCACTCCCAATCCTATTCTTCCTTCATCTTCACCACAAAATCGCCAAGATTATTCAACCAATCTCAAATTCAAGTGCGCAAAATCCTTCAATTCATCATTCTAGGGGTTGTACACGCCAATCAATGGCTTCTTCGATCCCTAATGCGCCCTCTGCGTTGAATTGTCAGAGCTATGTCGGTCTCCGATCGCCGCAGAGGAGCTTCAACTTTTGCTTTCCTCAAGCTGCCAAGAAGTCGTTCCCTTCACGGATTTTCGTCGTGAGAGCGAGTGATTCTGATTTTGAAGCCGCCGTTGTCGCCGGAAAGGTTCCGCCGGCGCCTCCCGTGCCGCCTAAACCGGTGGCTCCTGTTGGAACTCCCGTGGTCCCTTCGCTTGTGAGTCTATCCATTGCCTTTTTGCATTGCTGCTAACTAACTACAGATTGCTTGACAATGGATTGATTGGTTTGTTGGATTTTGTATCAGCCACTTCACCGGCGTCCTCGCCGGAACCGGAAGTCGCCTGCGCTTCGGTCGGCTTTTCAGGAAACGAGTATCTCGCCGGCGAATTTTGTGTATCCGCTCTTCATTCACGAAGGTTGGTCACTTTGCACACGGTGATTTCTTAGAACTTAGCACTCATTACTTTTAAGTTATAAGCATTTTGAGTAAGTTTCATTTCATTTTTCACTGTCATTTGTTACCAAAAATACTGTAGAGGAACCGAGGTTTACAAGATCAGAGACTAAAGTGCGAATTTTAATAAGTCAAGGACTGAGGATTTTAATTATTGATTTTGCAAAACCTTATTTGTTTATTTTCTATGTCGTTTTTCACTGTCATTTTTTACTTCAAATACTAATTTTTCAGTTGGAGTTGGAGGGATTTGGTTAAATAGTATGCTCGTGCTTGATTATTTGAATTTGGATCATGAGAACGTTTGGGTTTGAACTTGCAGGCGAAGAAGATACTCCAATCGGAGCTATGCCTGGATGCTACCGGCTTGGGTGGAGGCATGGACTTGTAGAAGAGGTTTTTATCTGCTACTGTTAACGCGTCTCTCACTATCATGCGTGACTTAAATGAATCCCTTGTTTGCCTCAAGTTTTGATTTTATTTTTACTTTCTAATTATAGTACTAATAGTCGTAAAGTGAGTGGAATTTTAGAAATGTAGTAGAGTGAATTACATTTTAACAAAATCAAACCATTCAAAAATAATAGTGAAGATGGGGATTTAGAGATGTCGGTCTATATTTATTTTAAAAAAGGACTGGCTGGTCGGACCGGAAACTGGTGAATCAATCAGGTAACTGGTTCAAATTAATCACAAAACTGTCCTGTAGAGAAGCTGGCTGAAGAACCGAAAACCGGTCATAAGCGGGTCAATAAAAAATATTTAATAATATTTTTTAAAAAATTGTTATAAAATAAAAAGCCAACCTAAAGTATTTTTTATTTTTATTTGTTATTTTTTATTATAGATCTAAACTTGTTATTATTGATAAATACTGATGTATATTATTGAAATTTCTATTTAAGTATGTTAACATATTGTATTTGAACTTTTATATACATTTTATAGGTTAAGAACCTATAACCTAATGTTTTTTATTTACTTTGAGCATCATAAAAATTATGATATTATGTTTTTTAATTTTTTTTATATATTTAATTACTAATAATAATTTATTAGTACCATTTCGAGTCTTGTTTAACCATAGTTGAACCAATGTCTTAATTGGTCCAACAACTAGTCCAGTTTTAAAAACTTAGTTGTCTACCTATGATTGGAGATTATTTAGACTTTCTTTTGCATAATTTTGTTCGAATATGTCTCAGAACTTTTCCTTTTGCTTTAATGTCACTTCTATGAGAATCAAGATCAAAATAATCTTTTGTGCTTTACTACTACGATTTAGAACTACACGTCAAACCATTAAGAGAGCGATCTAGAGGTAAATTGTCTATCTCTGTAGTTGATTAAAAACAAGTTTACAGCACTGTTTGATCTATGTAGCCAACCCACCTCGTGGGAAAATACTTTGTTGTTGTGGTTGTGCCGCATTTTACTGTTTGAATCATGCCTTTCTGGGGAAAGCTGGCAGGTTTTGTTTAGGTGCTTTTCTTATATAGTATTATAACTAACGAGTAGAGACACACATAAAACCTTTTTCTTCTTTATATTCCTAAACTATGCTGGTGATGTTAATTTTGACTATATCTTGTATAACTCATTGAAGTTTAGTAATTTAAAGTGGGCATTTTGTTCTTCAGGTTGCAAAAGCTCGGGATGTTGGTGTTAATAGTATTGTGCTCTTCCCCAAAATTCCAGATGCCTTGAAGGTTCTATTCTCTCTCCTATACACTATACTTTTTCAGTAGGATAACTGTAGTGCAATCTAATATGACAGATTTTCCCCTTTAGTCTCCTACAGGAGATGAAGCATACAATGAAAATGGTTTAGTGCCTCGGACAATACGTTTGCTCAAGGATAAGTACCCAGACCTTGTAAGTGAATACAATTTCCATAGTTGGAAGATATTATATTTTGTGGTACGTATATAAAGTTAAGATAGTGGCCTTTCTCATTCAATCTTTCCTCAGGTTATCTATACAGATGTTGCATTAGATCCTTATTCATCAGATGGGCATGATGGCATAGTTAGAGAAGATGGTATGCTATTAAATTTGTCTTTTATACTCATAGTTGGAAATATCATGAGAAAAATGCAGAAGTATAGGTTTTTTTAGTTGGTTCTCCTTATATTTGAATCCATGTTGTTATTTCCGACATCTTATGGACCTCAGAACATGGAGATATATGTCATACTGAACATGGAGATATAAGGTTGGTTTGTTGATTAAAAATAATGTCATACTGAGCATGATCTATTGACTTAATTCATATGAAATTATGTGAATTTGATTCATGGATACTAAATAAGAAGATTTCTCAGAGATGATCTTGCTTTATGATGAAAAGTTGTCCTGCAAAAGTATCATATTGCTCCCACTATTACACTTTTAACTCTTGTTGCAAACCTAGCAAGATTTTGTAAGGATATTGGATCATGGATTGCTCTTAACGACAACACACCTTAACATTGACCAGATTAGGATCTTCGTGCCAAACTCCACCCATTTAAACCTCGACAAAGCACATTCCTCCATTGCTGTCACAATTGCCTGTATCCTCTCTCTCCAACCGAATCCCCTTCAACTGAAAATACTTCTCATTCTGGTTAACCTAGTTGTAGGCATCTACTCCAGCAAATTGCATCCAACACTTATCTCTTGGGTCAACTCGCATGTCTGCCTAAAGCCCATTTTCTGACTCCTGGTGATGCATTTCTTCCATGTCCCAACCATACCTTTATTGGATAACTGGGACAGATTTACAAGAAGCAAATAGGTTTCTACTGGCATTTGAATCACCATCATATGGGTACCCTAAGTTTTATGCAAGGGATCTAATCCTACTTATAAGCTAACCTTAACGTACTTTTGGATCAAAAAATAAAATTATCTGGAATTGAAATGCGGATAGAATTAAGAATGGAGTCGCACAGAATGATAAGTACATTTATTGAAAATATACATCAATCAACGAGTTAGGCTAATCCAACATGGACTTATATACAAAATGCAAGGTAAGAAAATGAGCGTTAGTCCATTTCATTCTGCAATGAATGACCATTTCTGATCTTGTGGTATCCAGACTCGTGGTTTTTTCCCTTACTATGGATGAATGAGGCTGGAAAGGAATTGGGATTCTCCCCTTTGCCATTAGTAACTTCTTCTTTGGTACTTTTTGAATATGTTTAGTTTGTTTTTACTTTATTCCAATGGTATTATTATTCAAGAAGAAAAATATTCTTTCCTTAACAACACATCAATTTAATATGTAGTCTGTGTGGCTCTATTTGTTTCCTTGGATCAACTATAGTTGGTAAAAGAGTAGGAGCTATTCTGCTTTCTAATAATTGATCCTTCTTCATTATTTACATTATATATCCTTGATATCCTGTAGGAGTTATTATGAATGATGAAACAGTTCATCAGCTATGTAAACAAGCTGTTACCCAGGTAATATGACTGTGTCTTCTATGTACTTTTTTCATCTGTAAGCTGTTACCAATTATTTTTCTCAGAATTCCTGAGCACATTGATTACCTCCAGTAAGGCCTTGAAATTTTCATTTACTTTTAAGTAAGTTTCGTTTATGGATGTACTTTGATTCATGTAAATAATGGATTCAGCATGGTAGTGTCTCAACTCCCAGATTAAAAGAATAAGATAAAAGAGGGACGAACCAATGCTTTATAGCGAGTAAACTTTTTCCCAAGATTTAGGGATATTAATGGTTATACTGAGAAAATCACAATATTCTTTTATGCTCCCAATCTCAAAGGTTTCCTTGCTACATTTCTCCATGCCATCACTAACATTATTTTTGTCTCTTTTCTTCTTAATTTGCTAAAAGGCCCAAGCTGGAGCAGATGTTGTCAGTCCTAGTGATATGATGGATGGTCGGGTAGGAGCACTGCGTGCAGCTCTTGATGCTGAAGGCTTTCAGCATGTTTCTATAATGTCCTATACAGCAAAGTAATTTTTATTGCCATTTCTTTTACTTACCTCATTTTTTGTTTATACAAGCTTGCATTGGAAATTATTGAAGACTTAGTCAGGTATGGAGATGTATACATGCATCCAAAATTTAGAAATAACTCCAATGAAAATAAAAAAGATCATTTGAAAATTGACACTCAAAATAACCAAGGGGATGCTGTATTATATTTCATTGATCTGTTATTACTTAGAGGAACGAGTTTATGGGGAATCGAGAGTTTAGTATCGATTGACATCTATTTTATAGCAGAGGATATTAAGAGATCCAAATTGTGTCGCATACTGGTTCATTTTTTTATGTGAAACAGTTCCATTGTGAACAAGTTGGTTTCTTTCTCATCCAACTTATAAGCAATTTTATCATCCTGACTGCCATAGATATGAGCATCCAAATCATTTAGATATGCATCTTCTTCCTGCCATGCGCTATCCCACTATTTTTGCTGATTGTTACCTCGTACTGAGTTTATTCATCGACAAACAATTCTATAAGAATATAAATTATACTTAACTAGATGGATTGGTAGATGTTGTTATTAGCTTCATCCACCACTTTTTTATGTTGGTGTATGATTTGGTCTGAAACAATGCGATTTATCTGTTGCCAACAGGTATGCAAGTTCTTTTTATGGTCCATTTAGAGAGGCACTAGACTCCAACCCCCGGTTCGGAGACAAGAAAACGTATGTATCATCTTGAAATTGAACTTACTGTTCTGTGAAATCAATGTTTCATTATTGGTTCTTGGTTTGCTCATAAATATGACCTGGCTGAACAAAAGTTATCAGATGGACCCAGCTAATTACAGAGAAGCTCTGACTGAGATGCGGGAGGATGAATCTGAAGGAGCTGACATTCTCTTGGTTGGTTCACTTTTTTTGTGTGCACGCAATCATGCACGATTTTTGCTCGCTTTTATCTATACTTCTTTTGTTTTACAAACATGAACAAATGGATATGCAGGTGAAGCCTGGTCTTCCGTATTTGGATATCATAAGGCTGCTCAGGGATAATTCTCCTTTGCCAATTGCAGCATACCAGGTTCTTTTCTTTGGCCATTCTAGCACTAAGCAAAATATTTCTGATTAAAAGTTGATCAAATGTTCAATAAATTTTATCCATGAGTTCTTCATTAAGCTTTCTGCGAAAGATAGTAGACTAAATAGTTGACAAATATCACAACTTTAATTTGATATCAGGTTGAGGCACAAGTGTATGGGTGCTTTAACAATCATTGACTGAGGCCGTATGCTATTACATGGCATCAAATTCTAATACGATACTTCTAAAAAATGATTGGATGGAAATTTATTTCTATAACATTCATTATATTTGTGGCCATTAATTCTGGCAATTTGAAAATATGAAATCCTCTGTCAATTAAATTTTTAACTGTCAACAAATGAAATGTCGAAAAAAGAGTGTTGAAGAAGAAATTTGTTCGATACGCTAGTTTTTTAGTAATTTATGTTCCAACACTTTTAGTAATTATGAATTACTTTCAGTCTACGTGTTCTGAAACGATTGTCCAACTTTTACTTGCTCTTCCCTGACCCCTCTGTGAGGTCTGGTTCTTTGTTTAGCAAGTGGAAGATGTATGAAAAAAGGAAAATACAAAAAGCAGTTGGTGAAGAATGGAACCTAGTGCAACAGCAAATGAATATTGTTCATCAAAGATATAACAGATGCGATGATTCTTGATAGTGATATCCTAAATTCATGATGCCTTTAAAGCTGGGGGAATAAAAGGAAACCACTGCATACTTTTTATATGAGTGAAAATATGTAGTTCTGATTAGTTTGAATTACCATTTTCACCACCCTTTTTCATTATAATTCTTAATTCACGGAACAGGTTTCTGGCGAATATGCAATGATAAAGGCTGCTGGGGCACTCAAAATGATAGACGAAGAAAAGGTTATGATGGAGTCATTGATGTGCCTCCGAAGGGCCGGTGCGGATATTATCCTCACATATTCTGCTCTGCAAGCTGCCAGATGTTTGTGTGGCGAGAGGAGGTGAGATTCTCCAATTATGCAAGGGATTGTCGATGGAGAGACGTGATGATATTCTCTAAAACCAGCATGTCAAGCTGGATTTTTGTCAGTTGTAAATTGTTTATGAATAATGACTTTAGAGGTTTGTGCAAAGAGAAACACATTCGTGTAAAAGATTTTGGCCTCGTTTGATTTGTTTATTTAAGGATCTAATAGAAAAAGACTTGGACGCTGTTTTTGGTGTTGTAACTTTGCGTGAGCATTATGCACCTACTGAATATTTGGTACTGGAATTCTGTCGGTACTGAAATCAAAGTGTATCTCGCAAATAAATGCGTATCCAAAATTATTTTGAAGTGTTGTTTCGAAATAATTTGCAAAATGCACTCCACAAAGATTCATGTTCTATGCATCTCCTTTTAGATCCCACAATAGCACGTCCAGGTGGCTCCTTCCTTGTGTCAGAGTTTGAAACATATATAATTTTACTCGAATTCACACAATTCTTGGCTTTGGCTTCGTGACAATCATTATCATATTTATTATGAACTTCAGGACTAATATAACCTTGTCAGTGTGAGGATTTGTCGTAGTGATTTAAAAATTGGAAAAAAGGGATGTATTAATTTTGAAATTTAAGCTTATAAAGGGATGCAAAGAACATGAAGCTTGTACCAAAAACGAACATGAAGCTTTCCGGATGAAACACTTCTCTTCATGCTTACTAATTTGGGTATTGGAAAAAAAAAAATGAGAGAGATGCCGGTAACATGAACCTTTCCGCAATGGTTATAATTTGGTGTGAGATGCAACTGAGGTTTAAAAAAATAATTAAGGATAATTCACTCATTTCTTTTATTTATTTTTTTCAAGATGAGACCCTATGGTGCAATAAGAAGGAATCTATCATATTACTTATTTGTCATGTTTTTAGAACCGAAAATCAATCTAGTATTTACATCAAAGTTTTCTTAAAATTAGATTTCATTTTATCTGGGATAAAAGTCAGCCGTGAATTAAAAACAAGAAGTTCTAAAAACATGTATTTTTTTTAGTTAGCTTATTTTTAAAAGACTTATATAACTTATTTATAATTGTTAAATTTAAATATGATATATTAAAGTTGTTTGCTTTCATATATAACTTATTTTTATTATATGTTATGACTAATAAATTTTTAAGTGAAGTTTAAATTTTTATTTTATAAATTTATATGTATCATCTTTTTTATTTATACTATTTCATATAACATATTATTATATTTAAAAATAAAAATGATAATATTTTATTAAAACTAGTTCTTTGGTAAATCTCTCATGCTTTTATCAATTGAGTTATCGACATGATTCTTACGACCTTGGATATTTTTATCAAATTGGCTAGTGAAAAGTGCAAAATATTGCCAAATTTCAGTCGTTTACCCCATTTTATATTTAGGGCAAGTTACATTAGCTAGTAAAAGCCATCTAATAATAATAATAATAATAATAATAATAATAATAATAATAATAATAATAATAATAGTAATAATAATAATAGTAATAATAATAATAATAATACTAATAATAATAATAATAATAAGTGCTATTAAATGATTGTTTTCGTTAAAAATCTTTCAACTAAAATATTTAAGTTATAATTTTATTAGTATCCTCTCTTTGATGCTTTGTCCCCCGACAGATAAATAATTTTTAAAGCACATTCGAACACATTTTAGCGTTTTCCTTATCTTTTACGAGTCTAGTCTCTATGAGAAGAGAAAAACATAATTTGATCTCTACAGTAGAAACAGTAAACTTTTATTTTAGTTTCAATTGTAAATGTTTGGTCTTTTAACCCTTGATTTCGCAAAATATATAATCTAGTCTTATGACTTTGTCAAATGTCGTTTACTTTAGTTTTTCCAATATGTTGTATTGACATTAAAGAAAAAAGAAATGTTTAAATGTAAAAAAACTAAAAAAAAAAAAAACACTATATAAAGGCAGAGAATAAAGTAAAGATTTTATAAGCTTAAACTAAAGTGATAAAAACTTACAATATCATGAACTAAAGTGAGAATTTACTCCTCGAAGAAACATGAGGAGGGTGATGAACTTGTGTACCAATTTTGTACGAAGTTGAGAAGACAGTGTGTGATGTCACAACAAGAGTAGGGATGAAATCTCATGAGCCATGTTCAATGAGGTACCTCTCTGCAATGGTAGCATGAGCAGCAGCACCTATTGGTAGAACGTCTTCATCAATCATGAAATATGGGGAGTGTCCCGTATGAGTAGACCCTAGTGTTTCATTCTTTATCCCTATGTAGAAGAAAGCTGAGGGAACCACCTCGGAGTAGAAAGAGAAATCTTCAGCACCCATCATAGGTGGAACTACCCTGAAATTCTTCTGACCCAGCAAATCTATGGACACCTTCTTCACATGCTCATACATTCGATCATCATTCACTGTGGGAGGATAAATAGTGTACTCGTTTTCAAAGAAGTCAACTTCTGCTGAACATCTATACACACTTGCTTGTTCAACAATAACCTGTTTGGGAAAACAACAGCATTCAAGTTAGACTCATTCAGTCTTTTTGTGTAACTCCGCCATTTTTACTCGCACAATTGCAGTTTTACATGTCAAGTTAACAGATTGACTGTAATTATACCATTAAAATAGAATAAGACAAGGATCAACTTCAAGAATCAAATTCAAGAAACGATTAGAAGATTAAAAGAGCAATTAAACCTTATAAAAATGAGGTACTAGCTAACCTGTTCTATTCTTTCCCGTAGCTGGTAAAAGCTGGTGTTAGAGAAAGCTCTGAAAGTCCCACCGAGGACCACCGTGTCTGGTATCATGTCAAGATTGTTGCCTCCATTAAGCAAAGTTACAGATACAACCTGGAATTGTACTTTTAGTTAGGAAGGAATACAAAAAGACACAGAAGCAAAGGTTGAGAAAGGAAAAGAAGTGTGATAATGGTACGAGACAAAACCTGAGAATCTAGAGGATTTGATTCGCGGGAAACAATACCCTGTAGGCTGATAACAGAAGCTGAAGCAGCCAAAACTGGATCAACAGAACGATGAGGATTGGCGGCAAAACCCTTTTTGCCACTAATGACAGCTCTGAAAAACCCACAACCAGCAAGGAGAGGTCCAGGCCGCGACCCAATTATACCAGTGGGATGTTCATGGGATACATGAACTGCAAAGATTGCCTCCACATCCTCTAAAGCCCCATCTTGCATCATTCGTTTTGCTCCATTACCAGCTTCCTCTGCTGGCTGGAATATCAAAATTACAGTTCCCTGTGATGAACAGAACAAGAGTTCAGTCGCGAGATAATTAGCGATTCTGGTAGTCATTCTTTGTTTTCATGTCTATTTTGCATAGGATGTAGTCATAAAACATTGTTCTTGTTAATATCCAGGCTAACCAGGTTAATTGGGTTTATGAAAAGTTGAACTCTTAATCCCAATCATCTAACTTATCAAGCTCATCATGCATTATGTCTGTTTTCATTAAAAATGGAATCATTATGCAGGGTCTTAAAATGGTTGAGGATTCAAGATAATAATGATACTACATCCAATAAAAGAAAAAACGTTACTTCTCTTCAATAAGTCAGTGTACAAGAAGAAGAGTCAATGGACAACGTACGAGTATTTATTAAGTACGGTATTGATTTTAGGTTACACCAAAAGAAAGTTTCACTACTTGAGTTGGAATGACATCAAAATCTACTCTTGCCTTCTAAATTCAACTTTCCCATCACCTCACAATCAACTTCCATATGTAATTTCCCGTACATTACCATCATTTTAAAGACATTTTTCTCTGATATCTTTTTTCTTTTGTTTGTATGTGAAAGGGATCTGAATAAATAGTCCCTACACTCAGGATGTGAATTGCTACGAATAGGTTAGCACCTGTCGCTACCCTAAAGTTTATGGTCAGTATCCCAAGTTTAGATGTCTCTTCAGAAGGGCTCATGCTTTTTACTGAAACGCTAATTTTCAGGTACCACGCTTTTACCAGCACAGTAATTTTCCTTGAGTAAAAGTACTATGATACAGTTATGGAAAAGGAACACGTCACAATCCACAATAATTATCTCATTATACCAGTTGTCAACCCATATTTTTTATTGAAGAATATGTTCAGTTTCATTAACATCAAAACAAACTTTAGAATCACTATTTAATTTATGTTTGTTTACAGTTATAAGAACAATTTTAAAAAATAATTCATTTGATAAGAAGGCTATTTAAAATACCTCTTATTTTAGTTACGTTTTAATTTATTTCCATCTTTTATTTTTTTTTAAACAATTTTCGACAAAGTCATGTGAAAGTAACATATTATATATATAAATTAAAAGTAACATTAAAATTGTTTTTATATCTTGAAGATAAGTGTGTGACTCAATTAAAATTCAGTAATTAAATTTAATATTTATTTAAAACTTTGTTCCACTTACTTTGTGTGTAATTTTTTGTGGCAGAATTTTAGTTAAATGAAAAATGATAGTTTTATTTTAATGAGAGATGATGTATAGGTTTTGAAGATGACCTAATTTATATATGATTTAGACAAAATATCATGTGATAACAAAATCTTATCGCTTATTTTAAATTAAATAACTACTAAGAATTATATAAATATGAAAAGAATTAATTTGTCAAATATAAATTGTAACAAAAAAATAGAATTATAACACAATTCAATGACGAAATATACAATAAATATTAGTTTTAAATACTCGTATTTAATATATTTTTTTACTACTTATCTAGTCTATTATATAAGTTTAGTTATGATTCCATGATACATTTAACAGGCAATGAATGAATTTACTATATTTATTTAGTGTGGTTCAGTGAATGGATTCATATATTTAATTTTGTATCTATCTATCTATATATATATATATATATATATATATATTATATAAAGTAAATATTTATAATTTGATATATTTTTTAAAAATTATAAATGTTACGAAGTCTTGAAGTTAGGAATTACCCAGAATTTGTTCTTTCAACCCATCCCAAAATCTGTACCCATATTTTCATCCGAAATGAAAATGTTATATCCAATCATGATCGTGACAATTGGGTGGAAACTGGCCCGCAGAGGATTACCCAACTCATCCTTCTTTCCCATCTCATTTTTTTTTTTAAACCAATTTTATATATGATCAAATATATTCTAAATTAAAGCAAACATAAATGTCCAAAAATAAGAGATCAAATAATCAAATCAAATCGTTAAGGAAAATATATAAGCTTAATTATGTGAGTTAACTAATGTTCCACTTTCATTATTATTCAGGAAAGATTAGATATTTATATATTAAGAAAAACAAAATCATGTTGCTTTTTTTTTTTTTCTCTATAACATGGCCCGTCTACATATATCATAGTATATGGAACCACTAGGTAAAAAAAACTGGGTTAATTGGAAAACTTGTGGTCGATAATGTACTACATATGAAAAAAGTTGTAGCAAGCACATAAAAACGAGTTTGAAACTTTCTAAAAACGCAACTCATAATCTAACCTATTTAACACGTTAAATAAAATAATTTAGAAAACAACAATATGTGTGTATAATTTTATAAGTAATATGAAAGGGCAAGTTAAAAACAACAATGTCACCATAATTTTGAATAGATTCTGGGAGAGGGCCAAATCTATGACTGAAGAAGAGAAGACACCCACATTTAGTTGTCAAACCTGGCCAGACAACCCACCTTGTCTCAGGTTTTTAGAAATCTAGATATGAAAAGTAAAAGAGATAAATGGTTGGACGGAGCGCAAGTCAAGTTAAATTTTGGAAGAAATATCAGAACCAATCAAAATATGTAGAAATGCTTTAAGTTAATTTTGAATCTACAAGTAAAATCAAACAATATTTGTGCGTGTTTAGATACACATTACAAATGTAAAAAATCATGTCAATTTGCTCAAAGAGTGGGAAGACACGTTAAAAATGTTGACATTTTCAGATTTTTGAGAGAGGGAGAAAAGGAAAAAGAAAATGAAAGAAATTTTGTGAAATTCGAGGTTTTTTTTTAAGGCATCAAATAAAAACAAAAAGTGGACCTCTTTCTTCAAGATATAAGTTTAAATGGTCCACCATTTGAGTCTTTAATATCAAACTTTTCCACTGTCTGTCCTTGCGGGAGAAATTAACTGATAGCAGCAATATATCTTAACCCACGCAGAATTAAAAGATTGTGTCTTCGACAGAAAAGTGCAAGGGATTGTTAAAGAGGCAAAGGAGTAACCAACTTCACTTTTTGGCCGAAATGTCGTCCCATATAAAGTTATTCCACTATAAGGAGGCACGGTGGTGTTTTTGGTAAGGAATTCAATCCTCTCTCTCCCTTATTTATTATATATATGATTAAAATATAGTAAACATATATATGATGTGTGAAAGTAACTTCTATTTCTTCCCGTAATTCAATAGTGTTGAAAATTGGGAAGGACCGAAAGATATAACTTCTAATTGGGCAATGAAATCTAAAGAAGAAAGTAAATACACCGTCAAATTTCACAGATTCCATGACCTTGTAATTAAGTTCAATTATATAAGTTTTCTGGCTAAACTTGACAAAAATAAAGTTTATGTAAATATAAATACAAATTCTTAAATGTAAGTACGAGGTGTTGGTGTTAATTATGTCTCGTTATGGTTGATTAACGAACGTGCATGATAGAGAAAGTGTCCAAAATTAATTATGACATAGTTAAATATGATGTTGGATACTAGTAAGATACAAGGGAAGAACAAACCTTTAATAAATGCTCTCGAGTTTTCAAGATCTTGGCAGCGCCAATAAGCATAGCCACATGTGCGTCGTGCCCACAAGCATGCATTTTGCCGGCAACTTTAGACTTGTGCTCCCACTCCACAGCTTCCTAC
The DNA here is from genome assembly GCA_963425845.1 of Sphenostylis stenocarpa. NCBI lineage: Eukaryota > Viridiplantae > Streptophyta > Magnoliopsida > Fabales > Fabaceae > Sphenostylis > Sphenostylis stenocarpa. The sequence continues at coordinate 12,815,858 of OY731406.1, forward strand.
AACGAATCCCAAGTAGTAATGAGATGGAATTTTGTTTTATGACAAAAAATTTCTATTAATTAACTACTTCAAACATAGTTTGGTACTTGGTAATGACTATTAAAGGGTATTCATTATCGCTAAGAGCTCCGTAAGTGTAAAAAATTAAGTGTTTGTTCTTATTAATGAATAATGAATGCATAGAAAGAACATCAATAGTCAATGTAGTAAAGTAGGGTAAAAGTAGTGAATAATAGTGTAAAATTAAGCTCTTTTTCTCACTAATGAATGCATAAAAAGTACATAATGGTCAGTGGTAGAAAGTAGAGTAAAAGTAGTGAATTAAAAGCCATCAAGAAACTCATACCTTTTTTTCCAATATCCTAAGAAAATAATCTTTTTCCTTTTTCTTTCAAACAAATAATAAGTACATAATAAAGTACATTTTGTATTAATTTATGTAAAAAAAATAATAATACATTTAAAAAATAACTTTTTATTATTATTCTCATATCAGATAATCTTATATCAGACAAATAGTACTATATATCTGACATTTATGATATATTTAAAGTTTTATCATTAATATATCTCTCATAAAGAGAAATCAAAAATCTTACAAAATACATTGTATCGAGATAGAAAAAATAATAATTTTATTATAATTTATAAAAATATTTTAACATAAGTTTTTATCATATTATTTAAAAATATGAAAAAAAAAGAACATATGATTTTCTTATATTTTTTAAAAATTAATGCAAAAATTAAGAAAAAATAGCATTAGGATAGGATAAATCTTTCTAGGCTAGTAAGGAGAAGGAAGTCCAATAAGAGGGTGCACCTTGAATCTAATATTATATTATATTGGTGGTTTTTAGTGTATTGGTTTTGGTTTTAGGTTTTCAAGAAGACATAAGGAGAAATTGGAAGAATAAAAAGTAGTGGATGGTGGAAGGAAGAGAGGGAGAAGTAGGAAACCTGGATGGGAAGTGCGTCCATGTCAGCTCTGATGGCAACAAAAGGCGGACCACCGGTGCCGATCCAGGCTCGAATACCGGTCTTCGCGAGAGGGTACCGATAACTAACTTCCAACAGATCCAACTCCTCTCTCACCAAACGACTCGTCTCGATTTCCTCAAACGCCAACTCAGGATTCGCGTGGATCTTCCGCCGAATCCCTCTCAGCCACTCCGCCATCTCCAACCGCCGCGCCAAGCTCAGCACCGCCTTCGAACACGCCTCGCTCCACACCTCACACTCCGCCTCCGCCTCTGCCGCCGCCGTCGGGCCGCGCCGTGTGCTGTTCTCCGACACCATCCTCTGGCACCGCCGGTCAGGAAACAACACGCGGTCGTAGGCGGAGGGAGTGGTCTCCGCGACTGAAACCACCGCCAAGACTGCGAGGAGGATTGGCAGAAGCAGGATCGAATAACGGAATTTCATACTCTGTTTATTTATATTTTTTAAGTGGAAACAGAGTGGAGAGAGCGAAGAACAGAGGAGGGGCGTAAAATAGAAGAAGAAAATGGGATGAAAGAGAAGAAAAGGAGAATTTGAACACGTGGTGATAAAGAAAAGTATAAAAAAATGGAAGTGACAGAATTTTCTTTATCTTTTGTGTTTTGCTACGATGATAGCAGTTGAGGAATTGGAGCACGTGGTCACACGGATGTACTTAATGCTGTTGCAATAATAGTCTGATTGGAATACGTTTGCCGCACCGAGCAACCAGTCAAATATTTTATTCACATAATTTTCATTATAAATATATTCTAACTTTAAAGCATATCATGTGAGGAATAACATTGTCGGAGGAATTACAAATACAGTACTAATTATCTATCTGCAATGATTTAGTTAAAATTAACTCCTCTTTTTTTGTAAGTAATTTTTCCGTGCCTTCATATAAATCAAAATATTTTAAATTATTCATGACTCTTGTGCATTTATCTATATTGTAACGTCCCACTTTGTTAATTTTAACACAAAATATAAAACAAAACAAAAAATTACTCTTAGTCTTAGACAAGTCACACCAAAAGCATACGGACCCATCAATATTAGATGCATTTAATATTTGCACAAATTGATATTTCTGTTTGAGATTCAATTATTAACAAAGTGTTTTTCTATATAATTTTTTTTTATATTATTTTTAGTTATAATAAATTAAATGGTATCATATATTATTTTTTTATTTCTTTTATTCTTATAATGTCCTACCTTTATATATTAACTTTTATTTCTTTTGCATTAATTATGTCAGAACTTTTACAATGAAATTTACTCTCAAATATAAACAATAAGAGCAATACTGGCAGTTAGTCTTACTACAGGGACAAATTTTGTTAAAACAATTATTTTGAGACTGAAAAAGTATCTATAGAGAAGTAAGTATACCATTAATCAAAATATTCTTTAAAACACGTGATAATATGCGTTTTATGAATAATTGTACGTAATCACTACATATCCATCTTCCCCCATTTTTCTTTCCGTATCATATTTGACTAAATTCATACTTCAAAGTCTACACTTTACACGCTATATTTTGATTCCAGCGAAGACAGAGAAAGAGGATTAATTTGTAGAGAGTGTAAAAATCAAAATATTTAAAAAGTAAAAAATATTTTTTTTCTCTCTTGTACGAAAAAAAAGGAATAATAAATAAGATATAATTAATTATGATTCAATTTTTTAAATTATTATAACAATAAATAATTAAATAATTTTTTTAAAATAATATATATATATATATTTAAAATTAATAAAATAATATTTTATCAATCTCATCATTTATAATATTTTCAATTAATTATTTGTTGGTTAATAATAATTTTTATATATTTTTCTTTTTTAATTCATTAAAACGCCGTTTTATGATAGAAAAATAAAGATATTGTAAAATTTAAAAATAAGATTATGATTATGATTCACCTTCCATAAAGATTGATTCAGCCGCAACAACATGCTTCCTCTAAGTTTCTAGGCGTCACTCACTGACAGAACATGTGGCATGTGACCTTTGTTAGATTTCAGGTGCAAGGGTTGTACAAATCGTTCTAAACATTATATGTGAACTATTATGCGTAAATGAGTATCTTACTCATACTACACTTATAAATATATCACCCCACACTTATAAAAAACACACATTTTACTTATTTTGTCTTCTTTCCTTTTTTTTTTTCTTGAGTTTATATAATCTTTTAAAAGTTACTTGCTAAATTTTAAGTTCCTCAGAAAATTTAAAAAGTTCAAGTTATATTTTTTGGGACTTGCACAATATATCACAAATAAGTATTTAAGAACAATAATTATCTAGCTCTTAGTAATCAAGTTTTATTTGTGTTTTATTAGCAATTTTAACACTTATAAGGATAACAGTCAAAAATCAAGTTTTATTTGTATTTTTTTCTGCCCTTTCAACATTTTTAAGATAAAAGTGTGACAAACTAGACAATATTTAAAATGTAATAATGAATTTTAATGATATCATAATAGACATGAGGTTGAAATATTTTCCTTCTTAGACCGAACACTGATATTTATTATGAGATTAAATATAGAGTTTTATTCCACTTACATTCAATCTACTCATAAATCTTACTTAGCTTAAAAATTGAGATCAATAATATTTTATATACTTTTTTTCTCAATCCATCAATATATTTTTAAAGAATAATATCTCAACACATTATAATTGGTCTTACTAATATCATAAAAATAAACAATAAACAAAAGTTCGTGTTACACACAATATTTATCTATATTTAGTTTTTAAATATAGCAAAAAAATATTTTTCTATAGCAAGTTTCGTTAAACTTTAATACATCTCCCATTATTTTTTTTCATTCATTCAATTCGTTAAATTTGAGCACAGTATTTTATATAACTATACAAGTCACTTATTATACTTTAAATTATGATAAAAAAATATATTATAACAAATCTATGAAACTAATTATTTGAATTTGTTAAAAAATTGATATTCATTAATGAAAGATATTGAAATTTGTGCATAATAACGAGCAGCAAGTACTTGTTTTGTGGCATTTGGAAAATGTGAATTGCTAAGTGGGGGATGAGTAATAGTGACAAGTGACAAGTGACGGAGAGTTCGTTGTTGTTGTGTGTGTGTGTGTGTGGCAGAAACGGTCGCAATGTTGCGTTTGACGAGAAACAAAAATTTCGGCTGATTGAGAATTGCAAGAATAGCGGCATACGTACCGGCCTAGCCTACACCCCACAGTCTGACCCTATAACATAAATCTGACCTATCTAAAATAGCACATGTTTTTTAAACTGGAACCTGAATTTCCGCAAAACCATTCAAATACTTTTATTGTCGTGTAATTATTACCGTTTAGCGTTCCTATGATAAATATATTATTTAAAAAAAAAAATCAAGATGAACAAAATTATTGCTATGGTAAAAATTTTATAGGATTAAATTATGATAAAGACACGTTTATGTATAAATTTAGAGACGCTTGGTTTATAACTTGATAGGTATTTAATTAAACTTTAAATTTCAGATTTTTATAGAATTTGTTAGTGTGGACAAATTAAATGGTAGGTATAAATTTTTAATTTTTGTAATTTATCTAATTAAGGGATAAGTAAATGTGTTTAAAGAAGCTTCCTCTTCCGCATGATTGTGAAAGAGAAGAATCAGAAGAATTTTGTGTCATGGAAGATATGATGTTGCTCATTAGATGTTATAAATGATGAATAGTAATAACGTGGACAGAACAACCCTACAATGATTGTCATCCAAAAACACAATAATCTTCGTAGAATTTGACTCAATAAATGAAAACACAAATTTAAAGTTTAATGCTTCAATAGTTAGTGAATGAGATCGAATCTTTTAATAAAATGTTTTTAAAATTTAAATTACATAATGTTATATGTTGTGATATTAAGAATAAAATAAAACATAAATTTATACTAATTTTATGTTTTAAATACAAAAATCATATTTGTCATGTTTAAACTAAAAATTTAATATATGTAAATTTGTTAATTATTTATCTATTTATTATATTAAAAGATTTTTAAATATATATAAAGATTTCGAACTAACAAATTTAATATTAATAAATAATATATTTTTTAAAAACTAAATAACTCTAAAAAAACTATTTCTTATTTTATATTTTCATTAAAACAATATTTCTTCCATTAATTTTTTTTTCAACCAAACAATATTTCTATCTATCGTATTTCTCACATGTTTAATATATTATAAAGCAAGTGAAATTGATTTTAAGGATTTTACAAGTAAAAAATTGAACCTTGAAGAAGAAACATGATGCACCTTGATTAGGCTAAAAAGCATGAAACACAAAGTCATGTTTATGGGAATTTAATGGTTAGAGTTGAAATCAATCAATCATACAATAATTTTGTGTTTATCTTCAAAAAATTAAAAGAAAAGAGGGATATGTGTTTGTGAGCATGACCTATACGTAAAATAATAATAATAATAATACACGATTTGACTTATAAGTTATTTTATATATAAAAATATTATGTGATTCGATTTCCATAATTTGAATAAATGATATAATTTTCCAGAATTAACTTAAATAATGACCTTTTCTAATTTAAAGAATGAAAAAAGGTTTATGATCATTAAAAAAAATTATAAAATAAACTCTTGATGTGGCAATACCACTTGTCATTAATCTAGTTGTTGAAGCAAAGTTGATTAAGTCACCACATGCACTCAAACATGATGTGAGGCCATTATTCTAAAAATTATGTTTTTTCTTTTATAATGGTCATATAAGATAAAGTTGGTGATGCTACACAAAACATTGTTTATAATTTTTGTTTTATTGGTTCATATTTAGAATTATATATTTAATACTACTTCTGACTTTTTGTAACTCATCACCTAACCATAGGCACAATACTTTATGTTTTGTTAACAACATCGTATCATCTTTTATTATATTATATTGATATTTTTTTTATATATTCTCCAAATCAAATAATTTTAAAAACATTTATTAAACCTCATAATCTATTTCAAATATACAAGTGAAATTAAAAAGAGAGAATATATATATATATATATATATATATATATATATATATATATATATATATATACTCCGCTAAATAACAAGTTATTTTTTTAATTTTATATTTTATAAATTATATAAGTTATTTCTACAATATATTTTGCAATTTCTGTCTGATCGAACGAGTAACTCATATTTATTTATTGGTGATATTTCATTTTTTTAATATTATTTTTAAATAATTTTATTATAAAGTAACTTTTTTTAAAAATTGGTATTGGTAGTAACTTTTATTACTACCTATTTTTGTTGGTCTTTCATTTACCTTATATTTAATGACCACTGGTTAAGCAGTTAATGGCCTCGGGCCCAAATAAATGCAGCGTTATAAGCATTTATGTTCCAATGTAATGCCTTACTTAACAAAATTTGTATTGTTCAGCTAAAAATGGAACAAATCATACCCAACATATATTTGTACATGACGCAAAGCTGAGCTCATAACGTGTCAAAGGGAAATAATAAATTATTAACAAATAATTATAAATAAACAAAAAATACGTTTGTGTATTTTAGAAAAGATACAAAGGATCTATAGGGAATAAATTCATATACTAATCTATTCTTAAAAGTTAAGAAAATATTCTTTTTATAAATATTGTATAAATAATAAAATAAAATTATTATATTAGAATTAAATCTTATTATAATTGAATTATTTTAATTGATAGTGTTGATATTTATTACTCTCCTTTATTATATTTAGATTTGATCTAATATTTTTATATGTGTTATTCGGAAGAGTATTTGTCAAATGATCAATTCTTTCTTTAATGAAGTGATGGTTAATTTTTACATATTTTGTCCTATCATGGTTGATTAGATTCTTTGTTATGCTTATAGCAGTTTTGTTGTTACACATTATCTTCATAGTGTACTTCAATACCTTTTAAGCCAGATTCTTTCACAGATACCTTGAGTCATAGCTATAAATTTAGCTTCTGCACTACTCATTGGCACCACATATTGTTTCTTGCTTCTCCAAGTCACCAAGTTTTCTCACATAAAGAAACAGTAATTTGTAGTTGATTTTCTGTCAAAGGGACATTATGCCCAATCTGATTCAGTATAAACTTTATGTTTGAGTTCTTCTTGAAGTAGAGCCCTCGGCCTGGTGTACCTTTGAGGTATTGAAGTATTATGTTTGTCATGTTCATATTGGTTTCAGTTGGATTAGATGTATAGTGACTAACCAAATTGACAACAAACCCAATGTTGGTCCTAGTGTAAGTTAGGTATATTAAATTTTCAAATAGTCTTTGATATCTATCTTTATTAGCTGGTGGACTTTCCTCTTCACCTCTCTTTTCCGGTTCTATGGGAGTATTGATTGTCTTGCACCCAAGCATGTCAATTTCTTGAAGTAAGTCCAATGTATATTTCCTTTGTGATACATGAATACCATCCTTCGTCCGAACAATTTTCATCCTTATAAAGTATTTGAGCTAGACCAAGTCCTTAACTTCAAATTCCTTGGCTAAAAGTCCCTTCAAATGCTTGATTTGATCATAATCGTGTCCTATGATAACGATATCATCAACATAAACAATAAACAAAACTATCTTCTCTTTTGCAGAGTGTTTAACAAATATCATGTGATCTGATTGACATTGGTTGAATCCATCTTCTTTGACAACCCGAGTCAATCTATCAAATCATGCTTTTGGAGATTGCTTAAGGTCATATAAAGATTTTCGGAGCCTATACACCATGTTTGAGGTTGTTAATGATTTAAGTCCCGGAGAAATTTGTATATAGACTTCTTCTTCTAGTTCACCATTTAGGAAGACATTCTTGATGTCTAGTTGATAAAGTGATCAATCTAAATTTGTAGTTAAGGAGAGTATAACTCAGATTTAATTGAGTTTGGGCACCAGTGCAAATGTCTCTTCGTAGTCCATTCCATATTGATTGGGTAAATCCTTTTGTTACCAGTCGGGTTTTGTATCGGTTTATACTACCATCTGCATTGTATTTGATGGAAAATATCCACTTGCATCTAATCGATTTCTCCCCTTTTGGTAGGATGGTGATTTTTCATGTGCTATTTTTAACCAAAGCCTGGATTTCTTCTATTACAACTGCTGCCTATTCAAGTTGTTGGAGTGACTCTTGAACATTTCTTGGGATATGTATGCTGTCAAGAGTTGCCACAAATGACCTCTACCCCTGTGACAATTTTTCATAGGACACATAATTTCCAATGGGGTGTTGAGTGCAAAATGTCACCCCTTTTCTTAATGCAATAGGAATGTCAATGTCATCAATAAGTTTAAGATTAGAAACAATATTACTTAGGAAAAATTCATTTTTTGGAGTTTGGTTTGATTCATGACTTTGCCTTTGAGCTATGCTAGACTCTATTTCCTTTCTTTTAGGTGTAGTCTCGATTGGCTCTGCATTTGCTACTATAATTTCCTCTCTGCTGCAGGTGTAGTCTTGGCTGGTTCTGCATTTGGGACAGAATGAGCTAGCTAAAATCCCAAAAGTTGGGATTTTGAAAGATGGGATTTTGCCACTTCAATTGGATAAATTTGCTCCTCCTGAATGTCAATTTTAGGGTAATAAGGCTGATTCTCAAAAGAGATGACATCCATGGTGTGATAAAATTTTCTGGTTTGAGATGAATAAGATTTTTACACCTTCTATTGGGGAGAATAGCCGAAGAAAATACATTTTATAGATTTTGAGTCAAGTTTGCTGCGACACAGATTAAGGTTATGGATAAAGGCTGAACATCCAAATATTTTCAAGGGAATGAATATAAAGATACGACTAGTAAGGTATGAAGTTTGGAGAGTAGAGTGAGGTGTGTTAAAGTTGAATATTCAGGAAGACATTCTGTTTATGACGTAGGTTGCAGAGAGGATAATTTTTCCCTAAAATTGGTTGGGTACATTTGTAGCCAACATGAGAGATCTAGTCACTTGTAAAAGATGTCTATTCTTTTTCTCGACGACCCCATTTTGCTGAGGGGTATCTACACATGAACTCTGATGTATGATTCCATGTCTATGAGGATAGGAACTTAGTACAGAGTGGTAATATTCTCGCCCATTATTACTACTAAGTACCTTAATCCTACTTTGAAATTGCGTTTTCACCATAGTATTAAAAAATTCAAATATTTTGCCAACTTATGATTTCTCCTTCATTAGGAACACTCAAATGACTTGTGTGTGATCGTATATGAAGGTGACAAACCATATTAATCCCGCGACATTGTTTACCCGTGATGGTCCCCATATATCGCTGTGAATTAGGGAGAAAGGTTTAGAGGGTTTATAGAGTTGAGGCGGGTATGAGTTGCGGGTATGTTTGGACAATTAACATATTTCACATTGAAACAGCTCCTGATTTTTATTAAATAATGAGTGAAATATTCTTCTTAAGTACATAAAATTTGGGTGGGCAAGCAGATAATGCCATAATATTACAGAATTTTTATTTTTAAGTACCACAACATAAGAGTTGACTTTGGGTTCCACCTCTGAAGCTTCAGTGTGGAGGCAGTAGAGTCTAGCACTTTTTTTAGCAATGTCAATCGTCTCCCTCGTCTCCAAAATCTGAAATTCACATAGGTTAGAGAAGAATTTAGTGGCACACTTCAAATCTTTTGTCAGTTTGCTAATGGACAGTAAATTACAGTTAAGTTTAGGTACATAAAAGATTGACTTTTTTTAGGTTAATATTTTGTGAGATAATAACTAAACATTTATCCATGACTTTAGAAAGAGTCTTATTAGCTATCCGAATTGTGTAATTATTGTTACAAGGAGTATAACTTTTAAACACAGTTTAAGTCCCCAGTCATGTGATTTGAGGTTCTTGAATCAATGATTCATGACTTTGATTTTCCTGTGCTAGTATTTAAAGCATGCAAAAAATTTTGTGCTACTGCAGTTGTACCAATTGTTTGCCGGAGAATGTTCTGTAGTGCTTCCATTTGCTCCTTGCTGAATGGAGATGAATTAGAATTTACCTCTACTGTCCAGGTTTTTTGTCTGTTTTTTCTCTGAAGGCTTGCCATGAATTATCCAGCAGGTGTCCTTAGCGTGTCCCAATTTCTTTAGTGATCACACCAGGACCGATTTTTCTTTTTAGATGATGAGTTGGTTCCCCCTTGTAGCCATTGTTGTGCCTTCAATGGGTGGGGTTGTACTTGACTTTCCAAACATTACTTTCCTCATGCTTTCCTCCCTTCGCACTTCCGAAAATACTTCCCGGATTGTTTTAAGAAGTTTGGTTTCAAGGATTCTCCTTCGAACTTCATCAAGTTGTGTATTCAGCCTCAATAGGAACTTGTAGATCCTGTCTTTCTTCACCAATTCTTTAAACTTCTTCTTATCCTCAATATAACTCCATTTAACGTCTACATATATGTCTAGTTGCTGAGTGTATTAAAATATTCAATGATTGAGGTTAGAGTCACCCTTTCCTGGACACTTGAAGTCTCTGGTGATGTAACATTCATTCTCTTTTCCTAGAAAGAAGATTTTAATTGAATACATCCATTAAAGATAATTTTAGTCATTCAATTTATGACCAGTGATAAGAAGAGCAGATCCTTCGACCAAACTGGTAATCGAACCTCCTGCCTTTTTCTCTTTCATGGTTGGCTGCGTTAGGTTAGGGATGGTCCAGATCGAACTCTGATACCATGCGAAAATTATGTTGTGTATTTTTTATTTTAAAAAATATACAAATAAGGTATAAATAAAATACAAGATAATAAACCTATACACTAATCTATCCCTAAAAATTAGGGAAATATTTTCCCAAAATAACTGTGCATACATAACAAAATAAAACTCGATTATATTATCATTAAATTTTATCGTAAATAAATTATTCTAATTGATAGTGTTGATCTCTAACAAAATATAAAATGAAAAAAAATTTAAAAAATTTATAAATATATTTAATAATGATTAAAATTTTAGAAATTAAAATTTAAATATTAATATAAATTATAAAATTTATAGAATCATAATTCCCTCACTCTCAAATATGCTTTGTCCCTGAATATGAAACTAATATTACTACTTGCTATCTAGATTAAAAAATATTTATATTCTTTTATATTTATAAATATATATATATATATATATATATATATTTTGTAAATATTATTTTATTTTATTTTATTTTTGTTTTAAATAAAATTATATAAAATTTATTTTATAAAATATATTTTAATAAAATTTATTATCATAAAATAAAATAAAATCATAAAATGTTAATATAAATAAAATGAGTCTTTATTAAATATTAATTTAAATAATAATAATTTTTAAAAAATAATATTGATTTTATAAATTTAGATAAAAAAATAAAAATTTATAAATTCTAAATATTTTTTTTGAACGTATAATATTTGTGTTTATTTTATTATAATTAAAATATTCATATTTATTATTTTTAATATCTGTTTAATATACTTAAAAGATTTTTTTATCATGTTTATTATTAACTCGTATTCAAAATCACGTTAGAAAATATAAAAAAATAAAATTATTCCTTTTGTTCTCCAAAATATTATATTAATATATACACTCGGTGATTTAACATTTTAGATGATTAGACATTTTCAATTATAATTACTTAAAAATAAAAATAAATATTTTATTATAAATCTTATATTTAAATTATTTTAATTATAAAAAATTATTAAAAAATTATTTATATAAAGAATTTTAACAAAGTTTTATATAATTCATCTATACTATTTTAACTCTAACATAATAAAATATTTATATTTATTTTCAAATAATTATTACTCGAAACTTCCTTATTTTGGGTGATGTCAGCGTTTTCTAATTTTATTTTTTACAAAATAAATTGTTTGAATGTATTGCAAAGTGATTTAAATAAAAACAAATAAGGGTAGGTGAGGTTGTGTGTTGTCTACGTAATGAAAAATTTAATTGTTAATATAGGGTAGGTGGGTTTGTGAGGTGTATATATTAGCCATCTTCTAAATGAGAGATTAAATTATTGTTCTCCAGTTTAACCTTTATGTTTATTTAAATTATTAACATTACAAAAAATTTAAAACAGAGAAATTAAGCACAAGCCAGTTTAAATTTAATTAAAACTACAATTAATTTTGTATAATAAGAATAGTTAAATATTAAGGATGAATTTGGTAACTGATTGGAAAAAGGTGTTGATGATGGCTGAATTGGCATGGTATGTATAGAAACATGAAAATGACTATTAACTACTGAATGTAACCATACAAGTTGGATATTTATTTCACTGTTCACTTGTGTTAATTTTTGTATAACATTATCCAAAGAGTTATATTTTCATGTGCACATGGGTTGTTTCATCGTGCTTAGTTTAAGAATAAGATTCCCTTATACTTACTCTTATAATTTTTATTTTTTTTAAGTTTTGTTATTATAAAATATCGTCGTAGTTTTTGAAATAAGATATATATAAATTAAAATAAATACAGGATAATATTATATAATTATCAATAATGTTCAAGTGTATGATTTTATTAAGAATAGTGATAGATATTCAAAAATATTTTATTGAGAGCTTGTGTATGTCTTTTCTGACTCCCAAGTTGTTTTTTTGTAAGTAGTTGCTTTGCTGAATCAAGTTTCTTATATATAAAAACATGGCCTATGATTTTTTTTAATTAATGTTGGAATGTCAATAAATAGATAAATAAAATTTAAAATAATTTTCATTTCTACATTTTATTTTTATTTTAAATAATTCTTATATCGTTAAAATATAATTTAATTACTATATAAATGAGTTATATCAAGTTAATGTGTTATTTAAATATATAATTTAGTTAGATTGAACTAAATTGTTATTTTAAAATTAACTATAAATATTGTCGAACGAAGGAACAACTTATTTAAAATTTTTATTATTTATTTTATAAAATTAATTTAAATGACAAATTTAATTAAATGACAAATATATTAATAAGAAAAATAAATTAACGATAATAACACATATATTTTGATTTTTTTAATATTAATAAAACTCAAAAATACGTTATCCAAATTGAAACTTGAATTTTAACTTTTTTTTTTCATTTTTTTTAAGTGGTTACGGATTTATAAATATAGTATTTTAAATTAATAATATATATATATATATGTATATATATATATATATATATATATATATATATATATATATATAAATTGATTAAGGATTAAGTAAAAAATAAAATTATATTTGAAAAAAATATCATTATTATTTAATACTTTCAAAATGACATATAATAATAATAATTATTATTATTATTTTAAAATCATACCATTTTTCATTAGAATTTATTGACAATAAAATATATATCTCTTGTTCTTCGTCAAGTGACGTTATTTTATATTAAGCGTGTAATAACTCGATTTAGCAGGCAAAAGACGCAAGTGTTATGCATTAATTTGGAATTATTTCTGCAATAAAAACATAAAATTTATACAGAATTAATAAATTAGAATGCTTTTTATTTTTTAAAAAATAATAAATAAAATTTTTAATTAATATTTTCTTCATTAAATACTACAAAAGATTTATAAGGGAAATTCTTAAACCATAGAACATTACTCAAAATGTATTGTAATTAAGAAAGTGTGCCTTCTCCCTTTTTATTTAGAGTAAATGATGTTACGTTACGCAAGTGATCGACACGTTGCTTTCATGCCATATTTTTGTGAAAAGGATGAGTTACCTACCCATTAATACGATGACGGCTGATGAAGGAATATTAATGATGATAAAAATAATATCCATTTTTGTGGATAATGTTTATAATGGATAGAAAATAAATATTACTTAAATGGGCATTTACATATAAAATAATAAAAGTTATTTTTTATAGAAATTTACTATTCAAATTTATTGATTTTTTTTTACGTGTGATTGAATTATTTTGATTTGTTGACTTTTGTTTGAATTTATAGGTTAAAATACTTTACTATTTAAAATTAATTTATGAATTAAAGTAACTTGATTAATATAATTGTGTAGAGTATTTAAATAATTTTAACTTTCATATTTAAACTATCGTAATAATAAATACAGTGTTTATTAAAAATATTTTAAACTTGATTTAAAATTTTAATAAATATTGAAAGAATTTGTAGGGGTTAATTTTACGGGTATTATGATTGGAAAAGGACAATGGAACAAAGATTTATTGAGCGAGACAACACTGTTGTTGTATCGTTGTTTTCGTTCCCAATAGTGTGGTTCGATGTTTAGTAGATTTGTTTATTATTGATTTTAATTTTATCTTCAACATTAAAACAATAAAGAGTTGTTTTTATCTTTTTGATGTGATTTTATAACTTATAATTGATTTGGTAATTATCCAAACTTGGTTAACAAAATGGTGCTTTCGTACCATGCTTTTTAAGGGTCATAAACCGTGGACTAAATTAAAATAAAATTGATGAGCTTTTATTACTCTGATATTTTTATTTATTTCTCACTAACTAGTCACTTTTGAGAGGAAAATCTTTCTTTATGAGGTTTAATTTCCCTGAAAAAGACCAACCCCTTTCCCTGAACCATGCAAAGAAGTTTCATTTCTTTCTTCAGTTAACAACACCAAAGCAGGAGAAAGCGACAGACAGAGAAATAATCTTCGGAGAAAATAAAAATAAAAGACTAATTTCAACATGAGATGCTTTACAAATTTGACTCTGTGAAGTTATGAAAATTTTCATATTTTTTAATGTTCTATCTAATTTTTTAAAGGTTTACTATATAACCTTGATTAAAAAAAAAAAACTACTCTACAGTAGATGAACCAACGTTAAATAAATCATCAACTCTCCATCTATATTATTTAGCTCAAACGTTTGGATCTTATCATCCAGATTTAATGGAGAGAAAAACATCAATTAATCAAATGCTTAATGTTATTTTTAATTATAAATATTAAGTTATGGAGTTTTATTCCTTATTCGTTATTTAACTTTCTCATTCATACTCTAAAACTTATATTCATATTTAAATTACTTAATAATTTATCCTTCAAATATGAGTTCCTTTACATTGATATATCTGAAGCTCACTAGTAATATTTCATGTATTGTTGTTTATCATAATGAGACACACTTACTTGATCCACCGTTAGAAATTTTTTTGATATAAGGATTATTCTCAAATTATCGATTACCACATAAATCATCATCTCTCATACTATTATTAAATATTTAAAAAGGAATAATACGAGATATAAATCTAAGTATACAAGAGACTAACAAAATTATCCACCAATAGATTAATATAGTTTATTAAATAATGAAACTAATATATATATATAGAGAAAGCCAATTCATATCAAGAAATTAAAAAAAAAACTTTAATTTCACACTACATGGACAAAAATGATCCTTTAACATATGCTAATCTAATTAAAAATAGTAAAACGGAGTAATAATTTTAATTTATAAATGGGATTTGTTCTATCCTATTTAACCTCCTAATTCAACAAATCAAAATGAAAAGGACAAATTAATCTATCCATCGTTTTAAAAAAAATTATATTAAAAAAATTATAATTAAAAATATTATATTTTTTTATCATATTATTAAAATATATAAATATAATAATATTTGTGTCAACTAGTTGACCATCATGATTATTTTCTTGTCAAATATCATACAATTATTTATAAATAGTTAATATTTATTAAAATAAATTTATGTTTTATCAGGTTGTATTTGGATCGCATATTTATTTATTGTTAACGCGGATGAATATGGGATGATTTGAACAAATTAGACACGACTTAGGTTTCATTGAAATGTAAAGAAATGAGGTGCGAACAAAGAGAAACAATCCCCCACACAAGAGGAGTGAAAAACTAAGAAAGTATGCATGTTAAAATCAAAATTACCATTTTATTCACAAATTAATTTTCCATTTATCAACAACTCATATATCATCAAATTTAACTATTTATATTTGTTTATTTTACAATATTACATGTTTTTTTTTGTAAAATATATGTAAATAAATTATGTATCAATTATTTTTTAAAATAATTTTAACTAAATGTTTAAATTAATATATTTTTTTTTAAATAATTTTTATTTTAAAAAATTGTCTTTTAATTTTCTCTATTAATTTTTTTTCATAAAATTGTTATACTTTAAAATTTATTTAATAATAATAATAATATTTATAGCAATAAATATAAAATAATAATAATAATAATAATAATAATAATTTATATTTATAAGAATAATTTTATAATAATAATTTTTATATCAGTAATTAAAATAAAAAAATTAAATATTTTTAAAATTTTTAATTCTAATAATAATAACTTTTTTCTCATTACTTCACATTTTTTACCATTTTTTTTTAATCCAAATAACCTCACTTTTACTTTTTTTCCCCCTCAAATTCATTATTTTCCACTCTCTTAAATCCATCATTTAATCCAAACATTTCCTAAGAGTTGCATCATCAACCCTTATACTTTGTATGGATGCTTATGTTTGGGCTCCATTTTTTAGTTGAATGACTGAATGGTGAAAAGAGATCCAAAAGGCCCAAGCTCAAAAGAGAAAGTAGGGCCTCAAGCACAGCCCATAACCAAAAAAGCCACACTTGACACAACACCCACCTTCCCCGCGAACTCATGTGTGTCGTTTTAGTTTTGGACTCACACCAAGATGTGTGGATAACAATTAAACATTTTATATATCTAAAAGGATTCCTAACCTCTTTTTTATTTTTTTTAGGGTGAGAAAAAAAATTTATATTTATGTGTTAATTTTTTAATATAAAATAATAAATAAAAATAAATAAATAATACATTTTTTATTATTTTCTTTAGTTATATCTTTTCTTTAGTTGTTTTAAAATATTATTTCACATTTATTATTTTTAATAATACATAAGAACAAATAGTTATATATATGTATATATATATATATATATATATTATTTAGCACAATTTTTTAATAATAAGTAGGACAATTTTCTTAACACATATATTAAACTATTTTAACACTATTAAAACTTTCAGAGACTCTTAGTTGTATCTAGACGCATTTGGTGAACATATTTCATTTGGTCATAAAATGGTAACATTAACTACAACCATGGAATGGGGTGTCAAATGTCAGGTTCAGGCTTCACTATAAAAGGACCCGCCATAAAAATTGGTGCGCGTTACGTACCTGGCCTACGCAGATACGACACCGTTTTGATATGTTCTTCTGTTCTCCAGACGTTACCGAACCCATACCTTTTTTCGTCCTTCTTCTCAATTTGTCTGAGAAATTCGCCAACGAACCTCACTCTGCTGCTGCATTCCTCTATGGCTTCTGGTTCAGGTACACTTGTATTTTTCTGTTCCCACAGATTAACTATTCTAATTTATCAATTTTTTAAAATTATTGGTTTTGGATATCCATTGTTGTCATGTATTTTCTTGATTTTGGTATGAGTTTTCGAAATTTTGGTCTATTGAGAATTAAAGATCGGTGATTCAGATGAATAATTAAGTTCATTCCGTGTGAGGAAATTGTTTTTTCTATGAACGACTGATCAAACTCGAGTGTTGTTTATTTGTTTTTTCTTTCTGCAGATTATGCGTTGGCTGTTTCCTCTGAACTCGAGTCAGTTTTGAGGTTGAAAACTGTTGATTACTTCATTACGAGGAGGCCATGGCTTGGTATGTTCCACGCTGCTACAATTGTTACTTTGGTTATTATTATTTTTTTATTTTTTTCATTTTCTTATTCCAAAATTTCCATTGTAGTGTTGAATCCTTTGTTCTGTATGGCTGTGAGGTTAAATTCATTTCTTATTGTTGTTATGTGTTTTGTTTCAGATCTTTATGGGGTTAATGTTAGACCTGTTGCGCCATTTGGGAGTGCAAGTAGGAGGCCTTACGTGGATCCTGCACTTATACATCGCTCCCTACCTGATGAGCTCCTTTTTGAGGTATTTCACATCGTCAAGTTATATTTGTTTATCATTGATGTATAACTGTTGTCCTTGATGGTTGAAGTACATTGTGTGAGAGTGGCAATGCGACTAGTTACAAAGTTCTGTATGCTACTACTTCAGTTCAGTCGTGTGTGGTCTAAGTGTTTGATGTGGGCTAGTTTGGTCATTTTATGAAATCATCTTTATGAAAACTAACTTGATAGTAGATTTTTCCTGGTCGATGTTCAGCTTTGAACTTAGGAACTGTTCTTAAATGTAAAAACAAGAATATCAGTGACCTAATTCTTTCACTTGTTTGAACCTCTATGTGAACTCTTTGAGTCCTTTTCTCTGATTTTTGAAAAATTTTGATGCACGGAAGTTCATATTCTTAAACGTCTATTGTTGTATACAAGAAAAACTCAGAATTTCTGAATATATTTTATAGGTCTTTACTCGAATGACTCCATATGATCTCGGGAAGGCATCTTGTGTATGTCGAAAATGGAAGTACACAATTCGTAATCCTGTATTTTGGCGCAACGCATGCTTGAAGGCTTGGCAGGTAAACTCAATGAAAGGTTTTGAATATAGAACTTCTACTGCTTAAAAATTACATTTCTGACTATAGTCCATTTTATGAAGCTATCTGGAATTGTGGAAAACTATAAGATACTTCAATCAAAATATGATGGCTCTTGGCGGAAAATGTGGCTATTACGACCAAGGTTGCGAACTGATGGTAAGAACAACCATCTCTTATTGCATAACTTTATTTTCTGCTCTCATATTGATTGGCAATGGTGTGTGATGGTTATTTTTTTTATTCTGATCTGATCAAATGCTTGGGGATTCTTATTATTTGAAATGGATTAGGAAAGCTATCTTAAAAAGGAAGGGTTGTCCTAGCCTTATTAGTAGTATTTTGCCCATATTCGTTTTTCCTAATCAATGTTTGATATCTTAACACTCTCCCTCCTTGCCCAAGACTGGACATTTAGAGCATGAAGTTCACAGGACTAATTTTTCTGGTAGCCCAACCTTTAGACTTGATAGACTATGGTTTTATATTGGAAATGAACTGGAACCCCAAAAGATAACCCAAGGAAGAGGATTGCTCTTATGTTATAAGGAGTATTATTACCACATTCCTAGCCAATGTGGGACATCTTAACACTCACATTAATTACCCTCCCCTTCTCCACTACCAAAGGGAAAATAAGAAAAATAAGAAAATGAACTTCGAATTCAAGCTTTAATGAAACGCAGATGATTTTCCTATTCCATTTGTTACATTTTTAGTTAGGTCCCTTTGTCTTACTATGATTCCATGTCTCAGGTCTTTATGTGAGTAGAAATACCTATATTCGAGCTGGAGTCGCCGAATGGAAAATCACTAATCCCGTACATGTGGTATGCATCAATATTTACTTGTATTGCTATGCAATAGACATTTTTTATTTTTGTTGTTTTTTGCTACTAGTTATTGTGTCATTAAGTAACATGTTATCAACTGGGTTTTTTTTGTCAACTATTTTTCAATATCATATTTTGGGAATAATACGGTTGTGGTAGACTATAACTGTGTCTGGAAAATTAGATTAAATGAAATCTTATTTTATTATTTTAATACAAAGAGATTATACAAGATATATACAGGAGACCTAAATTATTTTAGGAAATATAATAATTCTATTTTATTCTAGGATCCCTTGATTTATGAGATTGTTCCTAATTGTTTAAATCTGTACATATTATAAATTTCCTAATTTATTCTTTCCTAAAATACTATTTGATTTCTCACACTCCCCCTCAAGCTGGTGAATAGGTGTTTTCCATTCCCAGCTTGGATACAATCTTTTCAAAATTGTGACAGCCCAGTCCTTTGGTAAGAATGTCTGCAATTTGGTATTGAGAGGACACATATGGAGTGCATATCAAGCTTTTTCTTTGATGAAGTGTCTGTCTACTTCAATATGCTTTGTTCTATCATGTTACGCTGGGTTGTGGGCTATGCTGATTGCTAACTTATTATCACAATAGAGCTTCATAGGTTCTTCCCATTTTACCCTCAAATCTTCTAAGATAATAGTTAAGAGAGTAAAGAGAGTGAAAAGAAGATTTCTAATTTAGTGGGATACTTTACTCCACTTTATGATCTCATATATATATAGGATTACAACATTTAAAACAACAACCACAAACTACTAACAACCACCAATCACCAACTACTAACCACTAACCACTAACTAATAATAATTCTAACACTCCCCCTCAAGCTGGAACATACAAATTGTATGTGCCAAGCTTGGAACAAATAAATTCAATTCGAGGTCCTCTTAAAGACTTTGTCAACACATCTGCAAGTTGATCATTGGACCCGACAAATTCAGTACAAATTTCTTTAGACAACAATTTTTCACGAATAAAATGACAATCAAGATCTATATGTTTGGTCCTTTCATGGAACACCGGATTAGAGGCAATGTGGAGAGCTGTTTGATTGTCACAATACATCTTCATCTGTTGGATCTCACAAAATTTCAGTTCTTGAAGGAATTGTTTCACCCACATTAGTTCACAAGTGAGAGATGCCATTGCTCTATATTCAGCTTCAGCACTAGACCGGGCCACTACATTTTGTTTCTTACTTTTCCAAGAAATAATATTGCCTCCAATGAGAACACAATATCCTGTAGTGGAGTGTCTGTTCATAGGGGATCCAGCCCAATCAGCATCACAATACCCAGATATTTGGGTACCCCTTTATCTTCATACAACAGACCTTGTCCTGGAGCTTTTTTGAGATATTTTAGGATGTGAATGACAACATTCCAATGATCAGTACGCGGATTTTGCATAAATTGACTCACAACTCCAACGACAAAAGATAGGTCAGTCCGGTAATGGTGAGATAAATGAGTTTCCCAACAAGTCTTCTATATCTCTCGGGATCGGAGAGCGGTTCACCCCGATTCGCCATTAATTTCTGATTTGGATCCATAGAGTACGTTTCTGGTCTACAATCAATCATGCCTGTTTCTTTCAGGATATCTAAAGCATACTCTCTTTGGGAGACTACGATGCCTTCTTTTGATTGAGCCACTTCAATCCCTAGAAAGTATTTGAGACAACCAAGATCCTTAGTTTGGAAGTGATTGCATAAATGTTTCTTTAGCAGAGAAATTTTATCAACATCATCCCCTGTAATGACTATATCATCTACATATACAATTAAATAAACACATTTTCCTGAAGTAATATAATAAAAAACAGAATGATCTGCTTCACTTCATTTTAATCCAAAACTTTGAACAATGTGACTAAACTTTCCAAACCAAGCACGTGAAGATTGTTTGAGACCATAGAGAGAACGATGTAACTTACAAACCAAACTAGACTCCCTTTGAGCAACAAAACCAGGAGGTTGCTCCATATAAATTTCCTCCTCAAGATCACCATGCAAGAACGCATTCTTGATATCTAACTGATGAAGAGGCCAATGATGGATAGTTGCATAGCAAAGAAAAGTCGAATAGTAGTCATTTTGGTCACAGGAAAAAAGTATCACTGTAGTCAAGGCCATAGATCTGAGTGTAGCCTTTTGCTACTAATCTAGCTTTGAGTCGATCAACTTCACCTTTTGGTTCAACTTTAATGGCATAGACCCAACGACAACCATAAGTCTTCTTCCCATGTGGAAGAGGAATTAAGTTCCATATACTATTGTGCTCAAGAGCCTGCATTTCATCAATCATGGCTTGTCGCCATCCAGGATGATCAAGTGCCTCTTTCACATTTTTTGGAATAGTAATAGTGGTTACAGAAGAAACAAAAGAAAAATAGGAAGGAGACAATCTATGGTAGCTAAGAAAATTGTAAATGGGATGTGGATTACGAGTAGAACGAGTACCTTTGCGAATGACAATGGACCAACTTGAGTTATCATTATCAGGAATCGTGGTATCAGGGGATGATTGAGAAGGATCTGCAGAGGAAGACTCATCTTGGGACATGGGACTGATCATTTGGCTCCTGTGTTGATAGGTAATAAGAGGCAGTGATGAGGATTCAGGTGTATTTTGTGTGGAATTTTGGGTGTCAGGAGGAGGAGGTACAAATGGCTCCACTAAGGGTATAGGTAGGACATTTTGGACCAAACTAATATCCTGCATAGAAGAAGGGAAGAAGGGAGTTGACTCAAAAAAAGTGACATTAGCAGACATGTAGTACCTCTTGGTTTCAGGAGAATAACATCGATATCCTTTTTGAAGACGAGAATATCCCAAGAAGACACATTTGATGACTCTAGCTGATAGTTTATCTAAACCTGGAAACATATCATGAACAAAACATATGCAACCAAATACACGAGGAGAAACATGAAAGAGTGGGTCCTTTGGCAATAGAATAGAGTGTGGAACTTTATTGTTAAGAGAAGAAGATGACATTTTGTTAATGAGAAAACATGCAGTAAGAATAACATCTCCCCAATGATGAACGGGCATATTTCCACCAAGTAATAAGGTACGAACAGTTTCAACCAAATGTCTATTTTTTTCGTTCTGCTATACCATTTTGTTGTGGTGTGTGAGGACAACTAAACTGGTGTAAAATGCCTTGGGAGCTTAAGAGAGTGGAGAAATCAGTAGAAAAGTATTCTTTGGCATTATCACTTCGTAAAACTTTAATTACTTTTCCAAATTGATTTTTGATTTCGTTAAGGAAAGACTTAAAGATAGGTAATAATTCAGAATGGTCTTTCATTAGATAAATCCAAGTACACCTAGAAAACTCATCAATGAAGGTAACAAAATATCTATAGCCAAAGGATGAGACACGACTAGGACCCCAAATATCAGAATGAACAAGAGAAAAGACAGAGTCACATCTAGATTCAGAACGTTTAGGAAAAGAGGACCTAGTATGTTTCCGTAGTTGACATGATTCACATTCAAAATCTTGAAGAGTCTGAAGTTCAGGAACCATTTTTTTTAATCTTGATAAGTGAGGGTGCCCTAAACATTCATGTAATAGTTTTTGGAGACAAGGATGCAACATAAGATACAGATGATTTAGTCCCAAGGTAGTATAAGCCTCCAGATTCATGTCTTTCGCCAATCTGTCGACCCGTACCACGTTCCTGTATAACAAAAGAGTTGGCATTAAAGGTTACTGAACAATTCAATAATTTGGTTAATTGACTTAGGGAAATGAGACTGAAGGGACATGAAGGAACAAAAAGAACATATTTTAAGTTTAAAGACGGAGAAATGGAGACTTGACCAGTTCCTTTAGAGGCTACTTTAGATCCGTTGGCTAAGGTTATGAGATGAGGAGTTTTAGGAAATGAGAGAGAAGAGAACAAAGAGGCATTACCAGACATGTGATCAGAAGCACCTGAGTCAATAATCCATGGATTTTGACTTTCCACATATTGTAAAATGCAAGTTGTTGATGAATTTGGGGTTGTTGATGACTGTGCTAGATTACTGGATTTCAACCTCAAATATTCCTGATATTCTTCGTGAGAGAACTTGGGTTCAACCATTTTAGATTTGGAAAAATTGACAGTTTTGTCAGGAAAACCGTGCAAAGAGTAGCAATTTTCCACTGTATGACCCATTCTCTTGCAATGAGTGCACTGAGGACGTCCTCTACCTCCACGTCCTCCTCTAATGCCGCGACTTCCTCTTCCACGGGTAGAAATCATAGCAGAAGATTCAACAAGTTCTTGATTATTTTTTCTTTTGAGAGTTGGAACACGAAGCAGTCTTGTAGTCAAACTTTCCATAGAAGGAACTTCTTGTCCAGTTAAAATTTGATCTCTAACATGATCAAATTCTGAATTCATAGCCCGGAGAGTCATAACCATATAGAATTTATCCAACTTTTGCTTTATCTCCTCTAACGAATGCACCTCTAGGAACATCTTTAATTCTTCAACTGCTGATTGAGCTTCAACAATAAAGGTCATCATATTTTTATCCACTTGCTTGAGATAGGCTAATCGATTAGCGGAATCATAGAGGCATTGAATATCATTTGCGAAGATATTCTGAGCTTTTTTTCAGAAAGAGTTACATGTTTTGAAGGATCTGAGAGTATTCAAAATATTTGGTTCTATTGATTGCCACAGTAGAGCACAGAGTTGATAATCAAACTTTTTCCATTGTTGAGCTTGATCTTCTGGTATCTTACTTCCGTCTTCTTCTAGATGATCGTGAAACCCTTGTCCAAGGAACCAAAGTTCCACTGAAGAGGACCAAGACATGTAATTTTTTCCATTTAATTTCTCAGCCGTTATCGTGGGAGTTTCGGAAAAGGAGGTTGTGAGCCCTGACGACATGTTTTAAATAATGTAGATGTAAGATGGAGACAATAGAACCTGTAAGAAAGAGAACACCCAAGATAGCCGGAAGGTTACTGAAAGGTGGTCGGAAAGTCGTCGGATGGCAGCAAAAAAGGTGACTGGACGGGGGACTGACGGTTGCCGAAAAGTGACCGGACGGTGGCCGGAAAATGATCGGACTGTGACCGGAAAAATGGTCGGATGGTGACCGAAAAAATGGTCGGACGGTGACCGGAAATGGCCGGACGGTGGCCAGATGGTGGTCGGACGGTGGCCGGATAGTGGCCGAACGGTGGCCGAATGGTGGAGCAGGACCAACCTGCTCTGATACCAAGTTAAGAGAGTAAAGAGAGTGAAAAGAAGATTTCTAATTTAGTGGAATACTTTACTCCACTCTATGATCTCATATATATATATATAAGATGACAACATTTAAAACAACCACCACCAATTACTAACAACCACCAACTAGTCTTGCCTTGTATCTTTCAATTGATCCATCAGCCTTGTATTTTATTGTATAGACCCATTTACATCCAACTGGCCTCTTTCCTATTGGTAAGGTGACCAACTCCCAGGTATTGTTCTTCTTCAATGCCTCCATCTCAATA
The DNA here is from genome assembly GCA_963425845.1 of Sphenostylis stenocarpa. Taxonomy (NCBI): domain Eukaryota; kingdom Viridiplantae; phylum Streptophyta; class Magnoliopsida; order Fabales; family Fabaceae; genus Sphenostylis; species Sphenostylis stenocarpa. The sequence continues at coordinate 12,840,831 of OY731406.1, forward strand.
TCCATTGCTTGCCTTCATTTTCTGTCAGACAATGCCTCAGATAGGGTATTAGGTAGAAGTGCAGTGTTTAGGTTTACTAGGAAGGTTTTATGGGTAGGTGAGAAATTTTTAAAGGACAGGTAATTTGAGAGAGGATAGAGTGGTTGTTTGGTGCATTTTCTTGTCCCTTTTCTAATGGCAATTAGGAGGTCAGGATCATTTTGGGTTTCAATTTCAACCTGCACAGCTGGAGAAAAAATTGTTACCTCTTTTTGTGGAGTTGAGTTGGATTCTTGAACATGGCTTGATCCTGGAATGACTTTAGTCTTCTTTGAGTACACCAGCTTCTTACCAAATTTTCCAACTTCAACATCTCCTTGATCAGCTTCACAATTAATTTCACTTTCTTGACCAGCTTCCTTTTCTTGACCAATTCCTTGACTTGTTTCATTTGTTACAACTTCAATTTGATCTCGTTTAGGTTCAAATATCAAGTCTGGAAAAATGAGAAAACCAGAATTACTACTTTCAATTTGATCTCGTTTAAGTTCAAATATCAAGTCTGGAAGAATGGGAAAATTAGAATTACTACTTTCCTTATCTTTTCTGAAACTCTCCCCTTGAAGATAAGATTGATGGAAATAACCCTCTTGTTCATTAAAGATAACATACTTAGACACAGAATTTTTTGGATGGGAGGTGGTAGCATTTATACCCTTTTTGAGTGGGTGAGTAACCAACAAAGACACACTTTAAGGTTCTAGGATCAAGTTTCCCCCTCCCCCTGTCTGTACTATGAATATAGACATATGAGATGCACCCAAAAACTCTTAGTTTAAGATTATTTGTAGTGGATAGGTTTGGATAGAAAGACGACAAAGCTTCCATAGGGCTTTTTGATCCTAAGACTCTAGAGGGTAGTCTATTGATAAGGTATGTTGTTGTAAGGACAACTTCTCCCCATAAATTTTTTGAGACACTTTTTTGGAACAACAATGCCCGAGTCTGATTTAATAGATGTCAATTTTTCCTCTTTGCGACCCTATTCTGCTGTAGTGTTTTGACACAAGAGGACTCATGAATTATACCTTATTTTTGACAAAAAGAATTAAGGACATGATTGAAGTAATCTTTGGCATTATTTGACCTAAGCCTCTTAATATTAACACCAAACTGATTTTCTATCAAGGAGTGGAAGTTTAGGAAGACAAAACTGACTTCTGATTTTTGTTTAAGTAGGAAAACCCAAGTGACCCTTGTATAATCATCTATAAAAGTGACAAACCATCGAGCACCAGACACATTTGGAACATTAGAAGGTCCCCATACATCAGTATGAACAAGATAAAAAGGAAAATTGCTAATTCTATTACTTACTGGAAAAGATACACGCTTGTGCTTAGCAAGTTCACACACCTCACAATGAAGACTCTCAACATCTAACTTGGTAATAGAGAGGGAAACATAATTTTGATCATTCCAAAAGAGGGATGTCCTAACCGACAATGATAAAGCATGATTTTTTCTCTGTTGGTCAGCAAGGATTCAGATATGAAGGAGTGAGAGATTCTATTCTTACTGGACAGACTTGGATCTTCAAGATAATAAAGGTCATTCTATTCTCTAACATGTCCAATCATCCTCCCCGAATCCTTGTCCTGAAATACACAATGATCGTTGAAAAAAACAACTTTATATGACAAATTCTTTATAAATTTTCGTATAGAGACTAGGTTGGTGGACAACTTTGGGACATGGAGAACATCTTTTAAGGTTATTAAAGGATTGATTTGGATATTTCCTTGACCAGCTACAGTTGTAAAGGTTCCATCTGTTGTGGCAATTTTTTTGTTGTTGGGACATGGGGAATATGTGGAGAAGTGTTTGGTTAATGGTGTCATGTGGTCTGTGGCTCCAGAGTCCAATATGCAATAATGGTTAAAAGGTGTATATGAGACATTTAATCCAAAAGAAAGTGGAAACTTACCTGAGTATGACAAAGAACACACACCTGTAGGTTTTTTTAGCTTACTAAGAAAGGTTCTCACCCTTTCTATCTCCTCTTGGTTAAGATGGGCAGCAACTTCTGGTTATTTCCTTCATTTGTTTTAGCAGCAACATAAACTTGTCCTCCTTTCCTCAAGGAGTCTCCTCTGTGTCCCCCTTCTCGATCTCGATTTAAAGGCTTCCCATGTAACTTCCAGTACTTCTCTCTCGGATATGACAAGGCTTATTGCAGTAGGTACACCAGAGACCATCACCTTTCTTCTCCACATTTGCTGATCCTCCTTTCTTCTGTTCGGCTACCCCTTTCTATTCAACACTGTACAAACAAGTTGGATCCACTTCAAATAATTTCTTCTATTTAGTCTATATGCAGAATGGATATTCTGCAGTTCTCCAGATTGCTGGGATTGGGTATTCCCTGTTTCTGGTGTTGAGTTCACAACTTCCTCTTCCCTTGACATTATGGCAAGAAGGTGCGATGCAGCAGCAATGCAGGTTGTCGTCTTAGGGTTTATAGTGCGCAGACAGAACTTCCTAGATCGGAAGCTCTGATACCATCTGGAAAATTAGATCAAATGAAATCTTATTTTATTATTTTAATACAAAGAGATCATACAAGATATATACAGGAGACCTAAATTATTTTAGGAAATATAATAACTCTATTTTATTCTAGGATCCCTTGATTTATGGGATTGTTCCTAATTGTTCAAATTTGTACATATTACAAATTTCCTAATTTATTCTTTCCTAAAATATTATTTGATTTCTCACACTTTGCATAGTCATAAACAATTGGAAGTATCTGGGTCCTGGCATTTTCATGTGATGAAACTCGTTATGTATAATTGTTAATGCAATATACTTGGATGAGACTGTAAGTTTATAAACCTGCAAATGATACCTTTTGAAGTCCTGTACATGTAACCTCAAAAGCTAGTTGGATAGCTTATCCCTCAGGAGTTAAGACTTTAAGAATGGTATGCGTCTTGGTACACAAATACAAAGCAGTAAGTAAATCACTTTTCTAATTTCAGTTTCTATTGGTGATTGAGATATGATGATTCCCATTAATGAAATCATATTGTTCTAACTTGAAAGCGTTTTAGTCAGAACCTCCTGAGAGTGTGAAAAACCTGAGTGTCAGGGTGCATTGTGGGATTTTTGGGTATTATCTCTAATGCTCCTAGGTACTATGGCCGTATAGTACTGTAGTATTTGAATAGGAAATTTCTCCTTATAAACCATTATTATTATTGAAGACTAGTGAGTGTGTTGCATTATCCTTGATATAATGGAATGCTTTTGGACCGGGCAGGTGTGTTATATGCATTTATTTTATGTGTGCAATGGTGATTGCTTGGTGCCTGAACCATTTATATACAGGATACTACTTGATACCTCCTTTTCACTTATAAAATTTAATTTAGAAGGAGAAAAATCATTGTTTCTCTTTGGCAACAAAGCAGTACATCTAGGATGAGTCCCTGAACCATTTAAATTTGTATAAGAATGTGGGTTCTACATATGTTTGTCCCCATGTTTCAGTGTATAAAGACTTAGTAACAGCAAGTTGTATATAATATTTTTTGGTTCTTCATTTATGCACATTTTTTTTATGTAAATTTTCTCCATGCAGGTCTGCTATTTCCGTTACATGAGATTTTTTCCATCTGGGCGATTCCTTTACAAGGTTACAATTCAGTGATAATATCTGAATCCATTTAATGTATATACTTATAACTATCTGATTGTCTGAGAAGTTATTTTTGTTTTATGAAGAATTCATCACTGAAGATCAAGGATGTGGTGAAGTGTATGAATTTTCGATCATCTAAAGCAGACAGTGTTTTTGGTGGCCACTACACATTGTCAGATGACAAGGTTATGTTCTTATTTTTTGTCAAATTATGTAATTGACTTTTTCCGGATACGTCTGCATCTCCTTTTAATCTTTATTATTTAAAGATCTTCGTAGACATTCTCTTCTTGGAGATTTGTTGCATAAATTAATATTTATATTTCTGTGTACGGACTTTGAGGCATTTGCAATTGATATTATCAAGGCAGGTTGAAGCTGCAGTCTTATATCCAGGCATGCGACCTACTGTTTTGAGGATACGCTTAAGGTATTTTATGAGTTTGCCTGATTAACATACATGTCTTGTTGAACATCAAAGCTAACATCAAGAATCAGAAATTAAATCTTTTCCGTTCCCTATAATTTGATGTGCCATTTATACTCTTGCTATTTTAGAAATAAATAAAATATTCGTAAGAATTAGGATGAGGTGTTGCATTCAGAGAAATATTCAGTATATTAAGTTGTTTTGATTTGGAGTTCACCGATATCCAGTGAATGCCTCAACCCCCACCCCAATTACCCATGCCAAATAAAAAGCAAAGCTAGAAAGCGGAATATCCTTTTCAGTATGGATCATAGAACAAGGAGGCATCATTGTTAACGCTAGTGAAGGGAGCCAAAATAAGGATGGAATAAGTTGTCACTAGACAAGAATGACCTAAGCAGAGGATATTGTTATATATGGGTTCTAGTTAGCCTAACATCCAAAGGATCCAATTTATCACTTATGTCTTAGGTAAATCAAACCAGGAACCTTACACATGTGTCACTATTACTGACTTTTGAGTAACATAATTGACAATGAAAATGGGATACTAGAAAAAAGGAAAAATAGAACACCTAGTCAGGCAAAATTAATTATGATGTTGCCTGATGTTAATCCAATATTGGAGTCAATTCAACCTTGTTTTAGCTAGGAAGTTGGATTCCCTTCACAATGGTACTAGAGTGTAGTCTTAAGTCCATTGTTGGGCCACCTAAATGTACTTGTCACACTCTGTTGAGATATGTTTGTTTAATTTATGTTACTTTTTGTGTATGTTCCTTAGACTAGGGTTAAGGGTTTGGGTTGAGATCCATATTCTCTTTTTTGTATCCCTCTTTATAAATACAACAATAACAATGCCTTTTGACATTGTATTGGAACCCTAAACAATTTTCTCAAGTTGATATCAAAGCCAAAAGCATAACTTCTTTCCGGTTGTTGTCTTGGACCAAGAGTTGTCTTTTCATTATGGGTCAAAAGTACCTTTTGTCTGATCTGGCAGACTATGTTGGAGGGCTTGTTGGAAGTCCCATACCTTGCCTCATGTTAGTGGTATGTGTTAAGGTTCCAACATAAAACCAATTGGCAATATGTGGAGTAGCCTAACATGTATTTAAACCATACCAAATAACATGAGGTAGGCGATGTGGGACTTTTAACACACCCCCTCCAATGAAGCCTGCCGGACCAGGCAAAGGGTACTTTTGACCCAACTAAAGGGCAACTTTTGGCCTATGACAATAACCGGAAAGATGTTAGGCTTTGGCTCTGATACCATGTTAAGGTTCCAACATAAAACCAATTGGCAATATGTGGAGTAGCCTAACATGTATTTAAACCATACCAAATAACATGAGGTAGGCGATGTGGGACTTTTAACAGTATGATTTATTTGTTAAGCTACTCCACATATTTCTAATTGATTTTATGTTGGAATCTTAACATGGTATCAGAGCAGGCAAAATTTTGCACTGATTTTTGGCCATCCTTGTCAACCTTCGGCCACCATGGGTGTTGTTCGCCGTCGTTGTTGTCGGCCACTGGCACTGTTTGGACCAGCGAAAGTAGGGTTTGGTGCGCCTCGAGGAGCGACTCAACCCTGCAAATTGCGTCTCCATTCGTTGCCTCACACACATCTCTCCCGAAGTGGCTCCTCAGGCACGTGTGTCATGCGCCGCAGTCCAGTGGCTGAAATCAAGTTTGATCACCATTGTTTGTCTCGTCGACGCCTTTCGAGTTCAGTGGTGCCCTTATTTTTCTATTTTGAGAACCTTGAGAGTTAGGTCCCGTGGTTGTCTCTCTTGGTTGGTTCTCTTTCATCTCTGGTTCAAATGTCTTCAACCAGTGGTGCCTTCTCTTTCTTTGCCACTCTTAACTAGTGTAAGACTCAACCAGGAAAAATTATTTATCCTGGTCTGCATCTGTTGAACTATGATTTATAGGTTAGGGGTATCATGTCCATTTGTAAAAGGATGCTAACTTTATTTCTACATCAGAAAGGTCCCAACAAGAAAGAATAGACTTTCAACTCTGCGATCTTATGGCATTCCGTGGAACTTGAAGTTCTTTAGATCCTTAAGTCATTCAAAAGATGCTCTTCTTTTTGGAAAAGGCATAGGATATTTTTGCTAATGATATTTAGCATCTTTTTTATGCAACTTAAAGGGTGACTGATGTCACTCAAGCAGACCAACCATGATATGATGTCTCATATTGCAAAAGCTAGGGCTACTGTGGAAGAATTAATAAGGTTTCTTATGGCAAGTATCTTAGAAGAGTTAAATTTCAAACTTGATAAGCTATATATGATTCTAATTTTGAGGAGCCTGCATCCTGATTTTGATCATGTGCGTGATCAAATCTTAGCTAGTGATTATGTTCTTCAATGGACAATCTTGTCACGAGGTTTATTCGTGTATCCAACCTTATGAAAGATGAAAGTAAGGTGGAGACCATTGAAACATCAACCATGGTTGCTCCTCACGGTCGAGGGGAGGACACAATAGTCGGGGAGAACATGGGGGAGAACATGGTGGTAGGAATACGTCCCCAGTGCTTCTATTACAAGAGAATGGGGCACACAGGAAAATTGGTATTTTTTATATGATTTTTTTTACAAGACTACTATTGTCCATTTTTTCTAAATCTGAAAAGTTAGATATGAGGATTTTTTATGAGGAGGATCAGGAATTTTTGAAGTTTAAATTTGAAAAGTTCAGTAATCAGAGTCAGTCTTCTTCAATGTCAAGTGTTTCAACATGTATTTCTCAGTTTGTGGAAGGTTAGAACCCATGAATTATTGATTCAGGTGCATCTGACCATATCTCTGATAATAGTTCCTCATTGCCCTTTATGTCCTATCCCAAAATTCGTCACTTGATTACTGTGGCTAATGGATCCAAAGTGATATCTCAAGGAGTTGGCCAAGTTCCTTTAACTCCTTTTTTAAATTTAAACTATGTTTTTTTCATTCCTAAATGTGTTTATAACTTGATTTCTCTAAGTCAACTGACTCGCTTTTTGAATTGTTTTGTAACCTTTAATTCCAAATTTTTTGTTATTCAAGAACATGATATGGGTCGTCTGATTGAAGGACATGAATCACGTGGTCTGTACTATTTGAATCTAAGCCGTTTGGTATCATGTCTTGCTTCTCCTTCCCCCTAAATTTTTGCATGATTGTCTGGGTTACCCAAGTTTATCTAGATTGAAAGTGATGACTCCTAATCTCAAACAACTTTGGGTTTTAGAATGTGAATCTTGTTAGTTAGGAAAATATGTTAGGTCTACATTGTCTAAACAGTTTGAAACTTGATGTAATTTTTCTTTTTCAAATATTCATTTTGATATTTGGGGATCGAGTCGTTTCTCTTTTTTTGGCTTTCAGGATTTTGTGACCTTCATTGATAAATTTTCAAGATGTACTTAGGTTTACTTAATGAAAGACAAATTTGAACTCTTTTTCATTTTTGTGTCCTTTTTAATGAAATTAAAAACCAATTTATGAAGATAATTAAAGTTCTTAAAAGTGATAATGCCAAAGAATATATTTCTGCTTCCTTCTCTTCCTTTTTATCTTTTCACGGAATTTTACAACAATCAACTTGTCCTCACATCCTATAACAAAATGGTATAGTGGAGAGGAAAAATAGGCACCATATTGAGACTATACGCTCTTTAATGTTTAATGCTAATGTTTTTGTTTATCATTGGGGAGATGCGGTTTTCAGTGTTTTTTTTTTATTAATCGAATGTCATCTTCTTCTCTTAAAAATCAAATTCACATTCTCTTATCTTTCTAGATGATCCTCTTTATCATATGTATCCACATATATTTGGTTGTACCTGTTTTGTACATAATGCCTTTCCAGGTCTTGATAAATTAAATGCCAAGGCCATTAAATGTCTTTTCTTGGGATACTCTCACCTAAAAAAGGGTATAAATGTTATTCTCTCTCTACCAAATGGTATTATATGTCTACTGATGTCACTTTCTTTAAGGACACACCCTTCTTTTCTTCCTCCATGGAAGATGTTTCCTCTATTCAGCAAGTTCTTCCTATACCTTCGTGTGATCCAATTATAATATTTAATTCGTCTCCAACTCCGTCTACAGGTTATATTGATTCTCCTCCTCTTCTCACATATCACCGTAGGATCTCTCCTACTCCTTTACTAGTCCCTGAAGATACTCGTGATTCAGAACCTTCTCCATCAGCTCCTCATACCATGTATCCTTCAATCTCATATGATTCTATTTCTAGATGGCCTATTGCTCTCAGAAAAGGTATTCGTTCCACTCACAATTCCTTTCTTATTTATAATTTTGTTAGTTATCATCGTTTGTCTCCTTCATATTCTTCTTTTGTTTTTTCTTTAGTCGATACTTCTGTTCTTAATCCTGTTCATGAGACACTTGATCACCCTAGATGGCGATAAACCATGATTGATGAAATGCAGGCTCTTGAGCACAATGACACTTCGGAATTTGCAAAAAGATTGTGGGTTGTAGATGAGTTTATGCAATTAAGGTTGGTAATAATGGTAAGGTGGATCGTCTCAAGGCTCGCTTAGTGACACTAAACAAATTTATGATCTTGACTACTATGATACCTTTTCTCCAGGAGCTAAGATTTTCACTATTCGTCTCTCTTTTGCTATGACTGCTATTTGTCATTAGCCCTTTCACTAACTGGACATTAAAAATTTCTTTCTCCATGGTGACCTTGAGGAAGAAATTTATATAGAGCAACCTCTTGACTTTGTTGTTTAGGGAGAGTCTGGTTTAGTATGTAAGCTACACCAGTCTCTCTATGACTTGAAGTAGTCATCCCAAGCGTGGTTTGGAAAATTCAGTCATGTTGTGCGGATGTTTGACTTGAAAATGAGTGAGGCAGATTATTCAGTGTTTTATTGTCATACCTCTTCAAAAAAATGTGTTTATATTATGGTTTATGTTGATGATATTGTCATTACAAGTAATAATTACACTAAGATAAGTCAATTGAAGAATCATCTATTTGGTCACTTCCAAATCAAAGATCTTGAGGAAAGTGTGATAATTTCTCAAAGGAAATATGTCCTTGACATTCTAAAAAAGATAGATTTAGCAAATTGTAAGCCCATTGATAGTCCAATAGATCCTAATAAAAAATTGACAGGAGATAAAGGAGAAAAGTTCTCAGATCCTGAGAGATATAGGAGGTTCTCAGATTGAATCTCTCTTATGCAGTTGGAGTAGTTAGCCAATTCACACAAAATCCTTGTTTTGATCATTGGGATGCTTAGATTTGCATTTTGAGACATGTTAAAGGGCTCCATGACAAGGATCGTTGTATGAAGATAAAGATAATACTCAAATCTTAGGTTATTGTCATGCAGATTAGGCTGACTGTCCCATTGATAGAAGGTATACTACAGAATATTGTATATGTATTGGAGGGAATATGATCTCTTGGAAGAGTAAAAATCAAAGTGTTGTTGCCTGATCCAGTGCAAAAACTGAGTATAGATCTATGGCTCTTGCTACACCTGAACTTGTGTGGATCAAATAACTCTTTCAAGAATTAAAATTTTGGGATAATGAGCATATGAAGTTGTTTTGTGATAATCAGACAGGTCTTTGTATTGCCTCCAATACAGTCTTTCATTAAAGAACAAAACATATTGAGATTGATTGTCATTTTGTTAGAGAGAAGTTATTGTCCAAGGAACTTGTAGTTGAGTTTGTGAGCTCTAATGAGCAACTTGCAGACATTTTAACTAAATCCCTAAGAGGACCTAGGATTCGATTCATATGTTCCAAGCTTGGTGCATACAATCTATATGCTCCAGCTTGAGGGGGAGTGTTGAGATATGTTTATTTAACTTATGTTTCATTTTATATGTATGTTCTTTAGACTATGATTAAGAGTTTGGGCGGAGGCTCATATCCTCTTTTTTGTATCCCTCTTTACAAATACAATAGTAATAATGCCTTTTGACACTGTATTGGAATCCTAAACAGTTTTCTCAAATTGATATCAAAGTCAAAGCGTAACTTCTTTCCAGTTGTTGTCTTGGACCAAAAGTTGTCCTTTGTTGTGGGTCAAAAGTGCTCTTTGTCTGGTTCGACAGACTTTGTTAGAGAGGGCGTATTGGAAGTCCCATATCACCTACCTCATGTCATGTGGTATGGTTTAAATATCTATTCCAGGAATTGCTAATTAATTTTATATTGGAATCTAAACACACTTCTAGCCAGTAGCCCTAGAGTTTAACCACCCTAATTGTAGTCACCCTTAGCCTGTCTTGGTTGCTGCCTTAACTTTAGCCTCAAGAGTGGTTGTTCAATTCCACGCCAATTAGATTCATGATTTAAACAGAGCTTATGAAATTTGGATAGTTGTCACCTGAGTTAGATTCTAAGCTCAATTTTTAAGATCTTATCCCACCAGGTGAGGATGATTACATGGATCACATAGAAGCAAAAAGGAATGTTTTTGTCACCACAAATAAAATAGAAGAGATAATGTAATAGAAATTAAGTGGGGATCTATTTACTCAATGAGTAAATCATACCACAAATAATAGTTTTTAATGGACAATGAATCTCATTTATCTATGTTTGCAAAGTTCCATACGATGTAAAAGCTACCTTCTAATTCATATATAATATATTTTAAACATAAAATCAATGTTAACTATGAGATTACTTACTTGTGAGTGTCCTATTTATCTAGAATTTGGTATGATTAGTCATCAAAATAATATCACGATTTTGTAATTAGATTTGTTAAATTTTCTTTCCAATGTAAGATAATTAATCCTGAACCTATTTATACCATATGAGAATTAGAATAAAATCATCAACCCAAAATATAATTATAATTGGTATTAGTTAAATTTTGTTCCTGTGTGATAATTAATCCTGACCCTATTTATACCCTATGAGAATTAGAATAAAATCATCAACCCAAACTATAATTATAGTTCTTCTTTGTGTTACACCACTTTGAAATGTCCACTAGGCTCTGGAAAGTTGAAGTTGTTGAACATCATTGGTTTGAACAGTTCTGTACTGAGAAGTAGAATATAGAAACAGAAATAAGTTTTGTATCATGTAAAATTAGCTTGCATTTAGATAAAGAGAAGAGAAAGTATGTTAATTTTCTTTATTCTTATTCCTTTGAAACCAATCTTTACTGACAGTAAGAATTGGACTTTCCTTTTGCGATATGTTCTGTTGATCTGCGTGTGGAATAGGATAAGGGGAACTACCGCAGGGGCTAACAATAGGATGGATTTGATGTCACTTGTCACCAGCGGTGTAAACAGTAGTGAGGCAAGTGTACCTGAGGAGGACATTCTTGGAGTTGTTGAAGGATGGGAGGATGATGAAACGCACAACCCAGATGTACCAGCTGTCTCACATAAGAGAGGCATGACTCCCCTTGTCTTTGTTCCATTTGAAGAGGTACATTTTTGCTCACATTATCCTTTTTTATAATCCTTCAGCCACTAATTTGAGTAATAAACTTTTTAATGATCCCCTGGATTCAATGACAATTACATCTTGGTTTTTGTTTGTCTAATATTATCTTAAATGTTGTAAAGTAAAAAATATACCCTAAATTCCATGTTAGATTATGCTGTATTTTTAATAAAGCGATAAAGTTGAAAGTTCATTCATTTTTATTTTAGTCAATTGAGTCAGTTGTGTTTGTAGAAGTTACCATAATGGAAGTTGCGGTGCACTGTCGTTGAAAAAGATCAAAATGTGGTAAAGAACATAGTCGTTGGTGTATATGTGGTAAAGAACATAGTGTATATACTACAAGATTGTTTCCCATTATGGCTCTTATCACACCTCTTTCTGAAATGTGAATCCTCCTTAATTTTTCCCTTTTTGTACAGGTGGAGACATCTGTTTTGAATCTTCCAGTGGAGAAAATGGATTATTTTGTGCCTGGTTGAATTAGGATGCCCTGGAATAGAACGGGCTCATTTGTAAATAGTACACAACTGGAGGTCACAGAATTTGTATATTTGTATGTATATTTGTATGTATATGGTGTCGTGATGAGATTGATTTGGTTCGATTTGCAGAATTATTCCTTTATTTATGCACCTGTATAATGACAATAATTGTAGTTTTTTACAAATGATGGATTCTGTTGTTGAAGATATGTTGTGATAAAACTATAAAAAGAACTGTGTAAGACGTGTTCATAGAGGGATTGGGTGATAAATTAGAAATGTGGAGTCCAGTAAAATATCTTGGATTTGCAGCCATACTATTTCAATGTGAAGCGCAAAGGAAACACATGACACTAGCAACGCAACAACGTGTGAACACTATCTGATTCCAGTTTTTCATTATTTTTAAGGATTTCCTTATAGAAATGCTTTAGCCAAGTGAAAAGAGTGATTCACATCCATTTTTATTAACAAACATCTATCTAACAATTTCATTTAACCATATAATAATAATTTTAATTGTTTTTAACTATATAAATTTGTTTATAATTATTATAATAATAAATTTGTCTATATATCAGAATTCTTTAGCTTATATATAAATTCAAAATAAGATTAAGTTAATACAGACAAGAAAAGAAAAGAAAAAAAAAAAAAACTTCAGATCACAAAATGGAGTGTTTGAACACCCAAAAGTCTACCATGAACTGTGTTTCACAAAAGTGGAAGCAATAGAGATGTGAAAACAAGTAGAGGACAAAAGGAAAATAATTTTTTCTCCTAATTTCTTTCCCCTCCTTATTATCTATATTGGTAAAGTGAGATAGAAAGAATGAGGTTTGTTTTTAGATGAAAAAAATATAAATTGGGATTGTTTGATGAAAAAAATAAAAATAAAAGGTAAAGAGAATAAATTAAAAGATGTAAAAAGAAAAATTAATTAAAATTAATTAATTTTAAATAATTTTATTTATTGAAATATTTATTTATTTGTTATTATAATAATTACTGTTCATTTTCTTTACAAGAGAAGAAATTGATAAATTTTTTTTGGCCCGGGTCCAAACACATATGCTCGGAAAAAATCAAAGCAAAAAATGAGAAGTGATAAGATAGTAATTGTAATTCGCAATTATCAGAATATCGTAACTCATTTGAGAAAGGCAATTTAATCATAGAATATGATAATTTATTCATAATTTTTATTCACACACTATTAAATTAGTTTATCAAAGAGCTTGTTTAGATCATAATTTTACTTTTTATAAAAAATTGAGGGATAAATTTGAAGAAAAATTTATATTTGTATTAAGATATTTATATTAAGGAAAAAGTTTATGCAACTCACATACTTATATTTTTTTATAAAAAAGAAATGCATAAAAATATAATTTTTTATTCATAATTTATAATATTATATTTTTCTTTTTCTACTTAATAATTATATATTTATATTATATATAAAAATTTATATTTATTTTTTACTTATATTTAATTTTTCATTTTTAACCTGAACGTAGGTTAACTATTATATATATATATATATATATATATATATATATATATATATATATATACTAATATTATAATAATATGCCAACCAATTATGTTTTCAATATGATTAATTTATTTGTAATATAATTTTGTAAATAATTATCTGAATCATAATTTTATTAAAAGTAATTAACTAAATGAATTTTTATAATCAATTATATAATATAAATAATAAATTATATAAATATAAATAATTGATTATATCTAAAAAATATTATATATATATATATATATATATATATATTAATGTTTATAATTATAGTTATACATGGTTTTATAATTTATAATTATAATAAAATTAAATTTATATTTAAACATAATTTTTTTAACAATATTATTGGTTTTATTTTTTGTAATAAATTATTTTATTATATTATATTTTATTTAATTAGTAATTTAAATATAAATTTATACATAATTTGTAATTAATAATTTATTTTTTATATAATTTTTAAAATTTGTAAAAATTAATTATTTTTAATTTTTAATTTATTTTTTTATTAAAATTTAAGTAAAAATATTTTAATAATTTATTAACTTTTTTAATATATTTTTTATTATTTTAAATGAATTAAATAAATTATATTTTTTCTCTTATTTATCTTTATTTTTTCATTTTTTTCTTAATCAAAATAACTTTATTTTCTATTTTTTAAAATTTATCCCTTATCGAAATACTCTCATTCTTCAAATTACGGAAAGATTTAGATTTAAAATTTAAAGTGGAACAAATAATGTTATGGTAAAAAACTAAAAAAAATTACAAATATTCTTCAGATAAAAAAAATATATTAAAATTAGATTAATCCACAGTTCTTGTTTAGACATAGAAGAATAATGAATGATAGTAATAATAGTGCTTGCTTACACATTGGCCTTCTCAAAAGCTCCACCTTTTCACTTTTAAGAAACAAAAACAAACATGTTTCTATCACCCTTCCTTACAAATTAAGTAAGTTCATAATAACAGAACTTAACACTTCGAGTTTATTATTTATCTAACAAAACTTATAAATAATTAATTAAATGATCAAATATGTGTAAAAGATGTTAGTGAATTTTCTTATGGCATACTAGAGTGTTCCCGCAACAGATTTAACAGTCACGTATAAATCAAATTTTAACAATTATTAAAATTAAATTAAAAATAATACTAATTAAAAATGAGATTAACTATTTTTAATCACACAAATTTATCTAATAATAAAATGTAGCTTCATATAAGATCTTCTAACTGGTTGTAAATCGCATGTTAATGAATGATATTATTGTAAGTGTTTTTGACATTTTCAATGAATAAATGAGATAATTCTAAATGCACAAATAAACAATAAGTCAACTTCCAAAACCATTATCTTAAAACTAATTATATTATAATAAACTAACATATCCATTTCATTATAACAAATCAATCTATTAATTGAAAAATACAATCATTCTTGTTTTATTTTTCATATGAAAAATATTTTTTAATACTGTATATGAACACGAATTCAGAACTTGCATGGTGAATATAATAACATATATTTTATTAAATATTAGTTAGAATAAGTGCATTATCTAATAAAAATTAATTTCTGTGAAGAAATGGTTGAGATAGGTTGCGAGGTCAAAATGGTTTAAACAGAGTCCATAAGCAAAAGGAGAAAGAGAAGAAGGCATGGGCGATAAGGTGGAGACGGTTGCGAGATTAGCCCAGTGGAAAATCGACAACGTCGGACTTTCTTCGTACAAGAAGTCTGAACCTTTCAAGGTCGGAATTTGGAACTGGTGAGTCTGTGCCCGTCTGTGTGTCTTTGTGTATTTGAATTGAATGAATATGAGTTGAGATTTTGACTTCACCAGGTACTTCTCAATTGTGAGGAATATGTTCCTCTACATACATCTTTTTCCGGAACCTTCTCAGGTTTCTAAGGATTACCCACCCTTTGCTCGATTCATTATTCGAGTCTCCAATGCGGGCTCATCTAGCAGCTTTCAAATTTCCCCTGGTACCTATACTATGCATTTACATAACATCTTTTTTTTTTATTAATTGCCTCTTATCAGACCTTACTTATTCATAATCATCTTATTATAGTATTATTTTTCTTATGTAGCTTGTGTGTTATGTGCATTTTATTTGTAAAAGATGGGAGAAATGGGTTGCATGAAATTAGGAAAATAAGTTTCATTCACAGCTGTGTGACTGTAATTGGGGAATGCATCCCCAAAAGAGAGGGGGCGAGTGATAACGATTGTTTGAAGGGTACATAGTCCTCTGGTTACCTTTACAAAGATAAATTGCTCAAGTTGTTCGGCAAATTATGATTTTCTCATCAGAGCCAGATTAGTTTAGTAAGGAAGAAGAGTAGTTGACTGACTAACAATGACAACAACACAGTTTTGGGGCTTCAATGTTATAGGTTATCATAAGGTGCAGGATCAACCGAGAATAGTTATTAGTTTTGATTTTCAAAATTTGAGAATCTGTCTTAAATTCACCCCAGTCCCTTAAATTCAAGTCAACCCAAGTTTCCAAATCTCTCTTTATTTGATCAGTAGGGGCTTTTTTTTTCATATATACCTGAAGTTCTGAGCAAGATGACCCGACCTCCTTGTCTCACCTCTTTATTTGCCAAATAATAAATGGAGATCATTTCATATTGTGATTTGCATTTTGTAACTCAAGTTGGCAGTTTTATATTTAATATTATATAATGGAATGCTGCAGTTCAAGAAAAGCTTCTCAGGACACGTGATGACTTTTTCTGGCCTGTGGATACTAGTTTTGTTGGTCGCTTCATCATTGATGTTGAGTTTCTAGACCTGAAGATATGCCCTCGGAATGTGAGTTTATATACATGATTATATTTTATTTTTATATGATTTGATTACTGAATATTACATATTTTCTTTAGAAATATACTACTTTTCTTTTAACTGTGTACCTGTTTAGTAACACACTAACACATTATTTTAAACACCCTTTTCTTCGTTGAGATTTTCTTTGGGAAACAAATCCCTCTTCACACACAACAATGAGATCAAACAATACTACAAAGTAGAAATAGTGAAAGAACACAAAATTTGGTTGTTTCAGCACCTCACCTTTATCTATATATATTTCATCCAAATAATAAAAGAATAAGCAAGTTCCTAAAATAATGATAATATCTTAAATTTACTTCACATCTTAAAGATTAGATAATTTGTTGAGTATAAGCAATCACTCAAGAATTTAAAATTGAAAATTTGAATTGCTATCCTAGGAATTGATTTTTTTTTTCTAGTAGTATATTATATTAGAAGAAAAATATTAAAGTGTATTTTCTTTTTGTTAGCACTTCTCTATAAATATAACCTGTGATGATTATCATGGAAGATGACTTTTTGATACCAACAAATGAGGTTGGTTTGAGTTACTTGCTCAGCATATTGCACACTATCTATAGACTGAATTGCCCCCTGATGACACTAAACTAGTTTTTGATTGTTGCCACTTAACCTATGATCTTCTCTGTCGAACTCAGGGTGGAGAAACTACTTGTGTATGGCCATCTGATGGGAATGTGCTATCTATTGCATCCCCAAGAAGCAGTCTTCGTGGCCTCTCTCGCATGCTTGATGATGCTATACATGCTGACCTAACCCTCGTCACTGCTGATGGCACATTGGGAGCTCATAAGGCAGTTCTCTCAGCTAGTTCTCCGGTGTTCCAGAGCATGTTTCATCACAACCTGAAGGAAAAAGAGTCTTCTACAATCCATATAGAAGACATGTCACTTGAATCCTGCACGGCTTTTATAAGTTTCTTGTATGGAACAATCAAGCAAGAAGATTTCAGGCAACACCGGCTTGTATTGCTTGGAGCTGCACATAAATACGACATTGGTGGTCTCAAAGACATCTGTGAGGAAAGCCTTCTGGAAGATCTCAACACAGGAAATGTTCTTGAGATGCTAAATGAGGCTTGGTTTTATCAATTGCACAAGTTAAAGAAAGGATGTTTGGTGTTCCTGTTTGAATTTGGCAAGATACATGATATTAAAGATGAAATGAATAATTTTGTCCAACATGCAGATAGGGAGCTAATGCTTGAGATGTTTCAGGAGGTGCTTTCAGCTTCGAACCTTGTATAAATTAACTCATGGATCCTGTAAATTCTCCATGGATGTGCATAATCATGTTTGCTCTTTCTACTTTTTATTGTACAATGATTTCTCTATGGAAAAATTATGTTATAAAGAATCGTATATATCTTTCTAATCTATTTATACTGCGACATTGAATGGTTTACAATGCGACCTACAAGAGTTCATGTTGCTCATAATTATATATAACTAAATCTAATAATTCGTGATGGATCCTTTTATTTCTTCTCTTCTTTTTCATTTGTCTCAAATCAAACGCAATGTGGATAAGCATGAGAGTACCTTACTTGGTGTAGAAAACTATGATAATGGAATAATTCAGAAAAACACTGCAGCATAAAAGTTGGTATTTTCGTAAAGCAATAGAGATACAAAGAAAATAAATTCTTGTCGGGATCAAATACCTTTGCACTCATTGCAATCCAATGTTTAAATTAATTTCTCCAGAAATATTAATTAAAAATAAAAATAAAAATGATCCATCCTGTTATGTCTCCTTAACATATATGTTGTTATTTCAAAATCCTTAAAATACCAAAATTTTCTATCAATTTAGTCTTCCATGGACTTCAAATTAAACTTCTATAAATTTACAAAAACTATAATAAATTGGAAACTAAATTATAATGAAGTAATAAGAACATAACTTTTATCTTTTTCATCATTTTTTCCTTCTGAGAATGTTAAAGCATTCTCCTAATGTTTATAGTGCTGAAAAAGGAGTGCATTCAGATTAATAAACTACTGAATATTATATATTCTTTTTGTTATTTTTATTTATATCCATGCATACAACAAATAAGAAAAAGTTATTTAGGCCGAATTTATTTTACTCAAATTTTTGATAAAATGAATTGAATATCCTTATCACATTGATTTTTTCTGACGCAATTAATAGGAATATAAAAACAAATTTACTTATCCACAATATCTATCAACTTTTTCTGACACTTTCGGTTTCTAAAGAATCTACAACTAATCATTTTTTCCCCATAAATGTATTATGATTGGTCTCCGTTCTTTCTGCAAACGGGAAAAATATTACTACATGAATGCCAAAATCTGACGACAACAAAATTGTATTTCATGTTAAAAATATTTTTAAGTTGCGCAAATATATCACAAATTTAACGAGAATAACAGTGTTTACTGTTTTCTTTTATTTGTGAAGAATTTTTCTCACTCCACTATATATTAAAAAATAATTTTTAATTTTAGTTTTCTTTAAAATAACTAGTAACATGTAAATTTATTTAAAAAATTCAAGGAAATTTGATTCAATGGTGTAAATATTAATTAACTATTTCTTATTGGTTTTTTGCACGTTAAATTAAACATGTCTTGTGGGCCTATGGGATAAATTAATTACATACATTATTTAATTCTTTTCAATTTGTTTATACATTTATATTAATTTGATATATTATACACGAACCACTTTCGCTTCTAACTAAGTCACCGAACCAAAACCATGTCAATATAAATAAATTACTATCTACACACATATTGAGAGTGAAAGAAGCCTAGTTTCTGTCTAACGAAAACGCATCATCTTCAGTAGGGAATCATCACCAAAAGCCACTAAGTTACAGCGATTGAAGGTGGTGAAATGGTGAAGGTGTGGTGCTGGAGATGGTGTTTTCCGTTTGCTCTCATCTTAACGGTGTTAGTTGGTGCCGTCTACGGTGGCAATGTCACCTACGACGGAAGATCATTAATCATTGATGGCCAACATAGAATCCTCTTCTCCGGTTCAATTCATTATCCTCGTAGTACTCCGCAGGTTTGCAATTCTCACCTTTGTTCTTTTCTTAAACTTTGTAACAATGTTAATCATATGAATTATTTTTTCTACTGAGTTGATGTTTGTTTTCGTTATGTTTCTGAGTTTAGGACAAAGAACTGATAAGACTATTATTAGTTCTGGTTTTTGAAGTCAGTTATTTATTTAACAAGTTTTTTTCGAGTATTGTGCATGAGAAACCTGATCTTATAGAAGAACATTCAAGACTAGTTTTTTAAACAATTCAACTAATTGATTTTACAAGAAAAATAGGTTATGAAATCTACTGATAGATGAAAAACTTTGAATGAGTTCTTGATATCAGAGAGAAAAATAATAAAGTTTTTATTATTCGTAAGTGATGATGTAAGAATGTATTTTGATTTTATACGGTTGAAGATGGTATTAGAAACATAACAAGAAGGAGAGAGACAGTGACGAAGGGGTCATTTGGTTTTCGTTGTCGTTGTTAGGTAAGAAATATGAAACAATGCTCCATTGTTGGAATACTCTCAGCAACTTAGCGTTGACATTGTTTATTGCTGCAACGCTATATATGGTTGGTTCACGTTATTTTTGTTTCACACTTCTTTATGAATTGGTGTAAAAAGTGTAATAAAAATTAATAAAAATATTGTTGGACATCCCAACAACTTTTAGACGATTATAAAAGAGAAAAAAATAATATATATATATATATATATATATATATATAATAAATGATATAATGTGGTAGAAAAAAATAAATTGATGAAATATATAAGAATGGTGGTTGTTAGTGTAAATATCATTCTTCAAAAAATAAAAATAAAAGAATGAAGATTGGCTTAATTAATCTGACAAGACAAGCTGTTTCTCTTTGGTGTTATTATAATAGAAAGCAACTTGCAGGGTCTTGTAATAAGTATTGGTGCATTATTTAAGAATGTAATTGTTTCATGCATGTGTAGCGGTGTAACGTAGGTTTGAGTTCACATGGATGGGGATTAAGAGACCCTTCACTCATCGTTTTCACTCTCTCCCCTTTTGGTTTACACTTTAATGTTTGACTAGTGTGTGTGTTGTTGGGGTTTATATTATTTTTTATTGATCTTCGATCTTTCACTCCAGTTTTTCTTCATCCATCTACACCTTTGACTGGATCTGCTTAATTAGTTTTTAATCAATGATCTGATCTCATTGGAGTCAAGCTGGGTTGATTGGGTTTGTTTCCACACTGAATCTAGCTATAATTAAGTTGTCTCTAATTATATTTAATAATTGTTTGGTGGGCTTGAACTCTGGCAAAGCTTTCTTATTATTAATTTGTAGAAAATTTACTTGTAATATTTAAAAACAACTCATATATTATCGTTAACTTAGAAAATCAAGATACGTATATGCAAAGATGATCAGTGTCTTATTACGTAATTTCATATTAAATAATCCGTCAAAAAGAAATTCACATATTGATTATGCTTAATAGGTAAACCACGTTGTTATGCAATTTTTGAAGAAAAAAAAAAATCGATTATGTTTTCGATAAACATTTTAAGCTTTCATGTTTTTAAAATTATTGGTTCGTAGCATAACATAATGTTTGAAGTTTTATGAAAAATATCTAGAGTTCGACAATCAACGATCCCAGACTCAAATTTTTGTGAAAAAAAAAAAGTTTATTGCTGAGCCATTTTCATGTAAACCTTGTAGTCAATTTGAGTGGGTTAGTTTTAAGGTTGAAATAAAGTATAAAAAAAGTGGACTAGTTCTAACAAAAATGCGTTAAAGGATTAAAGAATGGGAATTGAGTACAAAACATCAAATATGAATGGATGCATTAGGCATCATAAACGACATTATAATTATAAGTTTTTGTTTATGAACGGAAGAATATTGGAATAGAGAAGTTGTGTGTTTGAATAATGGAATCGGTAAATGAGAAGAACATGAAGGAAAGATCTCTAAATTGTGAATTGCAACTTGTTCTTGATTTTAACAGATGTGGCCTAATTTAGTTGCGAAAGCTAAGGAAGGTGGATTAGATATCATACAAACTTACGTGTTTTGGAATCTTCACGAGCCTCAACAAGGCCAGGTGATCAAACTCAAACAACTCTACATTATTCTTCTATTTCTTCTTTCTCCTGTATTTTCTTTTTAAGCTCATTAATTACAAGAAGCATAATTTTCTTGACCTTTTACTTGGTTTTTGTAGTATAACTTTAGAGGAAGGCGTAATATAGTGAGATTCATTAAGGAAATTCAAGCACAAGGGTTATATGTAACCCTCCGAATTGGACCATACATTGAGAGTGAATGCACATATGGGTAAGTCCCTTGAATAGGCCCATAATTAAGCTAACGAAAATTCCAGCATCAAGGTAATATAATTCAGAGTGAAGTTACTTTGGGAACTTTGATTGTACGAAGCAATATTATAATGATTCCGTAGTAGAAGAAAGTGAGTGGCGGTTTTGTTGGTGCAGGGGTTTACCAATATGGTTACATGATATTCCGGGTATCGTATTCAGATCTGACAATGAGCAATTCAAGGTATCAAACTCTCTCTAGTTTGTGAATTGTGAGTCTCAGTCTATCATCAGTCTCTTGTTGCTCTATCCAAAATATTATTTAGTGTTTGGGTCGTGTCTCCTTAGACCTTAACACAATTTACTCTTTACTACACTTTTCACTCACACCCGGTATTAACAGACCGTTCATTAATGGCAGTTTCACATGCAAAGGTTCGCTGCCAAAATAGTCAACCTCATGAAATCAGCCAACCTTTATGCTTCACAGGGAGGACCTATTATACTATCACAGGTTTGTTTAAACTTCAAAGCAACAACTCTTGCTAATTACATATACTTTTTGTTTTATCTTTGGATTTACAAATGGTTTATGGTGAACGTAGATTGAGAACGAGTATGGGAACGTTGAAGGGGCGTTTCACGAGAAAGGACTGTCTTACATTCGTTGGGCTGCCCAAATGGCTGTGGGACTTCAAACTGGTGTGCCTTGGGTGATGTGCAAGCAAGACAATGCTCCTGATCCGGTGGTTAGTCTCTACCAGTTATTTTGTTGTCTGTGGATTTTTAAAATATTCAGTATTCAGTAAATCCAAAATGAAGAATTTGGAACCTAACCTTCGTACTAGTTCATGGGTAATAAATGTTATTCACGTCAGTGAAAAATAATTATACCTATCATTCGATCACTATATTATCTACACAAATAGTTAATTTGGCATAATGTTTCAGATCTAATAGAACTGTACAGGGATATGAATGTTTGCCGAGAAAATGGATTGTTTAAGCGAGAACTGTCAATCGAGATGCACTCAAGAAACGTTTCTTATATCTTGTATTACTGATTATTGATTCTTATTACACATTATCAGCCCAGCCTTCGATTCACAACACGTAATTATTTATATTATTTATGTTACGACATCTATAAATGAAAATGTAATATGCAGATCAACACATGCAATGGCATGCAGTGCGGGAAAACTTTTAAGGGGCCTAACTCACCTAACAAGCCTTCACTCTGGACAGAGAACTGGACAAGTTTGTACGTTCTTGTGAAATTCCGCATTACAATTTACAAACCATTTTTTTCTTAAAAAGGGCGATTTAAAGCGTTTAAGGAGTCTAATTCCAATCATTTCACGTTAAAATTTTAAGTTACCAAGTCTTTGGTGAAGTACCATACATAAGATCAGCTGAAGACATTGCATATAATGTTGCCCTGTTCATTGCAAAGAGAGGAAGCTATATCAATTACTACATGGTATCGTCACTGCCCAGCACCTTGCTGTAACAGTTTCTCTTTTCTTTATCGCCAGCTTTTAAGCAGGCATGCCATTATTTTGTCTTTTAAGTCGCGTGATGAATTATTGGATTTGATGCAGTACCATGGAGGAACCAATTTCGACAGGATAGCCTCTGCTTTCGTAACAACATCCTATTATGACGAAGCTCCACTGGATGAATATGGTATGTTTCTTTCCTTTCTCTATTTAATTCAAATTGTATAAATGGAATCACTGCGAGCTTGACTATGCTAAGGTAAGCAGGTTTGGTTAGGCAACCAAAATGGGGCCATCTTAAGGAGCTACATACAGCAATTAAGTCATGTTCAAAATCTCTACTCTATGGAACTCAAACTAGCTTCAGCTTGGGCTCACAACAAAACGTAAGAAAACCAAACAGAACGCGTGGGTTCATTTACTAAATTGTTGTCTTCTTCTTAACTAGCATAAAGAAAAAGGAACCGAACATGAGGTGAATAACAATACTAGTAGTTGAGTAACAATCTACAAATTTATGAAGGACTGTCTAAAAGATTAATCTTTGAAACAAAAACAATATTTTCCATCATTTTTCAGGCTTATGTTTTTAAAAGTAGCTCAACAGAATGTGTCGCCTTCCTGGAAAATAGTGAAGATCGGAGTGTCACAATTCAATTTCAAAATATTCCATATCAATTATCCCCCAAATCAATCAGCATTCTACCAGACTGCAAGAATGTAGCCTTCAACACTGCCAAGGTAAAAATTAAACCTCAATATATAGTGTCATTTATTTTAGAACATGTCATCTTAGAACATGTCATCTGCTGGATAGTTTCTTTGTGCTTTGTTAAACTAGGTAATCTTTGTATTAACTAAACGACAAACATCATGATGCTAATAAAAGACAATTCATATCGGGTGCTAGTAAAAGGCAATTCGTATCAGGGGCAAAACAGCCATCCCCCAGCCTTTATATATTATATTTTATTATAAAAATAACTCATTATCATTTAATTTAAAAGTAAAATGATCATATCAGGGGTGTTGTATGGGTGTTTGACGATTTGAAGGAATCCACGGAACATTTCCCGTTCATATTTTATGTTCTTATAGGTAAGCACACAAAATGCCAGAGCAATGAAATCACATTTGCAGTTCAATTCAGCCGAAAAATGGAAAGTGTACAAAGAAGTCATCCCCAGCTTTGACGATACTTCATTAAGAGCAAATACACTATTAGATCAAATCAGCACAGCAAAAGATACATCTGATTACATGTGGTACACATTCAGGTAAAATAGCAACATAGGAACTTGATGGCAGCTAAATTTAGAGATGTTTGTTATACCACGTCCATAAATATTCCACTAAGATTCTTGTTGACATCTCTCGTACAGGTTTATTGGCAACTCTCCTAATGGTCAGTCCATTCTAAGTGCATACAGCCAAGGACATGTGTTGCATGCGTTCGTCAATGGAAATGTAGTAGGTAAGCTCTATGCCTCAACCCTGACGATCCCATTTTTTTGGATTAGAAGGAAAAAATCTTGTTTTGGATATTACACAAATAGACTTGGTTATCACACAAATATCACTCAAGATTCCAATGTACGTTTTTCTTTATCTTCAAAACGTTCTACATCATTTATTTCCTTTATCTTTCATACTTCAATTAGAGTTGCTAACATTGGGATCTATACATGCTTCTAACTCTAGGTTCTGCACACGGAAGTCACAAAAATGCAACTTTTGTCATGGAAAATAAACTCGATCTTATAAAAGGGGTGAACAATATTTCTTTCCTCAGTGCAACAGTTGGACTGCCGGTAATTGTCTCAATTGTAAATGAAACCACTTAAAGAATAGTATCTTAAAAACTAATCTTCATAGTATTTGTAAATTCCAAAGATGAACTATCGGCCTACCAGGTAATATGATGGTTATTTCATTTCACATGTTTCTTAACGTCTACCAAGGTTTAACAGTAGAGACTAAGGACTTAGAGCGAAGCATCCTTTACTATTGAACAAATATCTGTGAGGCATGCGCCTGCAGAAACAGACACAGTTTGCTTAAAATCATACAAAATAACTATTGACAATATCGTAGCTAAAGAAAGATAATTGACTACATGAAATGTATGTTTATTTCTACATGAAGAACTCAGGAGCATATCTAGAGCACAAAGTTGCTGGTTTAAGTAGAGTGAAAGTTCAAGGCCGAGATGTCACTAATCAAGCATGGGGATATCAGGTGATTATCTCTAAATAGTGAGACACCAACTTAGTATCTCTAAATAAATACCAATGAAACTTCAATTATCAATCATGCTTCTTCAACGTAAATTATCTTGACATACTATTCACAAAGTAGTTCTCAGAATTTAGTTAATATACATTGTTTTTCCTATACCATTTACTCTGAACAAATTTCTTGCCAACCTATATACTCATTATCATCTGCTTAAAATTTCAAATTTTAAGAAATAGATGTGTGCTTGAACCATCTGCACAATTGCTAATAATTAAACTAAGTATTGCATATTGCATGCTGATCTTGAATTTGTTGCATGAAAGGTTGGGCTGTTGGGAGAAAAATTGCAAATCTACACAGCTAGTGGATCAAGTAAAATTCAATGGGAAAGTTTTCAAAGCTCAACAAAGCCACTCACATGGTATAAGGTATATCAACAATAATCATAATAAATTTGTCATTCCATTTTTTTCCTCAACAAAGAAGGGATATTGAAGGGAATCCAACTAAACATTATAAAAGGCCTTTATGCTGGTGTTTGTTGCACTTACGGAATGAAAAACTGCTCACCATTTACATCACAACTGCTCACCACTTATCTACAATATTGTTTAACAGTTCACCAATATTTTATTTCCCGATCATTGACAGACCACATTTGATGCACCAGAGGGCAACGATCCTGTAGTGCTAAACCTTGCTTCTATGGGAAAGGGATATACTTGGGTTAATGGCCAAGGTATAGGCCGATATTGGGTATCTTTCATCACACCACAGGGAACTCCTTCACAAAAATGGTATATTCCTATGCCATAATTCTTTTTAAAATTCCTATTTCCCTAAATAATTTATCACAAACATGCCAGACTGAATACAAGGAAACTCCTCCCCCAATGATTATGATACAAAGTAGTTATATAATTATTTTAAAATAAGAATAAAAAGACGCAGAATATTGCTGTCAACCTTCAATAATATGATATAACTCTTGAAAATTGATTTTGTTACCTAATTCAACTCCCCAAAACCAACTTGTAAAGTGAGAACAGTTCAAGCTGTGTAAACAACCACCCTTGAGGTTGCAATGAAGGTAGCCCTCAAAGAGACCGCAAGTAAGTTGCTCTAGGAGTGACTGCAATTAAGACAGTTTACCAAAACTATAACTTCTTCAATTAAATAAAAAAAAAAATATGCACACTTTTTATATAATGGACTACCATTAAAGATAAATAAAATATTATAACTTCTCCAATTGTGTAGCCACTTTCATTATGGGAAACCCTATTTATGAAAAATAAAAAGATAATATCTTTTGCTTACATTCTTTTTCTTTTCTTTTTTTACATTTAACTTGTCCCCTTGTAAGTATTCTAAACTGTCATTTACTTCGAGTACATAACTTTTGAAACAAATGTAACAAATATTTATAAGTGCCTTGTGATTATTAACTTTCCATTTATTCACACTTCGAAGTTCTGATTTTACACTGCTTATATAACTAATAATACAATTGTTCTCCTACCTGCAAGTCAAGCATTTATTCACTTACAATTTAAAATTTTTATTCAGGTATCATATACCCCGATCCCTCCTAAAATCTACTGGGAATCTACTAGTTCTGCTAGAAGAAGAAACTGGGAACCCACATGCAATCACTCTAGACACAGTTTACATCACATCACAGTAACAGATCACACATTATGAGTAAACAGGAATGTTCTGTCTTCTTATATGGATGCAGAGAGCTCAGGTGTATAGATAAAGGAAATATACACGTTAGCATGGCCCTGTATCTCTGTCTATCCAGCAGATGCATATTTAGACATCTCCAAAATATAAGGGAGGGTTTTAGAGACAAACAAATTGTCATTAATTGCAAGGAATTTTCAATATCTTGATTGATTCTTCTTGTCAACAACAATTCATTCTCTTGGCAGATGATACTTGTCCCCATTAAACTGCTAATACAAATTACACAATATGAACAAGAACAATCAAATAGAACTTGAGGTTTTATAACTTCTAGGCATTCTAAATTATCATTTTTTATAGTATAAATCTTTATCAAACAAAAATAACAGACTTTTATAAGTTTCTTGTGTTTGAATATTCAATTATCTATTTCCTTTGTGCTATCAAATTTAAATCTACACTGCCTATGTACCTAATAATTTAATTAGTCTATTACATCCACGTCAAGAATTTTTTTCCTTAAAACTGAACTGAACATAACATACCCCACTTCCTTCTGAAACCTACTTGTAAGTTGTTACCTTATAATATATATATATATATATATATATATATATATATAAAGAGAGAGAGAGAGAGAGAGAGAGAGATAGAGAGAGTATTTTATCATAGTAAGATAATATAACCAGTATGAAGTGCATGAGAGAAAGTCCACTTATTTAGGAATTCAAAAGGAAGAGAAAGACAGGATACAACAGTAATATGAAAAATTAAGGATGGGGGGAAGGGAAAAAAAGCAGCACAATGTAATAGTATAGAAATAAAGCAAGCAGCAATCAAGAACTCAACAAATCACATTATCTTTCAATACGAATCTTAGCCGTTGGGGTCTTACCTAAGAGTTCGACAGTATATGTATCGTTACATAATCAGGGAAATATAATAAAATAGAAGTGCACAGTGACAGGAGTAAGTCTATCCATTACGATGCAAAGGAGCACAAGTTATGAGCCAAAGGAAAGAAGAAACACGACGTAATAACAAACATAAAAAGAAAGTTGCAATGAAGAACTCAACAAAACCTAATAAGTTTAAATACCAATGCCTTTGTGAATATCATTTTTATCAAAGTACATGCTGAGCTGACAGCTCTAGAAAAATAACAAAATGGAAATAGTTTGCTACAATTTAGTACCGTGTATGCAACAATTCAGAGTAAAAACATCAAGGAAAGTGTTAGAAACTCAATTTTATATAACCATGTCACTAGAGGAGGTGCTTATGTACACATCAACATTCATTAAACAAAAGAACATGTGCAAACAGATGTGTTCATTATACGTAAAAGAATAAAAAAAGTAAAAGATAAGTCTTTTCGGTGGCAGGAGGTAAAAGGTAAATAATCAATTAGGCAAAGTAATTATTTACAGGGAAAGTAAAATTCCAAGTCAAATAACATGAGGAAAAATAAATCTCTCTTCTTCTTTTTTTTCTAATGAAGAAGAAAGGTGTAAGCTATCGGTTACAACATATCAATCAAAGCTAATAAAATGCAGAGACCAAAATAAAAGCAAGACGAAGAGCAGTCAACAGTGTGTATAACCGAATAACCAGTGTGGTATCACCATGTTATACCTAATGAATTCTTCACAGCAGCATGTCACACCTAAGTCTTGTACATTTATATCCTGAGAGTAACACCATCTGTAGATCTCACTCTACTTGAAAAAATAAAACGTAGTAGTAAATATTTGCCTGAAAGTTGAATGTCTAATGTCTAAATTTAAAAGGTGACGAAAAAAAGACTAAGCTTGCTTTTCTTACCAACTTCTTCTTCACCGTCTTCTATCTTTGCAGGATTCCGTTGTTTGATGGTCCACAAATCTGAAGGTATGATGGCCTTCTGAGAAGGTAATTCAGCTATGAACAATAGAGTCTGCGCCCACCCAGCATATTTGCCATACTTGGTAACAAATGCCTCTGCAACACGATTACAGAGCTTTGGAGTCAACTGGGAACCTGCAAGCTCAGGTAAGAGATACTTGGTGGCAATCTTACCCAAGTGTAAAAGAGATACATCCAAATTTAGACATTATTCTATCACAACATCTATGAATCACAACATCTACAAAAGATGTAATAACCAATCAGTAACCATAAATAACAACTCAGTGTAAGCTTACCCGCCACACGTGAGTGTCAACAGGAACGGCATGGTGTTGATCAAGCGAGAAGAGAGCAATGCAAGCAGCCACTTTAGGACCCACACCAGGTAACGTAGAAAGTGCAGATATAACATCTGGAAGGTCCAACTTACGAAGAGTACGAAGCCATTCTTCCCCTCCACCAGGTTTTGTTCGCAAAGCATTAACCGTACCAATTATATATTTCGCCCTAGCAACACGACAATCACAATCACGGTCACAAAAACAGTTGCAATTGAATGCATGCATAACAGTAGTTAGGGTTAGTTACTGATGAACCTGTAACCGAAACCCGCGTCTCTGAGTTGCTGCTCTGAGACGGAGGAAAGTTGCTCTAAAGAAGGGAAAGCGTGGAACTGAAACCCTCCAACGTCTCCCACGTGTGTTCCCAGGGACGACACGTGGTTGACCATCTTCGTGATTCGTGCAATGTTGTTATTGGAAGAGCACAGAAACTGGATCAAACACTCGAATGGGTCTTGCCGGAGCACCCTCGCACCGCTCAAGTGGCGCGCTAGCGCCGCAAACCTCGCATCGGAAGCAGAAAACGTCTTCCATAAATCGGCGAGAGAAACGGCGGCGTTTAGGAAATCTAGCAAGTCGGTTTTGGCGTTTTCAGGGTGAGAGTGAGAGTGGAGGCAGTAAGAAACGTCGCCGTTTTGGAGGTGTTTGAGGGATATGAGGTGGGGCCCAACGACGCCGGTGTATTGTAGAGGGGCGGTGCTTCTCCAGCGGAAGGTTTGGCCCGTCGGAAAAGTGAGTGGCAAATAGAGTTCGACCTGGGTCAAGTTGAGAGGGGACCAGACCCGGGTTTTTGCGGTGTTGAGGGAGTGGCGGGCCTGGGTTTGGGGAGTTGGGGGCGTTGAGGGAGGAGGTGGGGTCTGTTTTGGGGATCGTTTTCTCTTCTTCATGGTCATGTCCGCGGGAGAGACCTTGATGGGTCTCAAATGCAACGACTTCATGTGTCCATCTCAGCTTAGGAGCACAACGTACGAGGTATCCATATGGATCTAACTCGTGAGGCAACCGATTCACCACGGTTTGGACCGAAGTCGGGTCGATTTGTTTTATTGGTTGATTTTAAATTTTAAAAATAATTCATAATAATTTAATAATTTTAATTAATATTTTTTTATTTTATTTTAAATTTTAAAAATTATTAATAATAATTTAATAAATTTAACTGATATTTTTTTATATCTTTACTACAACACAAACACTTATTTAAATTATCATGTGAAATTATCATTAATTATATTAATTATATTATAATATTTGTTATATTTTATTTTTACTTTTTAATTATATTATAACTTTTGTTATGGCATCATATTTCAACCTCGTATTTCAATCCCATCATAATATTTATCATGTTAATGTATTCGTTGCATTTATATATTCATTGCATCATTATAATAATGTATTTCAGTTATATTATAAAATATGTTGTCTCACTGTGTTTTTACATTCAATCTTATTATCTAATTGTGCTTATTAAAAAAATAATTAGATTAATAACAACACACTAACCCATAATAAGTTAAAATTTATGAATTCCATAAAATACCCTAAAAGTACCCGTAACTCTTAATATTTAAATTTTACAAAAAAAAAAAAATCCGCTTCCATGTGTCTTGAAATTGAAATGAAAACATTAACTGCATCTTATTATCACTGGAAGAAAGAATCAATTTTCTCATGAATTATATTGATTTTGTTTCACTTCCTACTTATTTTCCATTGCAACCTTATTGTTAGTCAAACTCAATTTTTCACCCAATCATAATTGTCAAATATACAAACTTGACAACCTGACCCAAAATTTATTGAGAGCTACATATCAATATCGAGACATATTTAAATCTGTTAATTATATTTCGATTTTTCCTTACATTTTCATCAATCATTTTGTGATCATCGACATATTTAATATAAAAATCTCAACCTCCATTAAAAATTCAAAGATTCAGTTTGTGCGACTGACAATAATCACAAAAGTAATCGTGAAACTGTTTTTAGAAAAAACTTAGATTTGTTTTTCTCCTTTTAAATATGTTTCTAAGGATAAACTTAAAATTTTGTTTTGAAAAGAAAAAGCTATTAAACAAAGTGAAATCTTCTGTGACAAGAAAGAAAAACAAAATAGTATGAGACTTTACCCTATCATCAATGTCATGAATGGGAAAAAAATATACTGACTCACCTTGAATGTACAGCTAGAAATGAAAAAAGAAAACTTATAAAACTAAACAATGATCAAACAAACTATTTTTACTGTTTTATTAAATTCATATACTATGTGTATATTTTATAAAAAAGAAAAATGCTATTAAAATATAGGTTAATTGTTAAAAGTCATTTTAAACGTTACTAACATATTTATTAATCAATATAAATGGTTAAAGATTTCCCCCATTAATGTTGTCTTTTTTTTTGGTAAAACCATTAATATTTTGTCTAATAATATTATTTGGGTGTTACTCGCCTTCTATCATTATTATATTATCCAGGAAACAAAAAACTTATCACAAATCTCAATTTACGTATAATTTGAATAACAAAAAATATTGTTCATTATTTATTATAAATTCTAATATATAATTTTAAGGGACAATTTTATTATTTTTATCTTTCAAAATACATATTTTTTGTTCTTACTTGAAAATAGTTGGTAAGACGTTCGACAAGTTGAAGATGGTTGGTAAAATGTTCGATGGCCAGTTAAAGATAAATACCAAGACGTTCGACGACTAGTTAGGAATGGTCAACAAGACGCTTGTCGAGTTGAAGATTGTCCAAGAAAATGAAGTCGGTTAACCGATTTTTAAAAATGATCGACAAAACAAGAAAATGAAGTCGATTAACCAATTTTTGAATTAACTTAAAAAGATGATAGCCAGAAAAACACAAATATTTATGTGCCAAACACACTTCAATACTCAAATTAGTTTTAGATAAAAAGGTTTTAGATAAGAAATTGATATATAAATTACACTTCAATACTCAAATTAGTTTTAGATAAAAAGGTTTTAGATAAGAAATTGATATATAAATTATGATGTGATATGATTAAACTATTTATATAATTTTCAAAAGGCAACAATAGGTTGAAATATAATAAGTAATAATTCATCAAATAATATCTAATATAAAATATTATAATAGATAATTAATAATAAAATAAATAAAAATAATATCTTTAATTAATTTGGATTAATAATCACTGTTACTCTATCTAATAATTTTGAATGGGATAATTACATTTTTGTTATTCGTTTCCATTAAAATGAACATTATACACGTTGTTTTCGTTATTAACATACAAAATCTCTCTCAATTATTTCAAGCTATCAATTTTTTTATATTTTTCTTCACACATGATTTTCATAACTCTTATCTTATACTTTTCAATGCATACTCTTTTACTTCCATGCATAAATTATTTGTCCATCAATTTTAAAATATTAACAATTAAAAATAATATTATGTCATAAATTATTCATCATAAATGTAAAATATATTTACGCTGACTAAAGTGAAATAAAATTCAAATGAGTCAAATTTAAGTCTTATAAAGAAAAATCATTTGATCAAACAAATTTTATTGTAAAAATTAATTATCAATAAAGTTTATAGATATTCCACTTATATAGCCTTATATAGCACGGTAAAAAAATAAAAATATATTTAAAAACATTGATTTATTTTGAAGTCTAATTATAATATACTTGATGTTTATAAAGATATCAATTAGTTATAAGTTTTAATAACAATATTTGTAATCACATATAGTATATATAGTATAGATGTTATCTTTTAGATTAATATAGTTGTTAAAATACTAGTTAATTAATTAATCAATTAAGAAGCATCTTTAAACAATAACTAAAACATAAAAAAAAGGCAAGGGAGATATTAAAAAAAACATAAATACAGCATCTGAAGGATGATAACCTTAACCTTTTTGTGGGAAGCACGGCCTAATAGATAAGTGACGTCTGAAGCACGCGCGAGGGAAGCAAAGCCACCAGAATTTCACCTTATACGGCGTTCCATCTTGGTTCCGGTTACAACCACAAAACGCACATCAACACTGTCTTTTGTTCCCAAACACAAACCACATCACACATCCATCCAGCAGAGAAAGAGAGAGATCGATTCTCAAACTCAAAAAATATTTCTTCCAACAACAATCCCAACCCTTTGCTCTAATTAACGACCCCACACTCAATTTTTTCCCACAATTTTCTCTCTCTTTTTCCTCTCTCCCTTAAACCCCTCTCTCCTCTGGCCATGCCAGCTTCTCCTTCAGGTATTCATTCATTCCTCTAAAACCCTCACTCCCCCAATGCCAACCCTATGCTTCCAATTACCGCAATTTCTCCTCTCCTCCCAATTTCGTTTCATTTTGAGTTTTCTTTTTTCGCAGAGAACCGAACCAGATGGAGGAAGCGCAAGAGAGATTCACAAATCACCAGGCGCCACCCCAAGCACGAGGAAGAGGACGACGACGACGAAGAAAACCCCAATGCGGAGGATGACCACGCCGAACGCGAGTACGATTCCGAGGAACAAACGCACCACCATCACAACCACCCTAATTCGCTACCTCATGTGGAGACGGAGGTGCTATCCGACCATGGTGTTCCAATTTCGCAGTTCCCGGCAGTGATAAAGCGCTCCGTGAACCGCCCTCACTCCTCCGTCACCTCAATTGTGGCTCTGGAGCGAGCCCTTGAGTCTGGAGACAACAAGGCTCATAGCGCTCTCACTGCACCAGTTCTTGAGAACGTGTCTCACGGCCAGCTTCAAGCACTGTCGTCTGTGCCATCTGATAACTTTGCATTTGATGGTGATTCCTCTTTCGTCATCACTCCCCCTCCCATATTGGAAGGTCGTGGTGTTGTTAAGCGCTTTGGAGCTAAGGTTCTTGTAGTTCCAATGCATTCAGGTGAATTTCGGTTATGTGTTTGTTTGTTTGACTTCTGTTTCGATTTATGAACTTTGGACGCTTTGGATTGATATTAATTTGACTTGGGTTTGTGTGAGCAGATTGGTTTTCGCCTGCCACCGTGCATAGGTTGGAGAGGCAAGCAGTGCCACATTTCTTTTCAGGGAAATCACCGGATCATAGTCCGGAGAAGTACATGGAGTGTAGAAACTGCATTGTGGCATTGCACTTGGAGGACCCTGGGAAGAGGATTACGGTTTCTGATTGCCAAAGTCTGTTGACTGGGGTTGACGTTGAAGATTTGACTCGGATTGTCAGGTTCCTTGATCATTGGGGGATTATTAATTATTGTGTTCGGATGCCGAGTCTTGAGTCTCCTAATTTTGTATCTTGCCTGAGGGAGGAGCCATGTGGAGAGGTCCGTGTCCCGGCAGAGGCTTTGAAATCTATAGATAGTTTGATCAAATTTGACAATCCCAATTGTAAGTTGAAAGCAGACGAAATTTATTCGTCATTGACAGCACATAATGCCGATGTCTTTGATCTGGAGGACAGAATAAGAGAGCATCTATCGGAGAATCATTGCAATTATTGTTCTCGTCCGCTCCCTGCCGTATACTACCAGTCTCAAAAAGAGGTACTCTAAATTTTTGGTCCAAATTTAATATTATATTATATCTATTGCTTTCATCATATGGGTATTGATGGTCTGAATGAAAGTTTGAATATGACGGGCGTCAGTTATGAATAACACCACATGACCACCTTGCATGAGTATACAGAACTACGTTAGCATTAAGCATTCAATGCATATAGTTTGCAGGATATGATTAACCCCCTTTAGTTGAAACATTATTTATTGCACCAAGTCTAGTTCATCGGTTCCAAGAAATAGCTATCACGTCCATTGCCCTTAAAACTGGTTACTATAGTAAAAAATAAAAATCCCGCAAATGGGTTATGAATGCATGACAGTGCATTACTCATTATAGGTTGTATTTCACCCGGCATTCTGAACAATTTCTCCCATTACCCAGGCTCATTACACAAACAAAGCAAGAGATAAAACAAAAACAAGTGAGATTTGGTTTCTCTTAAAAAAAAAAAAGAAACATTTTCTTAATATTCCCTTATGTTGTTGTAATTTATGCTAGGTTCCTATTGGTTGTACTACACTAGTGCTTTACCCATCGGTTTATTAGATATGTGTTTAGTAGACATCTCATCTCATTACTACTATTTTCTCTCTTCTCTATCTTTTCACTTATAATGTCCAACATGAATTTTTATATGAAAGAACTTTTTTTGAATTGACTTTCAAAATGATCGAATTATCAATGGATTTAATGTTAATTTTAAAGCTCTGGTTTGTAACTTCAACTTTAAAGTAGTGTTTAGGTTCTAAAAAAGTTTGGCCAAACACTACCTAAGATGAGGAAAAGCCTCAAACGCTCACACACACATATAGATTGATAGATAGATAGCTGATAACTTAAAAACTGCTTCTCTGGCTTTTCCCTAGGCTTCCACCTTGTTTTAGGTGAGATTTAATAAAAGATAATTGTTCAGCTTTTATTAATATTTGATGTTTGTGGTAACTTCACCAAGAGTTAATGTGCTAGAAGTGATGCTGTAGAAACAAAGATTTAAGGGTGTTGCTGAAGAAATATTTGTATCCCTTTACACTGCTGAGCTGTCTGGTTCAAGATTAATTGTTGGAGAATTCTACTTCGATTCTTTCTTTGGAATTCACTTTTGGATAAATATAGCGTATAAGGGAGGGCCGTATAGGAGATTAGGAGTGAGACAGACAGTGAATAGACAACGAGAAAGATAGACAAGAAAGTGGGCAGTGAAGAGAAAAACCATGACACATTTGATTGAGGCCTTGATGAATCGGAAGAGAAATTTGGAAGGGTTGAAAGCCAGACTCAGTTCAGGTAAGGGGCCATTTTGGGCAAGAAATTGACAAGTTTTGAGAAGATTTTGTTGGAAATGAGAAAACTAATGGGCAAGTGTGTAGAAGAAGAGAAAATTACTTCATTTGACGGAGAAGAGGGCTGAGGATCAGATTCAACCATTCAAGACATAGATGAGTACCTAATGACAGTTAAGAAGATGGAACTGCCATCTTTCACCTATTAGTTGACCAGTAGGGTTGAAACTTCTTTCGAAGTTTAGAATATTAGTGAAGATTAAATTAGAAAAGTTAAGCATGGAGGGTTCTATTCTATCCATTGATTTTAGCTGTTGTGTGAAACAGAAGCCAGAATGCTTTTGTAATGTATATACGACAACCAGTAAAACAGAGAATTCTGCTTCCAAGCTTTCCCTGGTTGGTTCTATAGTATTAACAATTCAGCATGAATCCTAAACTATTTAACCAATTTGGTAACAGTGTAACCACTCTATTGCACCAATCTAATCTATAACTACTTTTACTGCTTTGGCTCAGCTTCTTTTATTCTTGTATTTGTGTCCCTTCATGCACTATTATGATTATTGCTGCAATTACTTGTGTCTTTAAATTAAGATTTAAATTGAGACTGGAGTGGGGCACCTGTCTTATAGCCATTACAATGACTGATATGACAGCTGAGAAATACTACTTTGAGTATGTGACAATCTGTGTGCTTGGTTAAAACAGACTTTTGAAAGTTTTTAGCGAAAACAAAAGTTATATGTTAAGCATTCCTTTACCTATCTGATACTAGTACTAAAAAAATTGTGAACTATGGGCCCATTAATTGACCTTTGCTACTATGTAAGCTGCAAATTAACTTTGAACACCTCTTCCATCATATGTAATTAGCATCCCTTGTTACAGGTTGATATCTTACTCTGCATTGATTGCTTTCATGATGGGAGATTTGTCATGGGTCATTCAAGTATAGATTTTTTAAGGGTGGATTCGACAAGGGACTATGGTGAACTAGACGGGGATAATTGGACTGATCAAGAAACTTTACTGCTTCTCGAAGCAATGGAGATTTACAATGAGAATTGGAATGAAATTGCTGAGTATGTCGGTACCAAGTCAAAAGCACAATGCATTCTTCATTTTCTCCGTCTACCCATGGAAGATGGAAAATTGGAAAACATTAATGTTCCAAGCATGTCTTTGTCATCCAATGCAATGAATAGAGACGGTAGTGGAAGACTGCATTGTTACTCAAATGGAGATACTGCAGGTCTATCTTATACTTTTAATTCAAGTTGCTTGTTATATATGGTTTTGATTCGGTTTCTATGCTGTTACAGGACCTGTCCATCAAATCAGAGATTCTGACAGCCGGCTTCCTTTTGCAAATTCTGGAAATCCTGTTATGGCTTTGGTGGGTTACTACTAAGGATATGCTTTAGATATTATTAAGAAATGCAATTGAAAACATGTTTCCGTCATGTCCTTAACTCATTTATTCATGTTTATTTATAAACAAATTCTAAACCAAAATTGTGTCTTCAAGTTACATTGTTTCACTTTGATGGAACCAGTTTATTGGTCACCATACTTTCATAACAAAAGCACTAAAGCGTGATGTCCTGACTTAAGATATCGTAGCTAGACTCTATAAGTTTCACAACAATTTAAACTGCCTTTTATATTCTGCATTCTTTTGCATAGATTCTTATATGCTTTGTTTTGGTTGGTGCATTCCAAAGGTTGCCTTTTTAGCCTCTGCAGTTGGACCAAGAGT
This sequence comes from Sphenostylis stenocarpa, assembly GCA_963425845.1. Lineage (NCBI taxonomy): Eukaryota > Viridiplantae > Streptophyta > Magnoliopsida > Fabales > Fabaceae > Sphenostylis > Sphenostylis stenocarpa. Next base: position 12,878,948 of record OY731406.1, read on the forward strand.
AGCCGCTTCTTGTGCTCATGCAGCATTAGCAGTATTGTCAGTGGATAATTCTGGCAGCAGTTCACAGGTGGAAGCACCAGGACATGATAATAGGTGGGTATGGCTGTCATAGCACGTGCAGTTTTATTGGATGAAGCGTTTTCCCTGTAGTTGTTTTTCATTGTTTTTATACATCCATCTTCCCTGGTTTTGAGCTTTTTTTCCTGTCATTAAATATTGTACTAAAAATTAGTAATTTTCACCTATGTAGGATCAATTCAGAAAGCAATCATTCTCGAGATGGTGGGCCTCATGGAGAAACAGCAGTATCAAATAATAATAATGGTTAGCTATGATTGCTGCTTTTTTATGTTGCTGATATACAACCTTACCCCGGCCCTCTAATAAAAGCCAGTGTGTAATTTTCTTCTTGGGAAATACTTCTTTTCATTTCAGAGGATAAGGCAAAGTTACATGGTTCATGGGGTCTAAATGATGGTAGGACAACCCCACTATCTGTTGAGAAAGTTAAAGATGCTGCTAAAGCAGGCCTCTCTGCGGCAGCAATGAAAGCAAAATTATTTGCCGATCATGAAGAGCGAGAAATTCAGAGGTTGTGTGCTAACATAGTTAATCATCAGGTATCCCTGTTCTGTTGTGTCCATTTCTGTCTGGACGGTATGCATTGATGTGTGAAAACATGTTAACATTTTTCTATAGAATAAAGTAAATTAAGCAATTGAAGACTATTCAACTCAAAATCAGGTGGGGAGCTAGTATTTTGATGTGTTTAACTTGTGTTAGTGGCTTGCTGTTATTGGCAGCTGAAAAGATTGGAATTGAAGCTGAAACAGTTTGCGGAAATTGAAACGTTGTTGATGAAAGAATGCGAGCAACTGGAGAGAACAAAGCAAAGGTTTGCTGCTGAACGGTCTCGCATAATATCAGCACGTCTTGGAACTGCGGGAGCCACACCCACAATGACTGCATCAGGTGTTGGTCCTTCAATGGGCAGTAACGGTAACAATAGGCAACAAATGATCTCTGCTTCTTCCTCACAGCCCAGCATCTCAGGGTATGGCAACAACCAACCAGTTCATCCTCATATGTCTTTTGCCCCACGACCTTCAATGTTTGGGTTGGGGCAAAGATTACCGTTATCTATGATACAACAATCACAATCAGTTTCTTCTACTGCCATGTTCAATGCCCCTAGTAATGTGCAGCCCACAACCAATCATCCATTGTTGAGGCCGGTGTCAGGAACTAACTCTGGTTTAGGTTAAACAGGGGAGTAGATTTGAGTTTTGGAACTTAAAAGGTGTAATTTTCTATGGTAATCTATTTCAGAAGTGAAGAGGAAGTTAGGTGGATGTGTCAAGAAATAGTCTGTAGATCCTGTAATTCGTTGCAGTTGATTGTGAAACTGTTGCTTAAAAGAAAAATAAGTATCATTTAATGTTCCAAAGATATTTCTTGCGACCTTAAGTACCTTGAAATCTTGTCACGTGGCACGAATCTTGTTTAGTTAGATCACATTAAAACTACTTGGATGAATAAGGACCACGCTATGGTGACTGTTGTCTTCACTGCTCGTGACGTTATATAGTCCACGTTACTTGCTTGTTTTTATTTTGTTTGTCTCATGGAGACTGTATTCTGGATTTAGCTAACAATTTGAAACTCATGTACTGTATTTAAGAACTGAAAACTGTAGCTCCACGTCGGGGAGAAAATTTAGATGAGTCAAACATAATTCTACTGAAATTGGTTACAACAAGGACATGAATAGAGTACAAGAATTTTTATTAGTTGTACCTTCGATGTCAATGTAGATAAATTGGCACAACTAATTATTCTCAAGGTTTTTGAAAAATGAAGTGAAAATTTTGAGATAATTTATTATTTTCGTTTGAAAGAAATTATTGGTTAAAAAGAATTTTATTATTATTAAAAACTTTGAATACCATTTGCGACTTAACAGTGGCGTAAGCTAAACTAGATTTCTTACTAAGGCAAGTTATACAGAAACGAAAAGGTTTATACCCTTTTGCACATGGGCACTACTCATGCAGGTAAATGTCAACCAATGATAACTGAGAATAGGGTGTCAAAATGGCCCGACCATTCTATAAACTTTAAAATATGGAGTGCACTGATTCCTTGATGTCAACTACAATTGCAGTCTGTACTAATTCGATTTAGGTTCACAAGTTTATCTAAACAAAATAAACTCACAGTCTATGTGTAACTAAGTTAAAATATATTTAGCTGAATGTAAAATTTTTTACTTCAAAAATATTTTTACAACTATGTATAATATACATTCAATCGACAACTTGCTTTGTTAGTATTATAATTTTAAAATGATTAAATTAAATTTATTATTTATTAACAATGGAAGTTGTCAGTTTGAGAAAATAAAATATTGTCTAATGATTTCTTCCTTTTAAAAATAGGCCCAATTGTTTGTGCCAACCCAAATAGTCAAATAGTAAGACGCAGCCCAAGTAAGACACAAGCTCCATCCATTTCCTCCCATTTCTTCACTCTCTCTCAACGCGAACGACAAAATCCTCGCCTCTCCTTAGCGTCGGGATTACCGGCGGCGATCACATCTTCTTCTCCCTCGAAACCGATTCGTCGAAAGAAGCACTTTGTGATAACGGTAAAGTCTGTGAGACGCTTTGAGTAGTGTGAGTGTGACCTATCAGCGCCGTTGTCAATGAATACGGAGAGCTCCACTACACAATTTCCAGTGTCTCAAGTCAATTTCTCTCGGGAAATCAAGGTATGCATGCATGTGTCTCCTTTTTCTCCAACTCTTAGTGGCCAGCAACTAATTTTGAATTCCTTACCGTTGATTTTAGAATTTTAGAAGATGCCATGAAATTGTGAACACAAATCTTCATTCCATGTTCTAAATTCCCAAGTCAATAATTCAGCTGTTCAGTTTATATTTTTTTATGCTGACAATTAATACTTATGTTGAAATGTTGGTATTAATGTTGAGAAGTTGCTTGCTTGCAGGGAAATGAAACACAGATTATTATTTCGAGATACGAAGATCATTTTCTGGTGAGTGCTGATGGAGCTATTTTCTATGTTTTTATTGTGATAGCACTTAATTTTCTGTCTGCTTATCAGGTTATTGCCACTCAAATAGGAACCATGGGGACAATAGTGTATGCCAGGTCTGCGTGTGACTTCTGTGCAATATCATTGATTTCATTTATATTTCTTGACCAGTAAAATTTTGAGCAGCTAATACTGAGAACAAATATAATATTATTGATACTGAAGTGAATTCCCCATCTAAGACTTGTTATATACTGTTTTATGATATATCATTGCCTTTGTTAGAATTCAGGTCACCTTTGATTAGAAAACCGATCCCTTGATGTGCAATGGACGTATAAAGATCTCTACTGAGTTAACTTTTATGTCACCTGTGGATTTTAACCATGCCACTACCAAAATTTGGATCCACTCCTCCCAAATTGATCATTATTAACTCCCAAGCAATATGACTTGCCCACTATTTATCATGATAACTACGAAGGACTTGTCCACGTGATGATGCTTTATAGTTCTCAGTTGTGTAATTTCCCCTACTGAAAAGAGAGATCATTTGAGCATGTAACATGTAAATCCAATCCGTGCACCTTCCCACTGAGCTTCTCCTTCCTGAGAATGATCTTTTTAATCTCTTGTCTTCCTCCAAATTTTCATATTCTGACAAAATAGTAAGCCTGATACTTTTTTTTGGACATCGGAGCCTTCGCCTAAACGGCTGGCCTGCCAAGCCAAATTGAAAATGCTTGCCCTCATTGCTTCTTCTGTATTCCTAATATGGCTACTAACACTTCTGCTTCATTGTGGATAAGCACTAATAGCACAGGACTTAGTGGAGTGTGCTGGTTCACTTTTTTCTCCACGGAATTTTCTTCTGAATGATTGATTGGTTGGGCCAGTAGTATTCTTGAAAAGGCTTGACAACTTCATTCCTTGAATCTGGGTTGGCAAACCGCTATAGCTGCCCTAATGGATCCCAGTTTGAGTTGCAATTCCTCCACTTGAGTTATGTTGGCGATTTGACATCAAAACCAAGGTTGTTCAGTCACTAAACTGATAAAGACAATGGTTTAAGATTCAAAGTTTCAATCGAGGGTTGAACTAGGTTTTAACAAAATAATATTATTTTAATTTTTTTTACTATAATAATACAATATACAAAGTAATAGTAATAGAATAAAGGGATGATACATATAAATTTATAAGATTAAAATTTAAACTTAACTTAAAAGTGTCATAAGTCATAACATAATGAGAGTGATATATGAAAGCAAACAAATCTAATACATCATATTTAAGTTCCACAATAATAAATAAAATTCATCAGTAACTATAAGTCTTTTAAAAAATCAACTACAACAAAAAATACACATGTTTTTAGAGCTAACCAATTGAACCTTTCAACCTACCAGCTTTTCTGGTTCATGACTGATTTTATCGGTTTTATTCCAGGTCAAATGAAATTCAGTTTTTTGGAAGGTTTAGACCGACCACTAGGCCGGTCCGACTGAATAGACCTGGTTGGTCTCGTTCTGACAACAATTATCAAAATACTATATTGAGATTTTCTGGCACACAACTCTTTGATATCTCAGGCTATATGTATGGACTTTGTAAATTGTGTTCATACTTTGCATTGCAGTTGTGTCCTCCATCCACCTAAGAAATATCTCGGTTTTTTGTCGGGGACATTCAATTCCCTGCACCACCAAGATTTTGAAATCTTGTATATACATTATTGGCTGATCTTGATTGCTTCTAAATAGTTAGCCTTTCAAACATGCGGCCTAAATATCCTCCCCCAAGTCAATACACCACTGATCCTTGTGTATATATGCAACCTACATCCACTCTTTTGGCTTCTGCTATCATACCTCAAAAAAATTATCTGCTGTAGCAATTCAAATCATCAGTTTGCTGCCGTTGAGATTGGGCAACATGATTTTGCTCTCAGCTTTCTCCTTATTGAGCCGCAAATTTGGGCCTTGAGAGTGAGATGTTCATCAGCCTTCTCCTCGTCCAATATTCTAATACCATTCACATATTTTCAAGTCTCCATCACATCAGAATGTAGGGAATGTAATTGGAATCCATGTTCGCAGGTTTGCCCACCAGATTTTCCAAAGCCTCCATCCTCAGTCCATGTTGTCATTGATTAGAAATCTAGCAGGTCAGATCTATCTTATTACTGACCCAAGATTAAATTCTTAGATCTTAAGTATAATTGAGACATGGAGAGGAGAGAAAGAGAAGAAAGTACTCTGTAATGGTTAATTGAATCACAAAGGTCAGAAGAGAAAATTATCATCCCAACTCCCTTGCGATTCCCCTTTGACGAAGGGTTTTCCCTTTCACGACTAAGTTGTACAGTTCCCAAACTTTGCAATCTGAATGAACCCATCTTCTACCCGTCTCCTATTAGTCAAGACCCTCCTGATTTTATCTTTACATGCGTAACTGATTCTGGAATTATTCCAACTGATTTGACTAATTATCCTTGTCATCCCTTTTCGTTTGTGGATACCCCTTTCATTTCATTCTTCTGAATCCCGTCAAACCCACCATTTGTGGGTTTGGTTTAGCCCAAACCCTTCATGATTTTACCCAACTCATTGAACAACCCTATTGAAAACTCATAAACTGAAGTTGTTATAAGAGAACCAGAACTTTCAAATTAGTGATATGTTTTAAAAAAAAGAAGGGTTGCTCACATAGTTGCAAATATGACTTTTCAACGCCAGAAAGGAAGAAGGGGTGTCAATTAATCCAACATTTAACGTTTCTGTGATATTTGGCAAACGGGACGAGGTATGCTTGCCCATGTCTAAAAGTATTTCTTCTCTTTGATCTTTTCTGTTATATTGCGCTTCTTGTTCACACTGAATGCATTGATGCAGCCAATGTTAGTAGCATGTGCGCGTCAGCTGATTGAGCGCATGAGGTAGGTTCTTTTGTTCCTTGTGAGAAAATCTCCAACTTTTTGAGTTTTTATTACACATCTTCTGGAGTGTTCCATTTTTCTTCAAACATTAATTTGGGTTTCAAATATCCCTTAAAAGAGATATTTCAAAACAGATGTCAACATAAGACCCTTGTTCATGTTTAATTTAATAATTCGTTTTCGGAAATCATGTTGACCATCCAATTCTTGATTTGCAGTTTGTCTGGCTCGTCCAGGCCATTGGTGCTCTCGCTTGGTCTTAAAGACCATTCTCTGGTGCGTTTTACTGCTTTGATTTTCCTCACGAAAAAGGAAAAGGATCATTAAACAAATAATCAAATACATATTTCAATGTATATGCAGGAGACATTGAAAGGCATTGTTTCTGCTGTGATGGACAATAGCATGTGGTAAGAAATTGCAGATGAAATATCAAATTTAATTTTGTATGCAGAAATGCCTATAGCTCAACCTTGCGGAGTTGCAGTGTTTTTAATTAGTGTATGCTGAATATTTCTAGCTTTTTATTTTCAAAGTAAATTCAAGAGTGTATTACTGACATTTGCACTTCACATTGTATTAAGAGATTGACATTTATTATTGCAAGATAAATACATTTCGGCTGAAAGATGTGACGGATTGAAGTATTCAATTGTTCATTTTATGGTATGTAAATTTGGGTTAATATTGTTTCTATTCCGACGATAATTTACTGTAATTACATTCACCCACTCGATTATGGATCTTAATAATTTTGCGACCAAGATAATTTGTAAATTCATAATTGTAGTTATGAAACCGAACAAGGCAAAAAAAAAAAACAAGAATTTGAAAGTAGAAAATTAAATAAAATTATAATAAAAAATTATTAAGAAAATATAAAAAAATGAAAAATATAATCTTTTTTTAAAAATTATTTAATATATTGTTTTAGCCTTTTTTATTATACATTTAATATATTGTTTTAGCCTTTTTTATTATATATTTAATTATTTGTTTTAATATTTATGAAAATTATGAGTTTGAAATTATATATATAATATTTTATTTGGATTCATGTAAATTTAATGGACCATTAAATATAAATATCTAAAAATTTCCGAAAGATTGAAAATTATAGAAAGAAAGAATTAGCTTAAAAAATTTTGGAGCTGTGCCTTCCTTCAACCACAAAAGATCTGCCCCGGCACCACTCAAAGCAGTGATTGGATTCTTTAATTACTAAGTAGAGAGAATAGACAATGTTTATAATAAAAAGTTTCATATATTTGTTTAAATTAAAAACATTTAATAGCGTCCCCATGAAAAATGTATATTCATTAAATTACATTGCGCTGTGTAAATGGGAGAAATATAATGGTGTTGATTTAAGTTTTCTTACGTTGAATCAAGTGAAAAACATTGGGAAATTGCAAAAGATATTCAAATATGTGAATGATTATTGGTTTTATATTCACTTTTGATTGGTTTTATTGGTGTTTATATTATTTATAATTTAAATATTTGTAATTTTTAAATTAATATTTAATTATAATTTATCTTTATAAATAAATATTTTATTTAATATAATATAAATAATATTTTTTTTTCAAATGAATCTTAAAAATAATATATTTTAAAAGAAAAATTACTCAAGTAAAATATATGAATTTATTTATCCAAATATACCTATTTATTATTCATACGTAGTTTTTATTCTCTTTTCTAGTAATTTTTTTTTCATTCACTTCTTATCTTTTTCTTTTTATTTTACGTCTTTTTTTTTTTTTTTTACTCATGTGATTACAAAATGAGTTAGGTTCAAGCAAACTAGCTTGTCAGTCCGCCTAAAAAGTGGTGAGACAGGTTTGTCGTTTTAGTTCACACCACCTAATCCAGCAATTTGCCAGACCAAAAGTGGGACAAGACGGATTGATCTATTGGTTCACTATAAAAAATATATTTATATATTAAAATTAAAATTAAAATGATTATAATTAAAAATATTATATTTTTTATGCTATGTTATTAAAATATGAATATATTATAATTTAAATTATAAAAAATAATTAATTAAATTTAAATTATTGATTATAATTAATAATTTTGACATAAAAATATAATATTTTTTCAATTTATCTAATAAAAATATTAATTAATAAATAAAAATTAAATTATTACTTTTTAAAAAATACATATAAATAAAATTATTGACGGACTAACCCATTGGCCCGATCAACCTGTCCTTCGACCGGACAACTAGGATATGTGCCCATCCCGACTATGACGGGTCAGCTCATCCCGATCCAGTTTCATTTTTAATAGACCAAAAGCGAGGTGAACTAAAACATGATTGACTAATTCGTATTGTCATCCCTATTAACTCTCTCACATATTCTCCTAGCCAAATTACTATATTAAAATTTAATAAAAATATATTAAAACAAATATTTTAAAAACAATATTAAAACTAACAAAATATTAACTAAATATTTAAAACTATGATAGTAATAAATAATTTTATTTATTTTGACAGTAAATAAATTTATTTACCATGTAATTTATTTAGGACATAAATAAATAATTTTATTTACGACGTAAATAAATAATTTAAAATAATTTTATCATAATAAATAATTACTCATTTAATTCAAAAAATATCAAATATTTAAATTTTAAATGTATTTTTATTTAATATATAATTAGGTATTTTTAAAATATATTTATTAAAAATATTTTAAAATAATTATTTATTTTAATAATTATAATATAACAATAATATTTATAACATCTCAAATTTATCATATAATATTTTTTCTTATATAATATATTAAATTATAGTATTATCATTTAAATATTTTTATTTTTCAATAATTATAAAGGATTCACAAATTTATCATATAATATTTTTTCTTATATAATATATTAAGTTATAGTATTATCATTTAAATATTTTTATTTTTCAATAATTATAAAGGATTCACGTTATCAAATTTCAATATATTATTTTTAATTAAAGAATAAAATGGAATGAGAGAAAAACAAACAAGAAAAAAAAGAGAAAAATGAAAACAAGAAGTAAACGAAAATAGAGAAAATAATAAAATAAATAAATAAAAAGAGAACAAAATAAACGTATTATATCAAACAAATTTATTTTCTCTTTTTAAAGTTTGTGTATGAATAGTAAATATGTCTAATTTAATTAATAAACTTAGAAAAGTTCTACTTAAGTAATTTTTCTTTTTAAATATATTATTTATGACATTAATTCTTTTTTTCTCTTCTTTTTATATATGTTTTATAATTTTATATATTTTCTTTAAATTTTATTTTATAATAAAATATTTTATTTTTTATAAATTTAATATTATCTTTATTCTAAAATTCGACTGTTATCTTGTTCAATTATAATCGAATAAAAGATATTAATAGAATTATTAGTAATTAGTTTTCTCATTTATTTATTTTAATATTTTTAGTTTTAACTAGTATTTCAATATCTTTCTAAGATAGGTGCATAAGAGTGTATGCATGACTATTCTTCTCAATTTTCCTCCTATTTACTTTCATTTTAATATTTTTCTTTCATGAAGTAGTGAATTTTAACCTCCTAAACTGTATTTAGTTTAATTTTTAATATTAGTTGAATAATTTAAAAAGTTATTGCTGAAAAAAAAATCAAATTGAAATAAATATTTTATTTTCAAAAATCAAACATACCCTATCATGCATACAATATATCCTCTCATCTCATGTTTAAAATATATTAACTTTATTATAATCTAACTAGGGACGAATCCAGAAATAGTTTAAACGAGGACAAAAAAAATATAAACTTTGATAATAAATATTAAATAAAAGTTAAATATATCATACATTTTATTTAAGTTGTGTACGCTCTTTCTTTCATATCATAAAATTCATCAATAATAGAATTTATATCAAACTTCTCAACAATCATTCTCTCAATATAAACAATCAGCTAGAAATTCATCTTCCATCTTATTTCTGAGTCTATTTTTCACAATCTTTATAGTTGAAAATGACCTTTCAGTTGTAGCAGTTGAAACAGGAAGAGTTAATATCAAACATGAAAATTTTGTCACGTTGGTCAACAGGATATTGCCAAATAGAAAGTTATTTTCTCGGATCTTTATCAAGTAAAGAGATATCAACTTCGTCTACTCTAGGAACTTTAGATTGATGTTGTTCAATGACAACTATTTGTGTGCTTGAAGGAGGAATTCATGAATTATTAACTTGTGTGCTTGATGGAGAAGTTAATGAGCTACTAACTTGAAGAGATTCATTAGCTTTTCTTTTAAAACATGTATCTGTTGAACATTCAAGGACTTGATGTTGCAAATAATGATCATGAAGAATGTTGATTTTGATGATGATCCAAGAGCTTAAAGACTTAAAGTATTGAAGATTGAAGATTGATGATTTCTGTATTGTAATAACTCTGTTTTAGTTTGATTGAGTCTGTAATTATAGAATCTAAGATAGCTGGTACATAGTCCGTAACTTAGAAGCTTCAAAAAGCTCAAATTTATCATTCAGAGCTCGACTTTAATCGATTAAATAGGTAAATAATCGATTAAAACAGTGAGAAAACCATTTTACGTACAAACTCACTCGCTTTAATCAATTAAACGACAAAATAATCGATTATTCCATGCAGTTCCGATGCAGATAATCGATTATTTCACCAAATAATCGATTAAACCGGAGAGTATTGGGTTCTGACGTATTTGGCTCTGTTTTAATCGATTATTACTCCAAATAATCGATTATTCCAGTCTATTTCTGATTTTAAACTTCAAACAAACCCTATTTTCGAAAACCCAATTACCAAGAACCCTAGTTTCGAAATCCCCAAATCCTAAACCCTAATTTCCCTACTTAAACTCTCCTTTGGCACTCAAAAAAAAGAAGAACAACTCTTTCCATACAAAAGTTAAGTGTTGTGAGTGCCAGAGAACTGTTTGTTGCAAGGAAAGGGGGCTTTTGGAACCTGGTGTGGGCTAGAAGCGATAAGAATCACTAAGTGGAGTTCTTAGTGGATTGTGTGTTGTGCCATCTCTGGGGAAAGCTGTTCTTCATCTCTTGTGGGTTTCAAGAGAGGTGTTATCTTTTACTTTATCTCTTCCATTGTAATTTGTATTGTAACAATTTGTTTATAGTGACAGCGTTAATCCTCTGTTGAGTGATTAGCAACTGGACGTAGGGTCTTTTGATCCGAACCAGTATAAATTTCCTGTGTAAGACTCTATCCCTTTCTCTATTTACATTTACACAGTTTTTAATCGGTAAAATTTGGGGAAAATTTTGAAAACCTAATTTTTATTAAGAAACCAATTCACCCCCCCTCTTGGTTTTTGTCCGACCACGTGAACATTCCGCTGCGCGATTCTAACAAGTGATATCAGAGCTTGCTTTGATAGTCATTCAAATTTTCGAAAATGGCTGGACAAAATCAAACTTTTGCCGAAGGTGCGTCTATCAACAGACCCCCACTTTTTGCGGGTCAAAATTATCCTTTTTGGAAGGTACGTATGCAAATATTTTTAGAGTCTGTTGATAGAGGCGTTTGGGACGCTATTTTAAACGGTCCTTTTATTCCTAAAGTTTTTGAAAATGGAGTAGAAGTACCAAAACAATTTTCTAGATGGTCGGATGAAGAAGATAGGAAAGCTCAATATGATGTTAGGGCTAGAAATATAATTTCATCTGCTTTAACCCTTGACGAGTTTTACAGGATCTCCGTTTGTAAGAGTGCTCAAGAAATGTGGAATAAACTAAGAGTAACTTATGAAGGAACCGATGATCGTGACTCGATTTCGGAGTCAAGTGATTTGGAAATAGAAGCTAACATTTGCTTGTTGGCAAAAGACAATATTTCTTCCGACTTTGAGGTTAGTGATTCCGATTCATCCTCTAGTGATGAAAATGACCATGATGAATTGCAAAATGCTTATAATGAGTTATTTACTGCCTTTAAGAATATGAAAGACGAATTTAAAGTTGTAAAGAAGAACCTAAGAAGATCCGAAAAGGAAAATGAGTCATTAAAAATGAAAATTGCATGTTTAGAAGAAAAGGAGGTAGCCAATACGAAAATTGTATGCTTAGATGAAGTTAAGGACTTAGCATGTGCAAATTGTAAAGAGCATGAATATGACATAAATATTCTTAACCATTTGCTTGACAAAGCCGAAAAAGAAATTGATGATCTTAAGAAGCATGAAATGGGAATTGCTCAAAATAATGTAAATCAAAGAGTTCCTTTGAAAAAGAGTAAAACTAAAAAGAAAAGAGTATGGGTAGAAAAAGGAACTAGAGCATGTCATGTTAATAATGTATCTTGTTCTAAAACTACTTCAAATGCATGCTTCTATTGTATGAAACAAGGTCACACTTCAAATAGGTGTAAAATTAAACATTTTGGTGTTCCTAAAGGCAAATATATTTGGGTTCCAATTGTTAAATAAATTTGTTTGTCTCTAACCCCAAGGACCCAAAAGTTATGGGGACCTAAGTTTACTATGTTCTTGTTTTGTAGGAAACTTCCAAATCAAAGAAGTCTATGTGGTATCTTGATAGTGGATGCTCAAAACATATGACTGGAGATAAAACGAAATTTGTAAGTTTCAAAGCCAAAGAACAAGGATATGTGACTTATGGGGATAACAACAAAGGAAAGATTCTCGGAATTGAAAACATAGGTGGTGCAAACACATTGGAGATTAAGGATGTGCTTCTTGTTGATGGACTAAAGCATAACCTTCTTAGCATAATCCAATTGTGTGACAAAGGATTCAAGATTGAACCTAAAAACATTGAGGAAGCACTTAAAGATGATCAATGGTGCATAGCCATGCAAGAAGAACTTAACCAATTTGAAAGGAATCAAGTCTGGGAATTAATCCCAAGAGAAGAGTCACATCAAGTTATTGGAACTAAATGGGTATTCAGAAATAAGCTTGATGAAGATGGAAACATAACAAAGAATAAAGTCAGACTTGTTGCAAAAGGGTATTGTCAGGAGGAAGGTATAGATTATGATGAAACTTATGCTCCTGTTGCCAGGTTAGAGGCTATACGCCTACTTCTTACTTATGCATCTATGATGAAATTTAAATTATATCAAATGGATGTTAAAAGTGCATTTTTAAATGGTTTTATTAAAGAAGAAGTGTATGTAGAGCAACCCCCTGGATTTGAAGATTTTAATAATCCTAATCATATTTTCAAATTAAAGAAAGCATTATATGGGTTAAAACAAGCTCCTAGATCTTGGTATGAAAGATTAAGTAGTTTCCTAACTGCAAATGATTTTTCAAGAGGAAAAATTGATTCTACACTGTTCATTAAGAAAGTAAAAGAACATATCTTATTGGTCCAGGTATATGTTGATGATATAATTTTTGGATCAACTGATAATTCGTTATGTGTAGAATTTGCTAAGATAATGCAGGGAGAGTTTGAAATGTCTATGATGGGAGAATTGACATTCTTCCTTGGACTACAAATCAAGCAACTTAAAGATGGCATTTTCATCTCTCAAACCAAATACTGTAAAGAGATCCTCAAAAAGTTTGGTATGGACACCTCAAAGGAAGCTAACACACCCATGGGAACTTCATGTTATCTAGACAAGGATGAATTAGGTTTGGAAGTTAATCAAACTATGTATAGAGGTATGATAGGATCACTATTACACTTAACTGCAAGTAGACCTGATATTATGCATTATGTCTGTGTGTGTGCTAGATTTCAAGCTTGTCCTAAAGAATCTCATCTAATTGCAGTAAAACATATTTTAAAATACTTAAAAGGAACTACTGGGTTTGGCTTGTGGTATCCGTCTGATGCTTGTATTAGTTTATTAGGATATTCTGATGCTGATTATGGTGGATGTAAAATTGATAGGAAAAGCACTAGTGGGACATGTCATTTGTTAGGTTCATCCTTAATATCTTGGCATTCCAAGAAACAGGCATGTGTTGCTTTATCTACCACTTGAAGCTTGAATATATTGCAGTTGGTAGTTGTTGTGCTCAAATTACGTGGATGAAACAACAATTAGAGGATTATAGCATATATTTAAATGACATTCCATTAATGTGTGATAATACGAGTGCAATCAATCTAACTAAGAATCCAGTAATGCACTCTAGGACTAAACATATTGAGATTAGACATCACTTTTTAAGAGATCATATCAGCAAAGGAAACTGCAAAATAGAGTATGTAGACACTAAACGTCAATTAACAGATATATTTACTAAGCCTCTACCCAAGGATAAATTCTATGATCTTAGAAGAGACTTAGGGATATTAGAAATAACTTAAAATCTGCTTAATTTGACTGTTTATGGATGATTGTTATGTTAAAATTCGTGGTGTAGCATGTTCATAGGTTATTATGCATATAAATCTCAAAAACTTGATATAACCTCTGGAATAATCGATTACTTGGAAGTGATAATCGATTATTTTCCCTCAAAACGTCCAAAACGAGGTATTCTCCTTCGGAATAATCGATTATTTCGTGAAATAATCGATTAAATGCCTCAGATAATCGATTATTTGCTAGAAATAATCGATTAAAGTCTATCTGATATAGAGATAATCGATTATTTTGAGATATAATCGATTAAATGCGACTCGAGTCTTGCCTCCTAGTCGTTGCCAACGGATATTTTGCCATGGAATCTCTTCTATATGACCGTTGGAAGTATTTTCCCTATATATAGAGACCTCTAGTTCAATTATACTCACTTCTAACTCTTGCAATCAAGTTTTTCTTGCAATCTATACTCTCTTTGCCTCATTATTCCCTCACTTGTCTCCAAATCTTCTTCATACTTCATCTATTCTTTCAAATGGCCTCATCCTCTCGCCCTAAGATTCCTACAAGAAGAAGATCTGCACCTTCTTCTCATTCCAGTCCTAATTCTGTTGAAGGATGGATTTACGATACGGAAGGTCAACAGGAATTTCGATGTACTTGGAAGGAACGTGCCGTCATTTCTCCTAAATTCCTAATTGGTGAGCAATTCATTCATAGAGGATTTAACTTTCCTAATCTTCTTGAATTTCAAGGAGTTCTCCCATTTATCCAAATGCAAGGTACATACTATCCTGACTTAGTTAGGGTATTCTATTCTAGATTTAAGTTTAGGGATCAAATTGCTACATCCCATGTAAAAGGGGTTACCATAATTCTAGATGATGATATTTGGGAAAACGTTGTCCACTTCCCCATTAGAGAAGATGCTATTAACGTTTATGGTGAGCTAGATGACTTTGATAGGTTCTTAGTTTATCGATCTTTTCTACGGAATCCCTCTATGGAGATTGGGCGTATTCTTCATGCTGGACCTTTGAAGAAGGAAGAACGCATGATTCTTCATTTGCTTGTCTGGATTTTATGTCCCCGGGCCATAAATCATGCCCAATGCTCTTCTATTGATCTTCGCATTATTCATGCCATAATGAATAATGAACCTTTAGATTGGGGTGTTCTTGTCACAATGACAATGTTAAAGGCCAAACGTCATCCAACATTCAAAATTCCATATGCTCTTCTTGTATCCCGAATTCTTGAATATGAAGGAGTCAATGTCGAAGGTGAACAAGTTGTCCGAACTAATAACTTGAACCGCATGCTAGACAGCACATTGATTCATCTCCAAATGGTGCGGGTAAATGACATCTATGTTCACAAAGATGACGTCCAAAATCAAGGTGATGCAATTGAAGACTCGATGAAGATATGCCTCCAGCGACTGAGTTTCCCTCTACCCAAATCCAAAGTGTTGGAACATCCTCTTCGCATCAAGAAACAAGACAATACATGGAAGATATGTTATCTGACATGAATCAAAGGATGCAATCGTTCTTCACTCTTTCTGATGTACGACATGAGGAGTTAATTCGCCGTATATTGGATGTAGATGATAAAGTGTGTCGTTTAGAGAATAGATTTGATGCACACTTTAATGATCATGATAGTGAAGAATTTTAAATTCTGTTATGTATTTTCTTTTGTTATTGTCTTGATGTTGTAATGGATGAATGATTATGAAATAAAATATGATGCTTCTTTCATGCTATGATTAAGGGGGAGCTTTTTCTAAATTATGCATATTTTGAGGGGAGATCTAATGTTTGTTCTTTCAGAGTTCTTTTTGATTATAATCAAAATAGGGGAGAAAAATTTAAAGCCTATATTCAATTTTAAATTTTATCTGGTATGTTTAATGTGTTTGTTAGTATGACAGATAAAGCAGGTTATTACAAGGGCTTTAAAAAGACAATTTTGATCATCATCAAAAAGGGGAGATTGTTGAACATTCAAGGACTTGATGTTGCAAATAATGATCATGAAGAATGTTGATTTTGATGATGATCCAAGAGCTTAAAGACTTAGAGTATTGAAGATTGAAGATTGATGATTTACGTATTGTAATAACTCTGTTTTAGTTTGATTGAGTCTGTAATTATAGAATCTAAGATAAGCTAGGTACATAGTCCGTAACTTAGAAGCTTCAAAAAGCTCAAATTTATCATTCGGGCTCGGCTTTAATCGATTAAATAGGTAAATAATCGATTAAAACAGTGAGAAAATCATTTTACGTACAAACTCACTACTTTAATCGATTAAACGACAAAATAATCGATTATTCCGATACGATTCAGTATGAGATAATCGATTATTTCACCAAATAATCGATTAAACCAGAAGTATTGGGTTCGACGTATTTGACTCTGTTTTAATCGATTATTACTCCAAATAATCGATTATTCCGATCTGTTTCTAATTTTAAACTTCAAACAAACCCTATTTTCGAAAACCCAATTACCAAGAACCCTAGTTTCGAAATCCCCAAATCCTAAACCCTAATTTCCCTACTTAAACTCTCCTTTGGCACTAAAAAAAAAAGAAGAACAACTTTTTCCATACAAAAGTTAAGTGTTGTGAGTGCCAGAGAACTGTTTGTTGCAAGAAAAGGGGGCTTTTGGAACCTGGTGTGGGCTAGAAGCGATAAGAATCACTAAGTGGAGTTCTTAGTGGATTGTGTGTTGTGCCGTCTCTGGGGAAAGCTGTTCTTCATCTCTTGTGGGTTTCAAGAGAGGTGTTATCTTTTACTTTATCTCTTCCATTGTAATTTGTATTGTAACAATTTGTTTATAGTGACAGCGTTAATCCTCTGTTGAGTGATTAGCAATCTGGACGTAGGGTCTTTTGATCCGAACCAGTATAAATTTCCTGTGTAAGACTCTATCCCTTTCTCTATTTACATTTACACAGTTTTTAATCGGTAAAATTTGGGGAAAATTTTGAAAACCTAATTTTTATTAAGAAACCAATTCACCCCCTCTTGGTTTTTGTCCGACCACGCGAACATTCCGTTGTGCGATTCTAACAATATCAATTGTAGATGATTTTCCCGATACTATCAAATCTCTATATTTTCACCCTAAGATGTCATTGATAACAAAAATTAAAATTAATATAATCACATAATTATAGTCAGAATAAATTTCTAAAATTTGTGATAACAATAAAAAAATATATATATACAGACCAATCATATAGTAATATTAATTTCAAATTTATTTATCAAACTATAACTAAATGAAAATAATTATTTTATCTTACCACTAATTTGTGACCTTTTGTCTTCAAGAATCTCCAACCTTTGTTTCTAAGTTCCAATTTTGCACTATTATTTTTATTCTTCTTTAAATTGATGTTAATCCTAAAAGAGTCTATATTAAAGAAAAATACTATAAATTTATTAATGTTTTTAACAAGTAAAGTTTTAAATTTACTTTTTTTAAATTGATAAAGAAAAATAAGAAAAATACTTACAAAATACTTAATAAAATTTACCTTAATGATGTATTTTTGTTTCATATTTTTGTAATTTTGAAACTTTTAAGGATTCAAACGGGAGAATGACACATTAGTTAGTGTGTGTTTGAAAACATATTAAAATCCTTATCCAAGTAAGTCCAATATAAAAATTACAACTTTATCATTCAAGTAATCGTGCATCTATAGTCTTCAATCATAAAATCAAATACAACTACAAATAAAAATGGTTGAAACTTGAAAATGAAAAGTAAACAAATATAAAACTACTATTATCTTACGAATTACGACACAAGTATTAAGTTTCTTTAATTTTTTCGTTTATAATATTATATAATATGATAATTTTATTATATTATAATATATAAACTTACAAACCAAAGTTACACGGAACTCCTGAGATTGATGTGAGACCTTTTTTTACTATTTCTAATATAAATTTTTTTATAATATATAAATAAAATATAATACATAAGAGGGAGGGGTCGGGGTCGGGGTCGTGCTTGCCCCCTGGACCTAACTCAACTTCGGATATTCCTCAATCTATTTATTTCAATATCTTTAGTTTTAATTAGTATTTTAATATTAAAAAAAAAACAGTAATTAAAAATAACATTACGTACATATGATAGTATAGGATATTTATCATAATGTAAAAATTTAAGTGTTAAGTTTAAAAGTATTTATTTACTGTAACAAATCAAATATAAGTAATTAATATATTAAATTTTGGTAGCGGAGAGACAAAAGATAATGGTGAAACTATTTCCATCACAATTTATCATGTATCATCTTTAAAGTTATGTTCTCATAGATTTTGAGAAGAAAATTTTGTCATCTCTAAAAATGTTAAGTCAATGTATCATCATAATTTATGATATAAAAGAAATGTATAAAATAAGTTGAGAAAAATCTATAAATAACTAATATCATATTGATATATAATAACAATTTTAAAAATAATTATAGTTGTATTCATAACCAAAATTAAGGGGTAATCCCAATTTTTTTATATATATAATAATTATTTTTAAAAATTAAATAAAAATTATTTTATAAATATAATTAAAATTATTTTTTAAATATAATTAAAATTATTTTTTAAATATAATTAAAATTATTTTTTATCTATTTCTTTCTCAATTCTTCATTTATAATAAATATTTATATCTATTCTTTTATGTAATTTTTCACTTACACTTTTTTTTATTTAATCTTTACATTTTTATCTTTTTTTCTCCCACTTTTTCACTTTTCAACTTCAACTTTTTCTATATATAAGATACTCATCTTTTTTTTCCCTATTTTTTTTACCATTAATTCATTTTCATATTCTTCTTTTATGATTTCACCTTACATTATAAAATTTATAAGTTTTTCTCATTAGTTTTCATATATTTTTTTACAGTTTTATCTTTATAATATAAAAATTGAAATTTTTTGTTCTTTATATATTTTTTTCAAATAAAAGAGATACCCATAATAATTTTCTTGAAATAAAAAACAGTAAATAAATTTATTTTCTTCATTATTATACGAAATCAGTATTTGTATTGTAATGTAAAATATGAAATATTGATATTATTTTTTAGTGATTAATTATTTATTTTAACATTTTATGATATTTTATTTTGATGTTAAAATGTGGAAAAAAATCAGGATTTTTTTAAGAGAAAAAGATGATAAATAAAAAAAATAAACTCTAGTTTTCATAATTTAAATTCAAATAAATAATATTAAATATATTGTTAAATATTTTATATAATATATTTATTTTTATATTATAATTAATTAATCCTTCTTTTAAAATTCCTGTCTCCATACCATATTATGTAATTATGATTAATTTTATAATCGTGATTGTATCAACGATTATTTTAGTATTATTGTCGATCCATTCCAATTAATTATAAAAATATAATCGTATTTTTTTTAACAATAGTCTCTAAGTAACTGTCATACAAAAAAATACATTTTAGGCATATATGCACTAGTTTAATTTTTGTTGGAATAAACCACTTTAATTTTGTTGTCAAATATTTTAGTTATATACTTTATATATAACTGGGGTGTGCTTAATTGTGTTGGTTTTTCATTCAAGGTGCATTGTAAGTATAATTTTCCGCTCGAGAATAACGTATTAGTTTAAGTACTAATTATTATTGTGGAAGTTAAACCATTTATTTATTTTTTTACTTAATTAACAAGAAGATATTATCCTTCATCATAAATTTGAGTATTAAATAAAGCAGGTAGAATTTTTTGTAAAATTAAATATGATATTTAACTTGCACATATTGGTAAGTATAAAAAGGCCAAAAGGCCTTGTATAAAGAAGTGAAATTCAAAATTTTATTGGCTGATTCATGTTTCTTATTTTATTGCATGTGTCTCCAATGCCTGTGCTGCTGTGTAATCTAGTCAATAAGAACTCAGAAATGGATTTATAATAGAGACTGTAAGATACCTTCAGTCACACCTTCTATTAGAGAGTCGAAGATGACAAAGCTACTTCCTGTGGGGAGTTTATTCTTCAAAAAATCTCAACACCACTTGATCATGGGATTTACACTGAAATGGTTTTTCTGATAAATTAATTTTGCTATAACATAAAAAGCCATGAAGCTTACGTAGTAGTTCACTATGTATTACACACAAGAAAAACATATGGTGACAACTCAAGAGGAGAATTCACTTCCAAATTTCAATCAATCATTTCAACAACCAGCCATCATCTGTTTCATTGGAGATCAAAATGACTTGAAAGCAATGACATTAATGGTTTGGACGAAAACACCTTTTGGTGATGATGATGATGCATTTTATTATAGGCCAGGTCCCCTAATGAGGTAGGGGGATATCAGCCAAGTCTTCTCTGTAGGGAACTTCACTCAACTCTAATTGACCATCAGTCATAAACCCCTTCTCCATGTGGGTTTGCATTGCTGGTTCATTCTTTGTCTCAGTATATGTCTGAACAGTGTCTTTTCTGAATGTTAGGTATATTATTGCACCAACATAAACTGCCATTAGAGGAAACACTACGATCCCGATGAACACATTTGCCACCTTTGGTAGACTGTTATGAATTATCCAACCCACGAAGGCTGTAGAGAGGTAGTACACATTGATACCAATGATTCCAAAGCTCAGAATCCATGACAAGACAATGATCTACACCGAAATTATATCACTTTTTTATCAATCTAAAATCTTTAATTCTTCTCCAAGACATCATGGTAGTGGATAGTATTATATATGATGGGATAAAAATCTGCCATTCTTTTAGCCATAATTAAATCGGCATTTATACAGACGAGGGAAGAATACAACTCACAATTATAGAATTCGTGTGAGGTCCCATCTTGGAACTGCTACTGCTGAACTTAAGGAGTGGAATTAAAGCGAATGGAAGCTCAAATGAAAGTATCATCTGCAAAACAATTGTGACTTTCAATATAATACTTCAAAGCTCTTAGAACATTTACTAGTGGAACTAATGAAAACAAAGAAAAGACAAGTTCTAGAATATACAAACCGATGCAATGATGATAAGCCGACCAGCCCCTTGAGAACCCCCAATGATTGAAACTATAAGACTAGGTGTTATGGCAACGCACCTAGTTAAAAAGTTTCTAATCCATGTTTTCATCCTCATGTCCAAGAAACCCTACAGCATCAAACCAAAAACTTGAGCATATCCTTCATCAAATTATAAAAATTATAGTCTATAATGATATTCCTGAGTAACCTGCATGATGAATTGCCCTGCATAGGTTCCAGTGATAGCTGAACTTTGTCCTGAGGCTAGCAGTGCTATGGCATAAATGGTAGAGCTCGACCGTCCCAACACATTCTACAAGCAAAGGACATCAATTTTTGGTGTCAGATAAATTGAGCTGAATTAGGAATAAACTTTACATCATGATTTTACTATGGCAACTTATGTATGTATAGTGGACTAAACAATAACCTTGAGAAGAAAAGAAGCAGAGTTAAGGGTAAGATCGTTGCATTGACCAGCATTTTCTGCAGAAAGATTGTCAGCAGAGCAAACAGCACCGGACACAGAAACCATTGCAACATTGATTAGGAATGCAACAAACAGTGCGAACCCACTTTCCATGAGAAAGTATCTACATGCATCCTGCGTATTAAAGCAGAATACGTCATACTAAGCTTATTTGAAAGTTTGTCATTTCTTTCTTTTCAGAGTGGCTTACATTGATGCCACGCACGGAACTGGGTACTTTTCTAGACAGGACCAGAGCTGAGTGGAGGAAGAGATTGTGCCTGCATTTTTCATCGCCTAAACATTAGGCAGTGAATATGCTAATAAATCTATAAGTTAACAAATCTATAACATGTTATCATTTAGCTAGTAAATTAAATTAAATTAATGATGTGTTAGTACTTTAAGTGATTTTATAAGGGAAGAAAAAAAAAAGTAACTAAGGAAAAGAGGCAGAAGATTACGGCATGACAAGGGCACCCAAAAGAGCAATAGCATCGCCTGTGGCTCCTTGACCACTTAGTTTTGGCACAAACATTCCTTTTAATACACCAGACACAGGTGGTTTTACGTAGCTCATTTCCCCAAAGAAACATCCAGCCATTATAAAAACTAGCACTGATATCAGCAGCTCCAACTTCCTTACCTGTTCCAACAGTAACACCCAAAAAATATGTGTTTAATTAATCTCAAAGACTAAGACCAATTTAAAATTCTCTTTGGACAATCCCTTACTGTTTCAAACTGACGAACATATCAAAGGAAAAATTGAAAATTAAACACTATTCTGAGCTATATTATTGGTTCATAATTCTTATTTATTAAACAAAATTACCCCAAATCTCTGCAGACCAAGAAACAAGAGGGTGCTGCAGCCAGTCAGCAGAACTCCTACCCATACAGGGATGTTGAAGAGAATGTTCAACGCGAAGGCTGTGCCAATCACTGTCATAATCAAGTTTGGATAAAAAGTAATGAGTGTCAATTGATATTAGTTTGATTAACTTATATTTCTAGTTGCCAATTTAGTGAAAAACTTAAAAAAGATGTAATTATTTATTAAAATAAAATCAATAAACCATTCCTAAGCTGCTAAGCATAGTAATTATTTACTTTTGATTCAAACAACCTTTGCTCATAACTGTTTTTAAGATGTTTTTTCTGGTCTTTAGAGCACCCTTTACCTTATATCCCTTCCTCTCTTAATTTTCTTTTTCATAACAATATATCTCTCTCTTTATTTTAAAAATTGACGTGAAAATATTGTTGTGGGGGGCACTCCTACATGATTTTGATTGAAAGTTGAAAGGAAAAAAAAGAAGAAAATAGAACCTTCAGGTATGTCTGCTGCTATGACAGCAAGCTCAGCTAATAACCATAAGCAGTACTTCACCAATAAAGGATATTCGACTTTACACAATTCTGAAAGGTGTTTTCCTGCAAAATTTATGACACAATAATTATTTCTCAAACAGAAAGTATCTATCTTATAATCTTCACCTACCTTTTATTACAAGTTACAACTATCCACTTTTCTCTTTCATTTTTTCCCCTCTCGTCTATCTCAATTATGAACTAGGTTAGAACGCAAAAACTTAAATATATTAACCATTCAATTATATATATAATTAAATAATTACCCGTGGACACGCCAAGATTCGCAGCCAACGATTGAATTATAAGCGCAAACACCAATCCAATGAGTATTACCCAGAGCAGCTGAAATAGAAGACAACGTGTGATTTCAACTTTGGAGCTTTTATTATATATTTCAGCAAACAAAGAAGACATGTATAAAAATATCTTTAATTTTTGGCATGCATATATTGTGTAAATTCACACGTTGTTTGCTATATTCTTCATTCAGATTTAGTGTAAATTGTTGTTTAAATGATATACCTCATATTTGTGAGCAGCTCCAGCTTGCAGATCAGTTTCCACTGCATTTGTCAACGGCAAAGAACTAATAAGCTTTGTATGTGATAAAGGGTGGGAGACACATGAATGTATATTATAGAGTGAGAGAGTTACTGTTTCCAGGATCAAGGTAGGCCAAGGAGACCAGAAAGCCAGGACCTACATATGCCAGGAACTTCTTCCACCCAGGCTTCTGTGTCATTATAAACCCACCAATGTTAAATGCACTTCTTTACATATGTTTTTATTCTCTGATAAAATTAGAATGAAGACTTTTACACACAACACATCTTATTATGCAAAACAAAAGTAACATGCATGAAGAATGTAAATCTTGAGAACAAAGGCAACTGATAGAGAAAGAAGGAAAAGGACCTCAGGATTTGAGGTGGCGTCATGATGAGATGGTGCAGGAAGGTTGTTAGAGGGAGAGACATCGACGGCTACTATGCGGTTGCTACCTCCATTAACTCCCTGTGGTTGCTGTTGCATCAAGCTCGCCATCTATCAGTGTGTTATTGTGTTTGCAGTGCATACAAGCTTCAGGGTGATTTGAATGGATAAAAGTATATGTTGAAGTGTGTATATTTATAGTCAATAACTGAACAGTTATGACACAATTATTAGTTTTGCGTTCCAGACAAGTTAGAGTTCCATTTTCATGCCTCTAACTCGCAGCTAGATGATGACACCACGTCCCTGTCTTCAATGTAAGCATTTTGTTTAGTGCAGATGGCATGAATCAGAAGACGTTTTAATCTTCTTCACTTTATCATCATATCATACTTTGGGTAATATCTATATTTTATATAACTTTCAATTGTGTAAGGAAAACAATCTTCAAAAATTTAATGTTTGGAAGAATCTACTCATTTTTGGAATTTAAAATTGAAATAATCTAAAATTAAAATTGATAAAAAAATGAAAATTCATTAAAATAATTTTTTTATTAGATTAATTTTTTAATTATAATATTAAAATTAAACATTTAATATTTAATATTTAATATTTGTAAACTAATTAATTTTTTAATTAAAAATATTATTATCATTATTTAAATTAAATATCAAAATAAATTAAAATTATATTTTTATAATATATTTTATATTTAATAATTATTTTATTATAATATATAATAATTTTATAAAAAAAAAATTAAACTAAACCGTAAACTATGGACTTAGTTTAGTTGGTATTATTACAAATTTTAAACCAAACGCATCTAAATTTTATAATTTATGAAAAAACATTTATTTATATTAATGTAATGATAAGAACACTTATTAACATTCATGTTATTTATTTATTTTATTAGAAGAAGTATCAATATATATTTTATATTTTAATATATTTCTGAGCGTCAAGATGAAAAATAATTTATATATATTCATATTTTTAAAATTCTAAAATGGAGAGAATTAATTCTAATAATATTAGTAAACTAAATATTAGTGTCGATAAGAACCTAAATCTTGTATTTGTTAATTCCGACTAGAATTTTTTTATATAGATTTAACCCAATAAAAATAATTTTAATTTATTTATTCACCACTTTTCCATATAGCCTCACATAATAACTATATATTTTAAATTTTAAATTAATTTTATAATCCATATTTCAATTTTTTATGAGATCATTCATCTTACTTTATTTTATCAGCAGAGTTTAAGAAAAAAGTGGGAAGAAACTTTTTTTTCTAATTTAGTGATATTGTGATGTCACAACAAGATGGTTAGGTTAACATGTAAATGGAGTAGGTAATACTAATTTTTATTCTCTCAATCACAACTATAGTTGCACCACCAATTAAAATACTAATGGCAATAATTTCATTAAAAAATTATTGATTTGGATAATTTGTGTTTTACTTAAAAACATGACTTTCACTTTCTTTTTAATATATATTTTTATTATTCTTTTTTTTTTTACTTTTTTTCCATCTTTTAAGTTATATTTTGACACATGACCTTCCTATTATTTAACTATTATTATTATTATTATTATCAATTTTTATTTTTTATTATAAATAAAAATTTATTATGTTATAATTAGTATTAATTATTATTAGTTATTAATAATATTAATTATAATAAAAAATAATAAGTGTATTCATTTTTATTTATTAGTATTAATTATTTATTTTAGTAATAATACTAATAAATGAAAGTAATTAATACTTTTATTTATTATTTTTATTATATTTATTATTTTCAATATTATTATTATAATTATTTTAATAAATAATATTGATAGTACTGATTATATTAAACAGACAACAATCATATCTAATATTATATTAAATTTATTGTTTATTATTATAATTTTACTAATTTTCATATGATAATAACTTTTTATTTATAATAAAAAATTAAAAAAAAATAATATAAAAAATTAAAATAAACATTTAAAAGATTAAGTGAAATCTTGCATCATCAAGACTTTACTAAAAGATAATAAAAACATTAAAAAAAATTAAATAGTTTTTGAAGTACGAATTCAGCACTATGTATTTAAAAAGTAAAGCCGCGCTTTTAAACTTGACTTCTATAATATTTTATAAAGTCGTATTATATTTATGTATTTTTTTTAAATACCCTTTATTAATAAATTTTAAATGAGAATATATATATATATATATATATTATTGTACATGATAATAAAAAAATAACACAATTAAGAAACCAGAAAAAAAATACTTACTATAAAGTTAAGGTAAGAGTAAAATCATGTATGAAAAATTATACACCAAAAAGAAATTATAAAAATATATTTTCTTGTTAATTATTATTATTATTATTATTATTATTATTAATTATTATTATTATTATTATTATATAAACCTTTTATTTTTATTATTTTTATTATTTATATACACAAATTTTTGACTATTTCACAAATGTAGATTTAGATATGTATATCAACTATTTTGTAATGTTAGAGTTGTTTCTTACTTGTATACTTTTTCAAGTTTTATTTTCAGTAAGTGTAAGATTTTTTTCTTACATATATATATATATATATATATATATATATATATATATATATATATATATATATATATATATACTCTTTCACCTAATATTATTGGAGTTGATGCATGGAAACTGTGATAAATGATTCTTTTAATACTCTTTAATCAATTTCACAAAATTATTTTGTAAGAAAATAATTATTCATTTTCTTGTATAATTTTATTTTATGTATAATAATATGATATGTTATATCTGATATATCAACTATAAGATATATGAGAGAATTGAATATGAAAATAGAAGTTTATGATAGATATAGAAAAATTATAATTTTTGCAAAAGTAAAAATTTTCTTCCATTATATATTATTAATTAACAAGATATTCTTTTTTATATTTTTTTTGGACTGAACATTTCAAACAAAAAATTTATATCAATACTCATTTTAAGTAAAAAGTTCCTCACACAATAAATTTGTATGAATTCTGACATCTTATTATAAATTTAAAAATTTATTTTGACAAATATCATTTTTTTATATAAGAGTTTTTTCTATCCATTTATTTATTAATTATATATTTTATTAAAGAAAGACTAAAGTTTTATCCTATTAACAAATTCAACCATATCTTTTAATATAATATTTACATCCTTTTCAAAGAAATAAATGATTGTAACATACTCTAAGAAAATATATACATTGTCCTTAATTTGTAGCTCCTTTTGTAAAATATTATAAATTTAATCTAAGAAGAAAATATCAATTATGCTCACACCCAATGATTAGTATTAATAAAACGATGATAATTTGTAGATAATGTCATGTGAGGCATGTTTCATGCCCCCTCACTTGCATTTACATATTTTGGAAAACAAATCTTACAAAAGCCTTCAAAAACTTGTCTTCATGATTTTGTAGTTATTGTTTAGTACGATAGTTTTTTGTAATTTTAATTGAAATTTTCTTATTTATAAAAAAAAAATAGAAAGAAGATGAATATGGTTAGAAAGAAGAATATATATATATATATATATATATATATATATATATATATATATATATATATATATATATATGGAAGATAAAGTGATTAGTATAAAACTTGTTGTAAGATTCCATTAAGACGAAATAGTGATCATGATCAGCACTACATATAGAAAAGAATCTGTGGGTCAATGGATACATGTAAAAAAAAATACATATTAGGTGATATGCAAATGTTCTTAGTACTTGTCTTGATTGGAAATTTGTTTATAGCAAAAAAATCATTTGTCTCTTTCTAATGAACTCCAATTCATAAAGTTCCTGTTTTTGTGCATCAGACTGTTAACTTGAAGACAATTCCAAGACTTGATGAGAAACAATAATTTTTTGGCTTGAAGATATTCTGTTTCAGGGTCCTTTTCATGAACAAAACAAAATGAATTGATTCCTATCCCATCCTCAAGTGCAAAGTTGGTTTTACATAATATATGTTAATTAATAAGCATAAAAATCATCATTTTGATTAACAAATTCACCCATTTGTCTGGAATAGATGAATTGACTATCATATTTGAAAGCAAAAGATGACAATAGGAATAAGAGGGGTCTAGTTAGGTCGAAAACTCTTACAATATATAATAAACTGTTATTTTGTGTGGTGTGGCCTGCAAAATGCATGTTTTTTGTTAAATGGCCATAATATGCAACTTGCAGAAGGTGACATAATCATCTTTGACATTATGCAGCACAACATATATATATATAGAAAATATAGTGTGCATGATGGATGTTGATGTGATCCTATGTTAGGGTTGATAATATGTTGCATGATTCATTCAGATTCTTAAAATATGAAGTTATGGTAACTTCTGAAATCATAAAAAAATGGTGAATGTTGCTGTAGCCACCGTACACAGACATCAACAGCATGTTCTATCTTCTGGCACGTGTTTGATTGGATTGTGTGTGTTTTGAAGTTGGACTCAGCAACTGGCAACACTGGTAATGGTTATATCTCGTTGACTTCTTAATAAACCCATTTTTTTAATTACAGAGAAAAAAAAATGTGTTATTCGAGTAAATTAACGAGAAATGTGGTATTGGGATAATTTTTTTTTATTAAAAAAACATCCTCCAGAATTCCAGGAGATTGAAGATGAGAAGAAATATTTTAATTTAACACCCTGAATTGACAGCATGGACTTTTTAATGAAAGGCCCAGTGGAGAGTTGGGCCAATGTTCAATTACGCTTTTGGATTGAACTTTTTTCAGGCTATTAAACCCGTTCATGTGGGACCGATCCGTCCCCGTTCCGTGTTTGACGGAGAAAACTCAACTTAACCGGAGACAGGGGCAGATTCGAGTTTTCCCCGCTTTAAAAAGTCGGGGACGGGGGCGGGGATGGGTAATGCAATCTCCACCCCGACTCAGGCCCGACTTTATATTTAAATTTAAATTTTAAAATATTAATATTTTAAAAGTATTTTCTTTTCTTTTTCTATTACATATAAGGTCATTTTTTTATATTTTACAAATTTTTATTTTTCTTCTACCTATTTTTTAATTTTTTTGTCTTTTTTAATCTTTTATATCAATTAATTTATTATATTATTCTCTCTTATACCTCATAGTTTTTCATATTTTCTTAATCTCTCTCATCAATTTATTTTTTTTTCAATCTTTTCAATCAATTTGATGAGCACAGTTAATTTTTTTATTCTTTATCTTTTTCTAAATATTTTACATAAATCTTAATAATAACTAATATTATTTTATTTATAATTTATATTTATTAGGTTTATTATGTCATTTGTTTATCTTATTATTCTTATTTATCATATATCAAATTTTATCTTAATAAAATAATTGTATTTTAAAGGATTAAAGGAATTGATAATTTAAACTTTTATTACTTTGAAATAAATTGAATAATAATTAACTTATTAAATATTTCATTATAAACTATATATTTCATATTTTTAAATTACAAATTAAAAATGAATTAACTTATATATATAATCAAATGTTTGAATACAAGTATTATAATAATAATGATAATGTTATAAGTATTCAAATATTTGAATACGATATTATATTAATAATAATAATAATAATAATGTTATAAATAAAAAAATGATTAAATATTTCTTTTACATACATATTTTAATATAAATATAATAAATTAAAATGTATATTTAATTAATAATTATTATAAATTATAAAATTATAAATATTTATTTATATATAAAAAATAGATAGCAAAATTAATTTATTATAAATGTAATTATCTTTTTTAAAATAATATAGATCGGGGACGGGAACTCGAAACCCAGCAGAACGGGGATGGAGACTTAATTTCTAATCCCGACGGATCGGGGACGGAGACGAGAGATGATTAAAAAGTCGGGAGCGGGGATCGGAGAGGCAAAACCCGCCCCTCCCGCCCCGTTGCCATGGCTAATTCTAATAATCTGTTTCTTCCCACGGAATACTCACATGTTCTAAGATTTCATTGTGTAATTTGTCTCATTATTATTTTACCAAAACAGCACTTAATTTAAACATTAGAGTGTTTTTTGCTAATTCATATGCTTATAAAGATATTTTTATTTGTCGCTCAAAGAAAAGAAGAGGTGTTAATTTCTTTTTTAATTTTATTTAATCATTGTATAAAAACACATTTATGAGTTTACTTTTTATTAAAAATAGTAAAAAATTATTTGAAACCACGCAATTAGAAAATTCGGTTGATATTTATCTCTTCAATAAATTAATTAAAGATGCTATGTCAATTTTATCATTCAAAAATAATTTTAATTTTAAATTCATAATATATTTTATCCCTTTAACTTTTAATTAATGTACAAATTCTTATGTCTCAACCAACTATGTGAAACTGAAAATATGACATTGTAACAACAGTTTAAGGATTCCATAAATAAACTTTAAGCTCTTTTTATGGTACTTTAGAAAACAAAAAGTTCAACATTTATAATGTCTTGAGGCAAGTTCAATCCTCTAAGAAAAATATCAATTTTTTATTTAATGATCTTTTCAATATTTATTTATAATTTATATTTACACCACGTAGTAAACTATTTTTAAGAGAGAGAAAAAAATCTCTTCAATTCCGCTCCGTACATTTGCAAGCCCACCCAAAAAGGTTAAAGTCGTAAAAGGACCCAGTATTACCCTTTCAGAAAAGCCCAAACCCGGCCCATTCAGCATCGCTAACGGGCCGGGGTGAAGATACCACAGAAGACGACGCCGTCGAGACCCGGAACGGCGAGAGCGACTTCGTCGACGACAAGGACCACCGACCAAGCGTCTCTAGCTCCGACGTGTAGTCCGCTTCAACCACTCGCTTCGCAACCATCTTCCTCCGCTGCAGCCGCCTCAAAAACGGCGAAAAGAAACAACCCGACGACACGCTCTCTGTTCGAGCCAGGAGGGGCCGCTCGAACCGCCACCGGTCAGACCGGCCCCTGGGAGTGGTCCGGAAGGACCGGGTCCGTGGCTCCGCTGGAGAAAGCAGATAGGACCCCGCCGGCGGCGGTGGCCTCAGCTTGAGCGACGGGGAATCCAGCTTCTGATGGTGGTGCTTTTGTTGCTCTATGGGAAGTCCCGGCTTAACCTCCCATTTGAAAGGAACTGATCCTGGTTTCTTAAACGAATCAGCATCGTCAAATTCTACACTTGCACCCATTGTGTTCAATATTACCAATATTGTTAATTTCTTTTTCAAAACTAAGCAATGGTATGTGAATTGTGAGTGTGTTTCTTGTGAGCACTATGGTGTATTTATATGGTGATGCAATGATGAGCGGTGATTGGGTTCTGTGCTTGCGAAATCAAAGGCATGGATTAGTGGGGACTCTGGGCATGGCCCACACGAGGTGGGACTTACGTGTCCATTTTGAAATGAATATCTGACTTCGTCATTGTCTTGAGTAACTTCATCGGAGAAAAGTGAGACACACGCCATGTGACTGAACTTTGTGTACCGGACTTTTTGGAGTCACATTTTAAAATTGAAACGTCTTTTGAGAATTCATATCATGGCCCTACCTCTTTTGCTGCATTTCTTCCCAGGATTTGAAAATAACAACCAGTGATCTCTCCTGCTTCAACGGACGTAAATTTCTCTAATTTTTAGTTTTTGTTTTTGTCTTTGTCTTTTACGAGCTCTAGAGTCCCACTCAGTACAACATTTGAACGCCCAAGGTTATGGTTCTCGTTCTAGCAGCCTCAGTAGACTATACAGTCATCTGCTAATACCATAACCAATGAGATTGAATGTAGTAAAAGGGGTTATTCCTCACACAATTTGATGAATCAAGAATTAAATCTGTGTTGAAAAGAGTATAACTGTTGGAAGAAGATATCAGATAAAAACTAGTAACAATTGCATGAAATAAGGTTCAAATTGGTAGACAAAAGAACAGTATGTATGGTGCATTTTCATTGGGACAAGTTGGGGCATGTGTAATGATTTAGGTGACGGTGCCACTGGCATTTGAAAGGTTAAAAGAAGTTGTTTTTCGCGCCAGTAGAGTAAGACAAGGTCAGGTGGTAGGGCAACAATGACCCACTACGAGAGGCGTAACGTAATGACTCATAATGACATTCCCATTCAAGAACAACGTTAATAAATCATTTTCTTCAAAAAAATACTAATGGATGTCGTTTTGAGCAATTACAGCTTCCAGAACACAATAATATAGAGCGTGCTGACCCTTCACTTAATTAGTAGCTTCATGAGCTTCTTCTAACTTTGTTATTCAGTCAACTTATTTTGTTGTCAATGTTTTTCATTATTGTTCTTCCTCTTTGGTTTTTCTCCTCTACTTGCCTAATAGCATTTTATGCTTGCTGTTTCATGATTGGATTTTTTGTTCGTATTTGAAGAGTGAAGGATGGGAAGATACAAGTAACTGTTAAGAGGACTTGACATTAGTTTATACACTCTCTGAGCTGTCATGAATTGCTCCATGGTTTTTTCTGGTGGCCTGGATGAAAAAGACCAAGAAGAGAATAATGGACCACGATCAATAATATTAAAGAAATAATATCACCTTTAATAAAAAACTGTAAAATAATATGTTTGTGTGTCTTCTTATTAACATGTTGCTAATTTGTGGGACATCAATTAATACTTGAGCTCTAATATGCTACGGCTACAACAGTTGATAAACTGGGATATTATGATGCATGGTTTTCCTTAATTGTTTGCAGAAAGACTACCCTGATGTGTTGGACTGTATAGTTACTTGTGTTATGAACTTTACATTACGTTTGTCTTATTTATATTAATTATCTTTAGTTGAGTTTGTCAGAGCACTCGCTGAATTTTGTTCTGTTTTCAAATTTGAAGTTTGTTTTGTAACTGTATCGTGGTGAACAACCTTGAACTTGTCAGTCATTGTTCCTAAAACGTCATGTGCTGAAAAGGGTTGACTTCAAATAACTATTATGAACCAGTTGGAGTGTTTCCTGCATAAAAGGTTCTTTCTTAGTAGTCTTGACTTAATCGTAGTGACACATGAGTTCATGTTGAAGGCATCTGGTTTCTTTCCTTAAGGAATCAAGCTTGGTATACTTCAATTGACTGTTTCTTCCTGGGGTTCGGTGCAAGAGCCTTTTGTGAAAATGGAAAAGGTAAAAAAATACTAACATACCAAATAATCTTGTGCTGATTTGGATGTTGTGAATGATAGCATTAAGCAATAGTCGTGTAGCTAGCTGATGATGCAGATGAGTGTTCAGTTTGTGCTAGATAGGACTGCAAAATGCAGGCTCTATTAATTTTATGAAATGAAACTAAATTATTGCTAGGCTATCATTTACTTATTTCCGCTTCTTGTATCAGAGTAAAGGCAGCGCAAATGACGTAGACTTGGTTGAGTTTTTAGATTTTCGACAGTGTTTAACTAGCAACAACTGGTGTAATTTCTGCAGAGTGTTTTGTGAAGGGAAAAAAAAAAGTTTACTGAAAATGGTCACCAAAATATTTTGAACTACTATCAAACTAAATGCAACAGGCATGCAAAATAGCTTAAACAAGTAATGATATAAATGGTGCATCAGAATTTTAATTAATTTGATTGTCATTGGTTAGCAAATGGGGCTATATAACTAACGCACACACGACTACTGAAAAAAGAAAAACAAAAATAAAGATTAATAAATGTCAAAAAGAACTGCGGTTGTTTAAATGTAGAAAAAATAGTAGTGATGAAGAGGTAAAACTGTCCAAAGTTATTGCTGAATTAGTACAATAATATTTGATATGGAGTAGTTATTATATTTTGAGTTGCCAATTAGTAATCAGTTGTCGTGATTATTCCTGTCATAAATTATCCATCTATATCAAGATTAGATAATGAGATATGTCTGTTAAAAAAATACAAGTCTTAGTCAGAATAATTTACGGTAATGGTGATGTCAATGAACGAATGATCATAGTACTAAATAGCATGAGAAATTGCACAAACTAATGCGATGTCGTGCATTAATTAGATGTTCTCATCAACTATCCTTAGCATCGTATATTAAGTTCATAATCCAAAGAAGCGCAACAAATGCTGAAATTTTACTGGGATTGAGGAGATATTCGTCAAATGATATACTTAAGGTACCCATGTTTTTTTTACATGAACTACATTAGTTTGCTGCTACTCATTTTGGTTTGTGCCTTTTCTTTTAACTAGATTGTTAATGCCGATGTTGATCAATAGTACTCAATATATCATCAGGTTTAGTGTATCAGTAAAACAAACTAAACACTAAAATTTCATGCATGACAATATATGAAATAAAATTGTAGATGCGTTTTTAGGAACGGGACGAAGCGTTCCGACAAGTAGAAACACAGTATTGCAGACACAAACTTAGCTCAATTCCCGTGTAATTAACTAGATGAATAGTGATGAATGCATATTTATTTTAAAAATTTTGTACGGATAATATCAAATAGTAAGATGTCAAACGAAATGAATTGCCGCTGATCATGAATTCAACATTTCATTGAATTAGTTCTGAGATGAGACGGAATGGAATTAAGAAAGGAAAGCTTTAACTGCTTTAAATATTTAAGTGCAAAAACAGAAAATTGATCTGTTATGTATTTATCTGCAGCCGCGTCAATTTTGTAGTACTCAACAATGTCCACATAAAGCAAGTTAACAACGGACACCAAATCACATTTCTGACACCCAACTAAACGTGTTTCTTTTTCTTTACAGCAGAATAATTTATCCTTCCGATATGATGACTGCCCAACGTCTAACTCTCGTAAGCAAATCCTTCTGGCATGTTACTAAAAGCTTGCATTGTATTGCTGACCACATCAAGAAGTTGCAAGTATTCATCAGCACCATCAACTAGACACTGCAATTCCATAAGCAACAAGTGAGAACTGTACCCAAAATAGGCAAATGCATACAATGAAATTTTGCAGTTCTTACAAGTTACAAACCAAGAGAAAAATGTGGTAAAATCATGTCCAAAAACAGTAAATGGGAGGGGGGGTAGTGGGCATAATTAATTCCTGAGGAGTCATAAGTAACCTTATCAGCTTCACCCAGCTTCTTGGATATTCTTGCTTTCTGTTCATCTGATATGTCATTTTCTTCAACAATGGCTTCTAATAACTGGAAAAATAAAAGAGAAAAGAAAACTCTTGTTGAAAGTCACACATTGCCTACCTCATATCATTTGGTATGGTTTAAATACATGTTAGGCTACTCCACATATTGTCAAGTGGTTTTATGTTGGAACCTTAACATGGTATCAGAGCCAAAGCCTAACATTTTTCCGGTTATTGTCATGGGCCAAAAGTTGCCCTTTAGTTGGGTCAAAAGTACCCTTTGCCTGGTCCGGCGGGCTTCGTTGGAGGGGGTGTATTGAAAGTCCCACATCGCCTACCTCATATCATTTGGTATGGTTTAAATACATGTTAGGCTACTCCACATATTGTCAATTGGTTTTATGTTGGAACCTTAACAACTCTAATAAGTAACATAGTAGAAGACTTAATGAAACTGGCCCACTGAAACAGAAAGACAAATCCAGACCTGAATAAGCATCTGAGAAGCTGGATATCCCTCTGCAATGAAATTGTTGACTTCCTTGTTTGCGATATCAAAATTACCACTTCTACAAGCTTGAAGAACTGCCTCCACAACTTTTTCTGGAACAACCTGATATATTGATCGAGATTTTATGAAGTTCCGAGAAACAGGAAAAGAGAAAAAGAAGAGGTCGAAGAGGTCCTCTAGTGTATAGTTAGCAGAAATGATATTAAAAACAAAAAACTGAATTGAAAACGAGTTAATGATGCAAAAAAGTGGCACAGAGCTTGAATAGAAGACCCCAAATAGGAGGCCACTTCAAGGAATATATGCAATTTTGACTTCCAATGCTTCATAAAATGGCATAGAGACTGCAAATTTTGTGAATTATATATCCAGGCACCAAATTATTAGGACAAGTTAAAAAAATTATCTATATAATTAAAAAAGCTAGAGTGAAAATCACTTATGATAAAATAAAGCCAAAACTGAAATTAAAAATCCTTGTCCTTCGGCCAATAATTATGACAACCAATCCTTGAGAACAATGTGAATCATCATACATGCAAACACCGTGCAAAATAATGTTATAAACAACTTTATTCTATTACATTGTTTTCTTTGAAAATAGAATCAAAACAAGTCACAGGAAATTAGTGTCACAACCTACCCCAGACACAGAAACCAGATTCTCTGGAGAAATTGAAGATCCAAATAAGCGAGCTGCAGACTGCAACGTTAAATACCAAGTTAGTTCAAAAAATAATTAGGATATGCACTATCCCTCTATTTTCAGTAGGACTACCTTGATTGAATTTAACAAATCAATTAATATTTCCTGGTGATAGCATTACTTGTATTAAAACATAGCACACAAGATAATTTAATTTTATATTATTCTAATAAATTAGTTATGCATAACAGGTGAAAGCAAAATCTACATGGAAACCAGCAGGAAGGAGAGCCCTATAGAAATATTATTTTAAAGGATAGAACAGGATGCAAATAAGTACCCAGACCGTATCACATCTATGCTCTACCAAATTTCTATATAAAGCGCGATTCTTAACTAGAGGCTCTCCTCTCTTATCGGTCTGGTCATTGTATATTCTACACTACATCTTTCCGTTGAATTTTATTCTTAAGCTCACAACTAGAAAAGCATGAAGATGAAAGAATACATTCCTACAAACAGACAACTTTCACTTATAGTAGAGGCTCTCCTCTCTTAACGACAAGGAACTTTTGATTTTAGCACTTCATGAACTTTCCATGATTTTAATCGTTGATTCAGCACTAGATATACATATAAATTGAAAGCATGTCCTAAAAATCAAACAACAAGCAACAGTAGAACAATCTTTTCTAAGGAAATTAACCAAAGATAACAGTTTTTCCTCTAACGATTATTTCCTAACAAACAGAACACGGTCAACACACGTGGAATGTTACTCATTAGTCTGGTGAAGTCAAGCAAAATATGTTGGAACCAAAGCCTTCAAAAATTACACACAAGTTATTTAATGTGAAATGGTTCAGTTAAATTACTCATGAAAACTATTAAAAAATAGAAATCATATGACTTAAATGTTTAAAAATTGAGTGTGCTAATGAGGAAATCCCTCTCACCTGCAAGTATGTGATTGCCCGGCGAAGATCTCCATGAGAAATAGAACTAAGGGTTGAAAGAGCCTATGGAAGCAAAGGCAAATAAAATAATCCATTATGCTGTCAACAAAACCTCTATAAACAAAAGACTGAAACCATCCAGAATTACACCCATTGTGTGAACACTAACATAGTGTTTGGTTGGAGACTAATGGAGGATGGGGAGTTGAAGGGATATAAAATTACAAGGAAATGAAAGTAAAAATTAATTTTTCAAATCTCCCCCCTCCCCATGTGAACCAACTAAAAAAAGGGTTACTTATCCTCTCCACTGAATCCCTCCCCTCCTCTTAACCAAACGGGGTATCTAACCAAAACCCCTCTTTTTCTTTCCCTTCCCCTCCATTGAACTAAATAGTCATAAGGTTCTCACCTGAGCATCAAGACAGAGTCCCTCTTCTTTGCAGATGTATAATATCCGGCTGTTCATGATTTCTTCTGATAAGGGCTTGAACCTGAATTTTGCACACCTCGAAGCAAGTGGTTCTATAATCCTATGAAGAAAATGACAACCATATAATGTACAAAGTCAATGTCACCAATCCTTGGAAAGCATTAAGAAGAACAAAAGGAAAAAGATTATATAAATATAGTTTTATCAATATATTACAAGAAGATGCCATTTGATATGAAAGAAACTTTTCATAGTTGGGAATCATGATTGCTCAAAAATATGAATCCTGAGAATTATGATTCACATGAAAGATTATACTTTATTTGGTTGGTCATTAATAGGAATATTTATACAAGTTTCCAGAACTCAAAGAATAATGTCATTTTTACTAAAATCTTCAATTTGTTACTAAGTTAAATGATTTAATAACAGCCCAAGATATTCTTTTTCCATTAAAATTTTCCTTTTAACTCAGGATAGTTAGATTTTCTCCTCCTCCATAAGAATATTTTTGTGGAAAACTTGGCCAGAAACCATTCGTGGGAAACATGGAAAACATACTTTCTCAAATTTAGATTCCCGTGAAACTACAAACTTTCCTTCTACCAAACACGCCGTAAGGTTTAATTAGGATTTGGTCCCTACAGTTGCAACAACTGTCCATTTTAGTTCCTATAGTTTAAAACATTTCATAATGGTTCATATATTTGCCAATTTTTTACCCATTGGGTCATTGCCATCTAAAGTCATCTAACACCATTAAGATTCATGCAAATTAAATGAGCCAAATCTCATTCATTTCAAACAGTGTTAGCCAACACTTGGTGAGGAGGACCAAAAGGATAAATAATTGCAACTATCGGGACCAAAATTGACTGTTTTAAGCTATAAGGGCCAAAAGGGAAAGTCAACAATCGGGACCAAAAGGTTAATTAATCCTTCCATTAGCATTACATCCCAAAATTGATGGAAATCATGGTCACGGTATCTTATGGAGCTAATCGTGGCCATCTCAGCAACTATTTTTGCTCAAAAAATAAAACTTTTGCACTGGAGTGGTGTCATTTGCACAGTTACGGAGGAGCAAACTTGAGACCCCCCAGTCATAGTGAGCCTTTAACATACACTAGTCGGCAAACTAGATCAATGACAAATGCAGTAGCTTACAGGCCTTCGAGCACTAAGGGAAAAAGGAAAGAAACTTGTACGAAGAAAACTTTTAGGGTGAAAGCAAATATGTGGAAAATTGAGGTCTAAAAAAACACCTTTAAGGTGAACATAACAGTTAAAAATCTTGCATTTAAATTTCACTATTTAGTTGCTTTTTCCTTTAGAGGCTTAAACTAGTTTGATTCCTTGATGATTGTTGTTATTAATGTGTTCATTTCTCAAATTCAGTTTTTATTATTAATTATGAATTTATGTTATCCATATCATATCATATCATAAAGCTACAAAATAGAAATCGCCCTACTCCTTATTAATTACTGTTATCATGGAGACAAAAATACTCAATTAATTACTTAAATATATGAGAATACCAAAATAAACAGTACATCTTAGCATGGGAGACAAGGTACCTGCTCACATAGTTGCATATAAAAAAGAACCTTGTAACTTTAGAGTAAGTTTCCATTGTACGCCTCAGGGCATTCTGGACAGCAATTGCACGTGGTTTGAAAACAGAACACTTTGAGACAAGAAAAGTTAGAAATGAAAAACATAGCAAACATGCCTGAGCATCTTCTGTCATTGAATCAGCCTCATCTAGAACAATAATCTTAAATGATGGACAAGGATAAACTTCACTGAAATATTGAAACACCAAAACAAAGAGGAAGTTATTCAGATCTCTTAAAAGCTGAGAAGGAGAGGAAAAGGGTCTTAAGAGAATTAGATTGCACATACTTCTTGCGCCTAGCACCAACAGCCACCGCAGCAAAATTTTTTATCTTTGTTCGAACAACATTAATCCCTCTGTCATCACTTGCATTCAGCTCCAGCACCCTAGACTTATAGTGCTCAGGCCTGTAATATATAGTTGTTACAAATTACATTCCTTATAGGAAGAAAACAGCATAATTTTTTACTACCTACGAATCCGGACAAGAATAAGCCAACTATCACCAAGATATACACCAGCAAAAAACAAACAAAAGAAGCAACAATCATAGACCACCGGCAACGGGGCACATAACACTCAAAGGATACAAAACATCCAACAGTTACAACCCATCCAAGGAGTGTAAGGTCAAGGGATGCAAATCAAGGGGCATGACCCTCGGAATAAAGATACAACCATTAGGAAAAGTTGTATCAATTAGGAACGGCTGTTAGAAGCAATATAAATAGAAGTAATTCAGATTAGAAAAGGGAGGAAAAAGAAAATTAGGAAGAAATTGTATTATGGAGAAACAGTCTCTCAAAAACGTGTTTATAAAATATCTCAAAATTATATCTATAAATTCTATTCATTTTTCAATCCTATCCATTTATTTTCTGTCCATATCCATTTGGTATCAGAGCACCTATCAGGTACTTTGCTTCTAACAATGGTGATAACTCATTCTAATTCTGATAATCATGACATAATGGAGAGAACATGTTTTGCACAAATAGAAGCCATGATAGAAAATTTGTCCAAGCATTCAGAAAATGGGTGAGGTTCCGTCAATGGAGAAGAAACACCCAAGAACCACATCGTGGAAGGAAAAATAGAACGATGGAGAAAATTAAAAATCCCCGTATATGATGGAGAATCTAATGCCTACAGATGGATAAATAAATTGGAACGTTTCTTTCAAATGAGATATACTAGAAGAAGAGAAAATCCAGGCAGTTATGGTGGCAGTAGATGGAAAGGCACTATCTTGGTTCCAATGATGGAAAACTTGCAACTCTAACATTGGATGAGGAGAATTCAAAGTTGTCATTCTTGAAAGATTCCAAACTTCAGCCACTCTCAACCCTTTTGTTGTCCTCCTTACACTTAAACAAGAAGAAACGGTAGAAGAGTATGTTGAGCAATGCAAAAGGTTAGCAGGTATATTGCAAAATAATGGTGAAAAACATTTAAAGGACATTTTGTGAACGGATTAAAGGAAACATTGGGGCAGAAATTAAACTCTACGAACCCCCCACTTTATCAATCATGGTCAAGAAGACATTAATGATCGAGTAGAAAAACAGAGCAATTTGGAAGGTGGGAATAAATATTATTTCAAAATCAATCTCAAAATTCAACACATCTTACCGAAGTTTATTTCATACGAAGACGGTTACTTATGGTGTTAGTCAGAAAGGTGGGAAAAATAGCAATGGTCCTTCCAATTCTTTTGCTAGTAGTGCATCTGTTAACAAACTAGAAAACAACCACTGACCTAGAAGTTTTCAACGATTAACCGAAGCAAAGCTTCAAGAAAAAGGAGAATGTTTTTGCTGTGAAGAAAAATGGAGCACCTCTCATGAATACAGGAATAAACAACTTCAGATAATGTTAGTAACAGATGACGAAAACTCCAAAGATGAACATGAACCAAAAATTAGAGAAACACCCTAATTATCCATGAATAGTATTGTGGAATTTACTTCTCGCTGATCCTTAAAGATTTGGGGAAATATTGATGATCACAAAGTGATAGTATTAATAGATTACAGTGGCAACCATAACTTCATTTCCAAGGAACTGGTGGAAAAACTACAATTAGATATGGATGACACTCCGTCATACGTGGTCAAAGTTGGAGATGGTCACAAAATCAAATGCAAGGAAGTATGTAGAAAAGTTCCTTTGAAGGTACAAAAAGTACAAGTACAACAACAATTCTTCTTGTTTGGCCTTGGAGGCGTAGATGTGGTTTTAGAAATGGAATGGGTTGCAAGCTTGAGAGAGATTAAAGTCAACTTGGAATGACTAACATTGACCCTCAAGATTGATGGAAGAAAGGTGATTTTAAAGGGAAAACCTGAATTTTCAAAGAATGATGTCTCACTTAATACTATGTTGAAAGCTATGCATCAAAGAGAAGGGTTCCTTATTAACTATCATCATATTCATACAAAAAGAGATTGGAAAGATACAATTCCTTCATAATTAAAAGATGTGCTAGATGATTTTCCCTCCATCTTTGAGCCTTCAGAAGGACTTCCTCCTCAACGACACCAGGACCATGTCATTCATCTCAAAGAAGGAATCCAAATATTGAATATTAGACCATACAGGTATCCTCATTTCAGACAACAAAGATTGAAAAATTGGTTACTAATGTTAGAATTAGGAATCATCATACCATCTACAAGTCCTTATTTCAGTCCTATCGTACTAGTCAGAAAGAAAGACAATAGTTGGTCGTTTTGTGTAAACTACTAAGCCTTAAATAAAATCACAATTCCCAACAAATTTCTCATCCCAATAATTGAAGAATTGTTGGACGAAATAAGATGGACTCATGTATTTTCAAAACTGGATTTAAGATCAGGATATCACCAAATTAGGATAAAGGAAGATGTCATTGCAAAAATCATTTTCCACACACATGAAGGCCACTACGAATTTATGATACTTCCACTTGGACTCACTAACGCACTTTCCTCTTTTCAATCATTAATGAACGAAGTTTTGTGGCCAATACTTCGGAAATATGCTTTAATATTCTTCGATGATATTCTAATATACAACCCTTCCATGGAAGAACACAAACAACACCTACAAAATGTATTAACATTATTGCAACAAAATAAATTGACGATCAATGGCAAGAAATGCTCCTTCAGGCAAGCACATTTGGAATATCTAGAACATGATGTTTCTACTGAAGGAGTATATCCTAAGAAGTTAGACACAATAACACTATGGCCTACACCCAAGAATGTTACCAACTTAAGGGGATTCTTAGGTCTTCCAAGCTATTATAGGAGATTTGTTCATAATTATGGAAGAATAGCAAGGCTATTAACCAACCTGCTAAAGAAAAATGTCTTCCAATGGAATCCAAAGGCACAAATTGTCTTTGAACAACTAAAACAAGTCATGACCAGATTACCTACATTAGCAGTTCCTAACTTTTCAAAGCCTTTTGTGATGGGAACTAATGCTTGCGGAATCAAGTTAGAGGTTGTTCTAATGCAAAAAGGAAAACCCCTAGCCTTCTGGAGCACTAGCCAATATGAAAGAAACCAGAATAAATTAGTATATAATCACGAATTGATGAAAGCAGTCCAAAAATGGCGGCACTACTTGTTGGGAAGCCATTTTATTATTAAAACTAACCAAAAAAGGTTGAAATTTTTTACAGATCAAAGGATACTCAGTAAGGAACAATACAAATGGA
Source organism: Sphenostylis stenocarpa (assembly GCA_963425845.1). Lineage (NCBI taxonomy): Eukaryota > Viridiplantae > Streptophyta > Magnoliopsida > Fabales > Fabaceae > Sphenostylis > Sphenostylis stenocarpa. Next base: position 12,922,167 of record OY731406.1, read on the forward strand.
CTTCCAAATTGACAGGATACGATTTTGAAATACAGTACAAACCAAGAAAGGAAAACTCTACTAGTGATACGCTTTCCAAGAAAAGTTCTTGTTATGCAAGACCTAATTATTAATCTCCCATCACATGTGGGTTATACTTTGAGGGATCAAAAGTTATTTTACAAGGAGAAAATGGTGTTATCCAAATCTTCCTCCCGGATTCCAATCATTTTAAAAGGATTTCATTCATCCCTGATAAGACAACATTCGGGTATCTTCAGAACTTACAAAAAAATAGCAAGTCTAATGTATTGGGAAGGGATGAAAACCAACATCAAAAATTTCATTGTTGTTTGCGCAGTTTGTCAAAGAAACAAAAGTAACAACTTATCTCCAGCAACACTACTACAGTCGTTAGCAATCCCCACTCATGTATGGCCAAATATTTCTATGGATTTTATTAGAGGACTTCCTAAATCCATGGGGAAGGATACAATCCTAGTGGTGGTTGATCGACTCACTAAATATACCCACTTCATACCATTAGGGCACCCCTATACTGCTACCAAAATTTTTGCAGTATTTCTACAAGAAATTGTGAAATTATATGGATTTTTGTCTTCCATTGTACCAGATTGTGACCTTTTATTTCTAAGCAATTTAAAGAAAGCCTTTTTAAAGCAGCAAGAACACAACTAAAGTTCAATTTAGCATACCATCCCTAAATTGAAGAACAAACGAAAGTTGTCAACCGATGTTTGGAAGTTTATTTGTGATGCTTAACTAGAACAAAATCTACAAAATGAGTCTCTTGTCTTCCTTGGGCCAAATTCTGATTTAACACCAATAATAATGCTTCAGCAAACTGTCCTCTTTCAAAGCTTTGTATAGACATGATCCCCCTCACATTCTAAAGGGAACCACCATTTCTTTCTGTCTGGAAGAAGTCAACAAGCTTACATTTGCTCGAGATGAATTATTGACTACTCTAAGAGAGAATTTGCTTAAATCCCAAGATGTCATGCGAACAAATGCCAACAAACACCGTGATATAGAATATGCAGTTGGTGATAGGGTGTTCTTGAAAATGCAACCTTACAAAAGAAGGTTCTTAGCTAAAAGAATTAATGAAAAACTCTTCCCTTGATTGTATGGTCCTTTCCAGGTGTTAAAAAAAGTGGGTGTTATTGCTTACAAATTGGATCTTCCATCTCACAGTAAAATTCATCCCATCTTTCATGTCTCTCTCCTTAAGGTCATTGGTGATTCTTTCCAATCACAACCTTTACCACCTATGTTATATGAGGATCAAGAATTACAAGTTTATCCATACTCTATTTTAGATATTCGTGAACTACAACCTAACAACATGAAAGTCTTAATTCAATGGCAGAATTTTCCTCCAAGTGAAAATAGTTGGGAATTTGTGGCTAAAATACGAGAGGTTTTTCCAACTTATCACCTTAAAGACAAGGTGAGTCTTTTAAGCAGGAGTATTGATAAGAATGAGCCAACTATCACCAAGATATACACCCACAAGAAACAAACAAAAGAAGCAACAATCATAGACCACCAGTAACAGAGCAGACAACACTCAAAGGATGCAAAACACCCAACAATTACAACCCATCCAAGGGGTGTAAGGTCAAGGGATGCAAATCAAGGGGCATGTCCCTTGGAATAAAGATACAACCATTAGGAAAAGTGGTATCAATGAGGAATAGTTGTTAGAAGCAATATCAATACAAGTAATCCAAATTAGGAAAGGGAAGAAAAAGGAAATTAGGAAAAAATTGTATTATATAGAGAGACAGGCTCTCAAAATCCTTGGTTATGAAATATCTCAAAACTATCCCTATAAATTCTATTCATTTTTCAACCCTGTCCATTTTTTTTTCTGTCCATATTAAATCCCAAGTCACAAAACAAACAAAATTGAAATTTAAATAAATTCAGTCTTCATAATGATCCTGTACTGCATAACAATCGGTCTTTCATATATTAAAGTGAAACTTATAACAGATAGTTAATATTACTTTGGTTTCCACAATATAAGTATTGAATCTTGGATTCTTGGTTACTTTGATTTACAAAGCAACTAAATCTGGTAGCTGTTAGAGTTGCTTAAGGTCTCACAAGTCACACAACAGAATTAAGAAACTGACATAACAGCTAAAAACAAACAGCTCTCTTCTACTTGTGAAAATAAAATTAAAAAGGATACCCGAAAAGCTGATGGGCAATTGCGAGGGCAGTAGTTGTTTTTCCAGTGCCGGGAGGACCATAAAAGAGCATGTGGGGGCACTGTAATACAAGATTGACTTGATTCAATGAGGAAGAAGAAAGGATAAAAGGGAGAAGTAGGGATTTATAAAAGGGTAATTACACTTCCAGTATCAAGGGTATTTGTTAGCACTCGAACAACTTCCTCTTGGTGGGCAACGTCTTTCACTTGCTTCGGTCGGCTAGGTTACAACAAGCAAAATTATATTTGCACATAACAAGATATAGAAATAATTGAAAATTGAAAGCAAAATTGTGTTACTATTTCTCGACCCATTGCTGAGAGCCCTGCATGATTGGCGCCATCTATTTTCACGCACTATCAGAAAGAAAAAATAAAATATTTAAGGCAGCTTAGATCAAGGCAATAACATATCAGGCAATGATTCATACAAATAGCTACTAGGAGGACGCATATAATAATATAGGAAATGAGGAAATGGTGCATAAGAACTTAAAATACAGAAACAGTTGTGAGGAACCCGGTGCTAAGTCTACCCAACAGGAAAATTTTAAGCAGATAGTGCATAATGGAATGCGACTTCTATTGCTTCTTAAAATATCTTATACAATTTTAAGTGTATCTGTCGTAAGAAGAGTGCAATCATACATGCAGCATCCACAAACATCTGGAGTATGTAAGATGAAATGAAGGAAAATAGCCACAACAAAATTTCATTGCACATCTGAAACAAATGTCCCAACAAACAAACACAGCATGAAACATATCAGAGAAGTGAACTGAGAAAAGAAAATAATACAGATTATAAGTCTGAAATGAAAAACTTCAGTGGAACGACGAGAGCAGCCAAGCGAGCACGCAACGAATGAAAAGGAACGAGCAGAGTGAAATCGAACTGTAAAACAAGTTGGAAATTAGGATCCTAAGTGAGAAGAAAGGGGTGAGGGTTTTCTGTTCTTATTTTGATATTAGGGTCCCAAATGATTTGGGTAAGGAATAGTATTTTCTTTTTCCCGCCAAACAATTCCACGAACACAAAAATTTGGAGATTTTAAAATTATATATTATATATCATATATTATAACTTTTTATAGATTTTAAATTTTAAAATAAAATCGGTTTGACTCTTTTAAATTTTAATTTTTAAAATATATGGTTTTAATACTTGGACATTAAATTTTACATCCATGTCAAAGTGATCTGTTTTATAATCACATGTAGTGACTAAAAAATAAAATCATATTTTTAAATAAAAAATAAAAAACTAAAATCATATATATTTGGAATTAAAATTTTAAGACTAAAGTTAATGTAATAGTATTATATATATATATATATATATATATATATATATATATATACGATAATTTAGTATTATAAATTGTAAGATTATAGATTTTAATATTCTTTATTTTATATGAAATTTGTATTTTATTATAAGTGACTTGTTTCAAATTAATATAAATGTTATGGCGTGAACATTTTCTTAGTTGTTTAATTTAAAAAAAAAAAAACACTCAAATTCAATTTCGTTAAATTTTAAGAATTTAAATTTAAAAAACCAATAAGATTGTGTATTTTTTTTATATTAGATCCTAAAGATGAAAATCTTATTCCTCTCACTTTACATTACGTTAATGAGATTTGTTCCGGTTCGCCTATAGTATTTCTCACATCAAGTAACATCCAAATATGACCTGCTACAACTGGGTATTAGACACATGATCAATTATCATATATATTGATTTATTTACCTAATGAAACTGTTAATGGAAAACATTAATCTATTTTTCTTTTAATTAAAACTGATTTCTTATTTTGGACATATTTTTGTCAAAATTAATAATCTATATTATAATAGAATAATTTCTAAATGCATGTCTAGTTATTATAAAACAACCAAAACAAGATAATTTTTTAATTAATATATGTTAAATTTATGTTAATATTGATATAATGTAATTCAAATTCATTTTAGATTTCTAATACAATTTTTTAAAATCTCTTTAGTTTTAGTTTATTATTTTTAATGTTTTATTCAATCAATAAATATTACAATTATGAATACCCGTATCACTTAAATAATGATGTATTGTAAATTTTGGAGCAAAAATATATTAAAATTTAAGTTTAAAAAATGTTGAAAACAGAACACATTGAATATATTTGTTAATACACAATATTTATGATAATAATTCTTTAAATCAATTTATAAATATATAGTAAATGATAATAGTTGTGTTTTAAAATAATTTTATATATAATATATTAAGCGATTAAAAAATATTCACATGATTTTTGTACTATATTAACGAAATTCCCAAATATATTAAAATTTTAGTTTAAAAAATGTTGAAAACAGAACACATTAAATATATTTGTTAATATTCAATATTTATGATAATAATTCTTTAAACTAATTTATAAGTATATATAGTAAATGATAATAATTATGTTTTTAAATAATTTTATATATAATGTATTAAGCAATTATAAAAATATTCACATGATTTTTGTACTATATTAATGAAATTCCCTTTTTAAACGTGACATTTTTATTTTCTAGTTATTATTTACCCAAGTTAATTAAAATTTATGCTAACTTATTTATTTATTTTGTTTAATGTATATTTACGAAAATAATCTTAATTTCGGTGAAAAAAATTTATGTGAGGCTTTCTTTCTACTATAATAATATATATCATTATATTAAGAGAATTTAATATTTTATAACCACTTTTTTTGTATCAGAATTTAATTAAGTTTTTACTAAATTACAATAATTTATTATTTAACAATTTATGTAATTACACAAGTTTCATATTTAAAATAACGCCACCAAATATGTTGAATGGATTAGAGGTGAAGATAATCTCCCAAGCTATCATTTTTTTTTTTCACTCTTACAAATTTATCCTTTTTTTAAGTTTTTTTTTTTAAGATACTATTTTAATATAATAAAAATATAAATACACATATGTAAATTATTTTCATTATGATTATTATTATTATTATTAATAATAAGATAAGATAAGCCAAGTTAGTAATATAAAATACGATTTGTTAAATAATAATAATAATAATGGCTTAAAATTTTGATCCTATGTACAATTTTAGTATTGTTAAAAATTTAATTTGACAAATAGATTTATTTTTTAAATAAAACAATTTGTATTTACCTAACATACTTATAAAAATATATAATATTAGTTTTAACATATGTTATCACTAAAAATGTATTAATTTATTGTTTATAAATTAAATATATATTATGTTGGATTAAAATTGCTCAATCTTATAAAATAAGAGGAACAAATGTGCCATTGAATTTTCATATCGATCAAAATTAATTACATTTATAAAATTATAGGGATGAGTAGTGATTTAAGCCCATAATATTTTAAAACATTTTTTTTAACAAGCCGTGTTTTTAAAAATGATTTACCCATTATTTGTAATAAAACTAAAAATAAAAACTATTTGTTTCTGTATTTTTGTTACCCAATTAATATTTTTTGTAAAAAATAAATAAAAGTCAACAGTGGAGAAAAATAATAAAAATACAACCAATTAACTAACATTTAATTATCCATCAACCAACTAATATGTTTAAATAATAAAAAATAATGACTGAAATCGTCAAAACTAATCTCATTTCAAATATAACTTAATCTACGTCTAAAGTCACTTTATGGATTTACAATTCGTTATCACTCAGATTCTGCCACTTGAGTCATCAATATTCATAAAAAAAATATCACACTCATTTATTTTAAAAATTAACTAATTATCTATTTAATTATTTCATTCTTACACTCTTAATTAATTTATCTATAAACTAATTCTGTACTAAATTCTAGTTAATCATATTTATACACAGAAAGATTCTTATTCTATTTATTAAACTTCTTCTAAGATAGAATAAAATAAATGATAGAACAAAAAATAAAATGCTAAATTAATTTATTTTCACAAATAAACAAATTCAGATAAAATGAGGATGTTACTGTAATTGTCAACCACGTGAGAAAATGAAGAACAATTATTTTCCAATGAAATTATAGTTGCTTGTTCCTACTAATTTAACCTCATCATAAGTTTGGAAATGTTAATAAGACAAGTTTTCAATTCATCTTTTTTTGTTCTAACAATTTTGGAAGTTGAATTAAACCTAAAAATTACAGCATTTTAAAATATAAACCACATTTTATTATTACAATTGGGGCCGCATCAAATAACTCATCATTTCAGACTTGTAAGTGTACGTGGTTTAGTAAAGTGTTTAATACAGCAAGAGTTTTTACTTGTAAGAGTAAGTTGGAAAATTTTAAATTAGAAAAGTGTATTTATTTATGTTTTGTTTTGTAAGGTCGAGAGCCTCCACAATTCTCATTTCTGTTAATGATGTTGGTTGGTGTGATCAGTATACTCAAGTTTTCTCATACAAGATGTGGTTGGTGTGCTGCAGAAGACATTTGACTACTTTTAGTAGTAGCATTACAAGCACAGTATATTTACTATTGATTTTCTAACTGTTCTACTTTTGGAGTTACCCTTTTGTGTGGATGGTGGACTTTAACTTCTAGGCCTCATCTAGATGTTTCTAGTCGCCACCCTAATAAGGGGATTTAGTCGTAATGCTACAATAAATATGATCATTGGAACTTTGTGGTGGGATGAACACAATATACAAGACTAACATATCTTGCTTTATGATCATAGTACATGTTTTAAAAAGTAATATTTTTTAAAATTATTTTGTGGAAGTATTTTTTTTTAAATTGTTTTCCTATAGAAGAAGAGATATAAATGTTAAAATTAAAGGAAATATTTAAAGATAACAAAATGGTCAGATTTAATAAATATTTTATTATTTTAACGCAGTTGATCATAAAGTTAATATATAAAATTAAAATTTGTAAAAAAAAATTAAAAAAAAAGTTAATTCTCATTCATTATAAAAACACCTTCTCTTTACTAAATTAAGTTTTTCTCTCATTTTATCCTTCTTATTTATCATCTTTCTTCATTCATCATAAATACTTGATTCTTCTTATCTTATTATTTAATTAAATATGTAAGAATTATTGAATGGAGAACAATATGAAATTTTATCAAATAAAAAAGATATAGATATTTAAATTTGTTCAATATAAAAATATAAATTTTACAAATTTTAATATTATTTATATATATATATATATATATATATTTATTATATAAATTTTATTATTATTCAGAATTATAATTTTTTAAAACAATATATTAAACTATATTATTAATTTAAAATATATATATATATATGAAATTATTGATAAATAAATAATAATCCTATTATTAAATTTATTGAAAATTTTAATTTAAAGAAATCATTTTTAAAAACTATGTCAAGTCAATCTATGAACTCGTCTTTTAACAAGTCGGACCAAGATTTACAATTCATCATAATTATAACGGATCAATTCGCACCATCCCATTTTTAGTAAATTAAAGATACTTTATTGTGATAAATAATTAAAAAATCTATAAAATCATTAATATTACTTTTAATTTTGCAACAAAATTGTATGAATATTTTGATAAATATTATAACACATCAAACAATTTTTGCTCATTCTTATAAATTATATTCCTCATATTAATGATATTCTGACATGATCAAGAAATTTCCTTTTTATTGGGTTTAATGTTATTTTCTTTGTTGGGAAAGATACCTACATGCTAGAGACTTAATGTGAAATTGCAAATGTGAAATTACAAAAGTTTTGATAATAATGTTCAAAGTAAGGTGTACAATAAAGAAGATTGTAATAAAAAAAGTAAATAATGATTAATAAAATTGAAATGATATAAAAATAGAAATTATTAAACTGGGTTTAAGATTTTAATTTTAATTAAAGTCTAATTAAATTTAATAAAATATTTTATTTATAATATGATAATTTATTAATAACAAGTATTTTTTATAAATTAATAAAGATTATATATAAAATATAAAAAATTGTGAGAGAGTAATAATAGTAAAGATGAAAATATAATAAAATAATTATTATTTAAGATCAGTAAGATGATAAAAAATATTATATTTTATATGAAAGAATTGTATTTAAAAAAATAATAATATTATATTTTTTTATCAAAGATCAAATATCTAATCGATCGGATTATTTCGATTTTATACAACTTTAATTAAATTTTGAATTTAAAAAAATAACATAGTTATTTAGTAAATCAATCTGTGTAATATAATTTTCAAAAGAGAAAAAATATCAATTCTTAAATATTATACTTTTCAGACTAGTCTTCATAGGGTAAAAGTCCAATATACTAACAGACACCATATAAAATAAAATAAAAAAATTATATTGATTAACCAAATAATTCATTATTAACAATATAAAATAACTAACATATATAGTTGTCAAATTACCAGGAAAAATAATAAACAAGACATTCACTAATGAGGAAATATCTATAAAAGTGGGAATAAAAACCAATTTCTTGTCAGTTTGTTTAAGATTATATTTTTCAATTTACATGGGAGAGAACAACCACTATATTATTTTCTATCACTTCCAAAACTAAGCAAAATCTTAAAAACACGTGAAAAAAAAAAAGAGAAGTTAATCCTTTTTTTTAAATAATTTTTGTTTTTAAAAACATGCATGCTAAAACTGAAATTGAAAACTCACAATCAGCCAAACTATTAAGATTTTGTCTTTTATTATCAGTTTTATTTTTTATTTTCGATTTCCTGTTTTAGTAAAGTTAAATTTGTAGTCATGCACAATATTATTTATTTTAGGACATTCTTATACGATCACACACAATGGAAATAATATATTTATTTTAATTGTTATTAAGATTTAACTTTTTAAGAGAACAATAATCATGATTGCTGACACTAATTTTTGGTTTGCATTTTATTTTAATTAACAATGGACATAATAATTAAAAAAAAAGAGTATATATTAATTCGACCTCTTTTTTTATTTTGAAAAAAAAGTAAAAATAAAAAATCCGTTGAATGTGAATCAAACGAAAAAAACAAAAGTTATTTTAACAAAACAGATACTAATAAAAAATTTTAGTTCTAAAAACTGTTTTTAAAAACAATAAACAAATAAACCCTTATCATCTCCCAGACATAAATTCGAAATTTGCTCAAATTAAATTTGAAAATGGACGACTTCTTTAAACACAAATTTGAAATTTGCCCAATTAAATTAGCATTTTTTGTAAGAGCATGTGATTGATTTTCAAACACAATCCTCGAAATCCTGAACACTGTCATTGGTTTAACACTGTGCAAGATAAAACAAAATATTTTCTTCCCTTAAAAAAGACAAGTTTAAAGTTATGTAACATTCCATTTCCAAGTACAAATTTGAATTTTGCAGAATTAAGTTCACAATTATTTTCAAAGAGGCATCATCGAAATTGTTTTTCTAGCACAATCCTCCAATCACGAATATCAGTACTAATTCGTGGTACTCGGTTAATTACTTTACCAAATTCAATAGCTCTCTCCCTCTGGTGTGATTTAATATTTTTCGTGCAAAAATTGTAATTATTGTGTTAAAATAGTATAATCTTCCCTTAAATAAGGTAAGTTAAAAGAAAACAATTTTGAAATGTGCAGCGGAATTGGAAAAAATTTCAATTCCTTTTGAGATATAAACAATTTGCACGATCATGGTTGGGAATTGGGACTGGTCTGGGTCCATATCCGCTAGTTGCAAAGGACAGATCCAGTGACCGTTTGAATTCAAATTCAAACAATCGAACCCAAACCTTCGAATTCTCTGTCTGTTTTCTTGCTTACGTGGCAGTCGCAGCCAATCAGATTCCTCAACACAGGGCGCTGTTAAAACGAATTTGAAAACAGAGGCAGCAGTGGGGTCCACATGTGCGTCCCCCCGCTCCTCATCAGGCCCAGATCTACGGCTCAGATGCTTCCCCATTTCAAACCCTCTTCTTCCCCGCCTCATTATTAAATTGTATAAATAAATTAAACTGAATTTATTACACTCGCATTCGCGCACTCTCTTTCTTTCTTTTCGTTGCTAACAAAGAAGCGAACGAAGCTAAAGCACAAAAGACAGCAACAGTAACGTTCTCTTTCTTGCTTTGTTCTTGAATCTTGTACACAGCGAGACGCAGGGAAGCGAAGCGAGAATTCAAAATGTCGACTCAGAATCGTCGTTCTTCGTTTTCGTCCTCAACGACGTCGTCTTTGGCCAAGCGCCATGCATCCAACGCTTCCTCCGCAGCAACGTCGTCTTCAGCCCTTCCTACAAACATGGCCAAGAAGCGTCCACCTCTTTCTAACCTCACCAACACCGTCGCTCACCGCAACTCTTCCTCTTCGGTATCAGTTCCTCTTTTAGCTAATTCCACAAAACGAATACGCCACTAAGAATATCACTAACTATTGGTTCTTGCGAATTTCGCGTTGCTAGGTCCCGTGCGCAGCTAAAGTTGCGAAGACGAAGAAAGAGGTTGTTGCGGCGTCCTCAGGCAATAAAAGGCCCACGTTGGCGAATGTTAAACCTACTAATGCAGTTGTTTTTCCTAAGGCTAATTCTCTCCATGTGAGGAATGAAGCTCCTCCTCCCCCTCCTCCGGTTGTTGTCACTGTTACTGTTCCTCCTCCGGTGGTGGATGTCTCACCTAGTAAATCAGATGCAATGTCGGTTTCTATGGATGAGTCGATGTCTTCTTGTGATTCGTTCAAGAGTCCTGATGTTGAATATGTCGACAATAGTGATGTTGCAACCGTTGATTCAATTGAGAGGAAGACATTTAGCAATCTCAATATCTCTGATTCTACAGAATCAGGTTTCATTTTGTTCACTTTTAGTAGAAAAAAATTACATGGCCATGTTTATAAATTCTATGGATATATGAATGGCTCCTAATTTGGTGATGTTGATATGTGTTTTCAGGCAACATTTGTAGTAGAGACATACTTGTTGAGTTGGAAAAAGGGGAAAAGTTTGTCAATGTTGATAACAATTACGCGGATCCTCAGTTCTGTGCATCCTTTGCTTGTGATATCTACAAGCACCTTCGTGCATCTGAGGTAAAGCTAAGCTACATTTGAAAGCTATTTGCTATTCTAGTTTCATGATTGAAAACTATTCCCAATGTAGCTATTAAAATAACTATTGTTTAGTTTAGAATCTGTTATTAGTCTAATCTTTTCCAGTTTTTGAAACATTAGGCAAAGAAAAGGCCTTCCACAGACTTCATGGAGAAAATTCAGAAGGACATAAACCCCAGCATGCGTGCAATATTAATTGACTGGCTTGTGGAGGTAACTAATTTTTATTGATAACTAACACAAGTTAAATTCAAACATTTTTATGTTGCAAATAGGAATATCTAGGTAATATTTTACTCTTGGGGGAACATCTAGGTAATATTTTACTCTTGGGGGAACATCATTGTTCTTTACAATTATAGTTCAGTGTCACACCTCATTGTATATATGGATACATTCTAAACTCAGTTTCTAATTGCAGGTTGCTGAAGAGTATAGACTGGTACCTGATACATTGTATTTGACGGTAAACTACATTGACCGGTACCTTTCAGGAAATGTGATGAACAGACAAAGGTTACAATTACTTGGTGTTGCCTCCATGATGATTGCATCGTAAGGAATCAATATAAGTCCCTTGTGATTTTTCTGATTGATGGGTTTTCTACTTTTTTTTTTCTTAGCTTGATATATAGGCATGAATGCAGTAATAATATTGGTTTTTGGTATTTGTTTGCAGTAAATACGAGGAGATTTGTGCACCTCAGGTGGAGGAATTTTGTTACATAACTGATAACACGTACTTCAAAGAAGAGGTTTGGCTTGAATTCTTTTGCGGATTTAAGTTATCTGTTTATGTATGTATTTTAGGTGCACACATCTCAAGCATAATCACTCGATGCAGGTTTTGCAGATGGAATCTGCTGTTTTAAATTTTCTCAAGTTCGAAATGACAGCCCCTACAGTAAAATGTTTCTTAAGGTAGTACTGTAGTATACCACGGATGACTGAGATTTATCGTTTGATGTTATTTGAAGCCGTTCTGATATAAAACAATTTTCTTTCTCGATACTTTATTTACAGAAGATTTGTACGTGCAGCTCAAGGAGTCGACGAGGAGGTATCTTTATCTTCTTTGCTTAATTTAAGCGTTTATATAAGGTTTATGCACCGGTGTCTGATAGGGAATATCCAAACAGTGTTGAACCAACTAACAATTTATTTAACTTGGAAAAATAATGAGAATAAAAGTGTAGATTACTTGGTTGTGAACTCATCATCGTCACTTTTTTAAAACGTTTACTTCAAAACACCATTTGTTAACCTATGTGAGGTAATGAAAACCTACCAACTATTATTTCCAACAAGAAAGATAACCTGCTAAGTGGTGGTCTAGCACATGGTTAATTCAGCATAAATTTGTAAAACAAATTGTTTAGTTTTTGAAAGTCTGATGAATGCATAAAACAATAAGCGATAATTTCTTCAAAATAAGTTGAACCAAATACGTATTCAGCCTAAAATTTAAGCTACTGGTTGTGTATTAGTTGATGATCAACATCAACAAAGATGAAGACAAATTAGCTTAGCTTAGCTCCTTTTCAAATAATTTATCGAAATTAAATTGTATTATAGTACAAAAGAAAAATATTAACTGTGAACATAAACATAATTACTATGAAATCCAATTCTGAGTTATGGTTTCATCTGTGTATTTCTCTCAGGACCCTTCGCTGCAACTAGAGTGCTTGACGAACTATATTGCCGAATTGTCTCTCTTGGAGTACAATATGCTTTGTTATGCTCCATCACTTGTAGCCGCTTCTGCAATTTTTCTGGCCAAATTTATACTTCGCTCTTCAACGAAACCATGGGTATGCTACTAATAGCAAACAGATCATGCACACCATCAAGTAGTAATTATAATTTTTGTAAACTTGACTTACTGTCTCTGTTTTGCAACAGAATTCCACATTGCAGCATTACACACTCTACCAGCCTTCTGATCTGTGTGTTTGCGTGAAGGATCTCCACCGCCTTTGTGTTAACAGCCCTAACTCTAGTTTGCCCGCAATTAGGGAGAAATATAGTCAGCACAAGGTAAACCAACTTAACCTCTCCACCTCCTTCTCCTCTCTTTAAAAAGCCCACTCACACTTGCTAAATTTGTTGTTGCTATATTATTTGTTTGGGTGATTTCTCATAATTTATTTGTGTTTCAGTACAAACATGTGGCCAAGAAGTACTGCCCTCCTTCAATACCTCCAGAATTTTTCCTGAGTTGAGCAGAGATGACAGTTTAATTTCCGGTTGGGATAGGCTTAGATTGACTTAACTTCTGGTTCTCCAGAGATGACAGTCTAATTTCCGGTTGTAGATGCTTTTATTGGGGTGCACAGACTCTTGTGCCCACAAATTCAAAAAAAAAAGAAAAAAAAGAAGAAAAAGTTCAACGCTTCAAGAAGCAACTTGTATTATTAGCTACTGCTTCAGTAGCGTCATTTAAGGGCTAAATGAGCCAATGCTTAAATTTTGTCCAATTTAACTACTCCAGCAATAGTTTGAACCATTCTCTGCAACTGGAGATTTATGGATAATCTTCGTCAATATTTTATTAATGCAAACTTTGAGGCAAAATCCTTGATTGGAAAATATATTAAAAGCACCTAATCAAATACAAATGAAAAGGATAGGCATCTCTTTATACCAATGTCTTTAAAACTTCTGCATGTTTAAAGGGTAACAATTCACCCTTTAAACATTCACTTACTAACACACCTCTTATTTATTTCTACCTTTCTCTACTTATCTCCAAATGTTTTTTCTAAAAAGTTTATTTATTTTTTTAGGTTAAGTATGTTTTTAATCTCTATTTTCACTTGAAATTGAAAATAGTCCTTTTATCATAATTCACATAAAAATGATCCCTATGTTTTTGAAATTATTGAAATAGGTCTCTATTTTAAACGGGATTAAGTATATGCTGATCTGTCTAATAGAAACGGTAGGACTTATTCATCATTTCACATGTGCAATTATTTAAAAAAAATAAATAAAAGGTGTAAAACTTATAAAAGTTATTTAAATCCGCATTTATAACATTTTAAAAAAAATTTAAACTTCTCTCGCCATTTACAAACCATTTAAACTTCTCTATTTTAATTTTCGGAAATAGAAATTTTAGCTATGGTATACCATCGTTGCACATTGCCGTTGTGCTACCGTCGCATTGTTAGTTGAACCACAACGAACAGATGAAACCCTCGAATTTCAAAGTTACTTTGACTTCATATAACCCTTGTAGAGAAAGAGGAAGAAAGAAAAGACTTTTGATGTATAACGAGAAAAGAAGAAATAACGAAAAGTAACTGTAACGAGAAAAGAAGAGATAATGAAAAGTGGTTGTGACGATAATTGAAGAACTTTGGTGCGTGAGGAGAAAAGAAAAAGTTATACTTTTTAATTTTATTTTTTTGTTTTTTTAAATAATAATATCCGTTGAATAATTTCTATTTTTGTTAAAGAAGAGTTTTTTTTTTTAAATAATTACACGTGTCAAATAATAAATGAGTCATATTATCTCTGTTAGATAGGTCACCATATATTTAATGCCGTTTAAAATAGAGACTTATTCCAATAATTTCAAAAATATATGTGAACTTTGACAGAAAGACTATTTTCAATTTCACATGAAAGTACAGAGACTAAAAACATACTTAACCTTCTTTTTGTTTTTGTTTTTTTCTCTTTTTCAAAGTATGGGGGCAGTCAATTGAGTGTAGCATTTTTCTTATTAGAGCGATTAAATATATATATATATATATATATATATATATATCAGATTTAATAAAATAATTTTTTATTTTATAATATTATAATAAACTTAATAATAATAATTTAGAAACTAACAATAATAATAATAATTATTACTATAATAATAGTAAATTATAATAAAAATTATAAATATAAAATATAATAGATAATAAAAAAAATAAAAAAAAATGAAAATAATAAAATTATTATTATTTAAAATTAAATTAAAAAATATTGTATTTTTAAGAAGTATTATCATTAAAAATTAATCTTTAATTTTATTATTTTATTAAATTAAATCTAATTTAAAAGATGGTCAGAACTTCATCTCGTGTTCGAATCCTACTTATAGGTTTACTAGAGATAAAAAAATTATTGAAGAAAAAAACAAATGAAACATCTTACTCTTTCCGATCGATCGGACAAGAAAGAAATAGTGAATTTCTTCAAGATAGTTATGTACTTACAAAATAGCGTCTCAATTCATCCTATTCATCATATCGAGGATGTGATATGATTTTAAAGGGTGAACTAGACAGTTCCAATAAGATTTCATTCTTGAACAAAAATCTATTTTGGGGTTTATTTCATCTATTTCATGACCGGAATAGAGGGAGATACACGATACACCATGATTTTGAATCAGAAGATATATTTCAAGAAATGACATATTTATTCACTCTATTAATAACTGAGCCGGATTTGGTGTATCATAAGGAATTTGATTTTTCTATTGATTCCTCGGGATTGGATAAAAACATTTGTTATTGAACTCCAAGGATTAATCGGAAAAACACTTTTTATTGGTTCTACCTCCTCTTTGTTAGGAAGATAATTAATTTCAATTGAATTTTTTTATTTTTAATTTTTATATAATTTTTTCAATTTTATATGGATATAGTTAAAATATAATTTTTTAAAAAGTAATAAATTGATTTTTTTATTTTAAAAAACAATGTTTTATACTAATAAAAGTTTGTTGATAGTCATAGTCTATAATTTATTGATTGACTTTACTTTGTCCCAATGACTTTCCTAAGTCTCAAAATTATCTATAATCTGATGATCAGGATTGAGGAATTTGTTGCAAAAGGATTTAATTAGAAATATGCATTTAAAAACAGCACCAACAAATTAATTTTCAAATTCATGTTTTTATTATTGTCACACAATGACACATTATTCCCGAGAGTCAGTAACAAGCACAGTGTCATATTGGGCATTTGGTTTAACCAATAACATACCCTTGGACATCTGAACATTCTCCCGGTTGAATATAAAAAAGAAGTTACGAGTGCATCGTGGTTCCCAAACCGTCCAATCTTAAGCTGAATATTTCATCCCTTCCATCAAGGTTGGAGATTGAGTCATCCGATTTGGATGTATATCAATGACAAAATACAAAAAAGATAAAAATTTGAATTTCAAATACATCTTCCCAATCTTTCACTTTTCCTCCCGTCTCTTTCTAAGATATATTCCCAGGGTCTTCTTCCGACTGTCTTTACTATCGGCATTTATTAGAACAATATAATAATAATAATATATATATATATATATATATTTTTTTTTTAATAAAATAACTATAATTTTGTGTGTTTTAAAATCATGGTAATAGCTTCCTAAGTTGTTTAGTTTTAAAATTATTTTCATTAGTAAATAAGCATGTCATGCTTAATTTTATTTTAATGATTTTTATTTTAAAAAATTATCACAAATGAATATTTCATTTTTAATTTAACATTAGTGACACATTTTACCTCTCTTAAATTTTTGTCTAATGTAATGTGTTTAATATTATAAAAATACATTATATAATTTAATTATACAATAATATTTGTTCAAATATGTACATCAAATTATTAAAAGATTAATAACTTAAGAATAAAAAATAAATCATTATATAATATTATTATAAAATCAAATATTTGAATTATCGACGAAGAAAGTTGTTGTTATAGAAAAAAAACTTGTGAAAAAATAACAAATACAGAAACAAAATTTAAACAACAATAATAAAATAGAAGAGTGGTGAAAATTGGTGAAAAAAGAAGAAGCCATTAAATATTAATTAATGCTTTTAAAATTAGTTAACTGGTGGAGACAAAGGAGGGTTTTAATCGAAGCAGATTTAATAACATAATTTTATAATATAATAAATATATAATAATTTTATAAATAATAATAATAATTATCATAATTATTATAAATTATAATAAAATTTATAAATATAAAATATATTAAAAAATAAAGATGAATAATGATTAAAATAAGATAAAAAAATAAAATATATTATATTTTTAATAATAATAAATTTATATTAAAAAAATTCATGTTTGGATGAAAAAAATCTAAACTTATTTTATCAGTTTTATTCTTATTTAATCAAAGTCCAATTATTTGGAAGTAACATATAATCTGATTCCCGATTTAATTGATTGAACCCATTTGTTCCATATGATTTTCAAAATAGTGACATTAATAATTGCAAGATTATAAATAATAATATTTAGAGTCATATTATTTTTCATTGAATACCACTTAAATTGTTTAAGAATTGATCATTTTAATAAAGTAATTGTCAATAGTACTATTCTTAGGTATATTATTTTGGATTTTTATGTTTGACTAAATTATGATAAAAATTTATGTTGGAATAACTAATTGAGGTTTATATCGGACAATATAATAATCGATATAATTTTTGTCTCTTTATTTTCAATGAATAGAGTTAGTGTAGAAAAAAACAAAATCCCTTGTTCATTCTTTTTTGACTTTGATTTGTACTAGAAATTTTCTTCTTTTAGAACCTTTTTCTCCTCTCAGTGGAAAAAATACTTTTTTTTTCTTTTTTCCATCATTTGATTTTTTTCTTTTCAACTAGTTTTTCGTTGATTTTTATCGTGTTTTTTCTTTATTCTCCTCATATAAGTGTAAACATGTAAGAGTGAATAGAAAAAGAAAGAGAGAATCATTATGAAGACCTCTCTTATTGATATTATTTTTTGTGTGAGTTGCAGCTACCACTAGAATCTGACACTAGAATAAATTTAGGGGAGGTGATATTTTGTTTCATATGCCAATTTAATCATTTTGACTTACCTAAGTCTCATGGTTCGTGACTTGAAACCAGGGATTATGTGGTGTTCGATTGAATGATCTCACCATATAATCGAATGATAATATAATAATATAATCATTTGACTTATTTTGAGCCTCAATATCTATGACTTGAAACTAAGTGATTGTATAGTGTCCAAATAAATTACCTCATTGCGTGGCTAACAAAATTGTTTGATCACGACGTAATATTCTCTTTTAAGAGTGTGATTCTGAATATTTTGCCCAAAATTATGATGTATTACCATAAATCTTACCTAACGAGAACCAAGTTATTATATTGATATAATAACATAATTTTAGATTCTAGTCCAAAGATTTTAAATCCCCATTAAAAAAAGATTTAGGCTTATATTATAACTAAATTCACTAAAAAAAATATAACTTTATCAATATAATTTTTTTGGTTAATAGTAAATTTTATCCATATAAATTTATTTAGTTAACAACAAGTAGTAAACTTGTAAATAAAAAATAGTCTTTTTGATTCAATTTTTTTCCACTAGTAGTAATACAAATTTGTATTGTTTCTTTAGAAGATATAGGTCGAATTTTTATTGGAATAAATATTAAACCTAACTTAGTAACTTGTGCATAGTCTAAGTTAAAATATTGTCTTGTGTTTCATGTGGTAACATCAAAATTGATCAAGCTTTTATAAAAATCCATTATTTAACTCAATTCATGTATAGCTCTAAAGCAAATCATAATTTATTATATGTCACATAAGTTCTTTCACGCATTTGTTTATACACAAAAATAATTAATTTTGTAACATGTGATAATAATCTATATATTTAAATTATGAAAGTGTTTTGAAATCCAAATCTCATTATCAAAAATACTTTTTAAAATATAAGGTCATGTAAAAAATATTTTTTTTTTAAATTATAAATAACCCTTAATTTCCCTAATTTAAAAAATACACATTAAATACATTAAATATTCTTATTTTAAGTGTATGGGAATTTTTTGTTCAGAGCAAATTCAAAATTGCATGTAGTCATCACTTGCATATATTTGTTGTTTCATTGTCTTGAGTTTAGAGTTTGGGATATGTAAGATGTGCTCCTATATAGTTTGGCAAGCACATACTTGTATTGGGAAACAGTGGGTAAGTTATTGGTTGAGCAAAATACAATGTATTGCACCCATCATCAAGTAGGAATTCTAATTTTTTTGGCACAAAAGTTCCACATTGCAGCATTGAACGCTCTACCAGCCATCTGATATGTATATTAGAGTAAAGGATCTTCGATTCTCTACTGTCTCTGACTCTGTTGTCTTGTTTTCTGTGGTTCTTTCTAATGGCTAGACAGATGATAAACTTAAGAGCAGTTATTTATTTATTAGCTGACAAGTTTGATGAAAACTGAACATAGATTTAATGTGGTGAGGTACATAGCTTATAAAAAGTTGCATCACAGAGCACACTGAGGCTTATTATACAGAGTAAAGGCAGAGGAATTGGGCATATTGTTGAGCCAATGACAATCTTCGAAGAAGCAATAGGGTCCCCCCTTTGGCCTCTTAACATTCAGTGGCCTTATATACTTGGGAGACCAGGCCGGTGTTCCATCCTCGTAGGAATTATGAGTCAGTCTCTTCAAACCCGACCCATCCAATCTGATGCTGAATATTTCACCATAGGGTTGGTAATGATGCGGGTTCGAGATTGGTTCAGAAGATATACCCGCATAATCAGAAGTAAACGTTAAGCTCTTCCCATCGGGGCTAAAATAAGGGTGGTTCGTCTTTCCGCCGGACCCGCTCTGAAACACCTTCCGCAACCCGGTTCCGTTCGGATGGATCAGATACAACTCGAAACTCCCGGTACCCGGAGCATGCCGGTCTGACGCGAAAGCGATCCATTTCCCATCCGGTGACCAGTTGCACATCGTGTCAGTCCACGGACCCTCCGTCAATATTCGAAGCGCCTTTCTCTCTCCATCAACAGCGTCCATTATGTAAAGGTTCTTGTGACCCGACCGACCCGACCGAAACACAATCCATTTCCCGTCCGGGGAGGATGACGGAAACGCGTTGTTCTTTCCGTCCAAGGTCAACCTCTTCACACTGTTTCCGTGATCAACGTCAATGGACACGATATCAACCTGCGTGCTCTCCGAGGCAAATGTTTGCCCAATCGCAGTGTATATGACACCGGGTCGAACCCGGTCCCAGGAGGTGGAAAAAGCCATCGCGTTGGAAACCTTACGCAGGTTCGAACCGTCCCGGTTCACGACATAAACCCCCGGCATATCAACATACGCGATCCGGTCTCCGGAGGGTGAGAAAACCGGGAAAGAACCGATGAACCGGAATAGAGATAAACCGGGGACGGGGCTCCGAACGTTTTCGAGTAAGAACTGGGGGCTATTGTCTGCTTTGGGTTCTCCTCTGCACTTGTGGTATCCGACTCGCGATGAATCGGGCGAGATGAAGGGGTTAAGGTGGTGCGAACTAGGTGAGACCAACCGAGTCAGCTCAGTGAATTCGTTACTAACCAGGTTGAATAATTCGATATGACGAAAGCTTGAGCTTGGTCTTCTCGTTGCGACGGCGATGAAGTTGTTGTTGCCTGGGGAGGTGGCAGGTGTGAACGCGTGGAGACCCGGTGGGGTGACTCGTTCGACGATAACTGAATCAACGGAAACGGGACCGTTGGAGGGAAGAATCGCTTTATAAATGCTCCACCACTGGTCGTCACCTCTACGGTGGAAGTAAAGAGTGCGATCGTCGACCCAGGAGGGCCAGCCACCGTGGTCGACGATTTTGACTCGGTGAGTTCCGTCGCGAGTGAGGAAGACGTAGATGTCTGTGGTGAGATCCTCTACTTCGCCGGCCCACCCATCTGGGCCGTAGGAAGCGACAGCGGTCCAGAGACCGGAAGGGGAAAGAGCTGGGCTGAAATCAGCGACACCGTAGGGGGTGAGTCTCTGGGTGAGGCCCGATTGGAGGTGGGTGGAGTAAACCGCGGCCCAACTGGCCCGTGGCACACCTGGGTCCTCGTGTGTGGAAACGTATATCAAAAACTCTCCATCGGGGGTAACACTGGGTTTGTCTTTGATGGAAGGTTGAGAAGTTTCGGTGGGCTTGTTCGGTAACAAAGGGGTTTGGGTTCTGTCCGCGACGATAGATTTTTGAGTTGTGGAAGTGAAAGTATAAACGGCGTCTAAGTAAATGGTGGGTGATCCGTTTCTCTCCGTTACGTAAACGAGTTGGAGAGGAGGAGAGTGTGTGGGGAGTTGGATAGAGGAAGCATTGGAAATGAAATGGCCGTTGAAATTAACGGAGTGGCCATCGGTGAGTTGAAGTTCTTGGTTAGGAGCGAGAGGTTGTTGGTGAATTGGAAGAGAATAGATGTCGAAGGCGTAGAAGGCTCTGCCGAGTGTGGTGAAGATGATGCTGGTGGAACCGTCCTCCTCCGCCGCACAGCTTAGCGTTATCAGTAGCACTACAACTAACGGAAAAGGTAAGTGCCTTGTCTCCATCGTTTGTGTGAGAGTGAGTCTGAGTGACTGTTTGTCTGGAACTAACAGGAAAGCCTAGCTTTTAAAGTAATCTCCCATGGATTCCATTCCCATCTAGTTGAGTTTTGGAATTTTCTTATCCTTCATATATTATTTAAAAAAATATATTTATATATAATAAATAATTTTAATATTTTTATATATTTTTAATTTTTATTAATTAAATATATTTTTTAATTTTTATTAATTAAATATATATTTTAATTTATTATATTTACATAAAATATATATTTTAAAAATATTTATTTATCTTTATTCTTTATATAAATTAATTATTTTAGTTATTATTTAAAAATATTAATAAATATGAAATATATAATTTATAAAAAATATATTAATAAATTAATTTTATTTAATTAGTATAAAGTAATAAAAGTTATAATAATTATTTCTTTTATTTTTTACAATATAATTATTTTATCTTAATAAAATTTGATATATAATAAATATAAATAATAAAATTTAAAAAATGTTATATAATAAAATTTAATACAAATAAATTAAAAAAAATAATATTAAATATTTTTAAGATTGATTGTGTTTACCGAAATTAACTAAGATTTCAAAAATGTGAAAAAAATATAATAAAAAAATTAATTAAAAAATAAAAAGAAATAAAATATGAATAAAAAGTAAAAAAATATAAAAAATTACTTAATATAAAAAGTAAAAAAAATATTAATAATTTAAAATTTAAATTTAAATATAAGTGAAATTAAAATAAAGATTGTATTATCTGTTTTTTCCCCCAAACAGAGAAAATTGAAATCCGCGATACATGGGTTTTTTCTTCTGGGACTAAAAACAGATGAACTAACCCATGTATCCCTTATTTTAAGAGGATAGAAGTGGGCCTAGCTTATCTTCTCTATTTTCCTGTCTGTCAATTTTTATCTCTCCATGTTATTATCTTTTCAATTTTTTCTCATCACAGGTGTTTATTTATTATGTATTATCCATTCTTGCTGTTGTGCGCAGTGATGTCAGCCGAAGATATTTAGGAGCTGTTTGTTTCCCGGGACCAAACATGAACAATCACAGTACGATTTAAAGTCTCTGCCTCCTACAACCATACGCCATATTTTCTTCACCACTTACCTCCAACTTTCATATGATGCTTTGTGACTAATTCTAATATCCAAATTCACCTCTAACAATCACATAATCATTTTAAATTAGATCATGTATTATATTTTATTTAATATTATTATTATTATAATTTTCTCTCAACAGCATTTCATTATTTTTGTAGTTTTCTCCATTTAAATATTTTATTTAAAATTATCTAAAATAAAATTAATTATTTCTTTTAAATTATTTGAAACGCGTGTAACGTAAATATTAATGTCCTAAATTGACATAGATTTTGTTAGGAATCAATGAATTAGTTGGAATCTAGATTTAGTAGTTGAATTTCTTAAATTCAGAGATGAATGTGGCAACCATTCAAGGTCCCAATTTTGTAAGGACACCAAAAAAAGTTTTTTTTTTTAAATATATTTAAAATTATAATTATTATTAATATTATATGTATTGTTATTAAAAAAAATTATAACAAGTTAATAATCTATCAGCAAAATATTAATAGGTGATAAGTGACGTTTATACTATGTAGTTAATTATTTTGAAAATTGAAGAGTTAGAAAATGTTTAACATAAAATTATATAATTATGAATATAATATAATTTTAGTAGATATGATTATTAAAAATATTCTAAACATGAATTTATAAAACATCAAATTCCTAGGTAATATACGATGATAAAAATATAGTTGAACACATATTCCTAAATTTTGTTTTTGATATTTTTTATATAAAAAATTTATCACCAACAAATGTAAATCGTTTATTTTGTATGGTTCAACCCAATTCGTATATATATATATATATATATATATATATATATATATATATATTGATAATTTTGTATTTTTATAAATAATATTAATTTTCCAGTGATAACTTTAAATATCTTAAAATGTTGATAAATAATTAAATTCATGTGTTATCTAGGATTATGTATGAATTGACTCAAAATACTTATGCATAGGTAAAATATGTTATTGTGTATATTAAGTACATCCATCTCCCAACAAAGTCTTTGATATCTTTGTTTATTAATTACAACTTAATTTAATGCATAAGTAAAATCCAATCTTGTGTAGTTAAATATATTAATCTCCATGCAAGTATTTGATATCTCACTTTATCAATTGAGGATTGATCTAATGTAGTAGATAACTTCAAACCTTCCTCTATTGATGCATTGCTAATTGGTAAACTGACATACCTGTTTCTTATAACATGTTTAAGGTATATTTTCTTTGGGACAAAAAAATTCCTTTATTGGATCTAGATACTTTAATCTCCAAAATATATTTTAATGGACCAAAATCCTTTATTTAAAAATCATTTGATAAATACTTATATAATTCTTTACTTTCTTCTAGATCATTTGTTGTAATAATCATATAATTCATAAATACATTAAGAGTAGTAATCTTATCTTCTTCTTTTTTTAAATACAAAGTATGATATGAATATTTTGGTGATATCCAAATATTATCATAAATTTTGTAAATCTTTCAAACTATGCTTGCGGGTATTGTTTCAAGCCATATAAAGATTTTTTTTAATTTACATATTCCTTTATTGTGTTTTTTGGGTACCATGCAACCTAATGGGATTTTCATATACACTTCTTTAATCAATTCCCATGCAAAAATATTTTATGTTGTAAATTAAGGGGTATTGCAAAACAGAGAACGTGTTCTCACACGTTGCAGAAAACCGTTTCAGAGCACGTGTTCTCACATGTTGCAGAAGACTGTTTCAGAGAACGTGTTCTCACACGTGGCAGAAAACTATTTCAGACAAGTTGCAGAAGACCGTTTCAGAGAACGTGTTCTCACATACGTTGCAGAAGACTATTTAAGAGAATGTTACAGAGAACGTTACAGGGAACGTTACACACCCACTACCAAGTCTTCCATAACTGTTACAAACTTTCTCTTATAAATAGAGACCACTTCACACTCTTCAGAACACACCTCTCTCATATTCTTTTCTCTGATCTTTTTTCTGTGATCCTGAGTTAATTTACTCTTTTGAGAGTTTCTTGCTAGTTTCTGAGATCCTCGGATATTCCGAGAAGTTCCTGTTTGAGGACTTGCACAATACACCGCGGATAAGTCCTTAAGGACAATGATTATACACTCAGGAATAAAGTTTGTTCGTGTCTCTGTCAACATTTACAACATTTTATACATCAAATTGCTACAATAATCAATCCAAACTTGTTATCAAATATAATAATATTTGAAAAAAAATGGTTAATTTTCATTATAAGGACAAATGTCTTTGTGCAATCAACCCATATGTCTAAGTATATTATTTTATCACAAGTCTTATTTTAAATTATTCTATTGTATCATATGCTTTCTGTTTAACGGTGTAAATTCACCAACTTCTTACTGGTTTATTTTCTAGTAGACAATCGATAATAATCCAAATACCATTGTTTTGAAGTGAGTTCATCTCTTCATTCATAAAAGCCTTCATCTTGGAATAACTAAAACTTCTTACAAATTATTAGAGATAGTTATAATAAATAACTGATTCATAAATATTTTATTTATTTTTAATAGTCTATGATTAATGTTAAGGTGTATTGAAACAAATAGTTTGATTAATAATTTCATTAACTTCTAAATATTGTTAGAGTTCATAATTTTTATATTCCCCATAAATGTTTTAAAAACCAGGTCAGATAATAAATTGGTGAAGTCAGGGATGAGTTCAGGATTTAAAGGTTTAATCAGAATTCAATAGAGGTTTAACCAAATATAATGAAATAATATTTTATAATATAAAAAGTATATAATCATTTGTAACAACATTTTTTAATAAAAAAAGAAAAATAATAAAGATTACATGGTTACCATAAGTTATAATGAATATTATAAATATAAAATATATTAGAGAGGGTAAGATAGATAGTGGTTAAAATAAGATGAAAACACAATAAAATAATTATTATTTAAAGTTGACATAACTGGTAAAAGATGAAAAAAAAGAAAAAAACCTAAAATATATATCTTTTATAAAAAAATTATATTAAAAAAAGTTTGATCTTTAATTTTTTTTTGTTACCAAAATTGAATTGACCTTAAAATCCAATCGATTTTGTATTATTTTTTTTGTTTTGACTCAATTTAATTAAAATCCAATTATCTGATAATTAATTTTCGGTTAGACTGGTTGAACTGGATAGTTCGGTCTGATTTTAAAACACTAGTCCCCTCCATTATCACTACATAAAATTCAGCATTATAGTGTTATTATCATTTTATGAAACTTTTTAATGATAAACTTACATCATTTTTTTTATGTTATTAAGTACAACCAAGTTATTCTTGTATAATCATCAACAAATTAAATAGATTTTTCAAAAATTTGGATTTTAGATAGACCCCACGTATTAGAATGTATTACATGGAAAAATGAAGACTTTTATATATTAAGTTATATGACCCTTTGCTAATTCACAAACGTTATAATTAAAATTAGAGACATATATTTTTTTTAAATAAAGTAAAATCGTGGGACAATAAAAATATAAATTTAAAAGAAAAAAAATAATGGAGTTGTTATTAATATTTATTTTAAGAAAAATATGTAAAAAAGAAAAAAAGGTAGTATGTGAAACAAAAATTTGATCAAAGAGTCAATTATAGGTAGGAAATTTATTAGCATCCTACAACATCTTTTCTAAATTAGTTAAATATTTTAAAACTTATTTTGATCCTTTAAAATTAAAATAATATCTTACTATATATCTATAAATATTTTGAAATTAAATATTATTATTAAAAATAAAAGATAATATGTTTTTTATATTTTTTGGGTTTGACGGAGATTATCTCTTTACTCCTATGCATCCCCAAGTAAAATGCAGAAATATAATTCTCTTGTATTAATTTACTTTTGACATAACTGATAAAAGATGAAAAAAAGATAAAATATTAATAATACCAAAAATAAATTTTAGATAATTAAATTAGAAATACATTTAAAATAATTTTAAATAACCAAATTAGAAGTGCAATCTAAAATAATTTTAAATAATATAAATATTATATTTTAATTATTTTTGTTAATTTAAAGATTTACCGTCTCAATTTGTAATATTAATTTATTTATCAATTTTTAGTATCAAATTAAAAATACATTTGAAACGAATATGATATTTTTAAAAATAAATATTAAATTAGAAATACATCCAAAATCATAATAATTATTATTAAAATTATAAATTTATTTAGATCATAAAATTATATTATTCTTATTATTATACTTGTCTAGCAAAATATTAAATGAATAAATAAAATAGAAAATGAACTAATAACAAATAATATAATATCTCGTGACTTTAAAGGTTAGTGTTTAATTTTTTCAATGTATCATTTCACTAATAATATTCTTATTAAAGAAAAATAAATACACTACATCCAATTAATCAAACTTGTTTTTTTATGCAAGAAACAAATAAAATGAGCTAGTGTGTGTTTGATAGGCTCAAAATAAATCTTATGATAATTAATTTAAGATTGCAAAAGAGTAAAACAGTTAAAATGGGTGGTTTAATCTATTCTAATCTATAATCTATAACCTATAACCTTATTCTGTTGACTAAACAAAATAATTAATGATTCAACCTAACTTATATTTAAAAAAAAAAATCTTTATATTAGACTAATAGACTAACCGATCAAATTTGGTTTGATTAAAAATAAAAAATATTAATGTATTTATATCAAAATAATTAATTAAAAAATATTTAAATAAACATAAAATAAAAAATATGTTTTTAAAATTTAATTATATTAATAAAATTAATTTTTATTTAAAGTATAATAATTTAATATATAAAAAAATAAAAAATAAAAATTTACTTTTTATTATTATTATTTTTGTTTAATAATTTATTAATATAAAATAGAAATTAATATTAATAATTAAATATTGAAATAAATGGTTATTAAAAATTTACTCTCATACTTATCTTAAAATAAATAAAATTTTTATTAAATTAATTTATAATATTATTGATAATATTATTTTTATTTAAAATTTAATTATTATTTTATAAAATACACCGGTTGATAAACTTACCTATTAGATTGATTTAAGTCGATGGAAACCATAACCTGAAAATAAGTCTGGTTATTTTTTTCCTTACTACCTATTTTTCAAACTTGTGGGTTGACTAAGCACACTAAGTCTGATAATTCTATCTGGATACAAAATTGGAAGTGTAACATGGTGGGCTGCCGCAGAGCGTGTCACAGAGGTATTGTTCTTGATTGTGGGAGAGGGAATGCAACTTCGACGTTTTCAGAGGCTCTAGATTCAAGGGCTAAAGGAGTGTGATCTGCAACGTCAGGGAGAAATTATGAGATGGATCGGGGTCAAGTTTGATGACAATGACTTTTTGGTCTGGGATGATCTCTTTGGCAGAGTCGAAGAGGGAGTAACCATTGATGTTGTCAGGGGGAGAAGCGTTTTCATCGGAGAACAATGCACAGGTTTTGGTCTTGAAAGTAAGGGTGAACCTTCAGAACATTTCAGAGATTTGTGGGGGGTTTAACAGAGGAGTTATCCATTTCAGGTATTGTGGTTTGTCAAATGTAAAGGCTGAGGAGTTATGAGAGTAAGTTTTAACTAAATTTGAATTCAGCCACGGTGTTCTATTAAATGATGGTGGTGGGAATGTGCTTTGGATTGGTTTTCTCAATCTTCTTTATTTACGTGTTTCTGTTACTGTTGGTGTTATTTTTTCTTTTTGTTTTCGACGATAGGAATAGAAGCTGGCATTAAAGGTGGTGATGAATTTGGGGTTAGTGGTAACGGTTTGTAAAGGAGGAATCACATTATTTCTATTCTTTGCTTGTTTTGAAAGTTACTCCTAATCTACTATTTTAACTTACCATCAATCTTAGAGCATACGCATGGATCAAACAAATATCCCAGAATGAGTACTACATTATGACATTGGTGATTGGAGATATTGAATACCCTGTTCGGAGTTTATGTGTTGGGCTTGAATCTTGTTATAGGTATGTTGTGTTAGGATCAGAGTACCAGCACAAATACACACAACTAAAATAGAGACGAGAAAAATAACCCTGACAATAGGCAAAAATGAAAATTTTATAATGACCACTCTTTCCTTTTACAATTGGAAATTACCAATACTAGGAAAGTAAAAGAGAAAGAAGGAGAAATATTTGGGATGTTTGAAATAAGGGGGGAGGGACTCCTTTTATAGGAAGGAGGAGAGCCCCCAATTGAAGTTCCCACGGATGTGGGACTTCTTTCTTCACAATCTCCCACTTGAAGATTTTGATGAAATTAATCAAATCTTCACACTATGTCTTCTTCTCTCACATCCATGTTGCTTATGCTTCCGATAGGCCATAGAGGGATCGACTCCATATAAACTTGTCGGCATTAACCTAGGCTTTGTCATTACATCTCGCTAGGTTCTTCTCGGTGTGGATCTTACGTAAATCTACACTTCCTTCTTCTACTACTTCTCGAACAAAATGATATCTTATTCCTATGTGTTTTGTCCTCGAATGAAAGGTTGGATTCCTTGCAATGTGTAAGGCACTTTGACTATCACGAGTACACAACAATTTGTTGTTGCTTGTGACCAAGTTCCCCCATTATTCTTTTAATCCAGATAGCTTCTTTACATGCTTGGGTGACGACCATGTATTCAGCTTCAGTAGTAGACAGAGCTACCACATCTTGTAACTTGGATAACCAACTTCTCGCCCCTCCATTGATGGTAAACACATAACCGAGTAGTAGACTTCCTTTTATCCGGATCACCTGCAAAATCCGAATCTACATAACCTCCGACAACCGCTTCGATCCTCCATAACATAATGCAACATTTGAGGTTCCTTTTATATACCTAAGGACCCTCTTCACATTTTGCCAATGTTCTCCACCAGGATTCCCCATGAATCTACTAACCACTCCCACTGCTTGTGCAATGTCCGGTCTTGTACAAATCATGGCATACATAAGACTTCCCACTCGCTGATGCATACGGTACTCGAGACATTTCGATCCTCTCCGCTTCACTGCTAGGACTCATACTTGAGGATAACTTACAGTTGACGGGAAGTGGGGTAGAAATTGGCTTGCAATCTTGCATGTTGAAGCGCCGCAAGATCTTAAGTAAATAATTCTTTTGAGAAAGCCAAATCTTCCTATCTTTTTCGTCTCGGTGAATTTGCATCCCTAAAATCTTGTTTGCTGGTCCCAAGTCCTTCATATCAAATTCCCTAGCCAATTGTGCCTTCAATTCTTGGATTCGAGCTTTGTTAGGGCCTACCACCAACATGTCATCCACATACAACGAGCAATATGATGAAATCATTTTCTTCAAACCTATTGTGGTAAGTACAATGGTCCGAACTTAGTCCGTAGTATCCGAGGCTAATAATGAAGGAATCAAATCTCTTATACCAACACCTTGGCGCCTGCTTTAGACCGTATAGAGATTTGTTCAACCTGCAAACCAAGTTTTCTTGCTCTTTGAAGCCTTCTGGTTGGAGCATATATATTTCCTCTTCAAGTTCTCCATGAAGAAAAGCGGTTTTACATCCAATTGCTCAAGATGTAAATCAAATGCAGCACACATCGCCAGGACAATTCTGATTGTTGTCAATCTAACAACTGGTGAGAATATCTCGTTGAAATCAATGCCTTCTTTCGAGCATATCCTTTTACCACCGAGTCTAGCACGATATCTTTCTACTTGATCATTGGCATCTCTCTTGATCTTATAGACCCATTTGCAACCAATGGCTCTGTGACCTTTTGGAAGTTCCACAAGATGCCATGTCTTGTTTTTATGAAGAGCTTCAATTTCTTCTTCCATAGCAGCCATCCATAGAGGAGCTTCGAACCACTCACGGCCTCTTGAAAAGTTGAAGGTTCTCCTTCTTCACTTAGGAGACAATACGCATCATGACTTGCCATCACATATTGTGAATGCCAAGATGGTCCGACTCTTTCTCTTGTTGATCGTCGGAGTTCTCCTTCTTCCACCTCATTTGGCTCATGTTCTTCATGCTCCTCCTCCGACTCGGAGGAATGTTCAGAAGTCTTCTTCTCTATCTGTACTATAGTCTTGTCCTTTTCCGAGTTGTCATTTATCCGCTTGCTTTGCAGTTCATTTTCTGCAAAGACGACATCTCTGCTAACAATAACTTTGTGGGCAGTGGGATCCCACAAGCGATACCCCTTCACATTGTCGGCATATCCCAAGAAGATGCATTTCCTGGATTTTGGATCCAACTTCGTCCTTTCTTGGGTGTTGTACATCACGTACGCGGGACAACCGAACACATGTAAGAAAGAATAATCGGTTGATTTTCCACTCCACATTTCCATAGGAGTTTTCAACCCAATTGCTTGTTGATGGAGACCGATTTATCAAGTAACGAGCGAGTATTCACGGCTTCGCCCGGAAAGACTTTGTTATGCACTGCAGTTTGCGGTATAGCTCGGTTCTCTCTAGAAGAGTTCTATTCATCCGCTCTGCTACACCATTCTCGCTGAGGCGTGTGTGGAACAGAAAATTGTCTCACAATTCCTTCTTGCTTGCGAGAATGCTAGAAAATCTCCATCTACATATTCTCCTCCATTGTACGTCCTCAAACACTTGATTTTCCTTCCGGTCTCAAGTTCTACTTGTGCTTTGAAGTCTTTGAACCGCGCAAATACTTCGGACTTCTTCTTGATAGGGTATACCCATAATCTCCTCGAGTAGTCATCGATGAACGACACAAAATATTTTGCTCCTCCGAGAGATAATTCGGTGATTCCCGGACATCGGAATGGATCAAGTCCAAAGTTTGCTTACTCCTTGTGGTGGTTCTTGCAAACTTCAACCTGTGTTGTTTGCTTGTCACACAATGCTCACGGAAGGGTAAATCGACCTTCTTGAGCCCAGGTATGAGATCACGTTCCGCAAGAATCTGCGAGACCTCGCTCCGACATATGTCCAAGTCTACAGTGCCATGTTATCGCCGCTTCTTCTTGGCTTGTCGACGCAGCTTGTTGCATGATTTTCTTGCAAGGTGTCTCCCATAAGTACATACAAGTTTGCCATGATTTTCTCTCGCTTTCATGACAACTATGTTTCCCCTCACTTGCCTTTAAGATTCCTCCTTCAACATGGATCTTGCAGTAGAGGTCATCCAATTGCCCTATAGACAATATATTTTTCTTCAAGTCCTTCACATGTCGTACTTCTTGGATTGTGCGAATAGTACCGTCATACATTTTTAATTTGACGAGTACCAACTCCAGCAATCTCCAATGCATGGTCATTTCCCATGAACACGGATCCACCCGAGATAGGCTTGTAGGTTTGAAACCAATCTCGGTGTGGGGTCATGTGCCAAGTTGCACCTGAATCCATTATCCACTTGTCATGAAATTCGTTTCCGCCATTAGAGCCGATTCTCTGCTTCGCTTACCGAATTACTCCTTCCTCCGAAGTACTCGCAACGCAACCCTGTGAGGTTGATTCTTCATTATTCCTCTTCCAACACTCTTTCTTCGTGTGCCCTTTCTTGCCACAGTAGTAGCATTTAAATTTGAAAGTCTTCTTGTTTCGAGAGCTCGATCTGCCATGATCTTGACTCCCACTTGAGCCACGTTCCGTTGATCTTCCTCTCATCATCGTCAAAACTTCTGCTTGTTTAGAACTTTCTACCTTATTCATTCGCCTGGATTCTTCTTCTAGAATAGCTTCGGCAACATCGTCAAAGTGTAGTTGTCCTTCAATATTATTATTTGTAATGTTGATGATGAGTTGATCATACGAGTCTGGCAAGCTCTGAAGTAAAAGCTCTGCACGCTCATTCTCAATTATGTTGAAATTTGCTGCTGCTAATTGGGCAAACAAGGTGTTCAGTTGGTTGATGTGGTCCGTCACCGATGTGGACTCACTCATCCGAAGAGTATAGAGTTTCCTCTTCAGGAATATCCTTGTGTGAAGTGACTTCACCTCATATAATTTAATGAGGGCATCCCAAATCTCCTTTGCGAGAATCTTTCTCCGCAACACTGGATAGAACTGAGTCTGCCATTGCCAAGTGTAAATTTGCAATAGCGTTGCTGTCAATTTTCTTCCAATCTTTATCCGCCATTTCTGCAGGTTTTCCCTCAATTGCTTCTGCGCAATTGTCCTTTCTCAAGATTGCCTTCATCTTCAATTTCCACAACGAGAAATTGTTCCCGTTGAACTTCTCTATCTCGTACTTTGCTGCCATGGTTGTGTTTCCACTTATGCAACTTTCACTTATGAATAGTATTGTCTACTGGAACAATAGTAGTAGACCGTGAACCAGTACACCAAGTAGGTTCCCAGGAAAGAGAGGTGGGTCACTAATGGACACGCTTAAGTACCAAGTCTTTCCTAGCCAGAACTTTCCTCAATAGTACTTTCACACTACCACACCTTTTCCAGTAACAACTCCTTTCTGATGTGGAAGATCAGATTAAACTGCAACCACAGAGCATACTCAGAATTTTACCAACACTATTCTAGTGACTAGCGCAACGGGACTCGAACGCAGCTCTGATACCACTGTTAGGATCAGAGTACCAGCACAAATACACACAACTAAAATAGAGACGAGAAAAATAACCCTGACAATAGGCAAAAATGAAAATTTTATAATGACCACTCTTTCCTTTTACAATTGGAAATTACCAATACTAGGAAAGTAAAAGAGAAAGAAGGAGAAATATTTGGGATGTTTGAAATAAGGGGGGAGGGGCTCCTTTTATAGGAAGGAGGAGAGCCCCCAATTGAAGTTCCCACGGATGTGGGACTTCTTTCTTCACAATTTGTTTTGCTCAGTTCCTATTCAACTCCATTATTGTTTATATTCAACTTCAGCTGTCTCTCAAATCTTTGTGTTTCTCCTTATCTATTCTTTTTTTCTTTTCAAAAAATCACCCTCTAAGATTTCGATTCTTGAATTTATAGATGAAATTTGATGATTAGAACATTCTTTTATTCATTGAGTTGCACAATTTTAGGAATATGGTGGTTGTAGCTAGTGGAGGTGGTCGTGGAAGGATGATATATAGGAAAGAAAATACCTTTGGATTGGATAACCAACGAAGGGGAAAAGAGGAAGTGGGACTTCCATTTTGTTATTTTTATTTTTTTGTATTTTGGACTTTTTTGAAGAATGAGATGCATATAAATAGGAAATAACTTTTTTAAATAACTAAATGAGGCATCTATTAGAATTATCAATAGTTTAAATTTATTGTAGTTCTAATATGAATAATTCATATATAATTAAAAATATTAATAATTTTATCAAAATTATTTATAATTGTTTTTAGCGTATGTACTTTTCCAACTTTTTTTTATATCAAACATCTCCTTTCTCAATTATGACATTTGCATCTCCTTTCTACTACTTGAAATGTGTTTTTATAAGAGCATTGAAAAAAATATATTTTTTAGATGTATCAATTTTTTTTCCTCTGTCTAGATATTTAAAAGGATTCAAGATCTAAAGGTTGTCAATGCTTGGATACAATTTGAAAAATATAAATTGAAATATATTGATACTATGATACAAAATAGAATATTTACATTATATTTATAAGATGCAAAATTGTTGCAACCATATGTACATAATTAGGATAATTTAGGTAACTATAATATTTTATACTTATAGTAATCTTAACCAAATATTATAAAATTACATAACGATATTCTACAAAGAAAATAAAAGGAAAGTAAATCTTAGCAATGAAATATGCAAGTGTTTTCGATTTGTTTTTTAAAAAATTCATCTAAAACACAAATAAACCCTCTTTTTGTTTTTTTTTTCTTTTACTAGATAACTTAAATACTTTGATGAAAAATTTCCCTCGAAGTAAAGGGGTGATGAAATCTCATATCAATTAGAAAAACGATACTTTTATTGTATATAGGTGAGTATAATTCTCATTTTACTAAATTAGTTTTGTAGGTTGAATTAGGTACCTTTCTATTTTTAAGATAGTGTCAGAGCTAACTCTAATGATGTTGGAATGATTGAAAAATTTATCTCAAGGTGAGGGGATAACATTATAGTATGTATGTAATTATAAATGAGTTGCCACATTAACTAGAGATAAAACATCATTGTAGTATATAAATGAGCATAATCCTGAAAATCCTACTAAGTTGGTTTTATAAGGTTAAGTTAAATATCTTTCTATTTCTAATATGGTATCAAAGTCAACTCTAGCAATATTATGACAATTAACATCCCTCTCATGGTGAGAGAGTGTGGTGAAGAAAAAAACTCCTTTGAGGTGAAGGGGTGTGAAAAAAAAAAAATCTCTCTCGAGATAATGAATTGTGATGAAAAATCTTCCTTGAAGTGAGAACGTGTGATGAAATTCCACATCGACTAGAGATACAATAATATTATAGTATATAGGTGAATATAATCTTCCCCTTACAAAGATGGTTTAATATCTTTCGTTTCTAATATGGTATCAAAGCTAATTCCAGTGATGAAAAATCTCTCTTGAGGTGGAGAGCATGATGAAAAATCTCTTTCAACATGAGGGTGTGATGAAAAAAAAATCTCTCTTGAGGTGATAGAGTGTGATGAAATCCAACATTGACTAGATGTGCGATAACATTATAGTATATAGGTGAGTATAATCCTTACCTTAATGAGTTGATTTTGTAGGATTAAATTTTATACCTCTCTATTTCTAATATATTTGTAAAGTAAACATCTATAAATTTATCTAAAATATGGTAATTCTTATTGAACCAATTTTGTATGATTGAATTATATACCTTTATTTATATTATATTTGTATAACAAGAATTTATAAATTGATCTAAAATATGATAATTCTTATAATTTACATGGAGTTCTTTGAATTTAGTTATTTCCTAAAACATGTATTTTTACAAAATAATATTAGTTACTCTTATTATTGTAACATTTATTGAAAAAAGTTTAAAATTAATTTGTTAAAATCTTAGTTACATTCTCACTTATATATTACTCAACTTCACCATTTTTACCTAATGTGGGGCTTCAACTTACACTTGAATTCTAATAGCCCTCATCAAGTGTGATTCCTTAATATTGGAATAAGGTGATGTTATATTCTCTTATATGGTTACCTTGTCTTCCATTGTTAAGTCCAATACATTCAAGTATATAAGTGAAGGTGTTTGAGGTCTTGGCCTGAATAAAGACTTTTATGCTTATTTTCTAAATTAGGATTTACATATTTGAGCATCTCTAATGATAGTTGTTTATTGCAGTGCTTAAAGAAACTACTAGTTGCTTGAAATAATTTTCTATTGGAGGAATTAACCGACATGGTAAGCTGCTTAAAGATATTTGTTAGTTATTTCATGAAGCAACTTTAAAAACCAAATAAAAAAAATGAGGAGAGAAAATACAAGAGATAATGAGTTCTATAAGATGTTTTAAGAAAATGTTGATTTGAGAAAAGTCAACTATGAATTGGCTAATTATAATGTGCCATGTTAAGTCTAGGGATGACAAAATAGGTTAGTCTGCTCTATTTTGTCTCGTCTCGCCTCTAGCTCACCAAAAATGGGATAGAGCGGGTTGACCCACCATAGTCGGGACGAATTATAGACCTCAACTTACTAATAATTTTTTTTTTATATAAAATTTTTTATATGTATTTTTTTTAAATATATCTTCAATTATATGAATAATTTTTAAGTTTTATTTATTAATTAATATTTGTATTAGATAAATTACAAAATATTATATTTATGTGTCAAAATAATTAATTATAATTAATAATTTAAATTTAATTAAGTAATTTTTATAATTTAAATTAAAATATTATAATATATTTACATATTTTAATAACATAATACAAAAGAATATAATATTTTTAATTATAATATTTTTATTTTTATTTTAATATATAAATAATTTTAATTATAATATTTTTATTTTAATTTTAATATATAAATATTTTTTTAAAGCGTGTCAGCGGGCTAGCACTGCCCGTCCTACACTTGGCCCACTGTATTGGCGTGTTAGGCGGGACAAACCAAAATAAGTTGACAGGTTAAAACCACCAACCCATCCGATTATTTTTTAGGTAGGTTGGCAGACTGACTCATTGGACCTAACCCGTTTTGTCATTCTTAGTTAAATCTATAGTTTATGTTTTCAAGATGTAAAGTAACTCATACGAGTCACTTCGTGTTGGGAAGAATACAACAAGTGGAAGCAAAATCGAGAATCTCTTTTTCCCTCTTGTTTGAGCTAACTTTGCACAAAATTTACTTTGATTACTATGTTATTTTTTTTTCCTTTGTAGTTTCTTTCTTTTTTCTCACTAGAGGCACACAATTTCTCTCTATTCTTTGTCTTTTGTTCTCAACTGGCCTTAGAGAAGTCAAAATTATAGTTAGCGTGAAGGAATCAAATTTCTTATACCATTGTCTTGGAACTTGTTGAGTTCATACAAGTCTTTCCTCAATTTACAAACTATCTCTTTACCTTTAACTGTGAAACATTCAGGTTGCTCCATATAAATTTCCTCTTCCATGTCACCATGAAAGAATATTGTTTTTACATCAAGTTGCTCAACTTATAAATTTAAAATTTATGTCAAGCTAAGTACAATTATAATTGAAGACAATTTTGACTACATGTGGTAATATTTCTTTAACATCAAATAATTTCTTTTGCTTTATATCTTAGTTGTGAGTTATTTTCCTATGATTTTAGTTTGAACACCTATTTATTTTTTAGTGCTCTCTTGCCTTGCGCTGGTTTCACCAACTCAAATGTGTGATTCTCATGTAAGAATTTTATTTCCTCTTGGCTTTGCACCATTTGTCTTTCTCTTCATGTGTTATAGCTTCTTTATAACTTTTTTGCTCTCCCACATCAATTAATAACACAAACTCATGAGGTAGATATTTATGAGAAGGATGAATCTCTCTATCAGATATTATCATTTGAGACTCCATAGGGGGTTCAAGAGGAACTAATTTAGTTGGTTCATTAACTTGAGTATCAAACATGTCATCTACATTTTCCAAATTTGCATTCACATCTCCCCTATGATTAACAACCTTGGTAGAAGGTTCATGCTCAACATCCATGAACCCACGAGCAATATGTCTTAACTTTTCTTTCTTATCAATATCTTTAATGGCTCGGTCTTCAAGAAAATCAACATCTTGATTTCTAACAATCTTCTTATCAACTAGATTCCAAAATTTGTAATCAAAATCATCACGATCATAACCCAAAAAAATACATTGTTTAGATTTCCCATCAAGCTAAATATTTCATGTGTAGGGATGTGGATAAATGTCTTGCAACTAAATACCCTTAAATGACCGTGGGAAACATCTTTCCGTTTTCACACATTCTCAGGGATATCATCATTAAGAAGAATGAATGGAGATAGGTTGATCAAGTCTATTGTAGTTCTCAATGCCTTTTGCCAAAAAGTTTATTTTTTCTGCAATTTCATTATGCTAATGGGTCTTTACAACTTTCTTCTCAAACTTGATGCCATGTTCTTTGTAATAGTGCTCAAAAGGGCCATAAATTCATCACCATATGCTCTAATACACTTCAATAATTTGCTTATTTCTCTTTCAAAACTTGCATGGAAATGTGATAAACCTTTAGTTGCATAGGTTTTCAAAATTTAGTTTCCCTAAAAATGTAGTAAAAGGTAAACTAAGTATCAATCCAAGGAGTGAAATTGCAAATTATTTTTTTTTATGGTGTGTAATTTGAATGGAAAACATAAGCAAATTTGTGGGGATTTTGAGTTATAAAAGTAAAAATAATAATAATTTAAAAGTAAATAATTAAAAAGAATTTTAAACTAGTAAACTAAAATATACTAAATTACTTTGTATTAAATTTGGTAAAAGCTTTAAATGGAACTAAGCACTAAATGGTTAAATCAAATTAGTAAAAAAATGCTAAAGATACTAAAAACAAATCAAGAACCGAATAAAAAAAAATGTTAGAATTAAAAAAAATACTAGTTATGGATTTTGTAACAGATTTAGCTAGAAAATTTTGTATGTGGTAAATCTAATGGAAACTAAACTAATCAATTATCAAAGTTAGAAACCAAATTGATTAAGCACATAATTAAAATTGGAAAATGATTAAAATGATGTAGAAACTACAACAAAACTCTAGAAAACCAAATTAAAAAAGCAATTAGACTAAAACATTTGCTAATTATGAATAAGAACATGCTATGACTTAAATTGCCTAAAATATGCAACTAAAAAAATTCAAACAAAATTTAACTAAGTGGTAAACAGAATTAGAAATGGTTCTAAATGTTTTAGAACACAAACAAATAAGAAGAATTAAGCCTATAGTTCAAAAGAACATAAAAAACTAGACTAGAATTCTAAACTATACTAAACTAGTGGATGTAACATGTTTGTAAAAATTTTTAGAAACTAAAACAACTAAAACAATTTAGAATTAACAAAAATAGAATCAAATCATGCTTGGAATTAAATATGGACAAAAAATACAGTAAGAAAAAAAATTGTAATAATTGAAGAATTCAAATGGACAAAAACTTGAAACTACTCATGACTGAATGTAAAGATTAACTAGAAATAAACTTCTAATTGTTTGAAAAACTTAAAAACCTATTAACTAATGTTTATAATGTCTAAATTGTGCAAAAACAACAAAGGATTATCAAGAACAAGTTCTATAAAATCAAAGACAAAAATTCAATCAAATGTAAAAGTTATTCCTAAATTAAAAACTACTCATAAATTACTATGAACAAACCGAACATAAAATACTCCTAAAATGAATTTTAACCAATTGAATTCTAAAATAAAGTAAAAGAACTTGAACAACATTCTAACCAATAAAATTGGAGAAATTAAGCCAAAATAACAAAAATAAAATTAAAATGGTAAAACAAGGTCAAAACAACAAGAACAACGAAACAACACATGAAAAATTTGTGAAATTGACTAATGAGACATGATTATTCTCCTTAATGAATAAGGAACTGATTAAGG
Source organism: Sphenostylis stenocarpa (assembly GCA_963425845.1). Taxonomy (NCBI): domain Eukaryota; kingdom Viridiplantae; phylum Streptophyta; class Magnoliopsida; order Fabales; family Fabaceae; genus Sphenostylis; species Sphenostylis stenocarpa. The sequence goes on from OY731406.1 coordinate 12,962,065, forward strand.
CTTGAAAAACAATAAGAATCACGCTCAAATCACTGCCAAAATAATGTAAAAAGTGAAAACAATGAGGAAGAATAAAGCTAGAAACAACATTGTGAACTGTCACCGCCGTCCGTTCCGACGTCTAGGGACATCTCGAACGTTTATGCGAGCGGTCGCGAAAAGATGGTTTAGACTCGCGTTATTTGTTTAAAGTGTGTTCATTGCTTCCGAGGTGCTCAACAACTGAACTGTCCTCTAATAAAAGCAAGGTTTTCGAAAAGGGTTCTTTTGGAGTCGCCACCAATGTTTTGACCATAAACATTGGAAAAGGATAAAAATGCGTTGATTTTATTAAAAACCAAACTTGGCCATTATAACCAGAGTTAGGTAAGGGAGTTAGTTACGTGTGGGGAAGGTGTTAGCACCCCACAACGCCCCTTTCGGGTTCCCTATGACGGATTAATTCATTTAAGTGAAGATTACAAGCAATTACGCGATTACCCTATTTTATTGCATAATGTTAAAAATGGTTATCTACATGACTTTATTTATTATTGCATACAGAAAGCAATAAATAAAAGCAGTAAAAGAGAAGAGAATTGAACAGAACCTCCGTAGCAAGCTTTATATTGCAAATCTTCGATCGCAAGGATGCGTTTTGGCAATCCTTCACTCTACAAAGACTCTCCTCTCCAAATACAAGATCGACTCGACTCGATTTTACAGAAGAATCGAATGCTGGAATATGATTCCTTAACTGATTGTTACCTTATTAAGGCAATCAGAGAGTTCATTCGAAGAGGGAAGAGGATAGACAAGTACTAGGAGTTGTCTGGTGTCTGAAACATGGCAAATGAGTCTCCTATTTATAGTTTTTCGCTGCCTGAACATCTGAGACGCCCTACTGAGTTGGGACGGCCGTCTGGGTTGGGACGGCCATCCCAACTGCCTCTTTTACAAAGGCTGAGACCACCTGAAACCTGGGACTGGCAGTCCCAGTTGGGACGGCCGTCCCACTTGGGACGGCCGTCCCACTTGGCCAGGGAAGGTTGGGACAGCCATCTCGACCTTGGGACGACCGTCTCGACCTGTTTTGGCCAGCCTTTGTGTTCTGGGACCCCTGAGAAGCTTTCCTTTCTGTATTCAGACGTCGTTTGATGCCGATACACACCCGTTAAAGCTTTATCTTCATATAGGAAGTCTTCTTGACTCTTATTGAGATGCCGGACGAACTTTTATCTTCGTTATAGGAGGTCTCTTTGGTTTTTATTGAGAAATCAGATGAACTCCGTGTTGTTGTAGGAGGTCTCCTTGGTTTTTATTGAGAAGTCGGGCGAACTTTATCTTTATGTGAAGTTTTCCCTAGCTTTTATTGAGAGGCCAGGCAAAATTAGGGGTCTACATGAACAAACTATGATTATATGAGGAATTGAAGTAGAAATTTGTGTAGAACAAATGTAAACCGAAATTAAATTGAAAGAAAAACTAAAATAAAGCATGAAGAACACTAAACAAAACAGAAAAAGTGGAAACTACAGAGACAAAAAGAAAACTAAACTGAAAACTAAAGAGAGAGCAAGAGAAATAACTATAATTGAGAGAACTTGAACTAACTTCACGTCAATTGAAGAATAGAATTCGGTGTGTGTTACAATGACATGAAAATACCTTATTTATAGGTTCAAATGTGAGTTAACTAGATTTAAAACTAACTAAACCATGATTAAAACTAATTACAAGTGTATCCTAAATCTAACTATAGTTAATTTCTTATGCATGTTTATTTTACCTCACATTTATAGATTAAATTAGGTCAATTGCATGCATTTTTGTAACAGTTTAACAATGTTTTTATATATTACCGTTGGATTTAACTTGTAGTGTAGTCTCTGTGTTTTGTTGAAAAAATAAGTGCAATTAGAACAGTTTTGGTGTGAACTTGTGTGGTTAGCATCACTTATAGGCTGACAGTGGAATTCTTAATTTTCTTTACTATTGGGCTTGGGCTGGAAAAGGAAAAGGAAAAGGTAGAAGTAGCAGAAAGGAGGGCTGACGTGGAAAGTTTGCTAGAGGAGTTATAAGCTATAGAGAGTGCTGGACACGGGAGGAGGAGAAGACAACATATAGTTTTTAGGTTTTGAGTTTTTTAAAAGCTTTTATGGAAGACTAAACTTTTTCCTATGTTAGAGGATTAATGTAATATTCTGTAAGACAAATTCTGAACCTATTTATCTTGATGTATTGTAATTTCATTTGCTCCAGTACTTTATCTATGGTTTTTGGTGTTTAATTTTAAGGAGTTATATTTGGAAAAATTGATACTGTTTATGTTGATAGATAAGGTAAGTTGGGTTTTTGTTAATTGGAAAATTATATAAGCTTAACTAGTTTCTGTGGAGGAAAATATTAACCATCCAAGTTTCAGTGAATTTTTCTTCTTCCAAGGAATTGGAAAATTAAAAGTTCAGTGAATAATTTTACTTACCTAAGGGATTAGGAAGTGAATAACACTTTTAACTCTAGTGGGTAAATTTAATTCTTGTATCATTTAAATAGGCTGAGAATTTGTAAGAAGGGATATGAAATTAATCCTCTAGCATATAATTTACTGCAAAAGAAAATTAACTTTTCTGTTGTCATTCTTTTAAACTTTGATTACTCAAACTTAGGAAAAATTAATAATCTAGTATTCAACAAATATTCAATCCCTGAGAACGATAAAATGGTTACTTTTGTAACATTTGGTCCACTTACAAAAAATATACATCAATTTCCGTACACTTCCGCAACACGATCTTCAATTTCGCGTCACCATCTTATTTGATTTATTAAAAATAGCTTTGAGCTCCAAAAATAGTCAATAAGGTCAATCGAGTTCTGTAGAAAAATATATAAATCAAAGAGGAATCAAAGTTAAAACTGGTCAGTGAAGAAATTAGAAGTAATATAGAAAGCTATGTTAAAATACATAAATTAGTATATTTTTGTGATTTTACATAATTTTTCCTAAAAATAAAAATCTAATTTAATATAACAGAATAAGAACCTAAATGAATCTAATTTTACTTTATTAACTAGGAAAAATACTAACAAATGAGTTATCATCAAAATGCTTGAACACATCAAGTATTTGGTATTTGGATTTCAAAAATAAAGGCTCAAATCTTTTTAAAATGGTCATCAATAAAAGTAACAAAATAAGTATATGTAGTAATTGATTTAATATTATTAGTGTAAACATACCGTGGACTAAATCCAAGATATGTGGTCTTCTACGTGAATGATAAGTGCAAAAATAAACTCTATTGCTTTCTAATAAAACAATCAAAACAACTTTCAAGAGATATACATTTAACAAGTAACCATTATCCTGCAAGTGTACTAAGACCCTTCTCACTTAAGTGACCAAGTCGTTTATGTCATAGTTCTACAGAACAATCCTCAACTGCATTGACTTGAGATGCAAACAACTTTGTTGATGTCCAATATAAAATATTTAACTTCTCTTCTTTTGCTACCACCAATGTCCCTTTAGTTCACTTCAATTTTCCATAACCAATGTAATTATGATAATCATCTTCGTCAAGTACTTGTATTGAAATCAAGTTGAGGTGTATATTAGGAATATGTCCGACATTCTTCAAATCCAACTTGTACTCAGTATCCAAATATCTCCAATGCCAATAATATTGCTTACCCTTTGATTTTTCATCTTCACATACCCAAAATCTCTAGCAGTCTAGGATATGAAATACCCATATGTGGTGTAACATGAAATGAGACTACAAAATCAATAACCCATTTAAACTTTTGACAAGTGAGATTAATAGAGTCATCATTATAACCAATAACAACTTTACTATTAGATATAACTGTATTAATGTCTTTATATCTATCCTTTCTATATTATTATTATTATTATTAAAAATGTAATATATTTTCTTTCTTTTGACTTTCTTCTTAACTTCTTACAATCATGAAATGTCTGGTAATTTCTATACTGATTTCTTCCCCTTGACTCGATAACTAAAGCTTTATTTTGAGTAGAGGAACTAACCTTACTACTTCATTTCCTCCTAGTTTCTTCATTTAAAAGATTATCCTTGACCAAATCAAAAGTCAGTTTTTCATTAGGAGCATAATTATTCAGAGATACCACTAATGTTTCATAGTTGTCTCGTAATACGCTAAACCAACAACAATGCAAGTATTTCATCTTTTAACTCAATCTCCATAATTAATTCACTATATTTTGAAAACTACTTAAGTGTTTTGTCATAAAGGAACCATCCTTGTATTTCTAATTTACTAGCTTCCTAATCAATATTGTCTTAGTTTAAGAAATTTTTAGAGTCTCACTAGACACATGATGATGAACATATTGGTAAGGCTGTCAAAACGGGCGACCCAGTTTGGCCTGGTCCTACGGGTCAAGTAAAAAAAATCTAATGGCCCAACCTAGCTTATATTTAAAAATTGGCCAAATTTTTTGGCCTAGTCTGGCCTTATGTTAGGCTAACGGGCTAACGAGACCATTTTTGGTCTAATTAAAAATATTTTTTTATTTATATATTTTTTTAATTTAAAAAAAAAATGTCATTCATTTCTTTAAATTAACTCATAAATGTATAAAATCATAAAAATGAGTTGTTACATTCATGTAGCCTAGTAATATTAGATAACACGTCTTTTAACTTTTTTTTTTCTAGTTAAATACACGTTATAAACCTCTGGAATTGAAGTGTTTCTAGTAATTGGTTTAAAATCAGGATTCAAAACGTTATTTACTACCCAAATTTCCTTGTACTCAACATAGCTAAATTGAAGATCATGCTTAACAAGTGCATATCGGTAAATTTTAGAGTCAAATTCATTACTTCAACAAGCTAACCTCATTATCAAACATAACTCACACATCATGATAATTTGGAAATATACTACATTTAAGAATATCTCATCTTAAATTATTGGTCTTTAAAAACAAATGTGACGACAAGAATAAAGATAAAGAAGATGACAAAAAATAAATAAAGATTATGTTTATAGTTTATTATTCTTTTTAAAATTATATATATATATATATATATATATATATAACAATTAATTCATTGTACTTATATTTTCTAAGAAAATAATATTACTTTTATTTTATTGTAAAATAATTATTATTTTATAAAACGAGCTAGACCATAAGACTACGAACTAGCTTGACCTAAATATGTCGGTCCAAAATTTGTCTTGTTCTATTTAGGCCATAAATTTTTTGGCCTAGACTGGCCTATTTTTCAGGCCTTTCGGACAGGTTCATCGGGTTAAGCCTATTTTGACACTCCTACTACCCGTTATCCAATAAAGACCTAAAATTCTCAATAATAAACCAAAATCCCCTACACGATTAGTTACAAATGCTTTTTGACAAGCATTTGCCGCAATAGGGCGGGTAAACCAAAAGCCTATTAATAAATAAGAACACATTCCAATTAATTCCCAAAAAAAATAAATTTGTATGAAATTCGAACTAGTAACTAATCCCAACATTGAAATATTAAAAAGAATCATATAACCAAAAAATCTCAAATATCCTTGATCATGAGACATATAGTTATCACTATAAATAAGAACGAGAATGCCAACAGTAGTAATTAATATTGACATAATAGAAGTAAGTGAGTCGATCAAGTACCCAAACTCTAAAGAAATATCATTATTTATGGTCCAAATATCCATATCCTAATACATCAATAGTCTTCCTATTTAACTTCTTCCAATCTTCTTCATATTTTTTTTTTGTTTAACACCTTTATCCTTAATTGAATCTTATAAATCTTTTTAAAATAATAAATTTTCTATTCGAGATTTTTATATTGATTAATTGGAAGAATCCAACTCAATCATGATTTCAACACCATCACCATCTCTTATATTCAAAACAAAAATGAGAACGCCTAATTGTTTGGAGAGATAACAAAAATATAACAAGCAAACACAAAATCAAAAATATTTTTTTCCTATTATTTAAGCTAACTTATATGAAACTACCTTAATTATTACATTTTTTTTTTCTGTTGGCTGACTTCTTTCTTTTTTCTCACTAGAGAGGCACATAACATAACTTCTCTTTATTCTATTCTCAAATTATCTTAAAAAGCTTAAATACAAATAAAAATACATCCTATGATGGGACACTAGTGCATAAAAGATGATAGGTTAAATTTGTAAATATATAATTATGTATATTTAATAATTATTAAATTTTGGGATAAAAATTATAAATATTAATAAAAGTTACAAAACTTTAAGAATAAGATGAGACAAAAATCAATATTTAAATAATATTTAAATATAAATATTATTTTTTTATTTCTTATACATAATAATTTATAATAAAAATTTATAAAAATATATTATTTATAAGACTTTCTACTAATTTAAATATTAATAAATACTTCCTACAAATTTAAATTTATAGAAAATAATTTTAAATATTTACCAATGTTTTTAGATATTTTTTCAAAAAAATCATAATTATTTCAAAATAATTTATTTCAGATACAGAAAATAATATATATATATATATATATATATATATATATAATTAATATATTTACAGTAAATTTGATAAAATAATTTCCAAATAATTTTTTAAGAAAAATTTGCAATTAATTTTTGTTGATATTTTTTCAAAAAGTTCAAAATTATTTTTTATAATTAACTATTTTTAGAAAAAATTTACAAGTATTTTTTGTAAATAATTTTTTGAAAAAAATATAGAAAATGAATAATTTTTAGTAGAAAAGTGACTTGTATTTGCAAGAGATATATGTGAATAAATCTCTAGTAAATTTTCATTGAAATTATGAGAGAATGGTTATTAGCAACTTCATATTCTTTTCAATTTGATATTTGTTATAAATTTGCTACCGTTTAACTATAATTGTATGTTATGCAATTTAACTAGAAAATAACTTCGAAAAGTAACATAACTAATATTTATAGTGAGGGATTAGTGAAAAAAAATTTACTAACTAAATTGTTTTTTTTTAAGTGAGTGGATAAGTAGAAAAATATTAATCTTTTAGATATTTTGCTACATATTTGTTACAACCTTGCTCCTTCACTATTTCATCGCTAGTTAGGTACAAATTAGTGAAAAATAAATTTAGTAGCAAATTTTCCTAACTAATTGACAAATTTCTTGTGGTGTATATATTTCAATATTTATATATTAATATTTTTTAATAATTATATATTTTAAATATTGATATAATTGGATACTTTTATATATTTCTATATTTAAATTTTAATATATTAGTATATTATTTTTATAATATATATATATATATATATATATAATTAGATATTAATATACTTATATAAACATATGTTAATATTTATAAATTGACATATTTTAAATTTTTATATAATTGTATATATTTATATACAAATATTAAAAATTACTAAAATTATTTGATTTGTTATGGTTAAGTAATATTAAAAATAAAAGAAAATTATTTTACATTTGATTCATGTGATTAATTAAAAATAATGTTACTCGATATTAGACAATATTTACAATAAGATATTAGAATAATAAAGAAATAATACATAATTGAAAATTTATTTATTAAAATGATACACATAAAGAAATAATACATAATTGAACATGATATATGAAATATTCTAATTTTATGGACGAGTAATATTAAGACACATTCTTTTAGTGTGAATACGTGACAATACGATCAAAATTTTGAATGAGATTGACTTTCCGTGATAATCATTTTTGTTCTTATGCGACTTGACTTTGAACAACCTTTTGAAGTTCTTTTCGTTTATATAAATTGGGCTCAAAATTGGGTTAGTGTAAAATGATCAATAATCTTCATTCCTTAGTTATCTGGATAGTCTGTCATAAACCTTACCGACTTGTGCTAAGATATATACAAAATTTATGTAATTGATAAAATCATAATATATGTGTTTGCAAGCAACAATAATGTGTGTTTGCAAGCAACAATAACGTATGAATAAGATAAATGAAGTTTTTGGAACTTACTATAGTCACACCATGATTAATTTGATTGACCTATTAGTCTGATTTCTCTTGGATTGAATTTTTCGCTATGTGCAATAATGCATGATATGAAACCTATTTATTGTGTTAGTCACATCTTGTTTCCTTTTATCATTTTCATCTTTGGTATAACATAATAACAATGTTTCAGGGGTATAGAAGTGCATCTCGATCAAAAACTTGGACAAATTCAGGATCAATGTCATTTATGATGAATTGAGATTTGATAAATTGTTTGGGTGAGTTGTAGGTGAACCGGGTATGTTGGATGATAAATTCTAATGTTGTTCTTCATCTGCATAATTAATGAGGATGTCATCTTCGTCATCACTAAAAGGGTCAAAAGTTTTGGATGAAAGCTCTAGTATGACATGTTTTTCCATGGTTAGGTTATTGGGTGGGATTGGATGAGTTTGTTCAAAAGTGGGGTTGATCCTTTGAGAAGTTGTGTGTATATTTGAATATATGATTCTCAGTAAGTACTAAACGAAGGATTATTTTGTTTTAGGTTGTTTGATACTTAAGGATGATAAGAAGATTCAAGTTATGAGTGATATAGTGGTTGATGTATATACGAAGGTGAGAAAAAAGATAATATAATATCGGATTCAGATGAATGGCATTGAAATGTAACAAATAACTCTATGTTAGTTGATAATATCTCAGATTTAGAAATGTCAAACATGGTGTTGATGTCATCATCAATGAGTTTATCAATAATGTACTTACATTTCTCGTTTCGAATTAGATTATTCAAAAATCGAATTGGATTATTCGAAAATCGAATTTTTACCCTACACATAAAATATATCTATTTTTGATAAATAAAGGAGGATTGAGTTATTTAGGCAAATAATTATTTGTTAATATTATTTAAAAAAAATCACTAAGAAACTTTATTTTTTTATTATTATCAATGTTAAAAAAATGAATTATTTACTTTCTTCAGTGTATTTTTGATAAACAAAGTAGGAGTGAGTTATTTCGGTAAATAATTATTGTCAATATTGTTTTTAAAAAAACACTAAGAAACTCTATTTTTTTTTCTGATTATCGATGTTAAAAAAATGAATTATTTACTTTCTTCTTTGTTTGTCGAAGAAAAGAAAAGTATGTTCTGGTTGTGTACAAGACGTCTTTTGGGTTGAAAGGGCATTTGTGTTTAGTTCCGCGGTCTTCGTTTGACTGACACAAGGATAAAACACTGTTGAAAGCAAGCGCGTTGGTTACTTCCTTGTCGTAGAAACTTAGTCCCTAAGTATCAATTGTTCACAATTGCATATATCTCTCACTCCAAAGGCAAGATGAGGGTTCTTTCTCGGAGATCACCACACCCTCACTAATCACTTACTCACATCTTTCTGGTTTCAGTCTAAAGTGTAAGTTCATTTCACACCCTGCATCTCTTTCAATTTGGTTTTGGACCTTGAACTTGATCCTTTGACTCTAATTTAATTGAAGCACGAATTTAAGATTTCGTTCATTTTTTTTTTGTTCTGCTATATGAATGCAGTTTGCATCATGAGCTTCTTGAGGCCTTCTGCAATGTACAACTTTGTAACAAGTTATCCTGCTCTGCGATGGATGGCATGTCAGAGTTGGGGCTTCCTTCGATGGCCGGGTCTTGACGGATTCTTTAGGCTTTTAGTAGTTGGACTTCTCTGGTCCACGTTCTCTGAGCTGCGCTTCATACCCTCATCTTCTATGTTCCCCACCCTTCGTGTTGGTGATCGAATTATTGTGGAAAAGGTGCACATAATCAGTCTTTTACCTTGTTCCTTTTCTGTTTCTTTCCTTGGTTCGCGATCTACCGCTATGCATAATCTCAGAGTCTAACGCAGGACTAGGATTTGGAACACTATCGCTGTTTTGGTTATTCTTAGGACTAGAACAGTATATCGGGAACTTGATGTGCCAAATTGAATTTACATCCAGATTCATATCTAATGTTAAGATGCAACAAATTGACTGAGATGTTTCATTAAAATTAAGCTGTTTCGAGCAACAAACTTCTCCCATCAGATATTTTAACCTTCTAAAATCGCCTTATTGCCTTATTGGGTTAAAGCTTTCCTTTGAATAACTTACGTCACTGAAATTTTCGAAATGGAATAAGTCTTATCTCTATTTTTCTACTTTTCCCCTCATTTTTAATATTTGAATTTTCATTATCTTTTATTGCAAATCTCCCCAGGTTTCATATTATATCAGGAATCCTTCTATACATGACATTGTAACATTTAAGGATCCAACACAGGTATGTTGCAATGGTATAAAATCTGTAGCCTACTCGCAGATCTCCAGTTCTGTTACATTATTGGTTTTCTATTATGCAGTTATTTGGAGAAAACACAGAAGCTGTTTTTATTAAGAGAATTGTAGCAAAAGCAGGAGACACTGTTGAGGTATAAATGTTTCTAGAAACTCCCTTCTATTTGTATTATACTGATGTCAAGTCTAATTTGAAATTTTCTAAAGCCAAAACTGCGAGTACACATATCCACACAAGATTCATGGGCATGAAAAATTCATTTCTAAGTATACTATCTTTGAAACTGAGGCTCTGTTTTGTTTCTTATTATTTGTTTTAGTGATTTAGTCTACAATGCAGACTAGCCACAATTTCATGTGCTTTGACAACCATTGGTAATAAACTAATTCAAATTATATGTTTATGACCTGACAAATAGAAATAATTTGTTCGATGAGCATAGGGAAATAGCATCACGTATTTTCCTCACTTGAATCTTCCATCACCTTGCAGATTAATCATGGGACACTCTACATCAATGGTGTTGCTCAGCAGGAAGATTTCATAGCAGAGCCACCAGCATACACAATGCCATTAACTGTGAGATCCCTGCTCACTTTTATGGTCCTTTTTCATTTTACTTTAAATTCAACAAATATTCTGTGTGATTCATTGATCACATTAATGAACATGATTGTGTAGAAATTGGCAATAGGACATTAATGAGTTAATTTATTTGTGAATTATTCAAGCTCAACTCATTAAACTCAAAAAGTTAGGCGTAGACTATTTAAACGAATTACGTTCAAACATGATAGGATTCACTTTATTAGTTTACAAATAGCTTGTTTATGAATATATTACTAACACAGTGGTAATTTTATTCATTATATTTCTTTGGAAACTTATAATTTTATTTTATGTATACCATTTATTTTTACTTTCAAGAGTCATATTCCTATAGATGTGGTATACAATTGTGAGCGTAAAAGCTTTCTGGCTTAACTTAAAAAGTTCCATGATATCTGATTAAAGATGGCCCCTTTACCTTCAACTGTTCAGTTCATTTTTTTTTTCCTATAAACTCAAATGAGTGATTTAATTCTATATTTATTTGTTTATTGATTCATATTTTTCTTTTCCTTTACAACTTGTGTCCTTGCAGTATGTGCCTAACGGCCATGTTTATGTGTTGGGGGATAATCGTAATAATAGTTATGATTCCCATGTGTGGTAAGTAACTACTCCTACATGTTACTGACTTTCATTTTTCCTTTTGCATTAATTTTATTTAACCTTCTGGGAGAGGTGTGATTTTCTGAATATTTTGGTGTATACTATGACTGATCTGTTTTCTAGATGAATTTTTGCGTCAATTCTTCTCTTTAGCTTTGAGGATATATCAGTCTTTTTCAAGTGAAACGAAAATATGGTTTTATGGAAGCATTTGATGTGTACATAAATGTGAAACACTTAGTGCCAATTTATTAAAAAAATCTGTATTCTTAATATGATGAACTTGGTATTAGTATCTCTTACCTCTTGTTCATCTTAAAACCTTACCGTCTGTGATGATGAATAGGGGACCACTTCCTATGAAGAACATACTGGGAAGATATGTCACTTGCTATCATAGAGCAACAAACATTTGACACAAATATCATCAAGATGTACTGAAAGAACTGGTGCCGTTTTCTATGGTCTGACTATGGGACAACATTAGGACATGTGATTTCCGTGAAGAGGTCCCTTCAGCTGTTCAATGAATGATGCACCTGCACACCTTTTGGCCACTCTTTATGGGATTGGATTCTCATATGCAGGTAGCGAGGCTTCCCACATTCAGAGCAAGAAGTGAATCTTCAGAAAAAATGTAATGTGATTTCTGCAAGGTTCACGGTTAGTTGAGTGACATTGCATATCATTTGCTAGACAATATTCTACTAAATATCTAAGTCTCATTAACAGTATTTGCAATATCTAGTATTAGTTGCAATCAGAGAAAATTGTCAAACTGAAAAACAAATCTTGTTTGGACTTTGGTCATTCTTAAGTCCTGTTTGTCTCGTGGCAAAAGCAGGAGGCAGAGTCCTAGTTGCTTTCTCCCCATGATGGATTTTACCCTGTCCATGTTTGAGCTCACTGAGCATAATAAGCTTTTGGCAACGTCCCTCCATTTGTTATAAGCTGAAAATATTACAATTGAAATGAAAAGTATTCGTAGGTGGTTTTCTTGTCTAATATGCTATTCGGATGGTCCCTATTTAACGGGGGTGGAGGGTTATGTTGCTCTCCACCCTCGTTTGTTGTTCTCCACCCTCAGTTTGTTTGTAGAATCTCAAGAGAAAATTAAACTTTCAAAAAGATAAATTTGACTTTGTCATGACAAAAAAGCTTATTTTTTATCATTAATTTTTACTGTAGTTATTTTAAAAATTGAAATGGTTCTAATTTCTAATTGATTGTTGGTGTATTTTTCTTATGTCGGTGTATAGATTTTAAATCAACAAGTTTATGTATACATCTTTCTTTTAATACTACTCGTGCTTGATTATTTGAGCTGTGAAAATTCAATAACTTGTTAGAATGAATTTAACAAATTAAATAAATTAAATACTTGTGAAAATATATTTCATAAATTAATTAATAAAAATAAAATTTGGGTTGGAACATATTTATCTTAGGAATCAGATTTTTCCTAGCACCAAAGCCTACAAGGCTCACTCACTCTCTTTGGTCTTTCCATCATAGAATGAATTTGGAGATCGGACATGAAAATGTCTCAAAACAAACATAACCATCCAACCTATGCAAATTGCTATCTGCAAGACAGAACGTAGATTGTTGGAAAATTCCGATAGTACATATCTTTTTCATATATGCCCAAGACAGCGTAACAAATATACAAAGAAAAAAAAGTATTTTGAAATAAATTTGATTTTTGGTTTTATTTTTATAAATAATTTCAATAATCAATTTTAAAGAATTTATACTTATAGTTATTATATAAAAATTATTTTAGACAAAAAATAATACAAATTATAATAAAAAATCATGAAAGAAGATGGAAGACGACAGAAAATATTTTATGACAGAGGAAAGTGAACAACATAATTCCATGGTTAATTCACCGGAAAACATGACCAAATCATATAACTACATATTGATTGTAATTTTTCTATAATTATGTATTTAGTTAGTTTGTACACTTCTGCACATTGTTAATTTTTTTTTTTTTTTGCAAATATGCTCCAAAATCTCATGTATATTAGGCATAATTTTTTTATTATTAATCATACAATTAAATGTTGTTAATATATTATTTTACTAGCATATCTAATCTTGGTGGATGATAGAACATTATCTTATATTCAACCAATCCTATTTCTCTTCTTCATTTTTAAAAGGTATCAAAATAAGCTTAGTCCAATGCATAGTCTAAGGACCCGAAAAATAGGTTAGACTAGACCAACAAATTGAATCATGTCAATCTTGATCCGACTTACTTAGGTCGGTCTAAATAGGTTTAGGTCGAGCTAGCCCATAGGCTTATGGACTGACTCAGTTTTATAAAATATTAATTATTTTTACAATAAAATAAAAGTAATATTATTTTATTATAAAATATATGTATAATAAATTAATTTGATAATATATTTTGTTATATATATATATATATATATATATATATATATATATATATTTAGAAAGAATAATAAACTCTAAATATAAACTTGGTTTGTTCTAATCATCTTTTCTTATTGTTGTCACATTTGCTTTTAAGGACCAATAATTTAAGATGATATATTATTAAATGCGATGTATTTGTAAATTATACAGGAGTTATGTTGGATAATAAGACTAGTGTGTTGAAACAATGAAAGTTTTGACTCTAAAATTTATCGAGATTCACTTGGTAGATAAATGCATTATTAAGTATGATATTCAATTTAACAATGTTGAGTATGAAAGAGTTTAGGAGGTAAATAAAATTTTGATTCCTGATTTTAAATCAATTATTAGAGACACTTTAATTATAGAGGTTTATAACGTGTATTTAATAGAAAAGAAAAAACTAAAAGATGTGTTATCTAATATTTTGACTTCGAAATATAGATAATAATAACTCCTCAAGGCTACATTGTAACAACTCTTTTTTATGATTTTATAAAATAAAATTTTGTACAATGGTATTTTATAATTTTATTTTGTTTGAATAGGTTATGAACTAATTTTGAATAAATAAATGAACAATATATTATTTTCCCAAACAAAATTTAAAAAATTATATAAATAAAAAATTATTTTTAATTAGTTAAAAATAGTCCGTTGACTTAACATAATGTCGATTAAACCAAAAATTTTAGCCTCGTTTTAAAATATAGGTCGATTAGGACATTAGATTTTTTTAATTGATTTGTAGAGCCAGGCCAAATTGGGTTGAGTCATCCGTTTTGATAGCCTTAACTCGAAGACCCTAGTTTTATTTTTTACCTCTCACATCTCACTAACCAAATTTAAACGATTTGGAATTATGATTGTTGTCTCTCTCCCGTAAAGAATAAGATCTTGTTTGTCGATGGTTCCCTTTCTAGACTTGTTGTTGATCATCTACTTATGTTGTATGGATTCTTGGGAACAATGTGTTAATCTCTTGGTTCTATAATTCTCTTTCACAATATATTATAATAAGTATATTGTTTACAAATATAATCAAAGAAATTTGACAATTTGAAAATAAGATTTTCTAGAAAAAAAATGACCCTTAGATATTTTAACTTAGAATACAGCTTTATGTCTTTTCAACAAGTAACTATTGACATGAACACCTATTATATTAAATTGAAGTCAATTTGGGATGAATTATCAAGATATAAACCTCTTTTTACTTGCACCTATGATGACTTGCAACATCAAGACTACAATGAATCAGAATATGTAACGTCTTTCTTGATAAGATTGAACAATTCTTTCTTCTAAATATGTGGTCATACTTTTTATCATATCCCTTATCTCCATCAATATTGTGTCTTCTTTTGTTTTTCAAGAAGAAACACAACATAAATTTGGTTTTATTATAGTTCCTACTCACTTTATAAACTCTAATAATATAGTTACCCTTATTAATTCCTCTAACAAATCTTTTGTTGCTGATCATAATAAAACCAATAAAAAGAAAGCCAAAACATGCAAATTATGGTATATTAGGTCATACAAAGGATAAATATTATAAATTTGTAGGATATTCTCCTAACTACAACTTTCAGAAAAAGCAAGCTCATGTTGTAAATCATGTTCCTGATAATTCAAAATCTTTTACTTAGAACATCTTTTAATTCATACTGAATGACAACAATTAATCTATTTTCTAACTAATCAAATGAAGCCTCACAATCATGTTGTTGCTAGTCCTATAAATGTAACAGGTATTTTGTAGGAACAGTAATTAATTTACTAATACATAATAATTTTGATTATAAATGGGTTACTGATTCACGAACCATGTCTTATATATGTTGTGATAGAAACATGTATCATTCATATACTTCTTTATTCAATTATCGTGTTATATTGCGTGCTTCAACTAAAGTAAAAATAGAATAAATAAGTAATATTTAATTGAATGATGACATTTATATGCATAATATGTTATTCATACCATAATTTTGTTTTAATCTGTTTGATTTCTTAAATTAATTAATGAAAACTAGTTTCAGTTTACTTTAGAATCTAACAGTTTTGTGCTCCAATGTCTCACCACAATGAGGAGGATTGACACTTCTAAACAAGAACATGAGTTCTAGTTTTATATTTTCCTAATTCAATTTTTACTTTTAATTCATGTAACCTTGTTTCATATGATACTTGACACCAAAGTATAGGCCACTTCTTATTAATGTGTACAATTTGATTACTAATAAAACTATTATATCATTGTTTCTTATTTTCATTATAACACTTGTCAATTAACTAAATAGAATAAACTTACTTTCCTTAAGCCTAATCATTTTAGTCCTATTTTATTTGATTTATATGCTGACATTTACGGATCCTTTAAGAAATATACATATCATGGTTTCAAATAACTTTTTTAACCCTTGTTGATAAGAAAAAAACAGTTTACTTGTATTTTCTGATTGAAAAATAAATTTGATTGTGTTGTAAATTTATATCTTACTTTAAAACTCAATTCAATAAGACTATTAAAATATTCAAGTTAGACAATGTTAAGGAGTTTACTTTCATTGATTTATTCTTTATGAAAGATATTATTCACCAATACTTTTGTGTAGAAAGACCACAACAAAATAGTGGGATGAATGAAAATATTTTCACATTCTAAATATTGCTCATACCTTAATGTTTCAATCTAATGTTCCATTAAAATTTTTGGGGCATGTATCAAAACTATTGTGTTCCTCGTGCATAGAACTTCAAGTTTAGCTTTGCAATTTAGGTCTCCTTTTGAAATTTTGTACGATAAAATATCTAACTATGTTAATTTGAGGAGTTTTGGCTCCTTATGTTATGCATCTACTTTATTATCCATGAAACAAATTCACTCATTATAGATTCCTTCACCTTCCCAACAAACTATCTTCGTTTCTAGAGATGTAAAATTTTTTGAACATATTTTCCCATTCAAAACATCATATCAAACAATTCATGATATTAATAATACAAATCCTTTTGATACTCCAAATATTATCAATTCATATATCTTAGATGATGTTGATGATTATATTGCTATTGTATCTTATATTACAACTATTCCTCACATCACCGCTCAAATTTAGGACCACCTTCGTCTTAGAATATCCAATAGAGATACCAATCATTCTAGATTTCTAAATGATTATCATTGTTATAATGTCACATATTCTTTTATCACTACATATTTTATCCAAAATTATCTTGATTATTCCAATCTATCTCATTCTTATTGATAGTACATGTTAAATTTGTGACATTTTAAACAAAAAAAATTATGCTCAAGCCATCAAAACACATATCCTAGCGAAAAGCTATGACTGATTAATGAGTAATAATGGAAGTTAATAATATTTAGGATGTGATGTCTCTTCCTCTAAAAAAACTATATACTACCGTGACTCTTCAATAATTTGTCATGTGATTGTTTCTTAACATTGACATCTAGCTTAACTAATTTTTTTTTTTAATTGTAACCTCAAGGAAACAATTTTTATGCAAATTTACCATGATATAAACATATTACTATAAGTACTAGCTTCTCTTGTTTGCAAACTCAATAAATTTATATATGATCATCTTAAACAAACTTCAAAAAATTAGTTTACCAAATTTAATACTACCTTACAATTTTATGATTTTTTTATTATTTCTTATTGATTAAAAGAATAAATTCAAATTACATTATTGTATGGTATAGGTGGATGACATTATCATTACTAATCCAAATAATAATGTGATTTCACAAACAAAAACTCTTCTAAAAAATATTTCAAATTAAAAGATCTTGGAAATCTCAATTTTTTTCTTGAATTAAAATTATCAAGGTAAAAAAAAATATTATATGTCAAATACAAGATTGATACAATCTTTCATTTGTCCTAATGGAATTCAATTTAAAACTCAAAGTAGAATTTGACACAAAAGTGTTCTGGTCATGAAAAATATGGAAGACTTATTTTTAACTATATATGCTTGACTGTGCACAAGCTTAGTCAATTTGTTTTCCACGATATGAATGCAACTAATTCAAATACCATATTATATGCATTCAGGAGATATTGTCACAGAAAGTCCGCAACTTACTTCTATGTTTATTAAATTATAAAGCTACATATAACTGTATTTAGATTTTTTTATTATAATTATGTATCTATAAAAATATAATATTTTTCTTTAATTCCAACCGTTGGATGATTTCGACGTTGAATTGTCTTATGCTATTAAATCTTTTCATTCCTCGATACAATTCATTTTAAAACCATTAGTTCTTATAAAATTGTTTATTTATTTTAATCCGAATTTTTATTTATTTTAATGCAATATGATAACTATTGTTTTTCTCTAACGCCGTCATATATATATATATATATATATATATATATATATATATATATATTTTTTTTTTTTTTAACACTTTTATAGATAGTTTTGAGTTAAACTAAAATGTTAGTTTTTTTTTTTTTTTAAAGTAACTCAGAATATAATCACTTTTCATTGTTTTCTAATGTAACTGTTAAAATAATTATTTATTATGACTATTAAATTAAAAAATGTTTATTTAATAACTTGATTTTATTTTATGTATGTATCACTTAAAATTTAATTATTTTAAAATCTGAATTTTTCTTTATATTTGTCTTTAAAACTGAGCAATTCCTAGTTAAATTTATATTATATTAAAAGTATATTTCAAAATAGAATGTTTATCTAGAACAGTTTAAAACTATAACTCAAGAATAGTTTAGGTTAGTCAAACTGTTGTATAGTTTAATTTGTTTTAAATATTAGACCATTTGGTTTAAGTGAACTCTTTCTCCAATTCAATTCTCCATGAGTTTAGTTCATTTATTTTATTATTCTCAAACCAGATCTTTAGTGAAAGTTAAAATTGATTTTCAACGTACAATTCATATACAACTTTTTTTTTTTTTACTTTAAAACCCAATCATGACATGTTATAGCAAGGTTATTATTTTTTTTCTTCTTTCCTCCATTCATTGGCATCAACACTTTTATTTAAACCATGGAATATGGTTGGGTTCTTCATCCAATTCAACCCTAAATAATATCAACAATGTTAGTGTAATGTAACACTATATCAAAGAAAAAATAAATAAATTTTTACTTTGGTTATCCATCCACCACAACTACTAATTTTCACTTTTAGTTTTTACCCTTGATGCAAAAAAATAAAATAAAAATGGGTGTATACATTAATTTATAAAAATTAACTTATTTTTTTTTAAATTATTCTGAAAACTACCTAGTTATTGAGTTTTTCCACTATGCATAAATCGTCTGGTGTAATTATAAATAATAGTATGTTATCTTAGAGAAGAACATCTTAGATGCTGCTGTTTTAAAGGAATTTAAAAAGATGCGTTTGGTCCCGAGTGTGTCCTTCCAAGTTTCCAAAGGTTTATGATCTTATTTAGGAAACTTAGGTTTGTTTTAATATTTTTTATTAATTAAAAAATTATTTTCTAATGAAGAAAAAAATAATAGAATAAAACTAAAATGCATCAAAATTTATAATTTTCAATAAACTTTTTGTCAATATAGAAAAATAGTTGGAGAGAGTGTTTCGAACATATTTTTCATTTAAATAACTTTTTGATACCATTTGTTTGAGTTTTTTCCATCTTAATCTTAAGTAACGGTTGTTTTTATATGTCTGTTTTAAAAGTTTAATTTATTTTGATGTTATTGAGTGGTGCACACTCCATATTTCAAATACGATCAAAAGTGTGTGATATTCAGTGATCGCAATAATGAAGAAAGCAAAATAAAAATTGACTTTGCCCAGGCATGATAGATTCTAGGCGCATAACATGTTAAAAATTATTATTGTTCATGAAAACAAAGGCCAAAACTTAATTACTTTATTTCAGTTTATTGTCCCCCAGTCATTGTGGAATAAAAACTGTGCTCAGGGAACCTTTTAGTAACCACCATATTCTCCTACTTGTTTTACTTTTATGCAATTTTACTTTTTTATTTTGTCATACATTTAGATTTGGACACTTGTGTAGGGATTCTATCTTATCCCTAATTTTGTTCAATCCAATTCAATTACCATGATTAGACCAATTTAATACTCTCATTTACACCACATATCATTAAATTAAGAACAACATTATAGTCTGATAAGGTCGTGTTTTTTTTATTATTATTATTTGAAATAAGAAAATTTAATTCGTCTTTGAACTCCAATAAAATTGTAGATAACAGAAAGTCATATCCGGTTAGAATAATTTCTTTTAAGATGAAACATTGAAAGCAAAAATAACTGCTAGAGAGTGAAGAGAATGTAGCGAATGAGCTTTATGTTTTCAATGTCACGAGAGGGACACCAAAATCTAAGAATTATTGAGATGCAATTTGTCTGTCCAAAACTTGATCTTGGAGAATTATGAGTACCATCATCTTTTGGAATTAGTTTATCGGACAAAAATGTTTTTAGTGTGGCATATTGGGTGTTCAGATATTATAATTAAGGGAACCTAATTCTGTTTCAATAAGAGTGGGCGAGAGAGGCAACGAATGAATGAATAGTATAACTTTTTTGGTTTAGGGTGGTCTTTTAAAGAGATACTTTATAGTAGTATTACAGGGAATGAAAGTATGAGTTCCTCACATATATAATGTGGACAAATTAGAGACCAAATAGCTACTGAAAAAACATATACCTGTAGTTTAGTTTGTTTCACAGTCTTGCTCGTTTTGGTATTGTTTGTAGCAGAGGTGCTGCAGCTAGCGTAGTGGAAGACAGAAATCTCCATGACCAAGGTAAAATGTGAAGCTTCAAGGTATAATAACATTATTAAATATGATGTTATTATATATGTATTTTTCTTTCCAAATAATCACTCATATAAAAAACAGAGAGACAGTGAGCTACGACAACAAAAGAAGTGAAGGCAAGGTGAATATTTGAGTGGGAAAATAAGTTAGTGACCAAAAAATCACCTACTGGGATGATTCATACAAAGAAAGAGAGGGTACAGTGGTGGGTTCCAGTCAATGTAAAGCGATGTTTAACTGCACACCAAAAATGTACCTGCTCTGCTCTCCTGCTCACATCTTTTCACTCTTTCAATTTCATAACTTACTAATTACATTTTGTGTATTTATTTTTCTATTATATTATTATTACATTTTATACTTCTTTCTTTGTTTTCCTTTTCAATTTTTTAAGTATATAATTTACCATGAGATTTGTACAAAATAATATTTCCCTGTGTTAGGAAACAAGCAAACTCTGTTGCACATATTTAGCACCAACACAAAAAAAATTGTACCCTAGTTCCATATGGAAAAAGACAAAACGTACACCCTCATTTCTATCTACGTGAATCATGATCCTATTTTATTAGATTTCTACTCTAGACAGGATTAAGTGATATTTTATTGGGAAAAGAAAACCAAAATGCCTAAACTTGGTGGCATCTCAATATTCATATTGGAGCTCATTACATCACGTGGATTTCTCCTGTCTCATTACCCAAAAGCCAAAGCAAATTCTGAATTCTAACACCATCTTAGTCTTCCATGAGTTCTATATATGTCCCGTACCATCTTTCTTCATTGCATAATCATGAACTCTCCAATTCAAATCTTCTGAATTGGAAGAGTACCCTTCCCTTCGATTCCAATGCATAAGCACACATCCTATTTGTCTCTCTTTGACTCCAAAGATCACCATTTTTGCCCGATCCTCCTAACTCTAATTTGGTCTTCGTGACTCTTGGGAGGTGTGTCAAATTCAACCAGATTGTGGGGCATTGCAGTTAACCTTTCTTACATACATGTTTCTTCCTAATATTATATAACCAACCACCCATCATCTCTCTTTCCCACAACTTCAAACCTCACATTTCACACACCGAGTCTTGATTATACTCGGCACTGCAGTGTGCACAAACTCTGAGATTTTCGACATCATTTATTGGAAATATTTACATAAGCCTAACTTGGGTTGTTGTGCTGTGTGATAAAAAAGATGGTTGACATGATTGTCGATGGCACCAAGTATGATCAGCAAACGTTTAACATCTCCCTTGACATGCATCAACAAGGAGACTCTAAATGTTTCGACGATGATGGTCGCCCCAAAAGAACTGGTACGTATTAAAGCCAAGCTAATTCATATTATCGTGGTTCATTGTGAAGTTGTGTTGTGTTCCTTCCTCTCATACATATATTATGGTGTGTTTGACAAGCACAGGAACAGTGTGGACTGCTAGTGCACACATAATAACCGCAGTGATAGGGTCTGGGGTTCTCTCTCTGGCTTGGGCTATAGCCCAGCTTGGATGGATTGCTGGTCCTGCTGCCATGGCTATCTTCTCTGTTATCACTTGCTTCACTTCCCTTCTTCTCACTGATTGTTATCGTACGGGTGACCCTCTCACTGGCAAGAGAAACTACACTTACATGGATGCTATTCGTTCTAACTTTGGTATGGCTCACCAACCTAACTTACTCAATTAACTTCTCTTTCCTTCACAATTTTAACTTACAACCTTTGTTTTGTGGCCGTGCTTGTTCAGGTGGCAGTAGCTTTAAGGTCAAGATGTGTGGACTAGTTCAGTATATTAACCTTTTTGGCATCGCCATTGGTTACACTATAGCGGCTTCCATTAGCATGATGTAAGTTTGAGATTTTGGTGATATTTAAATGTCTAATTAACTACTATATATGCAAGGAAAATTATATAGTATAATTGGGCTGTTTTTGGCTTGTGCATTGTTAAACAGGGCAATCGAAAGATCTAATTGTTTCCACAAGAGCGGAGGGAAAGATCCGTGTCATATGAACAGCAATATTTACATGATTTCGTTTGGTATAGTGGAGATTATTTTCTCTCAAATTCCAGGCTTCGATCAACTGTGGTGGTTGTCCCTTGTAGCTGCTGTCATGTCCTTCACATACTCCACTATTGGGCTAGGTCTTGGTATTGGAAAAGTTATTGGTATGATTCCATTCACTTGTCCGTCATGAAGGTCTCTTCTGCTTCTTCTTCAAATACTGTCAGATATCTGACTTGAATTGACCATGTAACAGAAAACAGAAGAGTGGGGGGAAGTCTAACCGGGATAAGCGCTGGTACTGTGACACAAACTAATAAAGTCTGGAGAACCATGCAAGCTCTTGGTGACATAGCATTTGCCTATTCATACTCCTACGTCCTTATAGAAATTCAGGTATAGTTCATCTAGTTAAATTATATGAGACTCGACTAAGGTCTGAAATAACAAGTCCATGTAAAATGTCGTGAAACAGGACACAGTGAAATCACCTCCATCAGCATCAAAAACAATGAAGAAGGCATCATTTATCAGTGTCGCAGTCACCACCTTTTTCTACATGCTTTGTGGCTGCTTTGGGTATGCTGCTTTTGGAGATTCAAGCCCTGGAAACCTTCTCACTGGATTTGGCTTCTACAATCCATACTGGCTCCTTGACATTGCTAATGCTGCCATTGTGATCCACCTTGTTGGTTCATACCAAGTTTTCTGCCAGCCCCTCTTCGCTTTTGTTGAGAAAAACGTAGCACGTAGATTCCCAGATAGTGATTTTGTGAACAAACAAATTGAAATCTCAGTCCCTGGTTTCCATCCCTACAAGCTCAACCTCTTCCGATTGGTTTGGAGGACAGTATATGTAGTCCTAAGCACTGTAATATCAATGCTGCTCCCATTCTTCAATGACATAGGAGGACTTCTTGGAGCATTTGGATTTTGGCCCCTTACTGTGTATTTCCCAGTGGAAATGTACATTATTCAGAAGAGAATACCAAAGTGGAGCTCTAAATGGATCGGCCTCCAAACACTTAGCATTGCTTGTCTTTTGGTGACTATAGGAGCTGGAGCTGGCTCTATTGCAGGGATTATCATAGATCTTAAACGTTACAAGCCTTTCAAGACAAACTATTGATTAACCTATGATTGCCATCGATAGAGATTTCAGAAAGAAAATTCCATTTCTTGGTCATGTTCATATGAAGCCAAGGATGGTGACCTTGTTTGCTTATGGCCTAACAACCCTGTGTGTTTCACTTCGTTCTACTGTTTCTGTTACAACAACTCGTTCTGCAACACAATTCAGAATGAAAGAAGTGAAGTAGAAGCATATAAATCTAGACTAATTATAGTCACGTATTCACCTCCCCACCAGTTCTTATTTCAAATTATTTTCCATTCTATCATTTATTACTTCTATTGTTTTTATTATTCTAACGAATCTTTCTTTTTACACATTTATTATATTATTTATCCCATCAATCATATATAATGCAAATAAAAATAAAAATAAGAAAATATATTTTATGAGTGATTATTTTTTTAAAATATATGATGTGGAATATATATTATCTTCTCTTCATCTTTTAATAATTAATTAAATGTCTTTGCATATAAAATATGTTTTTTATATTTTCTCCCTGGATATTATCTAAAGTTTTTAGTCTTATATAATTCACAAACAAACACTTATCATTATTATAAATGTTTAATGAGTTTCTATAATTTGATATTTTATTGTAGTATTATCTTTAACTTTGTGATAACTCAAAGAAATTCTTTCCATCCTTGAAAAAGTGTTGATATAATATATATATTATGATTAATACATATGTATGCATTCTTTTATATTTCATACTCATCACACAAAATAATTTTTTCATTTATAATTATGTCTTTTAATAATTAAATAATTTCATTAATATTTTATTAACTACCTATTGGTTGTCTTCAAAATTAATAACCTTTTATTAGTTATAAATTAACACCACTCAGTGAAAACGGAATATGACAAAATATTTATATCATTATATATATATATATATATATATATATATATATATATATATTATTTTTTTCATACACAGAAAATATTTTACTCCAAATCATCCCTTATAATTGATCATTTAAGATTGAATTAATATATGGTGTTTGGTATTGATGAAAATTTTAAAGATTTTTATGTAGGAGTAACCTTATTTAAATAAAAGATAATAAAATATATATTTTTAATATAAAATCAAATTTAATAATTAATGTATAATACATGTTGTAATAATTTCTAAGAAATTCATCATGTTTCTTTAACATCTAATCTTATTTATTTAAGTAATTCACACGACAACTTTTAATTAACTTTGGTATTGCTCACCAACCTAACTTACTTAACTTCTCTCTCCTTCACTGTTTTAACTTATATCCTTTGTTTTGTGGCTGGGTCTGTTCAGGTGGCAGTAGCATTAACGTCAAGATGTGTGGACTAGTTCAGTATGTTAACCTTTTCGGAATCGCCATTTGTTTAATTTTGATGTAAGTTTGAGATTTTAGTGATATTGAAATGTCTAATTAAATACTATATACCCGAGGAAAATTATGTAGAATAATTGGGTTGGTCCTGTGACACAAACGCGTAGAGTTTTGAGAGCCATGAAAGCTCTTGGTAACATAGCCTTTCCCTATTCATACTCCTTCATCCATATAGAAACACGAGATAGTGAAATCCCCTCCATCAGCATCAAAAACAATGAAGAAGGCATCATTTATCAAGTGTTTCTGTGACCACCGTTTTCTAGATGCTTTGTGGCTGCTTTGGGTATGCTGCTTTTGGGGATTCAAGCCCTGGAAAACTTCTCACTGGTTTTGGCTTCTACAACCCATACTGGCTTTTTGACATTGCTAATGCCGCATTTGGATTTTGGCCCCTTGCTGTGTGCATTATTCAGAAGAGAATACCAAAGTGGATCGCTTCCAAATACTTATCTTTGCTTGCCTTTTGGTGTCTATAGGAGCTGAAGTTGGCTCTGTTGCTGGGATTGTCTTTGATCTTAAAACTTACAACCCTTTCAAGACCAACTACTGACGAACGATGATTGCGATTCCTAGAAATTTCAGAAAATTTATATCAATGCAATCATAGTTGTCTTATTCATATGAAGCCAAGGATGGCTATCTTAAAATGGCCTACTAAACTTTTGTGTTACGTTTCTACTCTGTAACTTGGTATGCTATCCATTTCAAAATGGAAGAAATGAAATAAGAGCATTTAATATAGATGATGTTCAGAGTTAGAATTTCTTAGCAAATGGATAATTTAGTCCTGCTTGTTGACAATTTTGTTTTTAAATTTAACGAAATGTCAAAATTAAGTTTTTAAAATAGTAATTCACTTCTTGTAAAGTCTTAAATTTAATCATTCAATACATTTTAATCTTTCAAGTTAAGTCATATGTTAAACTAATATAAGTAACGAATTACTAACAAAAATAGAAGTACTAAGTGCAGTTTTTTCGAATACTTTTTGAGAATTTTCTTTCATTCAACAAGATATATATATAAGCACTTAATAACTTCAAAACAAAAATGATTGAAAAAAAATTCTAAGATAATTTAATATTATATTATGTATTTATTTGTTAATATTATAATAAAAATAATAATTTTCACAATAAATTATATATATATATATATATATATATATATATATATATATATATACATACACACACATAGTTAATTGTTTTTTAAACATAAAGTTTTGTTTTGTAATTTGTTTTCATTAAGTTCAGTCAATTGTATTATAGATTTTTTTAAAATAATTTTTTTATTAAAATTTCTAATTTCAAAACACCTTTTTTTTTTAATTTTTTAGAATAATATTTTAAAACTAAACTATATTATTATTATTATTATTATTATTTTCTCATTTTAAATCATGTTGAATTTCAAGTAAAATATATAAAATTTCTCTATCTATAAAATATTAAATTAAGTTAAATTTGACCAAATTCAAAAAGAACCAATCTAAAATTTAGTGAAGGTATTTAGACGACCCAACATACAACCTAAGTACCATCTCTTTTTAAAGCATTTTCTATACATTTTTACTTTTCCAAATCATCAATTTTTACACTCTTTTGATTTTTTTTTTATTCTTTCACCTCTTTTCAATATTTAAGGACATCACTAATGATCAATTGTTTCATATATTACAAATATAAAATATTTTAATATAAAATATAAATTTGTTATGATACATTATTCTTAAACAATTCAGAATTTATTTTAATAAAAATTTTCTTAATAAACTTTAAAATATTCATTTTATCTCATATTCTTTATTAATCGTTTACTTTATTTTATTTATTTTTTATATTACTTAATAAAATAAAATAAAAATTAAGTAATTTACGATGTTACATAAAATTTCTACCTTAGAGATACTTGAACAAAATATTTTGTTTGAGAAGAGAGGACAAGAGACGGTCATAGTCACCCTATAAAAATATGATTTTTTAAATTTTATAAAAAAAAATTTATAATTATTTTACTAAAAAAAACCTTGTAAATCTGGTTTTGCTTGCAACTATATATATATATATATATATATATATATATATATATATATATATATATATATATATATATATATATATATATATATATATATATATCGGTTTCAAAACATTCCAATAAAGATAGAGTCAAATATTCGTCTTAAGACCCAAGTTTACGAAAAATATTCACTTAAACTTGAAGCTGTTACAACTTTAATATGTATATTTATAAACAAAGAATATATTACACATTGCCAAAATATGTTTCCCTTTTTCTAGTTAGTTAAAGTATGATATATTTTAGATATATTTTCTTTATAAAATAATTAACAAAATAAGTAATTACGTAAAATTCATTAAATTGTAAAAATTTAAACATAAAAAGCGTATAGTTATGTTTCTACATCAACAAGAAATGAAATGGAGAAATACTAAAAACTGGACTAATACTTTTCTAAGTGTTGTCCACACTTATAATTTTGCATTGCTCTTTGATCATCTTGAATTGTGTTTGAGTAACCCTCTTTTTTTTTTTAACTTGATTTTTGTCTTTTTGTTTGATTTTGAAGGAATTTTAGTATAAGCACTTTTGGAAAGATGATAAGAAACACTCTTATTGAGACAACAAAGAATTGAAGATTTTTATAGTCATTGACTTTGCTTCAATCAAACATGTTGTTTGCTTAAACGAGCTTCTTATATGAAAATAACAAAATCCACTTAACTAGCTTAAGTTCCTTCAGTGAGAAAAAACTTGTTCAATTGTACGAATTTATAAACTTGAGGCTCACGAAATTGATTATATAAGGACTTGAAGAGTCATATGCAGAAATTTCATCCTTTGTAAGGATTTGATGTAATTATACTTCTTTCATATTAGTGTTGTTTTTAATATTCAACAAAGTTGGTGTATAGTTCTTCTTATTTATTATCCATTTTAGATTGGTCACCTAATAGCTTTATTATGTTCAATTCTTTTGAAAAACCATCTTGCAAACTGAAGAAGACAAGTAATAAAAATAGATTAAAGAGGGTTAGTTTTAAAACTCATTTTCTTATTATGATCTTTTATTATTTCACTTGTTTCGATTGAGTAATTTGAATGACTGAATTTTTTTAATGAATTATGCTGACTTTTTCTAAAATAAACCAATATTAATGGCTAGCAGTGTATTACATTATTTAATGTCAGATATATTAATGTGAAACAAACTCAAATGATTGAAAAGAAAGATCAACCACCGTATGCATTATGTGAAGACGACATGTTCAGGAAGTAAATGCGCTTTTATGTATGCTACGTACACAGAGCAGATTTAGGTTCATCTTCTTCAGTAGCACCTGATATTATTGTCTCATCACATAAGATCATGGGAAGATACCTTACAACATTACTGTGGCTGGGAAGGAAAAGACATACTAGAAGATGTGGCGTAAGTGCTTTGCTTGGTTTGGTGACATCATTGCTGGCAATAGATAAGAGAACTGATTATGATGGGGGAAATGTTACAGGACCAGAGAGACACATGCGTGTTCAGGTTGTTGAGACACTCGTCCATGTTTCAACAAGATACGCTCAAATGTTTTATATTATGCTTCCTTTATAAGCTTTGCATCAGCTTAATTATAAGAAATCCCACAGCTAAAGAAAAACGTAAACACATGTAAGTGTTTTTTTTTTAATTATTTTTTTATTTGAGTGGAAAATTCGATCAAACAATAATAATTTATAGTTTATAAAAATGGAAGGGGTATTACTAAACAAATGGAAAATGGGTTCAAAAGGTCCTCCTTCTTTTCTTGATGAAGCCAAATTGAATGTGAATATGTATAATAAATCGAGGTCTATATATACTATCTAATACCATACTTTAATGAATTTTGTGGGCCTTGATATTACCTGACCTTTATTTACAGGTTCATAAACTTGTAAGGAAGTAAAAGAAGAAGAACCAGATTAATTAGAGCATAAAGTAGTAGTTAATTCTTTTTTCTGATTCTTACCAAGTAGAGAATATACATTCTAGATATATCGTACAAGAATATACTTTATTCTATTCTTTTTTGTTATTCTTTTTTCTATATAAGTTTAAATCATTATCTTGATATAATACAGAAAATTCATACCAATCATTTTCTCGTATCCTTTTTTGTTCTCTCATATGATATCAGAGTTACGATTGGTACTAAGAGAATATGGTAACTTCCTTTGTTTTGCTAAATGACAAACATCACAATTTTATTAAAATTGCTAGAGATAAAAAGGTACTCTTGATGTTCTTGATGTAAGATATTAAGATAACTTCCAGATAAATGTCCTAATCTAAAATGCCAAAAAGTAGAGTCATTGGTATGGTTGATGTTTACATTGTTGATGGTGGAAGGTGATTGTGAAGATAATCCTCTGTCTCCGATTTTCAAGTGATATAATCATCTCTTTAATTTAGCCGAACCAATAATCTTCAATGTGTTCACTTCTTGTATTTTACAAGACATATGAGAGAAGATTATGGAATAGTTAAGATTGAAAATTAATTTAGAGATGGACAAACGGTTGAAGGTAAAACCAGGAACATACAAGACATTATGAATGACAAAACTTGATGAAAAATAAACTGTTCTAGCAATGTGGGCTTGAACAAATTGTCCATTGGGTAGATTAATTTTTACTGGTTTTATTTTAGAGTAAGTGTGAAAGTAATCCAAGGAACAAGTGATATGGTTCGTGGCCCATGAATCCATAATCCATGGTGTGTTAATTGTGTCAGGTGTGTGTGGTGTTGATAGAAAAAATAATGGAGGTACCACACAGATCAGAAAAAGAATTTGGGCTTGAGTGACTAAGGTTGGCCCTTATGGGTACTTCACTTGTATTCTCACCACCAACTTGAGTTTTTTGGAGCAGAGCCATCAGTTATTGGAATTGGGCCTATGTGATGTTGGGACTGGGTACTGTAAATGACTAATCGTTATGTTCTTCTCCATGTAGGGTTTGTCTCCCTTCACCAGTGATGTTAATGACAGCGGCGCCACCTCCGGAAGTTCCAGTCTTGTTGGGAAGACGAGGTCGACCCAGATATTTTGGGTGACCCGATGGATATCCAAATTTGACGTAGCATACATCCATGGTATGGTTGTATCGCGTGCAATGTTCGCACTTAGGAACGACGTTACCTTGTTTCTAATAGCAGACATCGCTGGTGTGACCAAGGCGGCCACATTGGTCACATTTGCGGCTGGTGGAAGTGGATGATTTGCCTCTCCCTGATTGTGGAACGCTGCGACTTCTACCAGAGATGGCATTGGCAAACGGGTTAACATCGAGCGATGGTGAGGTACTGGTGGAATGTTGTCGTTCGTACTGAATAACCATGGAGAAAACCCTATTGGCAGAAGGTAAGGGATCCAGAAGTAGAATCTATGATCGAACCATGGCGAAATGCTCATCGAGTCCCTTGAGAAACCAAATAATGAAATCCTGGTGATGAAAATCCTTGGCTGAGCAAGTGCAAGGAGTCAATGGACAGAAATTGTCTAGTTCCTCCCACATAGATTTGAGAGTAGTGTAATAATCAGTGACAGAAGCAGAACCTTGCTTGAGAGAGTAAATCTCTTCCTGTAACTTAGCAATACACAATAAATCGCCTTGAGAAAATCATTCGCGAAGGTCATCCCAGACGGCAACAACATTTTCAAAGAAAATGATGCTCTGGGCAATAGAAGAAGAAACAGAGTTAATCAACCAAGACATGAGAAGTGTATTACAACGCTCCCAATGAGGAAACAAAGTCAGTGCTAGCCGACAAGGAAATAGCTCCAGTGAGAAAGCCCATTTTGTTTTTAGATGTTAAGGTCATCCAAATGGATCTAGACCACGATTGGTAGTTGTTCCCTGTGAGTGGAGGGGTAACAATAATGGAGGTTGGGCTTTCACTGGGATGGATGTGGAATGGGCTAGAAGGTTGTTGGCTAGGGTCAATAAAGGGAGGAGGTGTTTTCGCATGATCAGAATCAAAGTTGGTAGACATAGAACCTTTAAAAAGCTACCATAAGAGAGAATAAAAAGGGATATGAGGAAATGATTGGTAAAAAAAAATTCTTCAAAAGGCATAATCCATCAAACAAGTTTTGTTTACACACCACAACACAACAAAATGACAGAGTTGAACGCAAACATCAACATATTCTTAATGTTACTAGGACACTCATGTTTCAATCTAAAATTCCTGGAAATTTCTGGCCTTATGCCATCAAACATGCTATCTTCTTAATTAATTGCATTCCTTCTCCCGTTATTTTACACAAGACACCTTTTGAGCTTTTGTATATACAAAAACCCTATTTTTTTATGCTCAAAGTTTTTTATTGTCTATGTTTTGCTACAAAACACACCCCACAACACAAATTTGATGCTAAATCTCGAAAGGGAGCCTTTTTGGGTAATGAAAATGGAATAAAAGGGTATATTGTTCTTGATTTAAGCAACAAAGAAATTTTTATTTCCAGAAATGTCCTGTTTCATGAAATGCAATTTCCCTTTCACAAAGACAGCCCACACATTATAACCATAAGCCCACAAATGGTTACCATACCAGCACCACCCATAGCCCAAGACACATCTCCTAACCTCACCACTCTCACTCAACTAGACGGATCCATCATCTCCAATGAACAAACCCGCTTCCTCCCTCTTCTCCAAATACCATCTCGCCTCTCCTCATGCACCCAAAGACACCAAATTCCTCTCCCTCATCTCCCAATTTGCCACCACCTAATAACCCTCCTCTACCTCGTCGTTCAAATTGACCAAGCCAACCACCCTCTTACCTCTCCGATTACAAGTGCGATCTTCCACCTCTAAAAACCGTTCAATCAACTTTAACGTACTCTTTTCCTATACAATCCTCCATCACATATGACAGGATTTCTCCCTCTCATCATCGTTACATCATGTCTCTGTCCTCTGAGTCTGAGCCCACCAGCTTTCACAAAGCCGCTCAACATTCATGTTGGTGAGAAGCCATGAGTCATGAAATTGAGGCCTTAAAGATGAACTAGACTTGGGATATTGTTCAAACCCCTTCTCGTGTTTGTCTCATTGGCTGCAAATGAGTATACAAAATCAAGAGATTAACTGATGGCAGCATCGAATAGTACAAATCGCGTCTTGTTGCGAAGGGGTACTCTCAAATTGAAGGTGTGGATAACTTTGAGACTTTCTCTCCTGTGGTTAAAATGCCCACAATTCGTGTGGTGCTTGCTCTAGCTTCAATTAATCACTAGACCCTTCAACAATTAAATGTGAGTAACATATTTCTACACGGAGACCTGTCTGAAGATGTTTATATGATGATACCGCCTGGACTGTCTGGATTCAACTCCTCTCAGAGTTGCAAACTTTGCAAATCTCTTTATGGTCTGAAACAAACAAGCATAAAGTGGTATGAGAAATTATCCTCCCTTCTCTTGACTTATGGCTATCAACATGTAGGCATGGCAACGGGGCGGAGGCGGGTTTTGCCTCCCGATCCCGCTCCCGAATTTTTTAACCGTCCACGTCCTCGTCCCCGATCTCTCGCGTGGTTAAAAATTAAGTCCCCATTCTTGTCCTCGCTGGGTTTCGGGTTTCCCGTTTCGTCCCGATCCCCGATCTATATTATTTTTAAAAAGATAATTATATTTATAATAATTTAATTTTACTATTTATTTTTTATATATAAATAAATATTTATAAAAGAAATATTTATATTAAAATATGTATGAAAAAAAAATATTTAATTATTTTATATATATATATATATATATAGAATATTTATAATATTATTATTATTATAACATTGTATTCAAACATTTGAATACTTATATTATTATTATTATTATATTATATTATATTATATTTAAATATTTGATTACACGTATAAGTTAATTTATTTTTAAGTTGTTATTTTAAAATATGAAATATATAATTTATGACAAAATATTTAATAAGTTAAATCTTATTTAATTAATTTGAAGTAATAAAAGTTTAAATTATCAATTTTTTTTAATCATTTAAAATACAATTATTTTATTAAGATAAAATTTGATATATGACAAATAAGAATAATAAGATTCAAAAACATAATAAAATCTAATAAATATAAATTATAAATAAAATAATATTATAATATATTTAGAAAAAGATAAAGATAAAAAAAATTGATTAGAGAGATTAAGGAATATGAAAAACTGAAAGACAATAGAAAAAGAATAATGTAATAAACTAATTAATATAAAAGATAAAAAAAATTAAAAAGTGGATAGAAAAAAAGAAAAATGATAAAATATAAAAAATGACCTTATATGTAATAGAAAAAGAAACGAAAATACTATTAAAATATTAATATTTTAAATTTAAATATAAAGTCGAGGCGGGACGGAGACGAGGTCGGGGTGGGGATTGCATTACCCATCCCCGCCCCTACTTTTTAGAGCGGGGGAAAACCTGAACCCGCCCCCGCTCCCAATCAACTCGATTTTTTCCCGTCAAACTCGGGGTGGGGACGGATCGGTCCCCACGGGTATGAGTTTAATTGTCATCCTTAAACATGCTTATGTTGATCACAACCTTTTCATTAAGAATCATCATTCTGAATTCATTGCCCTCATTATATATGTTGATGACATTGTTTTAATTGGTAATTCTCCTTGTGAAATCACCAACATCAAGAGGATTTTGCATTTCAATTTTCACATTAAGGATCTCGACACATTAAAGTACTTTTTAGGTATCGAAGTTGCCCATTCAGCACAAGGGATTTCACTATGCCAAAGAAAACATTGTCTTGACCTTCTCAAGGATTCTGGGATGCTTGCTTGCAAGCGCTCCTCTACACCTATGGATAGCACTCTTCCGACTCCACGCTGATTCCTCTGATCTTCTTCCTGATTCGCTGTCATACTAGAGGTTGGTTGGTCGCTTGATTTACCTTACTAGCACTAGACCTGACATAGTCTTTGCTACGCAACAATTGAGTCAGTTTATGTCAAACCCCACTAAAGCTCATCACAATGCGATCATCAAGGTTCTCCGCTATTTCAAAAGTTGTCCAAGAAAAGACTTGTTTTTTTCCAAAAATTGTACTACTCAAATTCACGTTTTTAGTGATGCTAGGCAACCTGTGTGGACTCTAGACGATCCATAACTGGCTACTGCTTCTTCATTGGTAATTCACTGGTTTCATGGAAGACAAAGAAATAGAATACAGTCTCTCGTTCCTCTTCCGAAGTTGAATATTGTGCTTTAGCCTCCGCAACCTGTGAACTGCAATAACTCATTTTTCTTTTTAGAGATTTGCAAGTTCTTCACTTATCTCAACCTATCCTCTATTGTGGCAATCAAAGTGCTCTTCACATAACTATCAACCTCGTTTTTCATGAACGAACGAAGCACTTAGATATTGATTGTCATCTAGTTAGAGAGAAATCTCATGTTGGTCTTATGCGACTGCTTCTAATTTTCTCTTCACACCAATTGGCTGACATTTTCACAAAAGCCCTCTCACCTCGTCTTTTCACTATGAATTTATCCAAGCTGAAGTTAGTTGATATCTACCTACCTCAGTGGGGGCTAAAAGAAGAAGATCCTAACTAATTAGAACATAATGCAATAGTTAATTCTCTTTTCTATTTCTTACCCAAGTAGATGATATAAATTCTAGAATATATATGAGCGATAAATAGTACATGAATATGTTTTATTCTCCTCTTTTCTGTTATTCTTTTTCCTATATAAGTTATAATCATCATCGTGATGTAATACAAAAAATTCATACCAATCATTTTCTTATATCCTTTTTATTCTCTTTTAGGCAGATTTCAATCATGGAGGATTATCGTCGACAAAAAGAAAAAGGAAAAAAAAAAGCAAAGCAAATTCACCAATAGACCAGAGAAAGCAACTTGCAATGGTATGGTATTTTTTCGAGAATTTTTCCTTCAAATTTGTGGTTGTTTCAAAAGCCAATACTGAACAAAGAATCAGAGACATGGAATGTGCAATTTGTTTGATTAAAGAAAACGTCCCATTTTTATTTGTTGTGTTCACCGATAAATTAATTAAAACCTCCTTTTTTTATTAGATTTAAGAAATTGTGTTAATTTTTTCGACTTTAGCTAGCTAAACTATTTCCGAGCATAATCAATTCCAGAAAACACATAATTTTTTTTTCTCTCATCTCATTCATATACGTTTTTTTTTCATGGTGATATGTTGACAACGGATTATAGAAAACACACCCAATTAATAATTATTTTAATAATAATAATAATAATAATAATAATAATAATTATTATTATTATTAGTATATTAGTAAAAGTTAACTTGGTGTAAAATTTATCTTCAATTGTTAATTTATATTTTATATTCAAACATGAAATTTGCAAAACTCACCATAAGTAAACAAATTTATAATAGTTTCGTAAACTTTAATACCATCTTAAAATTTAATAAATGGATTACTTTACACCATCCCAAATTTATTAAAAGAAATATTACTCTAATTCCACTTATAAGGTAAACATGATCTCATCTTATATGTACTATTTTCATCGTATTATTAATTTAAGTGTTAACTACATTTTCAGCCTTTGTTTTTTTTTTCTTTAGCACATTATTTCTTTTTCACTTCTGTCCTAACATGGTATCACTTTCTGTGTTTAGATGAGAACATTGCATCTTCCACATCTCTGTCCCTGGTTCTTGATCGCATTCTCTGCGATTTCTTGTTCCGTCAACATTCTCGTGGGATATTAAACACAATGTTTTTTTAATCATTTCAAATATTTGATTACAAGACATATTACAGGCTTGATAATTCTTCAATGGTTTAATCGATTTTCTCGTGTTATGAATGAGTATAAACTAGGACATGTTACAGACTTTGGATTGTTATAACTATTAACATTTCAATCAAGGATTGATTCTAATGGGGGGAAAATATCAATTGAAACATTTCCGTTCTTGCAAAAACAGGTTACAAAGACAGGTTACAAGTATATAAATGAATGATCAATCATTCCCACAAAATATATTATGCATGCAATTGTGAATATCTAATAACCTAAATATAAGATATACCCTTGTCATCACAATTTGGGCGAGCTGACTGAATTTTAGGGAAGCCTGAGCATTTAAACATTTGTACAACGAACTAAACCCATCAACATGATTACTTATACAACAAAGATACGTTATAACTCACAGTAGAGCGTTTAACGTATGGGGAAAATGAATCTTCTGCCAAATGATGCCACGTAATATTCATGCAGTTATCTTCAACGGCATAAAAACAAATATATCAGGCACCAGCTAGGCGAGCCAACAGGCTCATAGCTATTGATTTTGCACACACATTTGCACAGGGATCTAAGAAAGCTCTTCTGCACTGAACCTGGTCCAAGCTTCCTGTTTTCAAGGTAAGAAGAATAAATATAAGAAAAAGTATCACTGTTATTATTTTTCAATAAAAACGCAAGTTTAATTTTCATACACATGTCAACTTAAAGACCTTTATAATATCAACAAATTAAAATATCCTACAAATATGACTTCTCACTTATCTATTATTGGATTACAATGTCAGTACGCTCTACTAAATTATAAAAAATTTAGAAAATAAATTTGCTCAGATATTAATATAATGTTACGGTTTTCAAGATTTCTGGCAGATTATACTGTATCTGGTAAAAGTAGAAATTAGATGTGGTACAATTACAATCTGACATTTAGGAGGGGAAAATGGGCATAGACTTGAAGGTAAGGAATATTATTTCTTCATAACTAATTAACAGCATACCTTAAGAATGTCAAAAACCTTCTCTGCTATGTACTTTTGTTCCAGGGTAGAACCTTTCTGTTGGACTTTATCTGGGTGAATATATAAAGTTGCTTTTCTATACACTTTTTTAACTGCAGCGGAAGTAATCATGTCTGTCAGAGACACTGGCTGCCAACCACATTCTGGCCAAAGAACCTGCATATAAACTCAATGGTAAGATGGAGTAAAATGTTGCAAGTTTTGTGTGTGTGTGGGGGGGGGGGTAAAGTCTTAAATTAAGACTAGTAACATTAAAAGGAAATAAAAGATACGAGAAAAATCCATCAACTTCCTGTTAAATAAGATCTAGCAGAGTCTTCAATTAACCAAAGGCATATACTACTTAAAAACTAGCCCAATCAATTTCAAATTGTTATTTATATATCTAGTGTTAAGTTTAATTTCAAATATGTGTTTATATTTAATTTCAAATAGCCTAATTTTCTACCCCCTTACAAAATGAAACTTACGTAGCATTTTGGATAAACAGGTCAGAACGTTACAGAACACAAGTTCTGTTTTTTTGTTAATTTTATAGATACAGAATAATTGTTCTGCCAAGGCAAACTGACGAAAATGTTTGTTCCATTTTGTTTCCCATAGTAGCTAATCGTGTGCAGTGGTGGCGCTGTAGTAGCATTGTGGCATGTCACAGGAAGACAGATCTCCGCAGGATCCCATACCATCGCACCTTGCAGTTGCAGATGCAGTGGCAGGATTCACAGCTGTTATCATGGCAGTTCAATACAACTGTTTTTGTTGGGAATAAAGCCCTTTTTGCCCCTGAATGGTGCCATTTAAAGCTTTCGGGGAGGGGGAAGGGGGAAGAGTGGGCAACAATTGGAAATCTGAAAGGTCTTTTACATGATTCCTTTCCCTTCACATACACACTCCCAACGTGGAATCCTAGCCTCTGCTTCTACGCAAAGACCCACTCCTCCAACATCCTTTTCAACGGTCAAACGCGTGCACAGCTGTTACCCACCAATTTCTGGTGTCCCGGCTCTGTTCTCACTGGATTTTAGTGGCGGTCTCATCTCTAATTAAGACCCATCTCTCTCCAGACTAATTTAGGGTGATTTCATTATATTCTGGCCTACTCACTACCAATTTGACCTTGTTCTATTTCTTTCTTCCTGGTCCGTTTTCAACCTCTCTAAAAAGTCTTTTAACAGTAATGGCTTTATCCACTCGCCCCACATGAAACACCAGTTAGCCTTGCCTCCGTCTTTGCATCACTTTCTTCCATGCAATGGTAAAACCTATAGGAAATTACTTCAATACCAATACAGCTTGACAATGGAATAGTTTAAAAGGCACCTTTTGGAGATGTTATTTATACTCTTCAGGTTAAGAGGATCCTTGTGCAAGTTTTTAGGTTTGTTAAAGAGGAAAAGGCTGTAATGGATTATATATATTAAGCTAGAGATTGAGTCAAAAGAAGCTATTCAAGATGCATTCAAAGGAAAGGAAGACAAGTATAAAGAGGTTTTCACTATTACTGCATAATCCATTGCACTTAACCAGTCATTATCTTAATTCCAAATTCTTCTATAGCAATCCAAGAATTGAAAATATCCAAAAATTATCAAAGGTTTGTATATAAACGCATTGGAAGGCTTACTGCTAAGACAATGAAGATGACTTCAAATGGCTTGTCAGTATATAAGAGTCAGATTGTTGCTGTAATTTGAAGGTTGTAAGACAAGGACTATGTTGGGTTTTGGTAAATGGAAGTTGTATTTCATAATTTAATTACATGGAGTAATTATGCAAATGAAAATGCTAATGAGTCGATGTACTGCATCGAACAGTAGTTGAACTACATATCACATATTCTATCTGTGCAAAACAATCTCGTTAAGGCCAGAGCTTGACTTGTGGTTTCACAAGATGCGAGCAGAATTGAAGTGCCTTTGAGCATGTAAATAAATGTTAATTGCCAAATAACTTAATTTTAAAGAGTTACACATAATAATAATAATTAAAATTTATTTTGAATTATAAAATAGAATTATTGTAAATCTAAAAAGAGAAGCAAACTTGAGCCTCAAAGTTTCCCAAACTTCATTTTTATTAAATATAACCAAGCTCTTAAAAAACATTTTGAGTGTCATGATGTGATGATCTTGTCCTAAATGATACTAATGAGTAGTTGTTAGGAGGAATGGGTGGAGATGATGAAGGTGTTGAAGTTGAATTAGCGTTTGGTGATGATACCAAAACTTGGAGAATTGTTATAAATGCAACTGAGGTTGGTCGGCCTTAAATATACACTAGGCGACAAGATTAAAGACAACTGCAACTGCTTTTAGTTCTAGGCCTTCAAGCTTTAACGAGAAAGGGAAAGAAGTTATAAAAAAAAAAAAAAAGAATGTGATGATGAACGAACTGAATAGAGGAAGAAGTGGAAAAAATAGTGGTGAAAGCAAAAATGAGAAAGAGATAGGCGATAGGAACTTAGGTGTCATGAGGTGTCTAACTCTATTGAGCAGTATGGGTAACTCAATAGAGTAATTAAGTGGCTCGGTTCTCCCCGCTTGACAACTAAATTTTAGGATTCCCCAATTGGTTAGAGTTTGTTAACAGTGTCTGAAAAGGTACAACCTACTGACGGGTTCACTTGAAAGACTGAGTGATCTGACTTGAAAGACATCAACTCTCAAGGGAAATGCTATGACAGAGAGTTAAGTATCAAGAAGTGGGGTCCCACATCAAGTAGTAAGAGATGCTTCGTTGAGTACTTAAGTGACAAGGTTATTCCCACTTAGCAACTAGCTTTAAAGAGATAGTTTGCCAAGTGCTTGGTTGGTTGAGTATGCTTGATGATACCTACTAAATGCTTGTAACTGAATTTGAATTTATAGTTGCTCTATGACATAGAGGTTTCAGGATGTTCAATTCCTGTATTCGTTGTTAATGATGTGTATGTTTAGTTATGAATGTCAATGAATTAGGGTTTTTTTTTTTCAGCATATAGATGTATGTAAATCTATGTTTAGAGTTTAGGGATTAGTTAACCAACTATCTTGATATAGCATTTTTTAAGCGGGCTACTCCTCGCCACTATTTGTGATTGACTACTATGGTCTTTCCAATTTTTAAGACTTTCTAACTGGCGGGATTTAATTATTCTGCTCAAGATATTTTTGTGTGTGGAAAGAGGTATACTCAAAAGCCCTAAAGTGAAATGAATTATTGCCAATTAGTAATTATTGTAAAAGAGTGTTACATATTGTAATGTTGACAGCAATGCCCGTATATTGCCTTCTTTCCCTGCAGACCAGCGCTTTATCTGAGGATCCACACTATCAGCAATTCTCTGCCAAATTAAAATAAAAAGTCAGGCAAAGAAAATTTGACAAATACGTATAAAATAAAGCAAAAGAATTATTGATAATTATACAATGACTAACCTTGGAAATAAAGAACAATCTAAACAAAAAAATTGCTTACCCGCCTCTCTTCTTGCTCCATCTTAGTTTGAAGATCACGCTGGTTCATATCAGCCACTGCTTTCAACTGAAAATATGACAGTCATAAAAGTTAAAATAAAAAATCCTATGAAAACCTATAATGTTAAATGTAAAAAATGAGCTAGGAAGACTCCATATGGTATCATATACTGGTTACTGTAGACATAATTAGGCTAAAGGATTGACTATCAAACCATTTCAGAAAAAAACAATATCCCAAAATAATAAGAAAACGTATAATTTGCATTGATGAGCTTCCCTTTCCATATTAAAGGAAATAGAGACAAGATAATAACACACACCGCTCGCTCTTGTGATCTCTGATGACGTCCTAATCTTGCTTTTCGTCTTTCCTCAGTTTCCCCTTCAACCTCCTGGAATTTAGATGATGGGGAACCTATTGCAACCAAAAAAATAAATGATATGCTGACCAGAAAATCACTTCACTGTCGTAGAATTCACTAAATTTAAAAACCTTACCACCAAAAATCAGTGACAGGTCATCAAGAGATGTCATTGCTGGAGGTGTCATCACACTGGCTGGGGATCCTGATGGCACCCTTGGTGATACCTCAGGTTTCCCTTTGTTCTTCATTTGGTTATTATACACATGATCCGAAGTAACATATCAGCCATAAAAAAATAAACTGAATATGGTATGTGGGTGTCGCAAATTCAAACTCATTATATTAATAACTTTTACCATAGTTGGAGTCCTTGACTTTGGTACACTGCTCGACCGAGCCATGCTGAAAATGGATTCAAGATCATCCACGTCATTTGACTGACTCACTTTTGCAGCTGGAACTCTTTTACCATTGTTTATCTTAGCTGACGAGTTTTGTTTAGTCTCAGCACTGTTAACATTGGGCTTTCTACTACTAGCATTTGTCCTTGCTCCACCCATGGCAAAATTCTCAAACTCATCTATTGATGATGCATTTGACTTATTAACTGCATCGAAAGCCATCTAATTCAGCCAATGGTATCTATGAAAAGGAAGGCTATATTGCTAGTCATGCGTTGAAGCTCAAGCATTTAGAAAGTACCTTTACTCATTGGATTGGGTGGGGACTTCAATATTGGGGAGCTTCCTTTTGAACCTTTAGAGCTATTCATCTTAGTTATCTGCTCCAGCGAGTCCAGGACTGATTCTGAAGACACTGAGCTTGAAGCGGTTTCAAATATCAAAAAGGGGTCATCGTGAGACACGGTAGCGGGTTTGTTTGGAGTGACACTTGGCCTATTCATCTCAGCACTAAGAATATAACAATAAACACATTAAAAGAGTAACAAAAAAATAAAAGGATTGCAAGTGAGGCAGTAAACTATGGCAAAATCTCTCAAATTCAAGTATTAAGTATGAAAAAAAAAAAAAAGTGTTAGAAGGAAGAGTCTACTAAACATGGTCCATCAGATTCTCCTATAGATATCAGTCATTGGCGAAGTCGACTTCATTTCAATAACACAATTACCCAAAAAAATAAAAATAAAAACTATGACAAAAGCCAAAGCAAAGCACTAGTTAAGGAATTAAAAGTAGAAATATATTTCTTAGGATGCATAAAAGTACAGTCCTACAGAACTTTATAATATGTTTCATGTGATTTCTAACAAAAAATTTCCTTTTACTTTCTCAAGGAAGACAATGGTTAGCAAGATGTTTAAACAATTAATCCTGTAAATTTAGAAGTAATTAAATATAAATTTATTACCTATTATGGAAAACACCAAAGCCAGGGATCAGATCATCAAAACCAGGTGCTTTGGAGTTTGGACTTTTGTTGTTTGTATTAAATCCACCAATCTTATCAAGCAGATCATCAACACCGACACTCTTCGCATGCATTCCACCGAATATGTCATCGACATAA
This sequence comes from Sphenostylis stenocarpa, assembly GCA_963425845.1. Classification (NCBI taxonomy): domain Eukaryota; kingdom Viridiplantae; phylum Streptophyta; class Magnoliopsida; order Fabales; family Fabaceae; genus Sphenostylis; species Sphenostylis stenocarpa. Next base: position 13,004,648 of record OY731406.1, read on the forward strand.
GGCGACGTGGAAACCGGTTTACTAGATCCGGCGAATATGGAATCGTAGTCAAACGAAGCGCCATTGGATTTGGCGTTTCCGCCGAAGACATCGTCGAAATGCTGCGTCTTGTTATTATTGCTGCTGCTGCTGCTGAAAACCCCGTAATCAAAATTGAAATCGTAAGGGGGAGTTTGGGGAGATGGGGATCCGTTTAGGGTGGATTTGAAATTGGGGGAATCAGCGCCAATTGGAGGTCGCTTTGGTGATGGCCTCGCCATTGGAGCGGATTTTCCTTGCGGTTTGAGACCGTACCTTTCAGTCAGAACACCGAACTCGTCCATTATTGAATTAGAACAAAATGAATGAATGTGGCAAAGGAATTGAATTTGGGGTTAGCTGAGAAGAGCTGAAACGAACAAAAAAGAATGGTTAATAATTTTTGTTTTTCTCTGAACGAAGAAAAATCGATCAGAGGAATTTTTTTTTTTTTTTTTTTGAAAATTTTGAGAGTATAAAAACAAAAAGTTAACAGAAAGAGAAGAAGAAGAAGAAATGTGAAGGAAAATAAAATTGATAAAGTGCAAGGGAAAGCAAGACAACGAAGAAATGTAGGGAAATGGGATGTAAGGTTGAGGATGTCGGTTGGGTTGTTGTAATTTTGTAGGTGGCATGTCGGAGAGAGAAACACTTCAACACTGATCACCTCGAACAGTTCCACGCGCTTTTTTCATGTCCTTTTCTCTTTTACCTTTTTATTATTATAATAAAATAATCATAATATAATTTCTAATTTTAAAATATTTGGTTAAATTAATACTAGGTCTTACTAATTATTTAAACATATGATTTATAAATTTGCAATTAGATTTTATTTAAACTTTATTGAAGCAAAGGCTGATCTTGTAAAATACTTCGATACAATTTTTCTACTATTTTGTATAAATTCTTAGTTTTGTAATAATTTCTTAATTTAATTCTATATTTTTAATTTAGTTTTTTAATATGTTTTACATTTTATATATATATATATATATATAAGAACTGAATTGTATCATTTATAATATTTTTTAAAATATTATATGTAAGAGTCTTTATTTTTTTAATAAATAAATTTATTTAAAAATTATCATAGAAAAAAAATTATCCATAGTGTGATATCTTCATATAACTTTTTCTTTATTTGCTTTTAATGTTTCCTTTATTTCTTTATTCTAAATTACTTCATTTGATAATGTTAAACACATCTTTTAATTTTATTTCGTGTATATAATATCAAAATCTAAGAAATTCTCAAAGTTAAGTTTAAAATTAAATACCACAATTAAATGAAAATATAAAAGAAGTTTTACAATTATAAATTTCAACAAATCCAAGAGAAAGTTAATTGAAGCTGAATTATAGGATTGCAACACATTTAAGTTGTATATACATTTAAAAAAATGTTTTTTTTTTCACTTAACACTCTATATTTAAATGGCTATATTTTGTTACATATTTTTCTTTATTATTTTTCTTATTAAACAGTTAAAATGTTTTTAATGTGTAATATGATAATACATTTAATTTTATTTTATAGAAAATATTAATAATATGAAAAATTAATTCTTGCATTTCGACATATTGTTACTAGTGTCAATTCATATCAAATCAACCAAAATACAAATAAAGTGTTAAAATAATTTTGCATGGTCAAGCTTATCCATTGTATCATTAATCAATTAATTTTTATTTTCAATTATTTTTATTTTTTTTATATTACATTCAATGTATCCTATATTTATTAATTTTCAGAAAAATTCCCCACAGAGATATGTTTTTTTCACTCAGATTATTATTAGTAATGGGTAAAATATATTATTAACAAAATTTGTGTTTCATCTTTTTTTTCTCGTACATAATTTTGTCGGTTAATATTTTGGTAATTACAGTTAATTCAATGTGTAATAATAAATAATTATGGTAACTACAGTTAAGTATCATAATTACAGGGGTGTCATATGTTTAATTCATGAGTTCCAAAAATAGGTGAGTTAAAAAAAATTATGAACTAAATAAAATAAAATTAGGTCAAATTTTGATTATTATAATTAAGGCGGGATTATAAATTCCAACTCATCGAATAAATTAGGTATTTTTTGTTTTAAATATATTTTTAATCATATAAATAATTTTTAAATTTTTATTCATTAATTAATATTTTTATTAGATAAATTAAAAAAATATTATATTTATTAATTAAAATAATTAATTATAATTAATAATTTAAATTTAATTAATTATTTTTTTATAATTTATATTATAATATATTTATATATTTTAATAACATAATATAAAAAATATAATATTTTAATTTTAATATATAAATATTTTGTAAATAGGACAATAGACTAATTCATCTTAATCTGTTGAATTAATTAATAAATTAAAATGAATTGATGAATTAAAATTATGATGTGTTTATTTTGTTATTTTTATTTAAATTTATCTTACAAATTTTAATTTAACTTAATTTATTTTTAAGATTTTGATTTTTTTATAATAATTTTTTGGATTAAATATATTTTAACATTCTTATATAAATATTTTTAAGTACCATATTTATAGCTAAAATATGTTAATCGTATAACGATTATTAAATATGGTTATGTTTTATACAAATTAATTTTTTTATCTCGCGTACATGATATTTTTTTTATATATTTAATTATTATAGTTAAAAACACAATTAATTTAAAATACATGCTTAAATAACAAGCAACTGAATTATAACTAGAATTAAGGAAGAGTTCTAGAGAGTACCATCAATAATTCAGTCTTTCTTCATAATTAAAAATGATGGTGAAAATTCAGTGTAATTTTTTTATTAATTCTTTTTACTATATTTTTAATAATGAGTTGGTTATTACCTACCTGCAATCAAAATAAAAATAAGTATCTCGTAGTTTAAAAATGTCAAATTCCCACTCAATTATCATTTCTCAAGACTATTCGGAAGTGAAAGTATTCAACCATTTATCTTTTAAACTAACGGTGTATTTATATTTAACGATATAAGACTAAAATATGAACGAATTAAATCACGATGTATGAGGATTAAAAAAAGAAAAAGTTAAATCATACCAAACATAACCATTTTTAATAATCATTGAATAAAAAGCATATTTTACTAAAAAAACATTACACATGTTTTTAAGTAACACTTAAAATATCCATATATGAAGATAAAAAAATATTTAAAACACAAAAATTTATAATAATACTATAAGACACTTATTTTACTCTTACTATTTTTTTAATATGATTTGAATTAAAGTAGATTTTTTTTCTTAAAAAAACCTATAAAGTGATGTTTTTGTTGGTAAAATATAGATTTTTTTAATAAGTTTGTTTGCTACCTTTTACAAAAGAACTTTCAAATCATATCTTATTTTTTACGAAAATATACTTCAAATAGGTTCTACTGTGTTGCTAATATAGGTAACTTGTATTATATTTTTTATAATTTTAAAATAATATAATATTATAATTTATTTTTTTATTGTAAGAATAAAAAGTCTATTATATATTACAATTTATAATAATATAATATTTGTATAAAAAGTTTGAAGTCACTGAAATATTAGTTAAGTTATAGATTAAATTATCTTTGTATTAATCTTATAATTTCACTTAAGTTATGGGTTCAATAAAGGTCTTAATAATATGATTTAATTATTTTTACAAGACATGGCCAGTATCAGCCACTATCAGCCCTTAGAAAAAAGCATTCTTTCACTCAATTTGAGAGATTCCGAACACAACAGCGGCGTAACCACTATCAGCCACCACCAAAACCACCGCGACCCGAAACTCCATACATAGAAGTACAGGATTGCAATTTTTTTGGCGTTGGCCGTATTGAGCCATCACCCTCCCCTCGTTAGGGTTTGCAGACTCGGGATCGTGGAGCTTGCTTCAGGTGAATAATTTGCAACTCTTGCTTTGTCAACGCAATGATTAAGGTTTGTTCCCATAGAAAAAAATTATTATCCAAAGGGGTGTTGTTTGCGAAAATGCACAGCACAAGTGAGTCGATTCAGGAGGTTGGAGAAGCGAGGGAAAAAGTGAGCAAGGTTATGATGACGTGTCCCACACTGGCACTTGACACTGCTCTTAATCAAACTGGAGTTAGAGTTTCGCCTGATTTAGTTGAAAATATTCTCAAGAGATTTGAGAATGCGGGCATGTCAGCATTTCGGTTTTTTGAGTGGGCAGAGAAGCAGAGAGGTTACTCACACAGTATAAGGGCTTATCACTTGATGATTGAATCTTTGGCTAAGATTAGACAGTACCAGATCGCGTGGGACCTTGTTAATGCCATGAGGAAAAAGGGTATGCTAAATGTTGAGACTTTTTGCATCATGATGAGAAAGTATGCTAGGGCTAACAAGGTCGATGAGGCTGTTTACACCTTTAATGTGATGAATAAATACGACGTGGTTCCAAACCTTGCTGCATTTAATGGTTTGTTAAGTGCTTTGTGCAAGTCCAACAATGTAAGGAAGGCTCAGGAGATTTTTGATGCTATCATGGGTCGGTTTGTGCCGGATGCAAAAACTTACAGCATTTTGCTTGAGGGGTGGGGAAAGGCTCCCAATCTTCCCCGAGCAAGGGAGGTTTTTAGAGATATGGTTCGCGCTGGGTGTGATCCTGATGTTGTTACTTATGGTATAATGGTTGATGTTCTTTGCAAAGCGGGGAGGGTTGATGAAGCTGTTGAGGTTGTAAAGGAAATGGATGAGAGCAATTGCAGGCCAACATCTTTCATTTATAGTGTCCTGGTTCATGCATATGGAGTGGAGCACCGTGTTGAAGATGCTATTGATACATTCCTGGAGATGGAGAAGACGGGAATCAAGGCTGATGTTGCAGTTTATAATGCATTGATTGGTGCCTTTTGTAAAGTAAATAAGTTTACAAATGTGCATAGGGTCTTGCAGGAGATGAAGATCAATGGCGTTGCTCCTAATTCAACGACCTGCAATGTTATTATAAGCAGTATGATTGGTCAGGGACAGACTGATAGAGCTTTCAGAGTTTTCCGCCGGATGATCAAGCAGTGTGAACCTGATGCTGACACTTATACAATGATGATAAAAATGTTTTGTCAGAAAAATGATCTGCAGATGGCTCTGAGAATATGGAAGTATATGAAGTCAAAACAATTTGTTCCAAGCATGCACACTTTTTCTGCCCTTATCAAGGGACTGTGTGAAAAGGGTGATGCTGCAAAAGCTTGCGTTGTTCTGGAAGAGATGATAGAGAAGGGAATTCGACCATCACGTATTACATTTGGGAGGTTAAGACAGTTGCTTTTAAAGGAAGGGAGAGAGGATGTACTCAAATTTCTTAATGAGAAAATGAATCTTCTTGTCAAGGAGCCTTTATATGATTAAAAAGCATAGAATGCAATTGGCAACTAGAAACATATAACAATCGATGAGTACTGATTTTGTTTTCACATCATTTTGTAGCCACAGTTTTGTATACTTGGTCCTGCCTATTATATAAATAGAAATCAGACCATTTAACTTACTGCTAAACCTTTTTATTTACTTTTTCACTCTGATTTCTGTTATTTTCGGTTGCATGTTGCTTCTTTTGTAAACGTTTTCCTTTTGCTTTAAAACTAAACGGTTTCTTATTATAATATTGGAAGTGCCATATGCAGATATGCTGCTACTGCCGTGTAACTCCCAAATATCAAATGCATTGATGATCAAACGGTATATTTCAGGTCATTGCTGATTAGATCAGTATAGCACTATCCACTGGATTTTCGAATGTAACATGAAGATGTGTCGAATGTATATATAACTGTCGTGATAGGGAAAGGTTCGTCTAAAGTGTGAATATCTCTAAATTAGCATGGGTATATTCACCCTTGAATTTTAGTGAGTTTAAGATTTGATGCTTCTTGATTTATGACTTCTATGGGAAGTGAGCAAGGGTTAAAAAAAGTTGTTTTTGATTTTGTCATTAGTGCAGTGGAAAATATCCTGATTATCTTTTAGTGAAGAAAAATCTAGCACCAGTGACTGGCTCTATGTCCAGCAAGTAGGAACAGCTTATCAACCTTAGACAAATATCAGTGATGTCACTTAGCCCCCTGGTAAACTTAGCTTACTTTTTATTGATTGAAGTCTTTGAATGATATGCTTAGATTTCCAGTATGTTGTTTCTTTTTACCTAAATTTTCAGCTGTTAAAATGCCATTTTGAAGTGGGTCTGCATTTCATGATGTCACTTTGTTACTGGCTTTTGTTGTATATAATTTAACAATGAATGTTGAACATGATATTAATGTGTTAATTTTATGCAAAAACAGAATCAAATTAGGCATTGTTATTGGGACTAAAAAATTAATTATATTACACTTAGTTGGATTTTAAGCCTTGATTAAGGTAAAGGTTGGCTGAAAAAAAAAAACACTCAGCCACGTGAGAAGTGGCTTTGCTGTGAGAAATCTGGGGAAATGCCGGGTTAACAGTGATTGTAAAAGTAGGAATCAATTAAAACCATTGAAAAATAGACTGAACCAAAATGACTTACCTACTTATGTCTTCTGTTACTTAAATTTTTGTTACTCGTTTTCTTTTGGCTTTACAACTTTTACAGGAAGTGAACTTCTAAGGAGGGGCTATTTCCGTCTGACTTGCTGTGGTTAACCACTATGCAATGTGGATCAGCTAAGGGTTTAAACCTTAATCCGTACATATTTTGGAAGAACAGGCCTGTGCTATATAATCCGTGACAAAAATTGGGGCTAATTTGTGTTGTGTCTTGCGGCAGCTTATGCTTTTCGGTGCTGCTGATATGTGCAGGTTTTCTTTGTGCACATAAGAAGTTGGTAAACACACGAGATCTAGAAGGTTAATATTTACTTGTTAGAGAAAAAATAAAAAATCGAAGGCAATATCTTAGTACCAGAATTTCGGTTGTATAGTCTTCAGTATGCTGTTTTAATTCTGTCGAGCCATAGTGCTTAGTGGAGTCTATTAATAATTAGTGTTCGGGAGATAACTTGTTCAGATAATGTTACATATTCCATAGATTTTGTGGACAGTCATCATAAGGGGTAATCTGGTAGGCTCGAGTTCATGTAAAAGCCACAATTTTATTTTCCGACTATTTGATATCGAATTTGTACCTTGGACCATTTTTTGTTAAAAAAACTGTTGGCATGATTAATCTTGTGATTCTGAAATGACTCCTCTAAACACTAAGGGGATGCATATCACACCACTTGCATGCAAACCTAGGTTATGCCACTTCAAACGAGGTGGGAAGTTCTTTTTTTGCTCGAGTTGCCGAGTGCTAAAAATATACATGATCCCTAACCAAAGGTAATCTCAGATGGAGTTCCAAGATCTGTAACGCAGTTAAGAACTGGCACTTACTGATTTTGGCATTGCATGCTTGGCAATGGCAGATTATAGTGTAAATGGCATACTTGGTAGGGAACGAAACCCAGAACCATTCAATATATATGCAAGTTGGATCCCTCAGAAGTTTAAATCCCTCGTAATTCATTTTGGCATTGAATTATTTTAAGTAAACAAGCCAACCTGTGAAAAATGACTGATCGGATTTTCGTTAGACGCAGATCGTTCAAATCATATCATTGAAATTGTAGAAGGAAAGTCAAACAAACTTAAAACACTTTTCTTACAAGTTATGATACTATAGGGTTATAAAACTAATACTCCAGGGGAAAATTTTCTAAAGTTGCCTTTATACTAAGGATACATAGGCTTAAGCTCTTCCACTTTGCTTTTTAGTCCTTGGGTCGCTTGTTGAAAGCGCATACCCAGAAATCTTGTTAACCTCATACAGCAATCCAGCCGAGAACAGGAAACTGCATTTGTGCAAATATCAGAACATAAACAATGAGTTCATATGAAAGTGATGCATTTTTATACTTAAGGATCCACAGCTAGCCATCATGTTGCTAAGCTTGCCTATGATTTCATTTTTATACCACGATAATGACAGTACTTTTCATTTCATTAAAACACATGTACCCTCTGAAATAGAATCATCCTTATGATTTTCTGCAATTTGCAAGCATATTAAGCAGCTAAAACCAATGAAGCAGACTCTCAGGAAAGTGGTACAACATAAAAAGCGATTTTCTAAAAAATATGAATAGAACATGCACATTTCTATTTAAGTAATTGATCTATCATCTTTCTTATAAAAGGGACATGCAACTATAAGTTGTTGAGTTCATGTAATTAACCAGGCTTTAAGAAGGTGGGGCAGGAATATCCAACTGAATTATTATCAGTTTGATTATTATTAGACCATAGGTAAGTTTGGGCTTGTGAGATGTCCTCCCGGCCCCCTACACTCTTAAATACTTAGATACTCATTTCTAAGTGAAGTTCTTATTCATTCATGAGGCAAAAGAGGATTGAGGGGAGCATACCATGTTGTGATGCAAACCCGGTGAACAGTGCTTGCAGCAATCAGAGCAACTGTCTCTGCAACTATGACTGCAAAATAAAAATTAACTATCTTCAATTTTCATAATCATAAAATGCAATATTAGAAGTTCTTCAAGTGTCACAACTCCTAATAAAATCAATGTGTACTTACCAGCACCCCAACCAGTTTTTGCACCAATAGTTTCCTGCAAATTTCCAATGAACTGCAAACACAAATGTAAATATCCTAAATTACCTTGAAAGATTTAGCTTCGATGGAATTCTTGGAAGAAAAAAGTGTAGAAGGTAATTAAAAGAAGACTACTGTTTGGTCACTACAGTGAGAAAGAAAAATGTCGCTATGTATTAGCACAAAACTAGGCTAAAAATAAGATAAAAACTTCCTTCCTTTTCATTTCCTCATGCAGAAACCTATAAAAGGATAAAATGGCCCAAGGCTAATGGGCCCTTGTTACATTTTACACTTGTGGAGGAACTAAACAGTAAAAAGAAACAACAATGTAAACTTCTCATATAATCTTTCATCCAGTTGGGTGAGTGGGATTGTCTTTTGGGCATGGGTGGCTCTGGTGTACAAACTACATAGATAAATATAAATTCACATAGTTCTCATTAAAATAAGCCACCCTGGTCATCTAGTACTAGAATGAACAAGATCTGTTGCTTTTCACAAAGTAGAAGGATTGTATAAAATCAGGGAACCGTATATATATATATATATATATATATATATATATATATATATATATATATATATATATATATATATATATATATATATATATATATATGAATGAATGAACATCAACCTACAAACTAGAAAAGATCTTCTGGCTACATGTTACAAAAATGTCCCTTCTCATAAAATTAGGAAGAATAATGCAGTGCACAAGTTGATGCCTTCAAGAGACAAACCTTTGTACAGGTATGTTTATAACAAATGTCCAAATACCCAAACACTAGTATCAAAAGAGATGTAATGGAAAAGGAATAAGTGATAACCATTTTTTCTTTTCTGATGTCATAAATAACATTTTTTCATTTCTTATAGCGTATGATCTTATTAGTCAGAAGATACATAATATTATCAGCATATAAAACTTCAAAGTTGAGAAAATGAGTACTGATTGTGATTGAAGAGAAAGAAATCAAGAGACAGATTCAGAACTCACAGTTAGGAGTACGAGAAATAGGAGAGAGCTGATGAAGCCTCCAAGTATAGTGAATAATTCTGATGATGCTAGTTTCCCACGGTACATTTCTTGAAGGGAGAGAATGACTGTGAAGAGAAGAAAGGAATACAGCATGGAACTCCCAGATCCCGCCATGTCCTTCTCATTGCAAGTTAAACAAGGATGAACACAAATAATTGTGTGAATAGCAGGAAAAAAACATCACTATCTCCCGTCGCTCAGTTGTAAACGGAAATAGCACATGACTATATAAACTACCATAAACCAAAATAAGAACAAACACTTCCCATGTATCTAAGCAGCCACATATCTCTAGCAGGTATAATCCACTAACACATATTTTATTAAAAAATCTACTTAAATGTTAAACTATAAGTAAGGTTGAAACTAACTAATCTATGACAGAGCGTTCATTTCAGTACTATACGATAATTCAAGCTCAATTAGTTTCAAGCGTAAATCACCAATTCTATTTTCAAAGCACTGGAAATATGAAAAATCATGCTAAGTAGTCTCCTAAATATAAAAAGACCGTTAAAATTGATTCCTAAATTTTATTATACATCAACTTCGGGCTAAAATATCCCTTCAGAAACCATTTATGTGAGAGGATAATGGTTCAAGGACGGAATTGGTAATTTATGCACTTTTAAACATGTAGCATACGCACACTCTCTTTGGCAAAAGGAAACAAAGAAGCCACCGCGTCAAAGAAGAGTCGTCTATGATACGGATGAATGCTATTCCAACCGCGCAAAGCAAACACAAGCTTGAAGCCAGATTTCGCTTACAAGCAGCTGAAGCTACGAAGTTCGCGAAAAACGAAAGTCAACAACCAAAGTTCAACGGATCCAACAATGTTATCAAGGAACACCGATCCCAAGCGTAAAATAACTGACCAAAAACCCTAACTCTAAGCTACGTAAGCTGAGTTTCATCAAATCCAAACAACAATCGCCGTTCAAACAAGCAGAACAGAAGCATTAAAGAATTCAATATCTAATCAATCAATTTAATTCCCTTTAAGTCTCGCATTTTTCACAGAAAACAAACAACGAATGAGAGAAGTGAAGAAAAAGAGCACACCTCAGATCGGAAGCAGCGGTTTCTGTTCAGATCTCCAGCAACACTCGATCGTCGTTTTAATAAACGCACGAGACAAATACCTGAGGGCAATTTGGGAATCCAATCCCATATAAACCATCCGGCAGAAGTGTTTATAAGCTATTTTTTCAACAAAAATAATATTTAAGATTTTTTAAAAAATATTTTTTGTTTTTCACCAGAGTCAGGTATAATGACATAAAAAAAAAAAAAAAGAACCCGAACAATAAACGACACCGTTTTAAAATAAATAGTTTCGTGTGTTGCAATTGACTTCCCTGCTGCGCTTACCACCGCCGGCGATGGAGCTGCCGGAATGCCCGGTGTGTCTTCAATCCTTCGACGACCGCGACGCAATCCCTCGAGTCTTATCATGTGGACACTCCGTTTGCGAAGCTTGTCTTGCGGAGCTTCCGCAGCGGTACCCGAACACTATTCGGTGCCCCGCGTGCACCCAACTCGTGAAGTACCCTTCTCAACAAGGCCCTTCCGCTCTTCCCAAAAACATCGACCTCCTCAGACTCTCCCTCCAACACTCCTCTTCATCATCATCATCTAATCATTCCCACAAACCCAACCAACGGTCCACGATCAATTCTTGTTACGACCACTCACAGTTCTGGTCCCCTGAGTTCTACGCTGCATGGAAGGATTGGATTCTCCCGCACGACGCCGTTTTGACCGACGATCATTGTCTTGGTCGGTTCAGTTCGTCCAAGGGTAGGATTTGTTTCGGAGTTAACCGCTGCGTGAGTCTCGCTCCTGTTGTTTGTTTCTCTCCTGGGAATGACTCTAAGTTTAGGTTTAGTTATGTTGCATGGGTGATTAAGTGTTTGGAGGGGATGAGCCAGGTTGCGAGAGAGGAGTTAGGGTTGATTCTAGAAGCTTCCGTGAGGCAGGGGAGGGTGTGTAGGGTTTATGGGTTGTGGAGTGAAGGGGTGAAGGGACCTCTGTGTATGGTGTGTGAGAGGCAAAGCGGTAATCTTTTGGACACGTGTGGTGAATTGGGAAATGGGTTTGTTTGTCGGAATGAGGGTGGTTTGGAGTTGGACACCGGTGGGATTTTTAGGTTTGTAATGATTGCGAGGGGTATATGTGAAGCTGTCCTTTCTTTGCATTTGGAGGGTTTGGTTGCTGGCTGTTTGGGGCTTTCTTGTTTCTCTTTTGATGAGCTTGGTGCGATTTGTGTTGATTTGAATGAGGTATTGGCGATGGGAAGGAGGGTGAATGCTGGTTCCGGTAAACATGAAGAAGAAGCAATGTGTAAAAATTGTTTGGAAAGTGATATTTTCGTAAGCCCTGAGGTTTTGTATGAGTTGTTGCATAAGAGGGAATCTGCTCCAGATAGTGGGCACTTGAGATATCCAATTGGGTGTCGCTCAGATGCATGGTCATTGGCCTGTGTACTGCTGTGGCTTCTTATTGGAAATGTGCTGCCTCGGAATACCTTGGAAATGAATAAAGAGAACGGTGGTGATAACTCAGCTAGTTATGTGTGTTGGGTGGAGAAAGTTAGTTCTGTTTTGGAAGATAAACTAGGCTCTGATTATGCGTCACTGAGGACGACTCTCTGCAAATGTTTGGAGGTCAATCCAGGACACCGTCCAGATGTGATAGATGTAAGGAAGTGCGTTCAGGATATGTTAGTCAAACCTCAATTTGAGTTTCTGGGCAACTTGGAGGTTACAATAAGTAAAGACAGCACAGGTCGATGTTTGGTTCTAGGGGAGCTGTGTTTGTTGTCTAAGGAAAGGTCTAATGAACCAAGAGAACATGAGTTGCAGGAGAAAGAAATTGGCGATCAACCAAATTTTGCTCAAGATGGAAATGACAAGTCTGATGAAGACTTTGCTGCTGGCTTATCTAGGGGACTGACTGAACTCAAAGATCTCCGAGGCCATCTTGATTGTGTTAGTGGATTGGCTGTTGGGGGTGCGAATTCTAAGTTTATATTCATACTTTGCTGTTTCTACCAAGCATATTTCATGATACCATTTTTTGAATGTTTGGGTAACAAGATCCTTAAGACTATGGTTATGGGTGCATAATAAATCAGTCCATTTTGATATTGAAGTGGGTTAAAGTGTGCTTAAGGCCTTCAAACAAATGATAAATAGTTATCTAACAATTGACACTTGGCATGGGTTTGATTGTTTGAATGCCAGTTGAAAGTGAGGATTTTGAATTGATTTGGTCAGAGTTTCTCAAGCTTTATGGCATTACATTAAATAATTTGAAACCGCACGGTTTACTGTAAACTAGAGTCTTATTCAGTATCTGCGTTTAGGCTGCTTTATCTATAGAATTATACATGGTCAGAGTTTCCCTTGTACTGTTCTGATCTTTTAGAAGATGTGGTGATTATGCAATGCAGAATTATATTTCGTTCTAATGAGTATTTGTTTAGTTTTGCAGGGGGTTATTTGTTTAGCTCCTCATTTGATAAAACTGTCCGTGTATGGTCCTTGCAGGTAACAATATGTGTCATTTATAATCTTAGCATTAGGATCCCTTCATTATTGTTTCAGTAAATGCAGCAGAATTAGAACAAATTCTTTGATATTTCCAATCAATAGTTTTTCAGGGTTTTTTTCACCCTATTTGACACCAGTTAGTGGATTCCTTCTGATAAATATTTAATGATAATAGCTAAATAAATAAAAGAAGAGAGAGGAAAATAGTTGGAATATATATTATTTATTTGTGATTTTCTGGCTTCCCTTTTAACTTTAAAATCTAAAACTTGCATACAAAGTCCAACTATGTAGGTCAGCTCTGAAGTCGTTGAATTTCAGTATTAGAGTTCTAATTTATAAGACAATGGCATCAGGCATACTTCTTTCAGATGCTCATATATACATTTCCTACCTTGTGCTATGTGGAATTATTGCATTCTTTGTCTTACATGGATAAATAAAAAACACCATCTTGAATGCTAGATTGTTATGCAATATCAACGCATTGATTTATGATAATTACAAAGTGGGAAGGCCCATGATATTTAACTAAAGATTAGTGTAGTTGTTGTAGTAGTTTCATGGGCTCTCAGCTATAATGAGCTCTTCTCATTTGCCATAAATTTTATGTAGGACTTTTCTCATTTACACACATTTAGAGGACACGAGAATAAAGTCATGGCTCTAGTTTATGTAGATGCAGAAGAACCATTGTGCATAAGTGGCGACAGTGGAGGGGGCATATTTATTTGGGAAATCGCTGCCCCTTTTAGGCAAGATCCCTTGAGGAAATGGAGTGAGAAGAAGGATTGGCGCTTTAGTGGTATCCACTCCTTGGCTGTTTCCAAAAATCGTTCTCTTTACACTGGAAGTGGAGATAGAGCAATTAAAGCTTGGTCATTAAAGGTGAGTTTTTCACTTTCTTTCTCTACTTTTTGCTGCCTAAAATAAAAGCTTCAGTGGTGAATGCATTCTTTGGGTTTCTATACCTTTTCCCAGGATGAAACTTTGATATGCACAATGACTGGCCATAAATCTGTAGTTTCCACGCTAGCTGTTTGTGATGAGGTTCTTTACAGTGGTAGTTGGGATGGTACGGTTCGGTTGTGGAGTCTAAATGACCACAGTCCATTGACAGTTTTGGGGGAAGATACGCATGCAGAGATGAAGTCTATCCTGGCTGTTACTGTAGATAGGCATTTGCTTGTTGCAGCACATGAGAACGGATGCATAAAGGTTTCTTACTTCACCAGAAATTTTCCCCTTTTGAAGATTAATGATTAATTTTGTAGCTCACTTGATATCACATGTCGGCTTGATCCACATATTCAACTCATGTCAATATTGTGTAACATCTCTTTTATCATTTGTTTGTTTAGGTCTGGAGGAACGACGTGTTCATGAATTCCAAAACGTTGCATAATGGGGCCATTTTTGCAATGAGCATGCAGGGAAAAAGTCTTTATACAGGAGGTTGGGACAAAAATGTTAATATACAGGTAGAAATTTAAATCCCTGTGCTCTTTTTGGAAATTAGAGGCAATTTGCTCAGCTTATGATATTTGAGTTAATATTGTTCATTCAAATATCATAGAAATTCACTAAAAGAGTTACTGAATTTTAGGAATTATCTGGAGACGAATTTGAACTGGACATCAAAGCATATGGATCCATTCCTTGCAGTTCCGTTGCAACAGCTATATTATGCAGCCAAGGAAAACTATACGTTGGATATGCTGATAAGTCTATTAAGGTATTCATTCACTTCATCCGATTATTTTTATTTTTAAATTCAGGCTTAGACATGTATTTTTGTTTCTGAGTGTTAACAGACCTGGTTTAAGTGTTGCTTTAATGGAATCTTGATATAAAATAAGTCACAACTCAGCTCGTAAATTTTGTTCATTCTAATAACATTTCCCTTAGGAGAATATGAGAAGAGAAGTCACACATCATGGAAATTGTTTAGTCACATGTCTTGAAAATCATCCTAAATCTTTATCTTCTCATTTCTATTAGTGCATTACATAGTTAAATTCTCTTATTCCTTAGATTATTATTATTTTCTTCTAAGATTTAAAGGAGTATTGGAATTTCTTCCGATAGTAAAATTTTATTATTATATCGGTTTTGTTTCTTTTTTCTTATATTTTATTTTAGTCGTGAGTTTTGGTACAATTACCCTGATTCCAAACATTCACTTGTTTATGTGTCTTTATAAATGGAAAGAGAAAATACTTCAACCTGGACCCATTTGGAGATTGCTTTTTTCTCCCCACTCAATAGAACAGAATGCTTATTTTCAACTATACCAATTGGATTCTATGTGGGTATGGTCAACCAGGAATTGTTGTCTTTTTCACATCTGAATTATTCGACAACTTGACTTATTATTATATAATGCTTGAATTTTGATTGGGTATAGGAAATCGTTCATTTATTGAAAGAAAAGTTTATGAAAAAAATACATTCGACAAACTGCCTCATCTTGTATGGTATGTTTGGAAGAAAAGAAAAATAGTAAAAAGTAAAGAAAACACAGATAATATATATATTTTTTGTTTGGTTGAAGAGAACATGGAAAGAAAAGAGAGAGAAAATTTGACTTGGAAGCAAAAATTCGAACTTTTCTGCCTTGCTATTTTTTTTCGTCTCTTATTTTCTTTCCACTATTCCCAGAACAGTGTAAATGTTTACAGGAAGAAAAATCTTTGAAAGTGTATGTTGAGCTGTTTGGGGATACCACAGAAATCTGTTGCTAGAGCCTAGATTCTTTAGGTGTGTAGAGAGTTCCCATGTCAATATTATAATATATAAGTGTTGTCATTTTAATATGATATTAAAATCTATCTCAACAGGACCATTCATAAATATTCATACGTATGATCAAGTTATAATATTCATTCAAACTATTGAGGAATGTTCAAATCTCTTTGTACACTAACAAATTTTAAATCTATATACCTTGACATAGAGTTGATAGAGTATAATATAATTTTTAATTTGAAGTTTCAAACATGATTTGTCATATCTGCATTTTTATTATGCTCGTGAATTCTTTAGCACTCAACAGCTGTTATTGATTCCTCCAGGTTTATCTGTAAATTGTAAGACTGTATTGGGTTGGATGCATATGCTCAAGTCATGGTTTGATGGCTCAAGTTGCATCATCCTCGTGATGCTCGATTTTGGAATGCTTGTTAATTCACATTTACGACATAGATGGAGATAATATGATCCAAGTGATACTTGAAAGGTCTTATGTACATATTTTAAACTATTTCTTTATGGGCGTTAATTCTTTTGGTTTGTATATATCTTGAAACTATTGAAATGTAATCTATATCATAGTACATCAGTTAGGATTTCTGGACACATTTCAAGTTTCGCTGCAAATTTTCCCGCCAGTTAGTTCTACTTTTTTCTCTTTACAATAGAAAATAGTTTAAAATCAGACCGTTCAATAAGTATTGGTTCGAGATTCAATGGTTGAATTGTAATTAGATAGGTATTAATAAAATTATTATAATAACTAAATAATAAATAAAATAATATTTAAAAAAAGTATAATATCATAATTATATGATGCTAAAAATTAAAATAATATATAAATTTAGGCTTTTAATATTTAAAGCAATAATAAATTTAAAATAAAATATGTTATCATACTTAAATTAAAACTGTCATAGTATTTATTAATAATAATGAGTTTATTAGTAGAATAAAAAAATACAAATACTTTAGGTTTTTTTTTAAGAAAATAATTAAAAATAATGTATTATTGATTTTTGTATTAAAACACTTCATGTCGATTTTGGCTGAATTTTGACTTATATTTTCGATTTTATATATATTTTTTAAATTAGTTCTGTGATTTCTTTCAATTGATTATCTGAGCGATTCGTTAAGTTTCACCCACTACACCAGTTTCAAAATAGAGATTCATATTCAGTCGTTCACTATCTTCACATGTGTGTGTTCTATTAAGTTATATACTACTTTGTGGTGTTAGGTTTATCATAATGAAAAGAAAAATGATATACCTAAAGATATATTTAGTTTACTATTCTGGACATTTTTGGAGGATAAGCTTTTTTTTTTCATTATTCTCTTTACTCACACCATTAAAAAAAAAATTAACTGTCTTTCCCACTAAATACTTATATTAACTATAAGTTCGGTATCTTCCTACACTTCTCTTGTCCAAGAAATATATTCCCAATCAAATAAATAGTTTAGAATTAAACTGATTTTACAATTCAATGCCACAGCATTTGTGTCTCCTTCACTGGGAAGCCTCTCGGGCAGTGATAAACTCCACTGAAGAAAACCGCGGAATGGTAAGCTCAATTGCATATGCGCTAACACGTTGAAGTTGGAAACACCAACACACCTTTATGGCCGCGCTCTCATATGCACCTTTCTTCGCCCTTCAGAGAATCACTTCCACCGACGCCAATGCCAACGCTTTATTTATTCGCTCGCGTCCTTCCGTTGCTCCCTGGCCTCGCCTGCCACGACGTCGTTGCGCACCCGTTCTCGTCACCGTCGGCTCCGTTAAGGTGCGTTTTCGCTCTGCGACCGCTACCTGTTCGATGAATTGCCGTAATTATTTGTCACATCACTTTCTTGGTTGTAGGAAAATCTCGGTCGTGTTCAAAAGCGTTTCACCGACTTCACGAGCTTGAACTATTGGGTTGTTCGCGACTACTACCGTCTCGTGAACTCCGTCAACGCCTTCGAGCCTCAGATTAAGGCGCTCTCCGATGAACAACTGGCCGCGAAAACCGCCGAGTTTCGCCGCCGGCTCGCGCGAGGGGCCACCCTTGCCGACATTCAAGCTGGTTCGCTACTCTTTTACGCTGTTGCATCATTGCTCGATTAGTCTCTGAACTGTGTTTGTGATTGAATTATGATTAATATTTCAGAGGCGTTCGCTGTTGTTCGTGAAGCTGCATGGAGAAAGCTGGGAATGCGCCATTTCGATGTTCAGGTCTCATTCTATCAATGTCTTGCATGTGTATCTTTTATAATATGCATTTTGCATGACTGGCTTGGGCTTACTCACTACTAGGTGACTGAGTGATGAATTTTGTTGGTCTTAGATTATTGGTGGGGCAGTGCTGCATGATGGTTCCATTGCTGAGATGAAAACCGGGGAGGGTAAAACCTTGGTTTCCACCCTAGCTGCTTATCTAAATGCCCTGACCTCTGAGGGTGTTCATGGTCTGTGTTACTGCCAACACTATAGAAGCTTGAATATCCTGGGGAATTTCTTCAGGTGCCAGCACTTGGCTTTCCGAAAAATAAATTTCTCTAATTCTTGATTTTTTTTGCAGTGGTAACTGTTAATGATTACTTAGCTCAACGTGACGCTGAATGGATGGGACGAGTTCATCGTTTCTTAGGTCTCTCCGTCGGTCTTATTCGGGTAATTTTTCTCTGCTGATGGTAAAATTTGATTTCATCTACTATGTTTTTGGTGGTGTGATAGATTAGAACACATGTTTTAATGATGTAATGTTCAAATCGACTGGGTCTAGTATGAAGCTTTTTGTTAATTAATTTATGAAAAGCATTGCATGACCTTCTTTTAACTTTGTTATCTGATGTTTGCATGCACAGAGAGGAATGAATGCTGAAGAACGGAGAATGAACTATAGATGTGATATAACATATACTAATAATTCAGTAATTACACTTGTCAGTTGCTTATATTGCTTCTTTTAGTTTTACATTTATTTTTTTACTTATGTTATTTTATTTTCTTCCTTTTTTTCCCTTTCTTACCTTAGGAACTTGGCTTTGATTACCTGCGAGATAATCTTGCTGGAAATCGTGAACAACTTGTAATGAGATGGTAGTGTGTATTACTTGGGTAGAACTAAGTTGTTTTCTTCTTTTTCTTTTGGTTTGGAATATGTTTGGTTACTTGTGACTATTCTACATGAAAGCAGGCCAAAGCCCTTTCATTTTGGTATCGTTGATGAAGTGGATTCTGTCTTAATTGACGAGGGAAGAAATCCTTTGTTAATCAGTGGTGAGGTGAGCTTCATATTCATTTTTATTTTTGCGTCTTGTGGTACCCCTAAATCATGATTACCCTCTTCTTCCGTACCCAGGCTGGCATTATTTAAAAAATTATTTCAACTGCTGAAGTTCAATGATAAATGGCTTGCTTCTGCTTCTTTATCACAGGCTAGTAAAGATGCAGCACGGTTCCCTGTTGCTGCAAAAGTAGCTGAACTGCTTATACAGGGCATTGTTAGTACATTCTCGTGCACTGCATTATGTCATTTACACTGTTTTTCTCCCTTTTTCCATTTTGACCAGCTTATGTAGATAATTATGTACACTGATTTTATTTTATTAACAGCATTACAAAGTGGAGCTTAAAGATAATTCTGTGGAGTTGACTGAGGAAGGAATTTCTCTTGCTGAAATGGCTCTAGAAACTAATGACCTTTGGGATGAAAATGATCCCTGGGCCAGGTGAATATTCTTATATACTTTAATAATTTGTTAAATTAAGGAATGTTCATTTCAGTTTGGTTGGTGTTTACTTGTTTTGTAATCCCAATGTATGTTTGGCGAAAAGTAGGTTGACATTAATGTCAGCATATCTTTATTGATTTTTTCTACTATGCTCTCTCTTTTTTATGAGTGGTATCACATTAAAACATAACAAATTCACAATAACCTGCTAAACAGTAAAATAGAAATTCAAATTTTTCCTTTTCTTTTTTAATGATAAAAAAATAAATTTATTCAGTAAAAAAATATTAATATTACAAAGGGAAAGGAGGATAAGATAAGAAGTCCTTAAAAAAGAGAAAATAATATGAAAACAAAACAGCAAGGAAAATTATGGTAAAACCACTTGATCCCTCAACATCTATGTAAATGACACCCCTGTAAAAAGGCCACATGCTTTAATTTTTCTCTATTTCAAAACTTATATTTGTAATCATGATTTTTTGGCTGCATACATTGCTAGAGATTTAGACTAATTTATCATAATCATCATTGTTATATTTATTTAATACTGGCTGCTTTATGTGAAGTTTCTGGCTACCATGTTGGAATTGGAAATTCCTGTACAATTAGTTACATGAGTAGTAAGATTTGAATTACTGCAGATTTGTGATGAATGCTATAAAAGCTAAAGAATTCTATCGTCGAGATGTGCAATACATTGTCAGAGATGGGAAGGCTTTGATTATCAATGAGGTAATACTTTTAAAGCTTCTTTTGCTTTAAATATTTTGCACCATTTAGTTACTTATGAAAGCAAAGACTAGCAACATAACATGACAGAGGGACACACCAAATTGGAACAAATGTATTGTAGGACACAACATAGAAACACGAGTAACATGACTTTTTGTAGGGCATTCCGGTTGTCAATGCAAGGTTAATGGATAAATGAAGTTAATTCTCCTACTTGGCTCTGAATTTAGTAGATTTTTAAATTTTAAAACTGGATATTTGATGTAACATTTATTCATTCAACATAACTCATCATTTATGGAACATGTATGCCTTTGTCAAACTTCATGAATCAATTTAAGCATATAACATAACTCATCATATCGGGGGAGTTTTGCTTGAGTGACCATCATGGGGCTTGAGTGACATTTTACAAAAGGTCAACCCAATTCTCTCGAGTTGTTCCTCGCTTGAATGATGGTAGATCGCATGAGTGAGTAGGCTTGTCACTTGAGCATTTTGATGACACACTTGAACTAGGTCAAAATTGTATCAATTCTCATTCCACTAGGAGTTTCATAGCTCCAAACAATAACTTTAACTACTTAGCCTATCAAAGATTTATCATTTTCCCAAAAATCTGACAAGTGTCAAACCCTATGCACATGCAAGCTGCTAGTCCAAAACAGCAAAGAGAACAGAGGAGAAAATAAAACTTACCCAAATCGAAAACTGTCCCAGTAGAATTGTTCTATTTTTCACCATCTTCTAGGTGGTGTGATCTGATCGGGAAAAAATGAATGCGGAGTTAAAAAATTTAGAGAGAAGATAGGGGATTTAATGTTTTAGAGAGATGTAGTTTTTATAAAATGCAGGTTGAATAATTAAGTTTTTTTATTTATAACCATTAAACTTCACTAATAGAAATTTCATTCTTCATTTAGTTAAACTATACACTCGGATACTCCTAAAACTTGCTCGTTACATTTGTAGGACAAACATTAGTTATGTGTTGTGAATCTTGGCCACATGTCAGTTCTTTTGCTTTTAAAAATTCATCTTAGAAGAAACTCTTTTGGCTACAATAAGGTGCTTTGCTTTTAAAGATTCAGAGTGGCGGTTCAATGTCTACAATCAATCAGTTGAAGTTGAGAAAAATGTATCCACTGATCCTAGAGGATATATTTTTAAAAAATTGAACTGAATATATACATACAATTAGTATATTTTGCTTTACAAGCTTGTATTTCTTGTACTCTGAAATTTGACAAGGTAATATAGTCCATTTTTCTCCTAAATTCACTGGCAGTATTTACTTGATATGCATTCACTTTGTATGAGATATGTTGATTTCAAACAAATGCAGTGGAAACTGAGTTAACCTAAGGGTCTCTTTCGAATTGTAAAAAATGTACTATGGACTATTGATTGTCCCCCTTGCCCACTGGGTGCACACATTAAAGCTTCCTTTCTGTTAAGCCGGAAACATGATCTAAAACCTAATTGGAGGTGATATTGAGCTTCTAATTCATGAAATTTGTGGCATGATAGTTGAATTTTATCTAAGATGACATGCTTCAGCCTTGTTACATGGAACGCATTGTTATGTTATCTAGGACAGTGGAAGGTTTATGATATAAATATCCCAGGTTAGTTTAGTTTTTTTTTAATGAACCAAGGGTAGTGTTAGATCTCATATTGACTATTGATATAGCAAAAAGTAATGTATGCAAGTCAGGGCAACCTCACCTTACGAACTAGTTTTTGGGGTTGAATTATCTATAGCATTAGTGTTTATTCTAGTGATTGTTATTAGACTACTCACTAATGTCTAAACATGTAAAGTTCATGTTTGAGATGTTCAATTTTTGGTGTGAAGGGTATGTGTTAGAGATCTGATAAACACTCAAGTATTTGAGGAATCCACCTTCAAAAGTCAGCTATTAAGGCGAAGAGAATCAAACTCTTCAATACTCCACTGAGCATCTCATTTTACTTAATATGAAACTTAAGCATCCCATAACACCTTAGTCCTTTCAAAATTTCACATTGATTTGTGATATGGCCAAAAAATACTGTATGTAAGTGGGGACAATCCTCACCTTATGAGCTAGCTTTTCAGCGGATTTATGTCTAAACCCAAATTCTAAGAGGTAGAAAGATGAAAATGAATGGTTTTTGTGGGTGTTTGAGGACTAAGGGGGTTGCCTTGGAAGGCAATAGAATAGATTTATAAGAGGATATTTTGATGCTGAGATGTCCCTGCAATTTGGGGTTTGTTCTTTATAGACTTTAAGGGTGGAGACAAGAATCTATGTTCGTGATAGAATAAATTTCTGTCTCCATCTGCTCTCTTGAGATTTGAGCAGATTACAAAATTAGAGTAATAGAGAAATAAACCAAATTATGGAAATTTCTCAGCTTACAGGAAGAGTTGAAGAGAAAAGAAGATGGTCTGAGGGAATTCACCAGGCTGTGGAGGCAAAGGAAGGTTTGAAGATTCAGGTATATATGTGGGTTATTTGATTTTTGTTTTCTTTATCATGACACTTTTCATCATACTTAATTGATTCTAAATTTCAATGTTTAAACATCCACAGGCAGATTCTGTTGTTGTGGCACAGATCACATACCAGTCATTATTCAAGCTCTATCCAAAGTTGTCAGGAATGACTGGAACTGCCAAAACAGAAGTAAAGATTTATATAGTTCTGACATTGCATTCAAGTTGTCATAACTATTATAATTTGTCCTTTTGAGATCTTGATGGCAATATATATCATTGCAGGAGAAAGAGTTCTTAAAAATGTTTCGGATGCCAGTCATTGAAGTGCCCACAAATCTTCCTAATATTAGAAAAGATTTACCAATTCAAGCTTTTGCTGTATGACATTTGATATTTGTTACTGTTGCTTCTTTAGTATCTCTAGTTTCAATACAATCATTTTTCCATGACAATAAATTGTTAACTGTATGATTTTTCTATTAACATGTTATTCAAGACTGCTCGTGGGAAATGGGAGCAAGTTCGCCGAGAAGTTGAATATATGTTTCGACAAGGTCAGCCTGTCTTAGTTGGGACAACTAGGTAAGTATTATGGCTATTACAATGGGTATTGTCTATCACTGAAACATGTATTCTTTCAGAACAAATTATCATTATGAAATATCCTTCTTAGCCTAATTCTCTGATGTTTGAAACATATGATGGGCACAATTTAATAAGGAAGACCTCTCATATAAGCTTACCATTTCTTCAGGGGAATCTTGTTGGCAGATATATGCACAGGGTTTGGAGGCTTATATTATTACTTGAACTTACTTGTCATGTCTTTTTGTACCATTTAAAATGGATATGTTGTCATACATCAAATTTATGCTTCTTTAGCTCTAATGAAGTTTCTTTTATAAATAGGAATTACACTCTTTAATAATGACTGTTACAAATTGTACATTAACTAAGTATTTTTATTGTTAAGAGAAAACATTGAATAAACCTCGAATTTGCTTCACTGGGAAATTTCATTTTTATATAGCGTTACTGTTGATAATTAATCCATGTTGCCAACCCAATGTACTGGGATAAATCTCATTGTTAGTGTTATAGTGTGTCCATATCTTATTATCTTCAGTTCAATATTGATCAGGCTAAAATTTATACTTATATGATATTGAATTTTGAGTAGAAAATCAATCAATTGAATAAAAATGAATTTTTAATCATCAATAGTGGCACAGTTTTTGCAACAAGTTATTACATTATTAGAGATATAAACCATTGTTAGGTCTATTGCTGACTGTTTAAGCTTTTAGTTGGTGTAGTTGTTGCAATGGGAAAACTTCAGCTGACAACTTAAGCTTTGTCCATGCTTCAGCCCAAAATTGCTTTTGCTTGAGAAGGCAAGCCAAAAAGGACCACGGCCGTGTTTATAGTGACCCCATACATAAACTTTTGGGATATTTGATTCATAACAACCATCTTCTTTTCTTGTTACATTATTATTAATTGAATTTGCTTAGTTTTTTATGATTACGTGTCTAGGCATTAGTGTATGTCTTGTCAGTGGTCTAGTTTAAATGTTGCTCTTCTTTAACTACCTTTGTTTAGATTTAGCCACCTTTTTTCCTCCTCCTCATCATAGTTATCTATTGTATCTTGTCATCATCGAATATTTACATTGGAATCCTTACTTGTATGGGCTATATATTACATATGTTTGTACATAAGCTTTTCCGTTCTCTATAGTTGTGAGTCTTGTGACTTTATACAATTATTATTTTTCATTCTTTGTCCATTGCAGTGTAGAAAACTCAGAACTTTTGTCTGGTCTTCTTAGGGAATGGAATATTCCTCATAATGTTCTCAATGCTAGACCCAAGGTTTGTGAAAGTATAGATTGTTGGTATCTTCAGAAGCATATGCTGTCTTTTTTTTTTTTCATATGACTTAGTGTTCATTTTTAAAGTTTTGCCAACCTCACTGGCTCCCTCCCCCGTCATTTAATTCAGTATGCTGCAAAAGAAGCTGAAGTTGTTGCACAGGCAGGACGGAAACATGCCATTACCCTCTCTACAAATATGGCAGGCAGGGGCACGGATATAATCCTTGGAGGAAATCCAAAAGTAGGTGTGCCAATAAGTTTTTTTATTTGTGGCTAGTGTCCTTGAGAACCATATGAAACCTTGCATACTTTGTCTATGACTGCCTAAATGTGAAATAAAATGAGATCGATTTGTTGGCTTTTATAAGTAGGTGGTTTTTTTATTGGCTTAATTACATTTATGGTCCCTCTAAATTGGATTGTCTGATTTTTGTCTGAAGGTTTTTTGAGCCATTTGAAAGTTAAGAAAATTTGGTTCCCTTGTTAGCAATTTCTACCCAAACCCCTCAAATTTCCTTTTTCTACTATATATTTACAAATTGAATTGATTTAATTGCTTTTTTTACAAAACCCATCAACCAAAATATCAATTTCACTTAAAAATAAAAAGATCCTAAATTTCGCTTCTCCAAACCCTGATTCATATCTTATAAAATTCTTCAAATTTCATTAATTTTCCACTCAATTTCATATTTTTAACCTTTCAAAATATTTCATATCCCAATTCCATTATACACCTCCAAATATTTAGATTGAAATAATCATTTGAAGTAGAAGAAATCAATGTGTGGCCAAATTTGGTTAATTTTAATGATAGATGTAATTAGCTCAAAATAAATAAATAAATTGAGAATCCAAAACCGCATGCAGTCCGAATTAGAGAGACATAAAGTGCAACTGAGATGCCACCCACCCATTTGACATGTCACTTTGGCATGAGTTGGATCTGGGAAGTGAGTTCATCATACATTTTCTTCCTGGTCTATATAGATGCTTGCCAGAGAAATTATAGAGGATAGCTTACTTTCATTTTTGACACGAGAGGATCCTAATGTTGAACTTGCAGATGAAGCTATTTCACAAAAGGTAATTCTGTCTTTTACTTACTGTGTTTTAATTTTCATTATTTAACCTTTATGTTTTATAATGAATATTTTGATGTAGGTGCTTCCAAAGATAAAGGTTGGATCATCTTCAATGGCCTTACTGGCTAAGACAACCTTAATGGGTCCGTGGTTTTAGTTGAGAGATTTTCTCATTTCAGATAAATTATGTTCATTTTAGTCATAATTACATGCTTTTTTAACTTGAAAGTTTTTATATTCTCTGTAACATGAATTATTCAGCCAAATATGTATCCAAAAGTGAGGGTAAAAGTTGGACGTATCAGAAGGCTAAATCTTTTATCTTGGAGGCTATTGAAATGAATGTTTCATATAGTTTGGAAGAGCTGGAGAAGCTTGCTAATGAAGAATCTGAGATCTACCCTCTTGGTCCATGTGTAGCGCTTGCCTATCTGTCAGTTTTGAAGGATTGTGAAGAACACTGTTTACATGAAGGTTCTGAGGTTAAAAGGCTTGGGGGTCTTCATGTGATTGGTACATCTTTACACGAGTCCCGGAGAATAGATAACCAGGTGGGTACTTGTTAGGATCGTCTATTCATAATTGAAAATGTTAAAGCCTAACAAGAAACAATAGTACACAGAAAAAATGCTGAATTTCCTCTCTTTATTTCTGAAAACACATTACAAACCAAGAACCAAGGTATAGAAATACCCCTCCAAAGGAAATTGCTCTGTTTCCACTGGAATCTGTCTAGTTTTACAGCAATATTTCCGAACCTAAAGGAGGATTATTTATTGGGGAAAACTGAATTAACTAACTCTCCTAATTTCCTGTTAAACGGTTACCCGTTTATTAAAGGAGTTTTTTTCTTTATTTTTGTATTCAGTTACTGTTCAATCATGAATAGTTAATTTGGTATCAAAATGTAATTCCTTGACGTAGGCATATTAAAGCCTCCAATAAGATATTCTGAGGGCTTCTTTTAGAGTTTGGAACAGTATACTGAGGTTCTACGTCTATTATAAGTACATCAATGATGGAGAAATTATCTCTTCTCCATATATTAATAAAAATATATTATTATCATTTCTTGTACTTTTGTTCTGACATCTTGTTACTCAACTTGTAATAATCTTTTCTCTAGCTGCGTGGCAGAGCAGGAAGACAGGGGGATCCAGGATCAACCCGATTTATGGTCAGGTAGTAATATTAGACTACTCACTTCTGCTACTACTGTTATGGTGAATAAAGAAATGCATTCTAGGAAGAAAATATGAGCACGTAACTGTCAACAATTAATGGAGAATGTCATTTATGGAGGAAAAATTATACAAATGCATTTGGTTTATCCATGGCATGAAAGAACTGTATATATAAATTACAGTGTTAGTTATTATTAGTTGAAATTGTTACTAAATTTGCTGATCTATTTCTCTTGGAGAAAAGAGAAATGAATGTAATGTTTTATTATTTCTGTCCTGATACAAAGGGGAGAATTTATAATAGCTATCCTAGAAAGCAAAAGGACCAAAAAACAAAGCAGAATCACCAAAAAGGGACAGCTGGAAATAACAAACTGAAGGGATTGATTGTGCTAGTGTAGAAGAAGATACAGAGGGAGAAAATAGTATATTTTATATTCTAACATATCCTAATAATTTCAGAGCAGATAATCAACAATTTTGTTTCAAGGACAAATTTTTTGGTTCATATGGTCTTAAAGGAATTGGAAGCTCAAATTAGAATTTATGTTTTTGTATGTGAATTTGAAGTTTCTTTCAATGTACAAAACAGTTGTGATCAATATAATATGCTGTCTTTTTTATTTAATTATTGATGTAGAAATTTGGATTGGTGTCTTGATTTTTTTGCTTAAATGGAAGAACCTTGAGTTTTAGAGATGAACTGTTGAATACTATTTGCTCTGTAGCTCTGTATTTTGAGGGGAGTGCGATGACTGGGTGTGTGGTTTGCTAATTAAGGGCTGGCAGCCAGTTCTCACACTTTCTCATCATGTTATAGCTTGCAGGATGAGATGTTTCAAAAGTTCAATTTTGATACTGAATGGGCAGTGAGACTTATCTCAAAGATTACAAATGATGAGGATCTGCCAATTGAGGGTGATGCCATTGTGAAGCAGGTTATTGTCTATTTATTATTTGCATTATTATTATTGAAAAGTAAATATTTGGCCTAAGAAGAATTTAGGATGTGTTTGATCATGTTCTTGTTTTTTAGTTTTTTAAAATTATTTTATAAAACAGTTTTCAAAAAACTATAAACAAATTTGTAGATAGTAGGAATGGGGGAAAGAAGATGGGATACTGCAAAGAAGTACATGAGTAATAGAAAACCCAAAGTAGAAAAACCAGTACAACTTGAGGATTTTCTAGTTTCTTCATTTTAACAACTGAAAGAAGTATTACTTTTTAAAACAATATTCATAAACTATTCGAATAAACGATTGTTTTTCTTGTTTTTAAAAACAGAAAACTGTTTTCAAGAATAGGAAGCAAATAGGCCCTTAACACTGCTTTTCTTCTCTTTTCTTTCTCTTTTTCATGATAAATTTCTTTTTTTATAACCAATACAGTAAAATATTGATTTTTCTTCCATTTACATTCTTACTTTTCCATGTGGTCTCTTTTCCCATGTTTTTATTCATATGTTTGTCATATGGTGTGCCTGATGAATGTCGTCTTTCCAATGCTAACTGGGACATCAAATGTTTATAGCTTTTGGCGCTGCAAATCAATGCAGAAAAGTTCTTCTTTGGTATAAGAAAGAACCTTGTTGAGTTTGATGAAGTATTGGAGGTATGTGTCGACTATGAAGAGATGTTTTAAAACACAAATTCCTGCAAAATTATGCTATTAGTTTTTGCTGTCATATTCAAGATTGATTCAACTATGTAAAACTGAAATTGTGAATACTTTCTGGAATGAAAAGTTTATAGGCTTTTATTCCATGGTGAACTTTGATAATTAAGAATAACTTGCTATATCCATAGTAGTCAATAATAGCACATATAGCTTTACAATCACATGATAGTGGACTGGAGTAACACCTTGTTGTACCTCCTAGAGCTGTCGACACCTTGCTATAAATAGTGGGCAGAGTAGCGAATTTTCTGACGAGGTTCAAATTGTTTTTTGGTTTTACTGTAAGGCGGAGATGTTCTGTAAAGTAGACAAATATTTGAAAGCAGTGATGGACAAAGAAATCTTAGAAAGGGACATACCCTAATTATTCTCGCAAAATCTAATTTTTGAGCCATCTCCAATTTATAAAGTAACCAAAATCATAATTAAAATATTAATTGAGAAATAAATTTCTGAGGACTTATCTGATTCACAGTCATGAATGTTTAAGCTGTAGAGTAGAAAGGAAAACTTCATTCAAATATATCTTCTCAAATCTTTTAAAATACTTGTTAGATTAAACTTAAAAGTAGAAGAGCATGCTCGTTTGTCCTTGAGTAGAATTGCACCCATCTATCATCTAGAACGGAATTGTTGAATTTATCTTGAAGTCTGCAAAATCATTATCAACTAATTTGTTTTGTCTTATGATTTTATAAGGTGCAACGAAAGCATGTTTATGATCTAAGACAATTAATCTTAACAGGAGATGATGAAAGTTGTTCTCAACACATACTCCAGTAAGTGCCTGTTAGAATTGAATGTTATATTTAAGCAAATATATGATGAGTAGTTTAAGTTATTATTACTTCCTTGTAGGTGATTTTAAATATTAATTAGATCTAAATTAGTAGATGATTCTGATCTGTAATCAATACTGTATATAGCACATGGTTAGACCCATAGTTTCACTGCAAACCTTCTTCAAAATCTATAGTGCCTAGTTGCCTACTGTCTTGTGCCTATCCCATTAGATAATGTCTATCCCCGGTTACTGGGAAGAAGCTTTAATAGCGGTTACCTTTAATCCACCTTAGTTGCGGCCTTTTTGGAGATTTCATTAATTCAAACATCAATAGTAGTGTTTAGTTCCGTATCAACAGGAGAGATGACATAAGTAGTGTTTATAAAGCTTGAACACTTCTTACCTTAAAAGTAATATTCTAGATCCACTGTTGACCACCTACATTGTCACACTCTAGGCTTGATTTTTGCACTATCCTAATTATAATTTGCTGTAATCATTAAAAACACCAAGTTCTAACCCTGCACTATTAACACTGTCTCGATACTATGATATGAATAATAACTTTACCTTCAGAGTCTGAGTTATTGGGGCTCTCAATAAGTAATATAAAATATGAATTATAAAGTATCACTTAAAGCACTGCTCTGAGATGAGACACAGAAGAGTTAACAGTCTTGGGCCTTTTCTTTCTGCTTAAGTTATGACATATAGTATTAATCATTTATACCAGAAAAAAAAAAAAAAACTGTTAATGATCTTGATCTGTGACTAGAAAAGCATGCCGAATTATCTTGAGTGTTTTTACTTACAAGGGTGTTGACTGTTTAGATTGGAATAGGAGTCACTGACTTTTGTTCACTTTTTGTGGTTGAGGTTTATTCTTATGTAGTTATATTTCCTTTTCTACTGTTCTTTCTCCCTTCTTTCTTAGATTTGTGTGACTGCTTATAGGTACATGCAAGCAGTGGTTGACGAGATTGTCTTCAATAATATTAATCCATTGAAGGTGGTTTTGCTTTTCCTCTAGCATGTTGTATATTTCTATCCTCTAATTCCTTTAATCTATTGCTTTGAATGGATTTTGTAGCATCCACGTAGCTGGGGTTTGAGTAAGCTCTTGAAAGAATTCGTTAGTGTTGGTGGAAAGCTGTTGCATGGTAGGAATGTTTGCTACAAATATGCCATTCAATTTCATCTGCACAAATATATCGACCTCTTCATTTTCTGTGTTTGGCTCAATCAACTTTACTATTTCTAATGATACGCTCAAATGGTTTCTGGCAGAATCTTTTGAAGGAATTAGTGATCAAACTTTGCTAAATTCACTTGGGCTACTGAATGATACGAGTTCAGTTGATATTGTAAACTTTTCCCTTCCAAATTTGCCAGCAGCACCAAATGCCTTCAGGGGAATACGCAGGAAGAGCTCTTCGTTAAGACGATGGCTTGCTATTTGCACGGATGATTTAATTGGGTAAGTTACTTGATTTACTATGAATTGTGGAAGTTTAATGGAGTTCTAGTACTCACTGACTGTAAGCATAATGTAGGAATGGGAAGTATCAAACAACTTCTAATCTCCTGCGCAAGTATCTTGGAGATTTTCTAATTGCTTCATATTTAAATGTTGTTGAAGAGTCTGGTTATGATGAGAGACATGCAAAGGAAATTGAGGTTAGATTTTTATTCTACTGTTTTTTCTTGTAATTGAAAATTTGGTTGCCGTCTAACGCAAAAGAAAAGCTGCATTCATACAGAAAGTAGTGCAAGTACCATACACGAATTATTTCATTTCAGTGCAATTGTATCCAATGATTTCAAAATCAAGAACAAGCATCAAAACATTACTCCCTCCGTTCCTAAATATAGTTCACTTCTAACATAATCACATAGACTAATAAAAGTAATTAATTCAGTTGATTTTATTGAATTTTTTACCAAATTTACTCTCATTATTAATGACTTATAATTTTTTCTTTTTCATATTTATTAATAAAACAAACACATGTTCTTAATGTTTAATAGGAGCAAACAAGAAAAAGGAATTTAATGTTTCATAGAAAGTATAAAGTGCTTTACATAAAGTACCACCTATTTCTTTTAAATTATGCCTTATATTAAGGACCGGGTGGAGTATGTTCTATATGAAGATTATTCATAACAATTTTAGTAGGAAAAAAAAACTAAGAAGAAAATTGGAAATAAATAAGCTAAAACTAGCTTATGCACATATTAATTTTTTAAACTTTCTCCTAGAGCTTATCTAAAATATTATTTTCAACTCATGCATAAGCTAATTTAAGATCATGGACAAACTTAATTTTTCTTCTAGAAGTGGTTCAAGATAAGTTTGTGCAAACAGACCCAATGTATTATCAACTGCAACTAGGCAATGAAAAATTGAAAATAGATTCTAGAGCTATTTGATATATAATAACCTAGGAAGGATATTAACATAGAGCCCATAGAAGTGAGTGTGCCTAAGGTTTTACAGCATTTGCTCATCAGTATTACCTACTGTTTTTTTACCCTAAGCATCCACAGTCAAACACTGAAATTTGATTGTTGGCAATTAATTGGTGATATTAGATTTACACTACCATCATACACATTCATCGCCTATGCTTTAAAGTAGAAAAGGAAATATTGAGTCTTGCAACAGAACTGATGAATAAAATTATCCCAATGACCCAATGGTTTAGTAATTAATTAGTATTAGATACTGTTTTTTGCTGTGATAAATTTTCCTCCCTTTCTACTGATTTAAGGGGATCTGTACATGAACATGGCGCTCCTTTCTTTGCTAATTTGGAGAACCTTTGATGTGTTTTGTCCAAATGGTAAATTTTGCATTGATACCAAACATATGCATTACAAGATTGTTGTTTTCTACTATCTGTTTTGGCTCACTGTGTTCTAGTTGCTGCGTGTTCACCCATCTCTAGGGAGTTTTCAGTTTCTTTATCTTAAAAAAAATATTTATTATATTTAATATTTTTTGAATTACAGAGAGCCGTTCTTTTGCAAACTCTCGATTGTTTCTGGAGAGATCATCTTGTAAACATGAACAGACTCAGCTCTGCGGTAATATGTCCTTTTGCTCCTGTAAATATTTGTCTCTTTTAACAGCTAAAGGCTTATCTCAGAGTTGTGGCAGGTGAACATTAGGAGCTTTGGCCATAGAAATCCTCTTGAAGAGTATAAAATAGATGGTTGTAGGTTTTTCATCTCAATGCTCAGTGCCACTCGAAGGTTAACTGTAGAAGCACTGCTGCGGTATTGGACATCTCCAATGGAATCCCAAGAACTATTTTTATCATGAAAGTTGATAATTCAGGAATATTTTGAGAAGGCCAAATTTTGCACAATGTTAATGGTGTTTCAACTAGTGAATTGGTTTGAATGGTGTAGATATGAAAAAGTTACATGGCTTTAGGAGCCCAGGTCCCTTAATCTCCCAGCAGTGTTATCCTTCTTTTACTTTGTCAAAGTTACAAGGAATGTGCCTGGAGATGAGCTGGCACCTTATTTACACAGGTATCACGAGATAAAAAAATTTAGAGAAAAATGTTTTCTATTTGTATATATATTTTTTGTTGTCTTTGTAATTTTAAATTGATGAGTTCAGTTTTTAATTTTTAAAAATGTCATTTTAATTATTCTTTATATTTAAATTTAATATTTAATGATAATTTCTTTAATTAAAATTAAATTTAGGACAAAATACATATTTAACTTAAAATTTTAATATTGCTTTGGTTGAAGTCTCAAGAAATGTGTTTAACTTTTTCCCCCTTCCACTTTTTGACAGGCGAAGCTAGCAAGGGAGTCTATCCTATTTATTTCAACGCTTTTGCTTAGATTGCATGATTAAAATGAGGTTTGCAGGATGGACTAATGGTGCCGGGAGGTCTAGCAAGAGCTATGCCTAATACGGCGAGCAAATGCCCTTCCCATCCACATTGTTCTTCTAATAAGAAAACGAAGCTATTTAAGTTATGCATAATCCAGCATAATAATTTTTCATTGGCATTGGTCATTGTGGATCATGTTTGGTACCGACGGAAGCCATAGTGAATCATGCTTTATCCCTGTCAGTTTATACAAAAAAAAATTGCAGAATGTAAAATATTAAGCATGTATAATGAATTAGATTTGCAGTTCCGTTCATTTCTCTACTGCGCTACTAGCAGAGAACATTTGGGCGCCTTTTCGTAAACTATATATATATATATATATATATATATATATATATATATATATATATATATATATATATATATATATATATATATATATATATATATATATTTATATATATATATATTTATATCTAAAAGTAACACGCGGAGCTGAAACTTGCGTTCTGGCTCGGGCGGCATGTTAAAGGTAGTGTATGCAGGAAATATTGTATTACCCTTTTCCATTACGTATAGGAATTAGAGTGTGTGTAATTGGGATTAAATATTTACGGATCAAAGTTATGCATAACTGTAAACATTAGAGTAATGTGTGTAGTAATATCATAACTACAAAACATTTATAATGTTTTTTTTTTTTACTTGTTTTTTATGTGGGAAATATCTAAGATTTCCTTTACCTCAACTTTATTTCCTGTTTTAAAAATTTGGTCATGTATTTCTTTTCATGTTATTTTCGTCTCTTCAGTAAAATCATCCTTTAATATGGTTTGTGTCACCCTCAATGAAAATGCTAGAGACTTTACATTGTCACAAAAATCCTCCTCTACTCAGTGTCACAACCATGACGACATTACATTGGCGCACACACACCGCCAGAAACTCCAACCGCAATTATTTGAAAAGTTTGTGGGTTTGTCGATAATAGGATGGCGCTTGGGCTCATGCTGTAGCAATGAAAGTCATTAACTATCGAGTTCATTCATGGCGCTTACATCTGATTAATGGCTTTTGGTTTGTGTCTGATTCATTAGGCTATTTGTTTTTGGTTTGGCGTATATTTCAAAGCATCCAAACGAATAAGCAACAATTTGTTGGTGTAACCTAAATGTCTGTTCAAATTGGATCCAATATGCAATTAATGGTGACATCAGCTAGGTGGTAGCATTTTTAATAAGGGTGTATAGGAGGGGATATGCTTCGTCTTCAATCACATTTTATCCTTGAATAGCGGTGCCCTCATTATGGTTTGTGGTGGCAAGTGGCTAGTGCTATGCTCTATGACAAATGACTTGGTTTGGCGGCAATTCACTGAGTAGTTCTGGTTGTGGTCACTGGCTATTAGACGAGTTGTGTTAGTCGTGGTGTCTACTGGCACTCATTGATACAGAAACTTTTAAGGTGTGGGGCATAGGGCATACTGTGTCTATATACTAGCCATCGATCTCCTCAGCCACAAATTTAGATTTCATGCATTCTAAGACCAGCATAATTTCAATCATATACACAATTTGGAAATGAACATTCATCATACCCGAATATATGCTGAGTGAAACTACTATATGTAGCTCAAACGGTCTTGACTTTTGGCGGTGAGAGAGAAATAAAGATTAAGTATTAACTTGTTCAAGATGCAATGTAAGTCTCTTAACTTTGTTTGTCCTAATCTGAGTTATTAAGGTAATGTTTGCCAACATTTAATTAATTTCTTGTCCAAATAAACTAGAAACAGTATACAGGTGCTAAATGATCTCAGTTCCGTGTTTAAATTTTTGTTCCGAATCATCATAATCAAATCCTGAAACCTACAATTACAGAAATAAATTAAACGAAGGAGCGCTGATATTAGATAAGCAATAATCGAAAACTAATTAAATTATGAAGATTACTAATTAAGGAATGACGTGTGGAAGATTTGTCTAATCTGATTGTTGAAAATAAGTTTTCCTGCATTTTGCTGTTTTCTTATTGACGTTGCTGTAAAGAGATCGTTCATCATTTATAATGAAACCTTAGCTATATCATTATTATGCTAATGATAATGATGAATTATGAATGTTAAACAAGATAATTAAAATATTTAAAAATGTAATAATTGAAATATAACTTTATTTGGTAAATTTATTAAATATTTGATAATCACATTATAAGTAATAGTATTTTCATCTAGATCATCTATTTTAATTTAAGTTGAAATTAATTATTGTTATTCTTACCTAAAAGATTTGGTTTACCTACAAATTAAATGATGTATTTGGTAAGTCACATAAGTAGTTTATTATTTACTTTGACTTACTTATCCAACACACTAATTTATAGGTTTTCAACTCTCATTTATAACTTATAAACTTTCAGTTAACCAATATTTAGGTTTGTGCAATTAAATTTAAACGCTATAATTCAATTTAACAAATTTTTTTTTCATTTTCTAAAATTTTAAGGTTGATAATAAAGGTATTGAAATAGCATTACAAGTAAACCCTAAACTTTTACTATCTACAATTAATTAGTTCATTACTATTAGTCATTTACGATCCTGTTAATATTTCTATTTTTTTACTAAGAAGTTATTTCATGTATCTCAACTTTATTTTTACAATCTAACTTCTATTGTTTATGCTATTTGTTTATTTTACTTTTATTATTATTATTATTATTATTATTATTATTATTATTATTATTATTATTATTATTATTATATATTAAAAAAATTAAAATTCTAACACTATTATTATTAAATATATACGTGAAAATATCGAAAAATAGTTATAAATAGATTAAAAATAATTATATAAAAAATATAGTATTAATTTTTAATTCATAATTTTAAATTTATAAATTTATAATTATTTTTTATTTATATGTTCTTCATCTTTCTTATTTTTTTTTTAGAATTTCTAGTCATGTTAGAAATTAGAATAAAAAAATTAACCTTTTATTCCGTAAGAAATTTATATTCTTGAGGTATTTTAGGGTACTTACGATGTCTTTTACACGGTAGTGAAATCTATATCTTTACTATTAACTTTATTGAATTGCCAAAATTTTTCTAAATCTTAAAATATTATTTAAAGCTATTTCATAAGTAAACAAGTTTCTTCGTAAGGTCTTTCGACGAGATAAAAAAAATGAAATTAATATCTTTCATGAACTATAGATTTATCTTATAAATTAGATATTATATCTTTCTCCAGACTTTTAAGTTTAACTTATATGTTAACTTATTTTAATTTATGAAAAAAATAAATTTATTTCTTTTTATTATTTTTCTCTTCTATGCGAGTTTACTTAAAACTCATTCAAACATACCTTAAATATTACATGAAAAAAGTTTTTTTTTTTTTTTTATTGGTCCTCACCCATTATTATTTTTTATTTCATTAAATGTAAATAAGGGAAAGTAAACCCTAAACTACACTTTTGTCGCCATTACCTATGTTGAATTTTAGAGTGTATGAATTCATTAAAGCATGCAGTCATATTTCAAGGGTATGCATCTTTTATCATTACATCTACCATTAATGACCCAAAGATGAATCAATTGTCATCACTTACACAAACTTTCTCCATTTCTCTCATTTCAAAATGTTGAACCAAATGTGTAAATAAAGAACGTAGCGAAGTTGTAATAGAAAAAATAATAATAAAATAAGACATTTTTCACAAAACAATCTTAAAGATTTGAAAATTATATGATTTTAACAAGTTGTGACCTTGTGTATCCTATAAACATGCTTATTTTCTTTTTAGCATAAATCTATGTTAAATCTTAAGTGCTTGATAAATTTCAAAAATGTATTTAGAATTAATAACAATATATAAAATATCAACTTTAAAAAAAATGTGTTTTATACAAATAGAGTTGCCAAAAGTCTTTTAAGGATATTTATGGAGATGATATATGATTCAATCTCTTTAAATAAGATATACCTGTTAAGTCTTTCAAATAAAAAATATATACAAACTAAAAATAAGACACTACTAAAAACAGTCACTTGAACATCAATCATAAAGTAAAGTATTGATCTTAAAAATGCTTCATTTACTTTCTTTCATCTTAAAATATTGATCATATAAAAACATCGACTAAAAGGTCAGAAATCAAACAACTTTTGAACCCACAACACCGAAACAATCAGAATATTGGTACTAACGTATAATAACATTCAAGTTATAACTAATGTATAATAACTAATATTAATGTTGAAATCGTATCTAATTAATTACACTATAGTTGACCTTGAATAAATAAGTGTTTAATTTTTGTGTGCACTTATTTAATGACAGTGAAAAAAAATCTTGAGAAGAATAAGTAGTGGAAAAGGTAGAATTAAATTTGAAAGAATGCATCCTTCACATGGAAAAAGAGTTGCGAAAAAATAATTGATAAGTTGGTGTGTGTGTGTGTGTGGTGGCTTTTCCCTTCCATAATGGAGGAGAGAAAATAAAGCAAGTAGTTAACTATGCTATGCAACCATCCATGGATTAGTTAGGTTTAGATATTCAACCTAAACTCACCTCACATGGAAACCAGTTAATTCAGTTTTAAAACACAAAGACTTATGTACATTTCAGTTAATCCAGGACAAATTTAAAAAACAAAATCTCAATTGTGAAATAATAAGACTTTAATCTGGTAAATTTACTATTTGAGATAAAAAAATGGTTTTTTAAAATAAATATTTAAATATTTCTGTTGAGGTACAGATACGATAAGATAACAATATATATGTGAATATAATTTTTATCTTCTTAAATCGATTTTGTAGGATTAAATTAGGTATCTCATCATTTCTAAAATGGTATCAGAGTCAATGTTCGAATAATAATCATTAATAGTAGTAAATTGAATCATCTGTTATCGGACTATGAATTTTTTTTTAAACAAAGAGGTGTGTTGTGTTGAAAAATTTTACGTCAATTAGAGATACAATAATAACATAATATATAAGTGAGATCAATCATTACTTGTCGAACCAGTTTTATAGAATTGAATTAAGTATGACATCAAACTTTTTTAAGGATATTTTATGGTTAAAAAAAATTATTTATGAGATTGAGAATTTAATTTAGGAAATCAAAATCAAATTATATACAAAGTGACAGAAAAATATACTTAATTTAGCTTCAAATGACATAAATTAATTAACGTAAAATTGTTTTAAGTAGCTTCTATTTCACACTCAATTTTTCTTTTTCTTTTTTTCTCACTGGGTTGGTCTGTTTTTAAGATATAATAATACTTCCAGATATACAACAGGAAATCAGAACTAATTCTTGATAAAAATTCAAGTAACAAATAGTTTGTGTCAATAACATCTGGCTTTTATACAACTAATACTAGTGTCACTAAATTTCAGTAAAAAAATAAAATAAAATTTAAAAATTGTACGTAAACTTTTCAGCACTATTATTCAGTTTTTTGGTAAAATATTTTGAGGAAGAATGTTGTAACATAGTGAAAGATAAATGTATCTATAAAAAACAAACTAAATAAATAATTATACTTCCTTTTTGTTAGGATCAGAGTACCAGCATAAATACACACAACTAAAATAGAGACGAGAAAAATAACCCTGACAATAGGCAAAAATGAAAATTTTATAATGACCACTCTTTCCTTTTACAATTGGAAATTACCAATACTAGGAAAGTAAAAGAGAAAGAAGGAGAAATATTTGGGATGTATGAAATAAGGGGGAGGGGCTCCTTTTATAAGAAGGAGGAGAGCCCCCAATTGAAGTTCCCACGGATGTGGGACTTCTTCCTTCACAATCTCCCACTTGAAGATTTTGATGAAATTAATCAAATCTTCACACTATGTCTTCTTCTCTCACATCCATGTTGCTTATGCTTCCGATAGGCCATAGAGGGATCGACTCCATATAAACTTGTCAGCATTAACCGGTTTTGTCATTACATCTGCTAGGTTCTTTTCAGTGTGGATCTTCTGTAAGTCTACACTTCCTTCTTCTACTACTTCTCGAACAAAATGATATCTTATTCCTATGTGTTTTGTCCTCGAATGAAAGGCTGGATTCCTTGCAATGTGTAAGG
Source organism: Sphenostylis stenocarpa (assembly GCA_963425845.1). Lineage (NCBI taxonomy): Eukaryota > Viridiplantae > Streptophyta > Magnoliopsida > Fabales > Fabaceae > Sphenostylis > Sphenostylis stenocarpa. The sequence goes on from OY731406.1 coordinate 13,044,176, forward strand.
CACTTTGACTATCACGAGTACACAACAATTTGTTGTTGCTTGTGACCAAGTTCCCCCATTATTCTTTTAATCCGAGATAGCTTCTTTACATGCTTGGGTGACGACCATGTATTCGAGCTTCAGTAGTAGACAGAGCTACCACATCTTGTAACTTGGATAACCAACTTACTGCCCCTCCATTGATGGTAAACACATAACCAGTAGTAGACTTCCTTTTATCCGAGATCACCTGCAAAATCCGAATCTACATAGCCTCGACAACCGCTTCGATCCTCCATAACATAATGCAACATTTGAGGTTCCTTTTATATACCTAAGGACCCTCTTCACATTTTGCCAATGTTCTCCACCGGGATTCCCCATGAATCTACTAACCACTCCCACTTGCTTGTGCAATGTCCGGTCTTGTACAAATCATGGCATACATAAGACTTCCCACTCGTCGATGCATACGGTACTCGAGACATTTCGATCCTCTCAGCTTCATCTGCTAGGACTCATACTTGAGGATAACTTACGGTTGACGGGAAGTGGGGTAGAAATTGGCTTGCAATCTTGCATGTTGAAGCGCCGCAAGATCTTAAGTAAATAATTCTTTTGAGAAAGCCAAATCTTCCTATCTTTTCTGTCTCGGTGAATTTGCATCCCTAAAATCTTGTTTCTTGGTCCCAAGTCCTTCATATCAAACTCCCTAGCCAATTGTGCCTTCAATTCTTGGATTCGAGCTTTGTTAGGGCCTACCACCAACATGTCATCCACATACAACGACAATATGATAAAATCATTTTCTTCAAACCTATTGTGGTAAGTACAATGGTCCGAACTTAGTCCGTAGTATCCGAGGCTAATAATGAAGGAATCAAATCTCTTATACCAACACCTTGGCGCTCGCTTTAGACCGGTATAGAGATTTGTTCAACCTGCAAACCAAGTTTTCTTGCTCTTTGAAGCCTTCTGGTTGGAGCATATATATTTCCTCTTCAAGTTCTCCATGAAGAAAAGCGGTTTTTACATCCAATTGCTCAAGATGTAAATCAAATGCAGCACACATCGCCAGGACAATTCGATTGTTGTCAATCTAACAAGCTGGTGAGAATATCTCGTTGAAATCAATGCCTTCTTTCCGAGCATATCCTTTTACCACCAGTCTAGCACGATATCTTTCTACTTGATCATTGGCATCTCTCTTGATCTTATAGACCCATTTGCAACCAATGGCTCTGCGACCTTTTGGAAGTTCCACAAGATGCCATGTCTTGTTTTTATGAAGAGCTTCAATTTCTTCTTCCATAGCGGCCATCCATAGAGGAGCTTCGAACCACTCACGGCCTCTTGAAAAGTTGAAGGTTCTCCTTCTTCACTTAGGAGACAATACGCATCATGACTTGTCATCACATATTGTGAATGCCAAGATGGTCCGACTCTTTCTCTTGTTGATCGTCGGAGTTCTCCTTCTTCCACCTCATTTGGCTCATGTTCTTCATGCTCCTCCTCCGACTCGGATGAATGTTCCGAAGTCTTCTTCTCTATCCGTACTATAGTCTTGTCCTTTTCCGAGTCGTCATTTATCCGCTTGCTTTGCGGTTCATTTTCCGCAAAGACGACATCTCTGCTAACAATAACTTTGTGGGCGGTGGGATCCCACAAGCGATACCCCTTCACATTGTCGGCATATCCCAAGAAGATGCATTTCCTGGATTTTGGATCCAACTTCGTCCTTTCTTGGGTGTTGTACATCACGTACGCGGGACAACCAAACACATGTAAGGAAGAATAATCGGTTGATTTTCCACTCCACATTTCCATAGGAGTTTTCAACCCAATTCTCGTTGATGGAGACCGATTTATCAAGTAACGAGCAGTATTCACGGCTTCGCCCGGAAAGACTTTGTTATGCATGCGGTTTGCAGCATAGCTCGCAGTTCTCTCTAGAAGAGTTCTATTCATCCGCTCTGCTACACCATTCTGTCGAGGCGTGTGTGGAACAGAAAATTGTCTCACAATTCCTTCTTGCTTGCGAGAATGCTAGAAAATCTCCATCTACATATTCTCCTCCATTGTCCGTCCTCAAACACTTGATTCTCCTTCCGGTCTCAAGTTCTACTTGTGCTTTGAAGTCTTTGAACCGCGCAAATACTTCGGACTTCTTCTTGATAGGGTATACCCATAATCTCCTCGAGTAGTCATCGATGAACGACACAAAATATTTTGCTCCTCCGAGAGATAATTCCGGTGATTCTCGGACATCGGAATGGATCAAGTCCAAAGTTTGCTTACTCCTTGTGGTGGTTCTTGCAAACTTCAACCTGTGTTGTTTGCTTGTCACACAATGCTCACGGAAGGGTAAATCGACCTTCTTGAGCCCGGGTATGAGATCACGTTCCGCAAGAATCTGCAGACCTCGCTCCGACATATGTCCAAGTCTACGGTGCCACGTTATCGCCGCTTCTTCTTGGCTTGTCGACGCAGTTGTTGCATGATTTTCTTGCAAGGTGTCTCCCATAAGCACATACAAGTTTGCCATGATTTTCTCTCGCTTTCATGACAACTATGTTTCCCCTCACTACCTTTAAGATTCCTCCTTCAACATGGATCTTGCAGCCGAGGTCATCCAATTGCCCTATAGACAATATATTTTTCTTCAAGTCCTTCACATGTCGTACTTCTTGGATTGTGCGAATAGTACCAGTCATACATTTTTAATTTGACGAGTACCAACTCCGAGCAATCTCCAATGCATGGTCATTTCCCATGAACACGGATCCACCCGAGATAGGCTTGTAGGTTTGAAACCAATCTCGGTGTGGGGTCATATGCCAAGTTGCACCTGAATCCATTATCCACTTGTCATGAAATTCGTTTCCGCCATTAGAGCTGATTGCTTGCTTCGCTTACCGAATTACTCCTTCCTCCGAAGTACTCGCAATGCAACCTTGTGAGGTTGATTCTTCATTCTTCCTCTTCCAACACTCTTTCTTCGTGTGCCCTTTCTTGCCACGAGTAGTAGCATTTAAATTTGAAAATCTTCTTGTTTCGAGAGCTAGATCTGCCATGATCTTGACTCCCACTTGAACCACGTTCCGCTGATCTTCCTCTCATCATCGTCAAAACTTACGCTTGTTTAGAACTTTCTACCTTATTCATTCGCCTGGATTCTTCTTCTAGAATAGCTCCGGCAACATCGTCAAAGTGTAGTTGTCCTTCAATATTATTATTTGTAATGTTGATGATGAGTTGATCATACGAGTCCGGCAAGCTCGAAGTAAGAGCTCCGCACGCTCGTTCTCAACTATGTTGAAATTTGCTGCTTGCTAATTGGGCAAACAAGGTGTTCGGTTGGTTGATGTGGTCCGTCACCGATGTGGACTCACTCATCCGAAGAGTATAGAGTTTCCTCTTCGGGAATATCCTTGTGTGAAGTGACTTCACCTCATATAATTTAATGAGGGCATCCCAAATCTCCTTTGCGAGAATCTTTCTCCGCAACACTTGGATAGAGCTGAGTCCGCCATTGCCAAGTGTAAATTTGCAATAGCGTTGCCGTCAATTTTCTTCCAATCTTTATCCAGTCATTTCGCAGGTTTTCCCTCGATTGCTTCTGCGCAATTGTCCTTTCTCAAGATTGCCTTCATCTTCAATTTCCACAACGAGAAATTGTTCCAGTTGAACTTCTACATCTCGTACTTTCGTTGCCATGGTTGTGTTTCCACTTATGCAACTTTCACTTATGAATAGTATTGTCTATCTGGAACAATAGTAGTAGGCCAGTGAACCGAGTACACCAAGTAGGTTCCCGGGAAAGAGAGGTGGGTCACTAATGGACACGCTTAAGTACCAAGTCTTTCCTAGCCGGAACTTTCCTCAATAGTACTTTCACACTACCACACCTTTTCCGAGTAACAACTCCTTTCGATGTGGAAGATCGGATTAAGCTGCAACCACAGAGCATACTCAGAATTTTACCAACACTATTCTAGTGACGCGCAACGGAACTTCGAACGCGACTTCGATACCACTTGTTAGGATCGAAGTACCAAGCATAAATACACACAACTAAAATAGAGACGAGAAAAATAACCCCGACAATAGGCAAAAATGAAAATTTTATAATGACCACTCTTTCCTTTTACAATTGGAAATTACCAATACTAGGAAAGTAAAAGAGAAAGAAGGAGAAATATTTGGGATGTATGAAATAAGGGGGGAGGGGCTCCTTTTATAAGAAGGAGGAGAGCCCCCAATTGAAGTTCCCACGGATGTGGGACTTCTTCCTTCACACTTTTTTTTTAAATCAATTCTTTTAGAAGAATCTTATTCATTACATGTTATTTTAAAGTTCAAGACATCATTAATATTTTCAATCATATTCTTACTTTCTACTAAAATTGTAGATTATATATATATATATATATATATATATATATATATATATATATATATATATATATGAAAATAAAAAATAATATATTTTTCATTGAGTTGTGTCGAGGTCTTTGAAAAAGACTGGTAAATCGATCCAAACTATCATCGAATACTGAAAAATCCACCGGTCAAAATTTCTTGATACTTAAATCAACGATTGCTTAATAGTGATAGGAAAATCATAATATTAAAATCGGAATATTATACGTTTTTATAAATAGAAAAAAAAACATTTCAAATAAGAGAAATAATATTTATAATAATATCAGGAATCCGTTTTGCTTTACGCTTATATCACAGTATATTATATTGTCTCTAAATTTATTTAAAATTAATAATGCACAATTAAGTAACTAAACCAGTTTAGTAGATATAAAAAGAAATGATTAAAAGTTATATATAGAACTAGTGTGTAGAATAAAATATAAGTAGGAGTATATCCTTGTTTGAAAGTGGTGAGCAATAATAATAATAATAATATATTATTAAGTTCCTCGAAGTTGATAAACAAAAGAGTTGACCTTATTGTGTGGACCAATAGATATGAATTGTTTGGTAGTTTAATGGGATTTCCGATGAGAATATATAGAGTTGAAGATGAGTTGAGTTAAAAAGTTATGATAAAGTAATAAAATGACAAGTAGTGGACATCTGGCGTAGCATGCCATCTTCTCCCTGCAAAAAAGGTGGGTATAACACCGACCAGGCAACGACTTTGGTGCAGTATTAATTAGTAATAACCCTTTGTTTATCACATCAGAAGCAAGTGCTGAAAACCACCGTTCACCAATTGAACCTACACATATATCATGAAGATGAGATAATGTTTTCTTTGGTGGGAGAAGAACCCATAGTTATTATATTAGTTAACTACTTAATTGAATAGATAAGTGTGAATAAGAAAATGTGAGAGAAAGAAAGTGATTAAGAGCATGAAGAGAATCTATATGTGTGCATGTTCAGGCACCCTAGACCTATTGTTTGTCATCCTCGTTGTGGTGGTGGGTGCCTTGTGAGGGACACTATTACTCAGCACCATGTGTTCCCTGTTTCATCTTCTTCTCTCACAATGAAGGGGATCTTGAAATACAAGCTTGGTCTTCAAGGGAATCCAATCACAATTTTTAAAAGTAGCATGCAAATGCAATGCATGAATATAAACCCTACACACTTCCTCATAATATCTCCTCACACTTTGTCCTGGGGGAATGTATTCTTCTTCATTCTATATTGCTCCCACACATAATTATTTTTCTTTTATCACCTTCTCTTCCTCTCTTTTCACTAACAAATTCAAATAATTGCCTATATTTCTGTTTTTAAGATTTTTCATTTTCATTACCTTTTATAATAACTCAACAATCAAAATTTTATTATCAATAAAATCATTAATCAATAATATAATACTATTTTTAATAAAAAAATTTAAGACATGGATCTTTCATTTTATATATTACTCATTTTTCTCATTTTTATTTATTGTGATTCAACAGGTATTAATTATAATTTATAAATTTTATACATTATTTTTTATTCTGTAATTCATAAAAAAAAACTCATCAATTATAAAATAATTGAAATAATTACTTTAAAATATATGGATTAAGATCAATTTTAAATTAAATTTAAGAAACTTAAAACACATTTATTGGTTGGTATACTTTTTTTCGATTCTTATATTTACAAGTACCAATACCAGGGATATTTTAAAAAAAAAAATCTATCATACAAGATGATAAAATTAAGTTTATTAAAATTTTCAAGTGATAAAAGAAATGTCGCAATAAAATACTACAATATACAAACCCTAAACAGTTTAACAAACACTATTATAGCACCTAGCGACAGTTGTTTTTCTTTTTTTCAAGAGTACCAAAAGATAGTTATGATATCATATACTTTGACGATTTCAATATTTCCATCATTTCCTTGTTTAAATTTGGTTATTCAAGAAAAAATAGGTACCAACATCACTCGTAATCATTAAAAATAAATAGGAATTCAAAATTGTAACATAAAAGAAGAAGTATGATAAAAAAAAAGTCAAATTTTTAAATTCTTAAAAAAAAAAAAAAATTCTAAGACCTAGAATTTATTGTTAGACTGTATCCTACAAACCAACCTTTGAACATTTGTGAGATGTTCTAATTATGGTGTGGTCGATAATATTTTTTGAATTTAAAAAGTTACGTTAATTTAAAATAAATAGACTTGGTGTATTAGAAGCATCTCTATACAATAATTTGATCATATATATCTAATTTATTTAAAATCTTCAATACATCTCAGAGATTAATATTTAGAACATGATAGATAACCTGATAATAATGGATGAAATGAAATACTAACAACCCTAACTAAAATAGGTTTTAATATCATATTAAAGTGTATAAATACTCATAAACTTAATTACTCTTATCAAATAAATCCATATTAAGAAGGTTGATAATCATAAGAAAAAAAACCAATGTATCTTATGGTCCATTAAAGTAAGTTAGATTCTTAAAACGAACACAGACCATTATTATTTATTATCCTCTTGGTTAGTATGTCTCAAATCGAACTTAAATGGTAGAGCTCTTTGGTATACACTCCTGCCAGCTAATACCAGATTTGAAAAAAAAATGAAAAAATGAAAAAAAAAAAACTATCCACATAATCGTCATTTTAACAAACCTTCATCAAGGTGTGTGTTAAACTTGTTAATCAAAAAGTTTATTTGTGCGTATTTACTATATAATATATTTTATGTCTCATGTTTTTAAGTTCATAATATTTTGGGATTAATTTTTATGTTTAAAATATTATTTATTTTCAAGTTTTTATACGTTTTATCTTTAAAGGTGTTTTTGTAAATTAAAAAAAAATTACTTTTAACATCGATTCGGAAGATATATGAGATTCGAATATATTATATATTGTCATAAGAACAATTTCTTAATTAGTTGTACCCTAATTATTTTTTTAATTGATTTGATTGAATTTATTTCTTGTTTTTTTTAATCAGTTCAAACTCCTTATTAATTGTGAGATGGATGTTTAAATTCCGACTAATTAAGCTTAATAAAAAAACACACATTGTTGATAAAAAATGTTGGTTAAAAACTAAAATATGATAAATTGTGAATCTAGTTGAATGAAGTTGACAAAATCTACCAACACTCTGAGCTTGCTTGTGCACACCATGCAGCACAGGTTTTAGAAGTTAGAGGGGTTGGTAGAACATGAAACCTTAATTGTCGTCACAGCATCATAACTTTTGCAGTCTCTGCATCTTATTATTTGTTCACATCTTTTTTATAATATATTAAAGTTTCTGAACATGTCAAAAACGGCAATTATGATCACAGTTTAAACCTTTGGTTCAGGGTTTCAAGACATTCAGATCAGCACTTCAAAGTTGGTCAAAATATCAAGTTGGGTTTTAAAAAATAAACAAATAACAAGAAAGTAGGATATTTATTGTTTATGAGTAATTTCCATTCTGCTAATGCTTCTATCATCTGTCTCGATGTTCGCCTTTAAGCTAATCGATTGCAAAACACATGCATTTTGTAATAATTATTGATTTCTGAGAAAATTGTAGGTTGAGCACTAAATGAACATTGTGTTGTGGGAAACCATATGAATAACGTGGTAACCATAAATAAAAGAAGAATGTGAAATGGATCCATGGAAGCCGCTCAAGGAAAACTGCTACTTTTCACGCCCATTGATTCTCTTCTTCCCCGTCTCATTTCATATCTCTTCCTCTCAAGATTTCACTTTTCTTTGTATTAAGAAAGAACTTTAGAAAAAATATTATAGGAAATTTTATTAAAATCAATTCACATGACATGTTTTGATATAAAAATAAAAGAAACTTGATTTATTTAAGAACGAGAATAGTTGGTCTTATTAACAATATTATTAAATTCAATATTGTTTTATTTAAAATTTTAATTTCTAATGATTTTACTCTTAAAAAATATTATATATAGGTTAAAAGATGTAGAATTACCATTGACATGATGTTCACATGGATTATTGAAATGTATAAGACTTCTAAGTATATATTTTGATAAAGGGACAGATCTTCTTAGGAGTTGAGGGAATTGTGGCACCCTAATATTTTGTAATTCTCATGTAATTTACGATTTTGGTCATCCAAACTTAATGAATATGTAATATATTTACAATTTTATTCTCTCGGTCACTCTTCAATTTTGTAACTCTCATGTAATTTATGATGTATCTCTCAAACTTAATGATTATTTAATATATTTAAGTATATATCTACAATTTTTTTTCACTCTTTCATCTTCTTTCTTCATTTTATATTTATTTATTATTTATTAATAATATATTATTTGGTCTAAAAAATGAATGATGAAGATTCGCCAGTACGAAATAAAGAAATAAAAGTAATGAGAACTAAGAAGTTACAAATTTTGAACTTCTAAACAGTTTAAAGTTGCAAAGTGAGACACGATCGAGGCGATTTATACAAAGATTTGAAGCAAGTTACTTAAATGTCTGTGTATCCTATTCGAATTGTTTATTATAGTCTTGGCTTACATATAGATCAGCTAGGGTTGTGTTGACCTTGAACCCATGTTTATGTTCCGATGAAGATGGGACATTTTGGGGGAACGCACGTACGTTGTTGATGTTCTTATTACTTTAATTTTGAGAGAATAAAGAGATAGAGTTTATTGCAGAATTAGATTTCTAATCTTTGTCTCCACTTTCAACTCCCATTGGATTTTCTCTCACAATAACTTTGCCTGCATTTCAATCTATCTCTACTTTCAATTTTCATTATTCCTCTGGTTTTAGTGTGACTCTATTTGTACAAATATAAACAAAAATTTCATTGGAGTTGACATAGGAATGCATTGAATATTAAACTAAAAATATATTAACAAAACACTTTTTTTATTTTAAGTTTCTTAATTAATTTCATTGTTTAGGGTTTGTTATTAGTTATGCAATTTTTTTATAATCACTAAAAATACATGAGAGATAATATCATTATGAAAACTTTACATCTTATCTTATACTAAACATTCTTTTATCGTCATCTGTTATTTATACTATATCAAATATAATAATAAAAAATTAGGTCAAAATTTTAAATAAACATAAATTTAGACACTTGTTTGTTTTAAAAAATATATATTTGATAAAATTAGGAACACTTATGCTTAATATTATAATTGAATAATTTATTGAATTGATATTTTCTTCCTTAAAAATGTAAAAATAAGAAAAGATCTAATAATCAATCTTTTATTTTTCCAAGTCATTTTAATCATATATATTGTAATTAAAGAATTTAATAAAATTAATCTCTGTTTTTTTCATTGGCAATTTAAAAGGTTTTATTTTCCTCTAATTTACGATGTGTTTTTTTTGCATTCTATCAATATAAATATAAGACATTTCCCAAAATTCATCAAAACATTCAAAATTATATTAGAAGTAACTATATATATATATGTATATTACATTTTCAATTAAAATATCAATGAAAAATACAAAATAAAACTTAAATTTATAATATTTTTTCATTGAATGTATTTAAATGAAAAATAGTTTAATAATAAAAAGAAGAGGATTATAAAATATATAAAATTAATTGTTTCCGTGAAAGGAGTTACGTGCACTCAATTTTTATTTATATATTCACAATTTTAAGTTCTTAAATTTAATGAATAATAAATGTTTTATATTTTTTATTATATATATATATATATATATATATTTATTATTTATACACTATATATTATTTACCCAAAATGTGCCCGTTCAAATATTAAAAATATATGAATACTAAAATTAACATGTATGGTGCTGAATCTTAGAATTTCAAATCTATCCAAACTGCAAAAAGAAGTTCAAAGAATGAATGATGACAGTTTCTGAGACCAAAGGTGATAATAGTCCAATGCAAAATCATCATGCATATGCATGCACATACAGTGGGTACATGAATGTGTGTAAATGGACAGCTGGCCACCATAACAAATTCATTAAATGGGATGAGTGGGTTTATATGATTCACAACAACATTAAAAACATCAACTAAAAAACATGCATAATACTAAGTAACAGAATCATCATGCATGCTTGTAATTAATAACGTGCGATTAGACATTAAATGTGCTCAAGACTTAACCCAGTTTTATTAAATTTTATTGTATTTGAAGTTTTTAAATAATGTTCCATATATTTTTGAGAAAAAAAAATAATGTAATTCATTTTGGGTTTTTATATACAAATATTTAATTATAAAAATAAGATTATAAGAAAATAATATATAAAAAATATTTAATTATAAAAAAAAATTGAATAATATAATATAATGAAAAAAAGTTTTATAAACTAGAATCATCCTATCTAAATATTTAACATAATTATATATCTAACATGTAAATTTGAAATTATTGATAATAAAAACAACGTATATTAGGATGAAATTATTGATAATAAAAACAACGTATATTAGGAGAAGAGTAATCCGTAAAAGAAATGTACGAGATCTTATACAAAGAAACTTGGGAGGGGAACAAGGAGATTTTTAAGTGGTATTGAAAAATTAAAGCGGTACCAAAAGTCATGGTCACAGGATAGAAAATTTTTCAAGATAAGATCCCTACTAAGGTGAATTTAGTTAGAAGAGGGACAATTATAAGTGATTCAAAATGTGCTTTGGGTGGAGTTGAGGATGAAACATCCAATCATCTTTTTTTCATATGGTCTCAAATGAATAAATGTATATTCAAAAATTAATTTTTGATGTGGAAGTAGGATTTAGTAAAGAGTGTCAAATTCATTGTTTGGTGTGCTAGAGACCAGAGAGGAGTGAGTTTAGCAAATTCTGATTAATTTTATGAACCGGTAAGATGTCTGAGATTAATTGCCCTATAGCTTCTTTTCTCTCTGTGTTGACTGATATATGTTCTAGCAGGTAATTGAAGATAGTCTAATACAAAGATGAGATCCCATACTAGGAGATGAATGGAGAACCATTTGAGGTTTATTCGGTAGAACGTTTCTGTTGCGAGGGCTGAATGGATGACAGTTGGAGAAGATAGAGCTCAAAAGGGATCCACCGGCAAGGTGCGCCGGTTCCCACAACCGCAGAAAATCAAAAAATGAAAGTGATGAAGTTTGTTGGGATTCCAGGGTATGCCCAGAAGATATGGAAGTTTAGTGGAATTGGGTAGAGGTCTAAAATGTCTTTATAGGTAGGTGATGCATGACCTTGCTCTAATTTTATTTATCTAAAACTAGTTTTCGTCTGGTTATTATATTTGAACTTATTACTTGGACGTTTGAGACTCGCCCAAATTTGTGTTTTAGCATGTTGTTTTGTTTTCTTTCATCTACTTTCTTTCTAGTGTATTTGGGTTAAAATACCCCTTTTATACTTCACTTAATTTTATTCTTTGTTACCAATAATTATATATATATATATATATATATATATATATATATATATATATATATATATATATATATATATATATATATATATATATATATATATATATACTTTGCGTGTTTCTTAAAGACAGTATGATTTTGAGGATAATAACATATTTATAGATAAAAAAAATAAAGTTATTTATAATAATTATTTTAAGGTGCATGTTCCCAATATTACTAGTTATATATCTGTAATTGTAGTTAGGGGACTAGGTAACCAAGTTGAAATTTTCAATCTAGATTTTTTAGTGGTATTAAATACTTCAGTCTAAATTTCAATACTTCACTAGAACATTTAAGTACTCATAAATTCATGTAAAGATTTATTATTTATAATTATCCATAACTTATTTGATCAATACCTAAATAAGTTTAATATTAACATTAATAAGTGTTCCTTATAATATATACATGGTTAATAACATCATTGATCAAAATAATGAAACATGCAAAGGATCAAGATCACGAAAGTACTGTCTTCCAAGATAATATACAGTAATTTTCATCTTTTGGTTTACTAAAAGTAATTTCCTTTTTGAGATTTATGATTGTGACTCTTTAAAATTTATGCAGTCAAATGATTTTGGTATTATCTAGAAAAAAGTTCTAGCAAAAGGAAATATGCCAATCACATTTCGTTAACATTAACTTGTGTTTCTCACTAATCAACATCTAATCATTTGCTTTTTAAAATTTATATAATCATTTCTCTTTGAAATCACAGGTTTTCCTTAACATTAGTGTTTCTCACTAATTAACATCAAATCATTTTCTTTTCAAAAATTATAATCATTTGTCTTTGGAACTCATGCAGTCAATGTTTCTATGATATTTATTTTATACTATATATACACACACAGAAAGTTACTAATATTAACATAAAATATGTCAATTACAATATATTACAAACATTATAATATTGCCTAAAACCATTTGTATTTTAATTATACTTTTAGAAACTAAAATTCGAAAACCATTATAACTTAATCAAAACATATATTTGATCCAATCAATCAATATGTATGTTAATGACTTTTTACTAATTAGTTCATATTTACTGAATATTTTTTATTCTGTGCAAAAAAGTAATACATCTTATAAGGAACATCAATTAATAATTATATAATTAGTATTAAAGATCAGAAATATGAATTTATTAGAAGTAGTTTCAGTATTTGGTTCCTTTAAAATCTAATAATGGATAATAAGAAGTATTTATGGCAGTAACTTATGATGTCATCAGTGGTGATGATGGTTGTATCTATAATAAGGAGAAATTGTAATGTGCAGTGTTGAAGTTACATCCTCCACCCCATATTCTGTTAAAATAAAGAAAGAATCCTACTCAGCTTGAGGTATAAAATAATATGAATGATTAAACATTGGGATCAAAGGATGAGTGCTGGCACTGAGACTTATTCGTCTTGATATAATGATGATGTTGTATACACCATGCGACGCGGCCAGAGGAGGAAGAGGGTCCCATGAATATTTTTGTTTACAAAGGCCATGCCAGTAATGCAATCCCAACCAATTTTTGATTTTTGACATGGTGAAGTACTACAAGTACAGCCATGGATGAGTTAAGATTGTAAAACCCAAGTCCTTAATCAGACGCCAATATCACCTGTTTGCTCAGAAATGCATCCTAACATTCGGACAATTGGAATCAAATCAAGGCCCAATAATGCACTGAGAGTATTCAATTATTCATTATACAATAATGCTAGTTTTGATCTACAAGGAATCACTGACCTGACCAAGGCAAAGAGGAAACTGAAGCGATTTGATGTTGCCATGTTATGCTTAATGATTACAAAAAGGAAATGCTGGAATGTCAATTGGCGAAGTTGACAACCTTATTAAATTAGAGGTAAATGATTGAGTAAATAATTATATATTGAAGCCTTGACCTTGCTTCCTTACCCCTAAAACTATGCCTGCAAATCTGAGTTTTAACAGTATACTATTCGAAATGGCAATGGTCACAAAGGAGCACGTCATGTGTGAATTCATTGGTAGAAGTTCTACCAAGCAATGTGGGGTAGTCAACATATGATTAGATTAGTCGGCACAGATTTAAACCATACGCAAAATGATCATTTCAAACTCTGCTAAAGGATATATTAATCATACATAATATATTACTATGAAGATAAGAATTTCACATGAATCAATACCAAAAGGAAAAGTAAAAGTAACTTTTCCCAAAGTATAACTACGTATGCAAATAGTGGTTTACTGGGTAAGTGATTGGGTTGGTCTAAACAATATGAAATGAAGTGAAGCACAGTGTTTGACACGGATTGGTAATTATTAATTAACAAACAGATCTGTTGCTAATTATTAAGCAATAATCAAACCATCCTTGGAGTGATGAACAAATGGCTTAATTAATGGTGGGATAATTAATATGATGCATCACCTGAAAAGTGAGGGCCTTTGTTGTAGACTTGTAGGCTAGAAACAAGCAGTAACTCCCAAAGCAAGCATTGACATATGAAATTTTAATTAAATGTGTCACCGTCTGTGACCTAACTCTAACGGCTGCTTACTTTAAAAGGGAACATATACTATTGGTTGAAATCCAACTATGTATCCAATAAGGTGGGAAGTTTTACTATAAATAGCCATAGGTACCTCCCATAGAATCCACAGCACAAAAGAACTAGCCAACCTCAGACAACTCTCACACTTGCACTCTCTCTTTTCATCACTTTTTTGCACCTTCTGATCTAATGGCAGTTCCAGTGATTGATTTTTCAAAGCTGAATGGGGAAGAAAGAGCCAAAACTATGGCTCAGATTGATAATGGGTGTGAAGAGTGGGGATTTTTTCAGGTACTTATTATTTATGTTCCAAAGAATGGTTCTTAATATGTTTATAACACCAGGTTAAAACATGTTTATACATATCAAAACTCATACTTTGTGTTACAGTTGATCAACCATGGCATTCCAGAGGAACTCCTTGAGAGGGTGAAAAAGGTTTCCTCTGAGTTCTATAAGCTGGAAAGAGAGGAGAATTTCAAGAACTCGACATCATTGAAGCTACAAAATGATTTAGTCGAAAAGAAGGGTAGTGAAAAGCTGGAGCATTCGGATTGGGAGGATGTTATCACTCTTCTTGATGATAACGAGTGGCCAGAAAGAACACCAGGCTTCAGGTATATAAATAAAGCAATTCAACAGTTCTTCATACTTAAAGAAAGTCAAACAATAACAAAAAAAAAAAAAAAACTTCATCTCACTAGGTGAAAAGAGAGTCAGACATCACATAAAAAATTATATTTCATATAACGAAGGACACCACCTATAATTGCATGCACACTCTCTTCTGTCATACTTGCTCTTATATGCAACAAAATCATGTTCTTTTGTGCAACTTCAAGCAAATTGGAGTAGATCAGAATTCAATCCATCATACTTATGGTGACTAAAATCGGTCATTTCACCAAAACATGGATGAAATAGAAGGAAACCATGAATTTGAAAACCATGGACAATGACCATAGAACATACTAATTAAGTGGTTTCATGTCACGACACAATAGGTAGAGCTTCCACATGATTGCATAACTGAATTCTTACATGGATGACAGGGAAACCATGGCGGAATATCGGTCTGACTTAAAGAAATTGGCAGAGAGAGTGATGGAGGTGATGGATGAGAATCTGGGCTTACCCAAAGGATACATCAAGAAGGCACTGAACGGTGGAGATGGAGGAGACAGTGCCTTCTTTGGCACCAAGGTGAGCCACTACCCTCCCTGTCCCCATCCAGAGCTTGTGAAAGGTCTGCGGGCTCACACTGATGCAGGAGGTGTCATCCTACTCTTCCAAGATGACAACGTTGGTGGCCTCCAGATGCTCAAAGATGGGCAATGGATTGATGTGCAACCTCTGCCAAATGCCATCGTGATCAACACTGGTGATCAGATTGAAGTCCTGAGCAATGGTAGATACAAGAGTTGTTGGCACAGGGTTCTGGCCACTCCAGATGGGAACAGAAGATCAATTGCCTCCTTCTACAACCCATCATTCAAGGCCACCATATGTCCTGCACCACAGCTCGTGGAAAAAGAAGACCAAGAAGTCGATGACACTTATCCTAAGTTTGTTTTTGGTGACTACATGTCTGTCTATGCTGAGCAGAAGTTCCTTCCAAAGGAACCAAGGTTCCGAGCTGTTAGGGCCATGTGAGAAAACCACTTGCTTTCTGCATAGAAAATACATTTGCTCCTCCCTCCACTTTCTCTTTTCTTTATTACAAGCATCATCTTTTCTTTGTTTACGGGTCTTGGTACTGTAAGACATGCTTGATAGTAGCAAAGAATCCCATTTGGTTGTCATTCTCTTCATAAATTTCTCCATAATCCAAAACCACCATGGGTATCTAGTATTCCTTTTTTAGAATTTTGCTTTATGGCATGGGGAGAACCAGTGTGCATCCATCTGTGCTTGCATTGTATAATAGTTCTATTACATAAATTCTACTAAAAAGTTTGCCACCATAAATTTCTCTTTATTCTTCCCTTTGTATATACTGTTGTCTTGGTCTAGTTTCAGTTATTATCCACTTACACGAAGTAGAATAAACGCGACCATTTTGTAACATTTCCTAAAATGCATACAAAAAAAAAAAAAGGACAAGCCCGGAGCAGATATTTCTCTTATTTTTATTTTTTATTTTCAACGCAAAATTACTCTAAGTTTAGGACAAGTGGTCGCCACTTACCCTCATGCATGTTATGGAAATATCATGGAAATATCGAAGTATATATTTTCCTTTGTTACGTAGACAAATACGGATTTTACAAGTCACTAAATGACCAAAAACTTTTATATCTTAGAATCCTTGTAAGGAAATTGTCAATACTTTGGCAAAGTTAGTGTGAATCCAGTTACATGAAATATACATATATATATATGCTTCCCGGTAATTGCATGTTCAAACAGAGAAAAATATCTAAGGAGAGTGTGAATACGGATCAGGAAAGTGTCCAGCGCACTACGTGTGTGTTATTTATATTAAAATGAGGCTAAGCGCAGCCAAATAGTAATAGTATCTCAACTACTACGAAAAAAAAAATATCGACTATAATTATGAGAAAAAAGAAGCCTATGGTCAGGCACACAATGGTGAACTTTGAAACGCACCAATGAGCTTCTGAGATCAATTTACAGCTTTAAATATCAATCTTATTGCCAGCGGGGAAAACTCGATCTTCTGATGGGAAGCCAATGTTAGAATTTCGCAATAACTATTACTCTATAGCAAAGTTCTGCAATCTTATTGTATGATCTGTACAGGAGAAGATAGCATCGTCATTCTTCACTTTCATGTGCTTTATAGAGCCTTTTGATCAAGCCTTTCATTCCAATTTAGGCAGCGAATTAAGCTATGAAACCAATCACCTGTTTGATCAAACTTGTTAACTGTTGGAAGTGGATGCTGACTCATAGATATTCGTACTGAATCTCCTCTAGAAAGTTGCTGCCTTCTCTTTCCATCAAATGAAACCCAGACATTGCTTCTTGCGTCCTCTGGAATCTGTTATAATAATAAACCTGTGTCACTCATGTTCTAATCATAAAACCCTACACAATCAGTTAAACCCTAAATTTACTGATTATAATTACCATGTGATGTTAACCATGTAGTTTTTTCAGTGTATGCCTGAGATAATTTAGCATATCTGAAGAGAAACCTTTTTAGGGCAAGGATGCATCATAAGCAATGAAAGTGCCACTTTGGTAAAAAGAACATCCACTATGATTTTTCTCCAGATAGAGAATGACTAACTTCACCTTTAATTCAAGTTGTGCAGAGTCTGGAAGTATGACTGGTCTAAATGAGAGGGAATGTGGACAGATTGGAGTAAACAGCATGCACGGAACGTTAGGATGGACCTGCAGATTTTTTTTTTGTTTTTTTATCAGAAAAACAATCGACAGAAACAGTAAATAATTCAGATCAATTTCATACTGTTACAGAGTTGATACCATCCCATTAAAAGAATCACGCACAAACAGAATTTAAGAATTTATATTAACGGAAAGGAAACTATACAAGACTATTTCCGTGAGGTTTCTATTCTAATTTAAACTCTGATTAGAAACTCCTGGGATAATGACTTATCTCGCCAAGTAGAACAAATTTACAGTATTACATCTTCACACTCCTTTTTCTAGCCACGTTCATTATTCCACTTTCCACATGATAGAAGTCACATACAAAAGGAAACATCAAACTGAGCATTTTCTTCTTTATGAAATAGTATAATAAGTATAGATTATGAAACTTCCTTTGGGAAAGGTTTCAGAAGGAAGAAGAGGAAGACTCTATTTAATCAAGTTCTTTATTTTACAAAATGAGGACAAACCAAAATGGAGGTTTGAAGGAGAAAGAGAAACCAGTTATCTGCAACTCACTCAGCTTTGTCAAACGTCAATCACCAACATTCGGAAGTAGATAAAATAAGATTGATGATTGCAACTTCATATCACTAGTTAAGCTACCTGTTGTAAATAGATGCTAATCTAAGATAGAATCTCCCTGTATATATTCAGAATATATTTGTAATTATTAAAATTAATTTTATCAATCTTATTTTTTCCATATTTCGTTTTATAAGTTTGGCAATAAATAGGGATTAGTTTTCATATTTCCTTTAATAAGTTTAGCCAATAAATAAAGATTATAACTTGTGTTAAAAAATAATCATTAATATCCTCGTTTCAAATCTGACACTCATCGGGCAATGCAGTAAAAGTAAGAAGACATGTCAATACAATGTTCACCATCCACTGAATGTAGAAATGCAGGTTAGGAAATATTGGTTCAACCAATAGTTAGTGTTTGTATGCAGTGTTTGTCAATGTTAATGTTAGAAAGGCTAACCTAACTCAACGTCTGTTGCAATTAAACTGAGTTGAAATCTCACATTATGTAGAAATGGTAAAATTAAGTAACATATAAGTAAGAACAACCAACAAACTTAATGTTTTAAAATTTTGGATTTTTTGAGATCTGTTGTTCATGTATCTTTTGTATGTTTTGTATGTTCATTAGACTAGGGTTAAGGGTTTGGGCTGAGACCCATATCCTCTCTATTGTATCTCTTTTTTTATAAATATAATGTATCAGTCATTGTACTAAATCCTAAATAAGTTTTTTCAAATTGGTATCAGAACGGGTAAGATTCCGCACTGATTTTCAGTCACCTCTGTCATTTCTAGCCACCATGGGCCGTCGTCTACCGTCATCACCACTGGTCATCGTCTCCGTTTGGACCGGTGAATAAAGGGTTTTGTGCGCCTCGAGGAGCACGACCCACCCCTGTAAGTCGCTCCTCCGTCAGCTACCCCACACGTCGTCATGCGCGGTCGTCCCAAAGAACCTTCTCAGGTGCATGTGTCCTACACGCCGCCTTCCAGTGGTTGGAATCAAGGCCGACCACCTCCGTTTGACTCGTCGGCGTCCTCCGAATCTAATGGTGCCCTTAGTTTTCTGGTTTGAGAACTGTGTGTGAAAGGTCCCGTGGGTAATCCTATTCGTTGACTTTATTTGTCTTTTCAGGTTCAAATGGTCTCAAACACTACCTTCACCTTCTATACCACTTCCACCATAACTAGTGCATGGCTCAACTGGAAAATTACTTATCCTGGTCTGCATCCGTTGAGCTGTGGTTTCTCGTCAGGGGCATCACGACCATTTGGAGATGGATGTAGACTCTACTCTATTTCCGCTGCAGAAAGGTCTCAGTGGGAGAAAATAGACTTCCAACTTTGTGCAATCTTATGGCAGTATGTGGAACCGGAAGTTCTTGAGCTTCTCAGGTCATTCAAAACCTATTCTTCCTTTTAGAAAAAGGCTCAAGACATTTTTGTTAATGATATTCAACGTCTCTTTAATGCAACTCAAAGAGTGACGTCACTTAAGCAGACCAAACACAACAAGATGGTTCACATTGCAAAAGCTAGGGCTGTTGGGGAAGAATTAAAAAGGTTTCTTGTAGCAAATATCTTAGAGGAGTTAAACACCAAACTCGATAAGCTATATATGGTTCTAATTTTGAGGAGTCTGATCATGTACGTGATCAAATCCTAGCTGGCGATCAGGTTCCATCAATGGATAATCTTGTCACTAGGTTGATTCGGGTTCCTAATCTCATGGAAGATGAGAATCAGGTGGAGACTGTTGAAACTTCTGTTATGGTTGCTCCTCGTGGTCGATGGGAGAATGCAACAGTCGAGAAGGACGTAATAGTACGAAAGTTATTACTCAATGCTCTTATTGTTAGAGGATGGGACACACGCAGAAAAATTGTTATTCCTTACATGATTTTCCAGACAAGATTGCCCATGCATCTAAATCAGAGAAGCCAAATATGAAGATTTTTTATGACGAATATCAGGAGTTTTGAAGTTCAAATCTGGAAAGTTTAGCAGTCAGGGTCAATCCTCTTCAATGTCAAGTGTTTCAACTGCATGCATTTCTCAATCTGTGGAAGGTTAGAATCCATGGATTCTTGATTCAGGTGTCTCTGATCATATATTTGGTAATAGTTCCTCGTTTTTCTTCATATCCTATTCTAAAATTCCTCACTTAATCATTGTAGTTAATGGATCTAAAGTGAAATCTCAAGGAGTTGGTCAAGTTCCTTTAACCCCATCTCTAAATTTAAATTTTGTTTTTTTCATTCCTAATTGCCCTTATAACTTGATCACTCTAAGTCAACTTACTCGTTCTTTGAATTGTTTTGTAACCTTTAGTTCAATCACATGAATCATGTGGTCTGTACTATCTGAAACCAAGTCCTTCGATGTCTTGTCTGGTTTCTCCTGCCCCTAAACATTTGCATGATCGTTTGGGTCACCCAAGTCTATCTAAGTTGAAAGTGATGACTCTTAATCTTCAACATCTTCGAGTTTGAGAGTGTGAATCTTGTCAATTAGGAAAACATGGTAGGTCTACTTTTCCTAAACAGTTTGAAACTCAATGTAATTTTCTTTTTCAAATATTCATTCTGATGTTTGGGGACCGAGTCGTGTTTCCTCTTTTGGCTTTCGGTATTTTGTGACCTTTATTGATAAATTTTCTAGATGTACTTGGATTTATTTAATGAAAGACAGATCTGAACTCTTATCCATTTTTGTATCCTTTTTCAATAAAATTAAAAATCAATTTGGAAAGATAATTAAAGTTCTAAGAAATGATAATGCCAAAGAATATTTCTCTGCCTCCTTCTCTTATTTTTTATCTTCCCAAGGAATTTTACATCAATCAACTTGTCCTCACACCCCACAGCAAAATGACACTGTAGAAAGGAAAAATAGACACCTTATTGAGACTGCACACTCTTTAATGTTGAATGCTAATATCCCTGTTCATCATTGGGGAGATGCAATTC
This sequence comes from Sphenostylis stenocarpa, assembly GCA_963425845.1. NCBI lineage: Eukaryota > Viridiplantae > Streptophyta > Magnoliopsida > Fabales > Fabaceae > Sphenostylis > Sphenostylis stenocarpa. The sequence goes on from OY731406.1 coordinate 13,065,486, forward strand.
TCATTGCTTGTTTTTTTATTAATCGGATGTCATCTTCCTCTCTTAAAAATCAAATCCCACATTCTCTTATCATCGCAGATGATCCTCTTTTTCATGTATCTCCTCGTGTATTTGGTTGAACTTATTTTGTTCATAATGTATCTCCAGGTCTTGATAAACTAAGTGCTAAGGTCATTAAATGTGTTTTCTTAGGGTACTCTCGCCTTTAGAAAGGGTATAAATGTTATTCTCCATCTTCCAAAAGGTGTTATATGTCTGCTGGTGTCACCTTCTTTGAGGAAACACCCTTCTTTTCTTTTCCCATGGAAGATGGTTGATCAATTCAGCAAGTTCTGCCTATATCTTCATTTAATCCACTTATAATACCTGACCCTTCCCCAATTCAGTCTACAGGTCATAATAATACTCCTCCACTTCTCACATATCACCGCAGGACCCCTTCACCTTTACCAGTTCCTACAGATAATTGTGATCTAGATTCATCTCCATCAGCTTCTCATTCCATGGATCCTTTAATCTTATCTCTCACTTCAAATTCTGGCTGGCCTATTGCACTTAGAAAAAGTACTCGTTCCACTCGAAATCTCTTTCCTATTTATAATTTTTTAAGTTATTATCGTCTGTCGCCTTCATATTTTTCTTTTGTTGTCTCTTTGACTGATACGTTTATTCCTAATAATGTTCATGAGACACTTGATCACCTTGGATGGCGACAAGCCATGATTGATGAAATGCAAGCTCTGAGCACAATGACACTTGGGAGCTCGTCCCTTTTCCTCCTGGCAAAAAGGTTATGGGTTGTAGATGGGTCTATGCAGTTAAAGTTGATAAGAATGGTAAAGTGGATCGTCTCAAAGCTCGTTTAGTAGCTAAAGGCTTTACTCAAATGTATAGTCTTGACTACTATGATACCTTCTCTCCAATAGCTAATATTTTCACTATTTGTCTATTTCTTGCTATGGCTGTTATTCGTCATTGACCCCTTCAACAACTGGACATTAAAAATGCATTTCTTCACGGTGATCTTAAGGGAGAGATTTATATGGAGCAACCTCCTAACTTTATTGCTCAGAAGGAGTCTAGTTTAGTGTGTAAGCTACACCAGTCTCTTTATGGCTTGAAGCAGTAATCTCGAGCTTGGTTTGAAAAATTCAGTCATGTTGTGTAGTTGTTTGGAATGAAAATGAGTGAAGCAGACCACTCAGTGTTTTATTGTCATTCCTCTTCAGGCAAGTATGTATCTTATGGTTTATGTTAATATTGTTATTACAGGCAATGATTATACTAAGATCAGCCAAATGAAGAATCATTTGTTTGCTCACTTCCAAACCAAAGATCTTGGTCAATTGAAATATTTTCTTAGTATTGAAGTGGCCCAATCAAAGGAAGGTGTGATCATTTCGCAAAGGAAGTATGCTCTTGATATTCTGAAGGAAACTGGTCTAACAAATTGTAAGCCCATTGATATCCCAATGGACCCTAACCAGAAATTGATGAAGGATGAAGGAGAAAATTATCAGATCAAGAAAGATATAGGAGGTTGGTTGGTAAACTTATTTATCTTACTATTACCAGACCGGATCTTTCTCATGCAGTTGAAGTAGTTAGCCAATTCATGCAAAATCCTTGTGTTGATCACTGAGATGCCTTGATTCGCATTCTGAGATATGTTAAAAGGGCCCCAGAACAAAGATTGTTATATGAAGATAAAGGTAATACTTAAATTCTAGGTTATTGTGATGCAGACTGGGCTGGTTGTCCCAATGATAAAAGATCGACTACTAGGTATTGTATCTTTTGATTTTTTGGAAAAGTAAAAAGCAAAGTGTTATTGCTCGATCTAATGCAGAAGTTGATTATAGATCTATGGCTCTTGCTACATGTGAACTTGTGTGGATCAAACAATTCCTTCAAGATCTAAAATTTTGTGATATTGGGCAGATGAAGTTATTGTGTAATAATTAGGCAGCTCTTCATATTGTCTCCAACCCAATCTTTCATGAAAGAACAAAGCATAAGATTGATTGTCATTTTGTTAGAGAGAAGTTGTTGTTTAAAGAACTTGTAACTAAATTTGTAAGCTTCAATGAGCAACTGGCAGATATTTTAACTAAATCCTTAAAAGGACCTAGGATTCAATTCATTTGTTCCAAGCTTGATGCATACAATCTATATGCTCCAGCTTGAGGGGGAGTGTTGAGATATGTTGTTCATGTATCTTTTTGTATGTTCCTTAGACTAGGGTTAAGGGTTTGGGTTGAGGCTCATATCATCTCTATTGTATCTCTTTTTCTATAAATACAATGTATCAGGGCCTTTGGTCACTGTATCAAACCCTAAATAAGTTTTCTCAAGTGAATTAAAATAGTGTCATATTCTCCCCGCTCCTCAGACAAAAATGCACAATAGTGATATTAGAGTTGACGATTTGTCTTGTAATCAATTATAGTCAAGTACAAAATAGGGTAGGTGAGTTTGAGAGGAAGAGTGTTCCAATGTGCAAGCACTCAAACTTGAAGAGGGAGTGTTAGAATTCAAGTGAGTTGAAATGTCACATTGTATAGAAATAGTGAAATTGAGCAACATAAGAGAAAAATACCTACAAACTGGATGTCTAAAGATTTTGGTTAAAGATGATACTATATTTTCTAATGTAGTTATCATGAGTCCCATTGGTGAACACCTGCTCAATGTTACCCCTCTCACAAAACCCAACAACCTTAGGTCATGAGGGAAGGAATGCCTAAGGCTTACAAGGAGCATTTTAACAATCAAAGTATTTCAAGGAAAGGATATCAAGTCAAGCATTCTATTTAAGTTAGTAAAAATAAAGTTCAAACCATATTCTTTACTATTAGAAATATAAAATATATAACTCAATCCTACCAAATTGGCTTGTAAGACAAAATTTACACCTCAACTCTATTAGTTTGTCATATCTTTAGTCGATGTAGGATCTTTGATACACCCTTCACACCGAGGAAAGAATGTGGATTTGAATATTAGGTCAATAAATCTCATTAGGATAGACTCTGATATCATATTAGAAATGAAAAGGTACCTAACTAAAGCTATAAAATCGATTTATAAGGTAAGGTTTGCACCTCAATTATATATTATATAAATTTATCATATCTTTATTTGATGCAGGATCCGCAACATTAACAAATAGAACTCTAGCTCAAGCTTACCATAGAACCTCCAGCAGCTGTAGAATAGGCAGTGCTTCCAGTGGGGGTTGCAACAATGACTCCATCACCTTGTACCTGAAAGACATGACAATCATCATATAGAAGGAATGACACTGCTTCCAAAAGGTGTTTATAGATGGTGGAAGCTCTCATCACCAGATATAAAAGACAGAAATTCAGTGTGCAAATAACAATTGCATAATTAAACATGCCTTGGTTATAAGTCTACCATGTTCATAACATTCGATCTTTGATAGGTATGGATTAGAACCCCTATCAACAACAACCTCATTGAGAATATCAAATACTTTCCCTGGTACAGCTTTACCCTTACGATAAATTTCACATCGGAGACGCATTCTGAGAGTTATGTACACTCCATCTCGTGCACTATTACCATGGATAACTTGTTGTAAGTCCTGCTTGTAGTCTTCAAACTAGAAACAGAAAACAGAATTGAAGTCAAACATATGGCCAAAAAATTACCAACGTTTTTTATGGTGAAATAAATGATGGATTTGAAAGGCATACATTATGAGAAGTCAGAAAACCAAGAGAACCAAGGTTAAATGACACAACAGGGGGAACAGCACCTCTGAACAGATTTGAAGCATGCAGTATAACACCATCTCCCCCCAAACATGCCACAAAATCCACTTTCTCGTGTAGATCACTGAACCACAGGTATTAGATTTGTTAATCAACAATTTTGATTAAGTACAAAAAAATTTATACAAGAGGAAAAAGTAAAGTTGTTGCACATAAATTCACAAACTCCAGTACCAAGTATCCTGACTGTAGAAGGTCTGAACAAATCCAAACCCAGGAATTCTCCCAAATATATCATGCACATCTTGTTCCACCAGAACGTTCATTTTCTCTTGGAAATACAGAAAAGAAGCAACCTGCAGATTAGATACAGAAACTCTACTGAGAATAAATTTAATCAAACTGATTACAAAAAATTCAGAATAAATACATAGTTCCCGAAAGAATCACAGAAGTACAAAATGCTGTCAGAATATCAAATAAAGCTTGGAAGAACATTACCCAATCCCCAGTTCTCACATTCCCTAACAGACTTTTTTCTTTATTTCCTTTGTTACATAAGGAACATCTCCTAAGGCACCATAGAGAGAAGACTTATTGTATTAATTACAAACAATTAGAAGATATTGTCTTTCCTCTAACTAAAAGATGTTGTTGTCTATATACTGCTATACATTAATCATTAAATATTATATTCTGATTTTCAACAGAATAGATTAAACATCTTTTTCTCTGGCACACTTAGTAATGAAAAATATAGATCCAACCACCTAAAAAAAAATGTTATGCATAAAATTCCTGTGGTCCATCCAATGTAAACCAACAACCAAGCACGGCAGGATTCCACCAAACTGCCACATAAAGGCAGTCAGGTGGTGGGTTTCCCAGGCAGGCCATGGTGGCCACCGAATTCCAAACCAGTATGGCACCTTCAATTGGTCATGGCAACATGGTTGTATTACTATGTCAAATGCCCAGATCAACTATTTTGATTAATATTTTGGTGAATTCTCCTGTAGACTCAATGTTTGTAAAGTCAATTGATAACTATAAATTTGTGAATACGTGAAAATTTGTCTGAGTTGCTTGATTCCCTAGTGAGGGAGATTGGAGAAGACAATGTTATTCAAGTTATAACGGATAATGAAATTAATTATTAATTATGTTTTAGCTAGTAAGATGTTTGAAGTGAAAAGACCACATCTTTATAGGATTCCTAGTGCAACCCATTGCATAGACTTTATCCGTTAAGACATGGAAATCTTCCTTTAATAAAGGCAATTCAAATGGGTGTTAGCCTTGTTAGGTTTATCTATAGTCATTCTAGTACCTTGAGTTTGTTGAGAGATTTCACAAATAGGAGGGGCTTGGTAAGACATGCAATTAGAAAATTTGCTACTTCCTTTCTATCATTAGAAAGACTTGATCAAGAGAGAGGCAATTTGAGAAAGATGTTCACTTTTGATGAATAGACCAAAAATAAGTTGTCTAAGGAAGCTAAGGGGAGGGTAGCTACAAAAGTTGTCTTTATGAGTTCAATTTGGAAATTTGTGGTTATTATTTTAAAAGTCATGACTCCTATTAGAAAATAAGAAAGCAACTCTTGATCTCCCATTATTCTAAGTTTTTTGACTTTTAATATTTAAATTTTATGTCAAATTCTGGTTTTGTTCTATCTCAATGGTGAAAAATGTATAGCCACTTAGCAATTGCAGTATATTTAAGCAAGTAATAACTAGAATTCATTATTATTTTCTTGTAGGAAGAAACTGATTAAATATTTGCTTATTGATAATGCAAATTCATTCAAAATAGATACATAGGTTAAACCATAAAAAATTACATGATTTGATTTACAATAAGTATACACAACTCACTCAAGGATATAATATTAGAGATGAAATTAACCCTATTGCACTAAATGAAATTGATGAGTGCAACGAGTAGTTAGTGGAACAAGTGGATGATGATAGTAAAGATGGGAGCGGCAACAAGTTGGTTTTTATTGATGATATCACACTAAATTAGGAAACTCTTTATAACGTTCCAAGAGTTGGAAAGCCTACAAGGAGGGAAACAAGCAAAAAAGGTGCGAGTCATTAAGTGGTGGTACTTTTATTGGGGCTTCCCAAGCTTCCAAGACAGGTATAGGTGCAAGTTTAACTTCAAGACAAACATGTTCAAGTAGATGAAGAATTAGAATTTGATAACTCTGATTCCGAATGTTTAACTTTAGCACTCTAGAGGAGAAGAGGAGAATCCCTCACTAAATGAGAACGAAAATGATTATGTTGGGGTTGAGGAAGAACCAAAGGATTAGAAATTTAGGACATTTCTTTCATTTTATGTTGATTTCTGTTTTAGTATCATTATTTGAAGTCTTCAATTGGTGTTTTGTTATCGTTTTATAGGTATTTGAAGTTTTGAACTTGCTATTATAGTACTATTGTTAGTTTTACAGCTTTAGTATTATTTCTACATTTTTTGTCCTGCAGACTGGGCATCTGAGGTTGATGATAGAAGGTTTATTTCTGAAGCTTCAATTTTATTTGGTCCCAATCTGATATCTTGGTGGTCCAAGAAGCAATCCTTAGTTTCCCATTCCAGTGCTGAGGCAAAATGTTGCAGCCTTACCACCACTGGTTCTGAAATCATCTGGATCAAGTTTCTTCCTGAAGAACTGAAAAATTCTTCATCCACTCCTACTATCTTCTGTGACAATCAAAGTACACTTCCTCTAAGCCACAATCCAGTTTTGCATTCTTGCTTTAAGCACATCAAGCTTGACATTTACCTTATATGGGAGAAAGTTCTCAATCACTCCTTGGTTGTCTCTCATGTGCCTACTAAGACCAAATTGCAGATGCTCTGACTAAGCCATTGTCAAAGGCTAGATTTGTTTATCTTCATGACAAACCCAGGGTCATTACTTTCCACCAATAACCCTCGTTAGCATGGGGGAGTATTAGAATATTTGTGTAAGAATTCTTTGTAATTAGGTGTATGGTTTTATCGTAGTCCTTGTAGCAGGTAGTTATATTTGGTTTTACTGTCTAGTTATTTTTTGTCCATATCAACTTTGGTATCAGAGCACTGATCAGGATTGAAAAATGAATAGAATCTATAAAGATAATTTTGAGATATTTTTATAACAGATTTTTGAGTATCGGTCTCTTCACAATACAATTCTTTCCTAATTTCTTTTTTTATTTTTCCTAATTTGGATTACTTCTATTTATATTACTTCTAACAACCGTTCCCAATTGATACAACTTTTCCAAGTGGTTATCTCTATTCCAAGGGATATGCCCCTTGATTTGCATCCCTTGACTTTATTCCCCTTGGATGGGTTGTAACTATTGGTTGTTTTGCATCCTGTGAGTGTTGTGTGTCTTGTTGCTAGTGGTCTAAGATTATTGCTTCTTTTATTTGTTTCCTACAGGTGTATATCTTGGTGATAGGTGGTTTATTCTTATCAATACCCTCGCCGAAAAGACTCACCTTGTCTTCAAGGTGATAATTTGGAAAAACCTTGTTAAGGTTCCAACATAAAATCAATTGGCAATATGTGAAAAAGCCTAACAGGTATTTAAACCATACTAAATGACGTGAGATAGGCGATGTGAGACTTCCAACACGCCCTCTCCAACAAAACCTGCCGGACCAGACAAAAGGATACTTTTGACCCACAACGAAACTCTTCACCCAAGATAATAACCGGAAACATGTTAGGTTTTGGCTCTGATACCATGTTAAGGTTCCAACATAAAACCAATTGGCATTATTTGGAATAGCTTAACAGGTATTTAAACCATACTAAATGATATGAGACAGGCAATGTGGGACTTCCAACAAACCTATTGTATTTTAGCCATCAATTCCCAACTATTTTCACTCGAAAGAAGATTCTGCCATTGAATTAAGACTTCCACATTGTCAGGTTGTAGTTCATGAATATCTAAAATAGAATCTGGATAAACCTGTAATTCTTAATTCTCAGATAACATAGGTGGTAAAGGTCGGGACTGGAAAGAATCACCAATAGCCTTCTTGAGGAGAGAGACATGAAACACTGGATGAATTTTACTGTGAGATGGAATCCAATTTGTAAGCAACAACATCCACTTTTTTTAACACCTGAAAAGGACCATAAAATCGAGGGGAGAGATTTTCATTAATCCTTTTAGCTAAGGACCTTCTGCTGTAAGGTTGCATCTTCAATAACACCCAATCACTGACTGCATAATCTATATCATGTCGGTGTTTGTTAGCATTCATTCGCATGACATCTTGGGATTTTAGCAAATTCTCTCTTAGAGTAGCCAATAATTCATCTCGAGCAATTGTAAGCTTGTTGACTTCTTCAAGACAGGAAAAAATGGTGGTTCCCTTAAGAATGTGAGGGGGTCATGTCCATACAAAGCTTTGAAAGGGGATATTTTGCTAGAAGCATTATAATTGGTGTTAAACCAAAATTCGGCACAGGGAAGACAAGAGACTCATTTATTAGGCTTTGTTACAGTTAAGCATAGTAAATAAACTTCCAAACATCGATTGACCACTTCCGTCTACTCGTCAGTTTGGGGATGGTATGTTGAACTGAACTTCAATTGTGTACTTGCTGCTTTAAAAATGGCTATTCAGAAATTGCTTAAAAACAGAAGGTCACGATCTAAAACAATGGAAAACGAAAATCCATGCAATCTCAATTTCTTATAGAAATACTGCAGCAACTTTGGTAGCAGTGTAGAGGTACCCTAATGGTATGAAGTGGGCATATTTAGTGAGTCGGTCAACCACCACCAAGATTGTATCCTTCCCCATGCATTCGGGCACTTCTCCAATAAAATCTATAGAAATATTTGCCCATACTAGAGTTGGGATTGGTAATGGTTGTAGCAATCCTGCTGGAGAAAAGTTGTCATTTTTGTTTCTTTGACAAACTTCGCAAGTAGCAATGAAATTTTTGATGTTGGTTTTCATCTTTTCCCAATACACTAGGCTTGCTATTCTTTTGTAAGTCCGAAAGATACCAGAATGTCCTCCTACCAAAGATGAATGAAATTCTTTTAAAATGATTGAAATTCGGGAGGAAGACTTGGATAGCACCAATTTCTCCTTGTAAAATAACTTCTGATCTCTCAAAGTATAACCCTTATGAGATGTGGGATCAATAATTAGGTCTTGCATGAATTTTTATAATTTGTCATCTTGTTTGATCTCTTCAACCCATTCCTCGAAATCATGAATTTGTAAAACTGACATGGCATAATAGGAACTTCTCCTGGAAAGCACATCGGCAGCAAAGTTTTCCTTCCCTGGTTTGTACTGTATTTCAAAATCGTATCCTGCCAATTTGGAGATCCATTTGTATTGTTCCTCGTCGAGTATCCTTTGATCTGTCAAAAATTTCAAACTTTTTTGGTCAGTTTTAATAATAAAATGGCTTCCCAACTAGTATCACCATTTTTGAACTACTTTCACGACTACCATCAATTCACGATTTATATACTGATTTCCTCTAGTTTCTTTTAGATAGGGTAGTGCTCTAGAAGGCTAGAGGTCTTCCTTCTTGCATTAGAACAGCCCCTTATCCGGTTCCGCAAGCATCAATTTCAACCACAAAAGCTTTGAAAATTTAGGAATTGTTAATGTAGATAATCTAGACATGGCTTGTTTAAGTTGGTCGAAGGCAATTTACACCTCTGGATTCCATTGGAAGGCATTTTTCTTTAGCAGGTTGGTCAATGGTCTCGCTATTTTTCCATAATTATGAACAAACCTCCTATAATAGTCAGTAACACTTAAGAATCGCCTTAAGCTGGTGACATTCTTGGGTGTAGGCCATAGTGTTATCGAATTTAACTTCTTAGGATCTACGGATACTCCTCCAGCAGAAATAATATGTCCTAGATATTCCAAATTTGCTTGGCCGAATGAACATTTCTTGTCATTGATCTTCAATTTTTGTTGTTGTAGTAATATCAATACATTTTGTAGGTGTTGCTTGTGTTCTTCCATGAAAGGACTATAAATTAGGATATCATCGAAGAATACTAAAGCGTATTTTTTGGAGTACTGATCGCAAAGCTTCATTCATTAATGATTGAAAAGAGGAAGGTGCATTAGTGAGTCTAAATGGAAGTATCATAAATTCATAGTGTCCTTCATGTACGCAGAAAGCGATTTTTGTAATGGCATCTTCCTTCATCCTGATTTGGTGATATCTTGATCTTAAATCCAGTTTTGAAAATACATGAACTCCTCCTATTTCGTCCAATAACTCTTCAATTACTGGGATGGGAAATTTGTCAAGAATTATGATTTTGTTTAAGGCTCAGTAGTCTACACAAAACCACCAACTACCGTCTTTTTTTCTGACTAGTATGACAGGACTGGAATAAGGACTTGTAGATGGTCTGATGATTCCTGCTTCTAACATTTCAGCAACCAATTTTTCAATCTATGTTTTCTGATAATGAGAATACCTGTATGGTCTAATATTCGATATTTAGGCTCCTTCTTTGAGGTGAATGGCATGGTCCTAATGTCGTTGAGGAGGAAGTCCTTTTGGAGGCTCAAAGATGGAGAGAAAATCATTTAGCACATCTTTTAATTATGAAGGAATTGAATTTTTCCAATCTCTTTCTGTTTGAATATGATGATAACTAATAAGGAACACTTCTCCTTGATGCAAAGCTTTCAACAAAGTATTAAGTGAGGCATCTTTCTTTGAAAGTTCATGTTCTCCCTTTAAAATCACCTTTCTACCATCAATCTTGAAGGCCAATGTTAGTTGTTCAAAGTTGGCTTTAATCTCTCTCAAGCTTGCTAACCATTCCATTCCTAAAACCATATCTACGCCTCCGAGGCCAAACAAGAAGAATTGTTGTACCTGTACTTCTTGCACTTTCAAAGGAACTTCTCTACATACTCCCGTACATTTGATTTTGTGACCATCTCCAACTTCGACAACGTATGGCGGAGCATCATCCACTTTTAATTGTAGTTTTAATACCTGTTCCTTGGAAATGAAATTATGGGTGGCCCCGCAATCTATCAATACTATGACTTTGTGATCATCAATATTTCCCCAAACCTTTAAGGATCAGTGAGAAGTAAATCCCACAATACTATTCATGGATAATTTAGGTATTTCTCTAATTTCTTATTCGATAGAGTTTTCATCATCATCTTCATCTGTTACTAACATTATCCGAAGTTGTTTGTTCCTACATGCATGAGAGGTGCTCCATTTTTCTTCACAGCGAAAACATTCTAGTTTTTTCCTTTTTTTCTTTAAGTTCCGCTTCGGTTAATTGTTGAAAATTTCTAGGTCGGTTGTTGTTTTCTAGTTTGTTCACAGATACCCTGCTAGCAAAAGAATTAAAAGAGCCATTATTATTTGCTCCACCTTTCTGACTAACACTATAAGTAATAGTCTTCGTATGGGATAGACTTCGGTAAGAGTTGTTGAATTTTGAGATTGAATTTGAAGCAATATTTGTTCCTACCTTCCAAATTGCTCTGTTTTTCTGCACAATCATTAATTCCTTCTTGACCATGATTGATAAAGTGGGGGTTCATAGAGTTTAATTTGTACCCCAATGTCTTCCTTCAATTTGTTCACAAAATGTCCTGTAAATGTTCTTCACCAATATTTTGCAACATACCTACAAATCTTTCAAATTGCTCAACGTACTCTTCTACCATTTCTTCTTGTTTAAGTGCAAGGAGAGCAACAAAAGGATTAAGAGTGGTTGAAGTTTGGAATCTTTCAAGAATGGCAACTTTGAATTCTTCCCATCCAATGTTAGAGTTGCAAGTTTCCCACCATTGGAACCAAGATAGTGCCTTTCCATCTAGTGCCACCATAACGGCCTAAATTTTCTCTACTTCTATTACATCTCTCATTTGAAAGAAATGTTCCAATTTATTTATCCATCTATAGGCATCGGATTCTCAATCATATATGGGGATTTTCAATTTTCTCCATCGTTCTATTTTTCCTTCCCTGGTGTGATTCTTGGGTGTTTCTTCTCCATTAACGAAACCTTTGGGTGAGCCATTCTTTTAATACTTGGACAAATTTTCTACCATGCCTTCTATTCGTGCAAAAGGTGTTTCAAGTTGTTGTCATTCTGCATCTCGGTTTTGTCGGTCCACCATCAGCATCTCCAAAATTCTCTCCATTGTGTCATGATTATCAAAATTAGAACAAGTTGTCACCAGTTTTAGAAGCAAAGCACCTGATCAGTGCTCTGATACCAAATTGATATGAATAGAAAATAACTAGACAGGATTGAAAAATGAATAGAATCTATAAAGATAATTTTGAGATATTTTTATAACACAGGTTTTCGAGAGTCTGTCTCTCCACAATACAATTCTTTCCTAATTTCTTTTTTTTGTTTTCCTAATCTGCATTACTTCGATTTATATTGCTTTTAATAACCATTCCCAATTGATATAACTTTTCCTAATGGTTATGTCTCTATTCCAAGGACTATGCCCCTTGATTCGCATTCCTTAACTTTATACCCCTTGGATGGGTTATAAATATTGGTTGTTTTGCATCCTTTGAGTGTTGTGTGCCTTGTTACTGGTGGTCTAGGATTATTGCTTCTTTTGTTTGTTTCATACATGTGTATATCTTGATGCTAGGTGGTTTATTCTTATCAGCCTCTCCCCTCCCCACAAAGGACTTGTCCCTATGTATACTACCACACAAATTTGAGCCTAAACATCATTGTTAGAAACTCTGATATCTAGGCTATTGAAAACAACATACAACTATTTTTAACGGCTTGGATGCTTCTTTAGAGCTGGAAAGAAAAGGAAAAATATTACCTCTCTAGCTTCTTCCATGAGATGCTCTCCTGGCTTTTTCAACAGTAAAACAGTCTTTGGTGTAGATTTCCACATAAGCATCTGCTGCTGGGTGCTAGGATGAGTAAAGGCCAAAGAGGATTCAGTCACCCTCTCTCTCACACAAGAAAATCCATCTGTTCGTACTAAGAACATCTCTGCTTTCTTCCTTGATTGCAACCTTACCACCCCCGTTGATGATGCACACATGTCTCTTCCAATAAGCTCCAAGTCCTCATCACGTAAGGCTAATCCAGCCTTATCCTTATCAATATCATTGTTCACAGTGGTAGAGATATTGGCATCAGTCCTGTAATACATTTTCCCATCACTATATCCATTAACTGTTGTCCTAACAGAACTGGAATTATTCACATTCACTGACTTCCATTTGCTACCAACTGTGTTATGTGACTGAGCTGACCCATTGGAACTTTTCGCTGAGCCTACAGTTTCAGGTTCAGAGCTCCTCAAATCTGGCTGGCATTCCAATCTTTTTTCCTGATAACTGAAACAAGAGGGTTTTGAGATCTTCCTACTTCCCAAGAATTTGGACATCTCTTTTTTGGAAAAGATATCAAAAGGAGGAACTTGAGCTTCTAAAGGGCTAGTTTTGCTGGAGAAACTTGGAAAAGATCCTTCCCCATTAGCACCAGTGGCTTGTGACGAGGCCCTGCCATCAGGAGTAAGTTGACTTATGGCCCCATTGGTTAGTCTTTTTTCATTATTCTTCTCTAAAGAGGTACATGAGTCATATGAGCCTTCAGAACCATGCGTTGCACCCTCTTGCAGCAAATTGGTATCCTTTTCCTGGAAGGATCTCTCGGCAACTATTGAGTCCTGCATTTTTCCAGATCCATTTGTATTATCTGATAACATGTCATTGGAAATAACTGCTTGATTCGAAACAACCTGTGATGCAAAGCGAGTCATGTACTGCCTCCATCTAGAGACCATGGCAGACGTTCTCCTAATTCCTTCCTTGCTATGAAGATAAATTGGTCTTTTACTGCTATCTGAAACATAAGATGCAAACCTCTCAACCTGTTCCATCGTAGGAACAGTCCTATCTTTAACAGGGATCCTGACCAACTCAATACTTCCAGATGAAATAGCATCACACACAGCTGCTTGATAGAAGTTATCTTTCACATCTTCTTCTCTGAGATCTATGATGGTCTTATATCCTTTATCAAGTAACCACTTTAGACCTTCTTCTGTTACCTGCCCGCCTGTCCAAAAAGCTGCTTCAGATTCTTTGGACTCGGTGTCCTCTAAAGGATTGTACAAATATACTGGACTCCAATTTGCAAACAGCACAGGACATGGACAATCCTCCCCACGAGGAAAGCCAGAATCAAAGCACACATTCTTTAGCCTCTGAAGTTTCCTCCACATATCCAAGTTCCTATCATCGCCAGCAATTAAATAGTTCTCAAGAGCAACATGCAAGCTCTCACAACACCTCTTCATCTCACTCCTGAAAAGGGCAAGCGGGGGCAGTGTATCCTCCATCACACCAACCTCTGCTCCACGAAATGGAGTAACAATCGAAGATCTTCCAGAAAGAAGATTCTGCCTCCCACTGTTCACAAGGGCCACAATGCATCCAAGGGCAGATACTATTTTATCCTCTAGAAGCGATTTCTCATCAGACGGAACCTCACAGGAAACACTACATTCATCAGTGATTGGGTTACACAAGGCATCCATTAAAGCAGAATGAAGCCTTTCAGAATTCCTAAAGATCCTACAATACGCCTCCACTTCAGCAATGTCACCTGGAACTGGACCCGTCCAAGGCAACCGCGATGGATCATGACATTGAACAGAATTCAAACTCTGCAAAATGCAAACTAAAACATTAAAATATTTGAAACATAGGAATACAAGTAGACGACAACAAAGCTTTGCAGTGATGAATTCATGAATGCGCCTAAACCATAATTTCAAAATCATGATTTAATCACAGAACATCAATTGGGTGGTCAAATATTCATATTTTGTGAACATGGGGTTCAATTTAACTCTTAAAAATTGTGAATAAGTGGAAAAGATGAAAGGAATTAGTGAAAAAGTGAAAGAAACCTTAGAGTGAGAATGAAATCTGAAATTGAAGGAGAAAGAATTGGAAAGCTGAGCATTGAGGAGGTGTGTGTTCCTCCGAAATTGGAAGCGGAAAGCCAACACTCTGGCGTTGTCAATACCAGAGAACACAGACACCATGGTGGGAGTAATCCGGTCGACTGAGAACGCCATGTGCACGTGCAGAGAGTGCGTCCCAACGTGGGACTTTAATTACAGAAAGAAACAAAGAGAATGAGAACGTAGTTTGTTACGATTTGGACGCCGAGGAATCTAGGAATATTTGCCTTTCTAGACAACATCACATCTTCGGCTTTGTTTTTTTTTTTTTTCTCAGTTTTTTGGATTTTTGTTTCTTATTCTTAATCCAAATTTGATTGTTCTCCGTTTTAAGTTTTTTTCTTCATACTAATATTTTACTCTTTGTCATCAAAAATTTCAAGGTTAACAATACATCGTCTAATAATAATATTCTCAAATCATTATAACTTAGTAAAATACTTTTTGGATGCATGTAAAATTGTAGTATTAGATACTATTTTTCTAAAAAACTTATTATTTTCATTTCCTTAAAATTTAAACATACTTTTATTTCTTTTTAAAATTAAACATTTTATAGTCTTTGTTAACGATAGAATATATTTAAAACTTATGTAGATGAAGGTATTCACATCTTATTAATTATACATTTAATCAACATACTTTTAATGATAAAATTCATGTGTTAAAATTGATATTTATATTAATATTTTTCGCATTATGATTAATAAGGGCATAAAAACATGTTTCAACTACGAAAGTAACATGAATTTTTTTATGATGTATTTAATATATTTATAAAGTGATTTAATAGACATTTGATAAAAATAATAATTGAAAAGTGATAAAATCGATTCTATTTATATTGATTTCTTTAATTGTCTAATTTTTTATTTAAAAATCAAATTTTGAAATAAACTGCTAGTTTTATTGAAATTTGATGTTACCTATTTTAAATTTGATAAAATATTTGATAATCGCTTGTTACTTATTATAAAATATAATGATTAAGATTAATTATTATTTTAAATTAATAAATTATTAAAATAAATAGTAATAATAAAGAATAATTTTTTAATTTTTGTTTTGAGATTGAATGGATGCACTCTCTCATAATTTATATATTAAATCATTATATCTTAAATAAAAACTAATTTTATTAATAAAAAATATTTTTTTAAAATATTTTTTTTATTTTAATATTTTTTCATTAATTAATTTTATATAGATATGTTAATATTAAAAAAAGAAAATCAATCATGTAAAAATTGGCTCCTTATTCTTAAAGTCTAATAAAAGGTTAAATTAGAATAAAATTTTTAATATATTTTAAAATATAAGTTAAGTTGGATCATAAAAAAATATTTTTTTTATTTGTTTGTAAAACTAAGTTAAGTAAAATTGTATCTTTTAACAATAGTACTAAATTTTATTATCTTTTTATTAAATTATATTTATCAGAATGTAAAAAATTTACATTTAAAATATGAACAATAAGTTTCCTTTATTTAACAATTTTTCATTAAAAAAATTTAAGAATTTAATAGAGATAAAATTTGAAAAGAAAAAAATCAAATTAAATTAAATCATAGAACGTAATTGTGTTTAACTAGTTTCTGTTAAATTAAAATTGAACTAAATTACAACTAACTTTTATATTTGCTTTAAATGATCTTTAATAAATATAAGAAAGTAAATTATATTTAAAAAATTATGTATTTTTATTTGAATTTATTAGATAAATATTCTCATACAAAGTAAAACAAAAATTTATGTTACAATCTAACTTATATTTTTAAAATAGTTTAAAAATTTTAGTTTAATTTTACTTGTTAGGTCAATAGACTAACAAACTAATTTTTATCTGATTAATTTTTTTTAAAATATTAATATATTTATATAAAATTAATTAATTAAAAAATATTTAAATAAAAATAAAAACTAAAAATATATTTTAAAATTTAAATTTTATTGATGAAATTAGTTTTTGGTTATGACATAATTATTTAATGTATAAATTATAAGAGAATATATCAATTTAATCTCAAAATAATAATTAAAAATTTATTATTTATTATCATTATTTATTTCTAATAATTTATTAATTTAAAATAATAATTAATCTTAATTATTAAATCTTAAAATAAATTATTATTAGAGATTTATTCTAATTTTATTTTTAGAATAAGTGAAAAATTAATTTTTAATACATTTTTTTAACAAGATAATATTATTTTTATTTTTATTTAAAATTATTATTATTTTATAAAATTGGTCCACTCATAAATTTATATTTAACTTAAACACATATAAATTATAACCTAGATAGTTCGGATCAAAATAAATATAATTCAAGTTAAATCATAATTTTTTTATTTAGTCTGTATTATTTCTTGGACCTTTCATGTCATCGGACTAAACATATTTTATCAACATACTATTTAAGTCTAACATTTTTAGAAAAATTGGTAGAATAATTAAAAATAATTAAAGTGATATTTTCTTTCTTTAATTTAAAATTTACAGTAATGTGTCACGCTTAGATAATATGGGCCACTTATTGTCATTTCTGATTCACACCTGTCCATATATTGATTAAATTATTTATTTTATTTTTTAATAATATGTAATATATTAAAATCAAAACATACTCAGACTAAATAAATTCGATATAATTTTATTCATGAACCGCGTACACATGTCTAAATTCAGTTCTGAATAAAAATTCACACCTTAGTAGGAGCTAAAGAAAGAAGAAAAATGAAATTCTAAAGTTTTGACCACGTTTCTTACGATTTCCTTAACTCCATAGCCTTTACGTTCTACATTATTTATGCAACAATTTTAATTTGATAAACTATATTATATTTCGCAACAAAATTAGTGATTTCAATCTATGATTTCATTGTTAGAAAAACAACAACAACAACAATAATAATAATAATAATAATAATAATAATAATAATAATAATAATAATCCCGATTTTGATTCTAACGATCAAAGATAAACATAATCTCATACTCGATAAACATGCTGTAAACTGAATGCGAAAGCGTACTCGAATTAGTCATAATGATGATGTCTTTGTAAAGCATTGTATTGATCTTATGGTCTTCCACATGAAGAGCACCTGTATTTCCCTCTTAATTTTCTCTCTTGATGGGGATAGAAAGAAAGGAACGGGACTGATACTTATGTTCTGTCTATGTGTTCCCAGAAGGGGACCATGACCCTTTAGATAACCAGAATTAGGTTAATTACTTAAGTTTTAGTATTTCCAATTTGGTCCCTCATCAAATTAGAAATTACTCTATGGTCTCTACACAATTTTATTTTCATGACATATGCCTTGAGCCAAAACTTTAATTTAGTCATCACTTTATTATTTGGCTTAATAAATAATGGCTCTAACACATTTAAATTATGTATCATATATATATATATATATATATATATACATGACCCAAATTTTGCCAACAATCTCCCACTGGTCACAAATATATATGTCCTTACAACCTTACAAATGTGTTATACTTTATGAGCTCAAAATTGCCATTATATTTCTTTAGCATACTCCAAAAGTCCTGTCCATTAATCATATCAGGATATAGAACCAAACCAGCTTTTCATTGCATCATCGCAACTAAAACCAACAATGATTATTCATCCTAACATAACCAAATGACATGGATTCATCATGAAATGTGTAGCATGAAAAATTACGTGAAAGTGATCTGTACACGTCTATTTTCAACTGGTTCTAACTTTAACTTATCGAGATCGATATAATATCCTTAATGTACAAAATGTAATGAATGAACGAAAAAACCGCATATCTATAGATAACCAAATATGTCCAAAAGACAATGTATACATATATGAAATTAAACATAGAACATAAAATATATGAAAGTGACTAACTCCCATTAAACCACAAATTCCTCAAACTGTAAAACACCCATGTGAGGAAAATGCTCATGAAAGACCTTGGGCGGAGGTCCTTTAGTTAGAGGATCTGGTATCATGGAGTTTGTCCTTAAGTGTTCTATGAAAATTTGTCTACTTTGTACTCTTTCCTTAACAAAATAGTTGATTTATTGTCACAATATAACTTATGTGGTCTTTCAATGCCTTTCACAATTTGCAGCCCTGTGACAAAATTTCTCAGCCATATTCCATGATTTGATGCCTCATAGCATGTTACAAATTCTTGACATCCTACAAAATCTGAGTCAGAAAACCCAGCGATATCCAACTGGTCTGACCTCCTATATGTGAGCATATAATCTTTTGTTCTCTTTAAATATCTTATGACTCTTTTTGCTGTTTTTCAATGGTCTATTCCTGGATTGCTTAAATATCTACCTAGAACCCTAACTATATATGCTATGTCTGGATGCGTATATACTTGGGCATAGATCAAACTCCCTACAACTGATGCATAGGGAATCTTTTGCATTTCCTCAATTTCCAAATTTCCCTTTGGGCACTGATTGAGACTAAACTTGTCTCCCTTTAAACTTGTGATACACACAATCATCAACAATATTCATCTTGAAGCCAAATGAGTTTCATACCTTCTAGTAATGAGACAAGTTCCCAATAACCTTATTGTCTTGCATGGACTTATACTTATCCTATTGCTTCAATCCACTTTTGAGAGTTAGAACCTTGTATAGCTTGACGGAAGTTAATTGGGTCATCTTCCATTATATCATTATTTTCCTCATGTTCCTGAAGAAATACCATGTAATCATCCGAAATAGCACTTCTTCTTTCTCTAGTGGATCTCTGCAAAGTTATTAGCTCATGATGCATAGGTTCTTGAGGATCTTGAGTTTGTTCTTCATGAACAACCAAATCATCTTGAGTGAAGGGTTCATCAACAATGCCTTGTGGAGGTTCCGAACTTACTTTATCAAAAGTAACTATTTGAATCGATTCTGAAATTGTTACCGATTCTTCCTCCAAGATGAAGTTCTTAATCTTATTCTTCCCCCCAAACTCAATATCCTCAAATAACGTAGCAGTTCCCGTCTCAAAAATTGTCTTTAATGTGGGATCATAAAATTTATATCCCCTGGATCTTTCAGCATAAC
Source organism: Sphenostylis stenocarpa (assembly GCA_963425845.1). Lineage (NCBI taxonomy): Eukaryota > Viridiplantae > Streptophyta > Magnoliopsida > Fabales > Fabaceae > Sphenostylis > Sphenostylis stenocarpa. The sequence continues at coordinate 13,085,318 of OY731406.1, forward strand.
CAATAAAATAACTACTTACTGTTCAGGAGTCCAATTTCTTTTCATTTGGCTTATAAGGCCTTGCCTCAGCTGGACAATCCCACACATGGAAATGCTTCAGACTAGGCTGTCGTCCAGTCCAAAGCTCATAAGATGTTTTGGTAGCTGCTTTAGTTGATACTCTGTTTAGAATATAAGTTGTCATATTTAGTGTCTCTCCCCAAAGTGATTCTAGTAAGGTGGAATGACAAATCATACTCTCTACCATATCTTTAAGAGTGTAACACAAGCTCAAACATCACAATTTGATTGTGACCTGAGCACTTGTGTCATAATGCACTTGAGTGATTATTTTTAATTTTACGTTTAGTACCACATGATTCTGTATTAAGGGTTTCATTATAGGTGGTCACAATATCAAGTAAATACTGATTATCATAAATCAAAAGTGAACCAGTTCCAACAATATCTGAATTAAAAGACAAACTGAACTTATTGTTTCCAAATGAACACAAATAACCTAATTTGTCCAAATAAGAAACTGAAACCAAATTCCGTCTAAATGACGGCACAACAAAAGTGTCTTTCAAATCCAAATAAAAATCAGTACTTAATAACAATTTAAAATGCCCTATAGCTTCCACCTCTACCGATTTTCCATCTCCAACATAAATCCATCTTTTAGAATAAATTGGCTTCCGGTAGTTTAGGCAACCCTTTCTTTTCACGCCAAGCATGATATTTAGCACATTTCTTCTTTACGTGTCCAATCTTATTGCAAAAGAAACATTTGTTTTCTTGAGTTTGTTTCTTTTGTTCTGGACCCTTAGCACCTTCTTTTTCGAGATCCTCTGATCTCTTTCTTTTGCCCTTAGCCATGGAGGTGCTTGCAAAATGAGCACTTTCTGTCTTGTCTTGCTTTAGTCTTTCCTCTTCTTGTACGCAATGTGAAATGAGCTCATTAAGAGACCATTTATCCTTCTGACAGTTGTAAGATACCTTAAATTGATTAAATGTTGCAGGAAGAGAAATCAACACCAAATGAATGAGCAAGTCTTCTGAGAGTTCAAGCTTTAGTGCCTTGAGTTTAAAAACAATATTAGACATGCTCATAATGTACTCCCTGATATTTTCTTTGCCTTGATATTTCATGGATATCAAGTTCTGAAGAAGAGTGTTTGTCTCCGCCTTATCGCTTTTTGCAAAGCGCTGCTCAATTTCAGCAAGGAATTCTTTGGCACTTGTGATGTTTTCAGAAACAGTGCCCCTAAACACCTCCGGGATGCCACGCTTAATGATCATTAGACTCATGCGATTTGAGCGATTCCACTTCTCATAATCTCTTTTCTGTTCAGAGGTACTTGAATCCGTAGGAGTAGGGGTTTGCTCAGTCCTTAATGCAAGATCCATATCCATGCAACCAAGAACAATATCAATGTTCTCTTTCCGAGTCCTTAAAATTTGTTCCATTGAGGACCGGAACGTAATTTAAATTGGCGGATACGAAGCAATTGTAGCTCGAATTTAGAACACGAGAAATAAACTAATTATGCTCACATTATATAAAAAATAAATAATATATATTCAAATAGTGGTTTAACCCATCTCAAGATACCCAATGCACCATCAATATCAAGTCTTTGAACAAGTAATATTAACTCGCTAGAGGTATCTTGATGTAATAATCAAACATTGACAATAAAGCACGTCCAACAACAAATCGGTCTTTGGATTGATTTATCATCGACAAAGCAAATCCTTATAATTATCACATGTTTATCATTACAAATGTGTATGCAATTCGGTCAAATATTAATCTTCCTTTAGGCCGACTAATACTCACATGAATATACACAAATACTAACATTCAATATTTTTCATGAACTGCCCAATTCAAGAGAAGTTACTTTGGTGACTTCTTGACTCAATTTGCTCACAAAAAATATTAAACTACCTAAAATTGAATATTTTATTTATATAACAAAACCAAATATTTAATATTTGCAAACTAATTCAAAAGAGAATCATCTCATTAGAATTCTACTAAGGATGAACACCTCCCTAAAATCTCATTAGGGATGAACACCTCATTTGAATAAATCAAAGGATGAAAAAATGCCTCATTTTCCACCAATACATAAAGGATGAACATCTCCCTAAAATCACACTAGGGATGAAACAGAGATAGTTCTGAGTCTCTTTAGCATACTGCTCTAAACCCTAAAAGGGAATTAAACAGTAATCACTCAAACCCTAATTTAACATCAAATTTTTCTAAAGGCAATAAAATAAGAATAGTCACACATGTGGAAACATTCACCATTTACCTAAGATTCTCTGTGTTGGGAACTCCACAGACACCACCCCCAATTCCAAACCCATAAAATTAAATAAAAACAAAAGATTCAAAAAAGAACAGAGAACCCAATACAAGAAAAATTGAAATGTGAAACACTGTTTCTTTCTCAATAAAACTTGAAACTTAAACTGAAACAAAAGGGAAAAATGAAGAAGAAGAAGAATCCATAGCTTCCTCCACGGTTCCATCAGCAAGTAGAATCAGATTGGGGATGTTACCCCCAAATTTAAATTTTAGGGTTCACGAAAATTAGAGATTATTCTCCACTTAGGGTTCATAAAATTGGGTAATTTGAATTGTTTAAAACAAAATTAATCCTAATTTTCATAATTAAGGTTCTATAAATTAAACAGACATGAATCAAATATGGGCGGCTCTGATACCAATTGTTGGAAAAACAATAATAATAATAATAATAATAATAATAATCCTGATTTTGATTCTAACGATCAAACATAAATATAATCTCATACTGATAAACATGTTGTAAACTGAATGCGAAAGCGTACCTGAATTAGTCATACTGATGATGTCTTTGTAGAGCACTGTATTGATCTTATGGTCTTCCACCTGAAAAGCACCTATATTTCCCTCTTGATTTTCTCTCTTGATGGGGATAGAAAGAAAGGAACGAGACTGATACTTATGTTCTGCCTTTGTGCTCCCAGAAGGGGACCATGACCCTTTAGATAACCAGAATTAGGTTAATTACTTAAGTTTTAGTATTTCCAATTTAGTCTCTCATCAAATTAGAAATTACTCTATGGTCTCTACACAATTTTATTTTCATGACATATGTCTTTAACCAAAACTTTAATTTAGTCAGATCACTTTATTATTTGGCTTAATAAATAATGGTCTTAACACATTTAAATTATGTATCATATATATATATGACCCAAATTTTGCCATCATTCATCTCCAATATACTATTATTATATTACTTAATGCTTTAACAAGACGCACTTTTATTCAGCAGGTATAGAAATTTTGATGAAAATAACAGCCACTACATTAAAACTCGTTTAATTACGCTCGTTATGGAAGCATACAAATCTGGTTTGGAACTACTAATATAACTTCTACTCAACCAGCATTATTAGATATATTCGTGTGATGTTATGTTTGTTTAACTTATTAAGATTGCCATAAGAAGCTCGGCCAGTGCATCACTAACAATAATAAATCTATCTATATTTCGAAGAACGTTGCAAGGACATTTAATTACAAAAATGGTAACAAGGGAACTATTTGATAGAGAAGGAAATAAGAAAAAATTGTAAAGAAAAACCGAGACAGACATTCTGCTTCGTAAACCTCTAAACCTACATGATATCACGTTAGCTTGACTGTTCAAGATCAGGGAGAGATGTTGGCTGAAGATTATTTGACTTGGTGGGAAGTGTCCCTGTAGACTGCTGCTTTAGGGACCTAGGCCTTTCTTCTCCCTGCAAGGAACCTACCTTCTCAGGAACTAAATCCGACTCAACCTCTGGTTTTCTCTTTACCTTCTTTGTTAGCACAACATCTCCAAACTTGACATCATCCAGGGAACTGCTTGAACTTCCCTTGCCTTTTTCTTGTTTTAGGCCATTTATTGGACTGGGGACCCGGCCAGTTGTGCTTGTAATAGTAGAAACTTGCTTGTTCCCTGAAGTTAAAGCATGACTGCTGGACTCTGGAGCTGATCTCTCTCGTAGGCTCTGCTGTGAAGTAATTGAATTGGTATCAAATCGAACGTTCTCCTCTGTTTTAGGTGTCAGCAACTTTTTCCTCTTAATTTTTTCTTGATCCTAACGGCAACCAAGTAAACCAATGAGATAAAAATCATTTAAAAAAAAATAAAAAACTATTCCTCAATCAGATATCAAATCCTGAATATCATCTGGGTATTAGAAGAGAAGAATCAAATGTTATTCTTCCCTTTTTAATTAGGTTCATTCAATTATTTTCCCTATCTTATGGACAATTTTTTTTAATAAATAAAATCTATTCAAGATAGGGTATGAACATTGAAGAAAAAACTGAAAAAGAACTCAAAATTTGAAGGCATCATGAGAACAAGAAACGTGATCTTTAGAGCAACCTAGTTTTGGAAGCCTAGACAGCCTCGGTTGTCTGAATTAATCTCAACTTTATAGTTTACAAATTATCTCTTTCTAATAGACAACATATAGACAGATGCAAACAATGCATGTAATTGAAATAGAATACCATGAAATGAAAATGGTGAAAGAAGTTTCCTCTATGCATATCAAATCCAATACTAATTTCTATGGGTATGTCATCATTACTAATTCTCGGGGATATTATTCACGGAGATTCCTTTTTATAATTTTCTCCAATGTTCTATTTTGCCACTCTTGACTCTTTTAGTATTCACAAAACTGAAAACCCTGTAATCTCCAAATCACCTTTATTGATTTTGTCATCGTTTCCTCAATAAGTGTCATAATAATATCTTCTCGCATACAATCATTGTGTATCTCGTTCTTTTTTGTGTGGTCCCACATCCATCTTAATATATTTATTTCTAACACCTAGTATGCGGGGAATACAGAAATAGGAGATGTTCGGCTAATATACATTTGTCAGATATCGGGAAAAAGCATGATAAAATATAGAGATCCTTCTAAAGAAGTAGGATGTCACTATTAGAACTATGAGCATAAATGGCCTTGCCTTGGGTTTTGAAGCCCTGTTCAGCTAACAACCAGACTTCATCTTAAAAGTGCATGTGGGGTATCAGTTTAGCTTTGGGTTTTCAGTAGGGTTCAGCTGCTCCATTTTGGTTAGACAATGACGTATCCCTCTTTCATTCAGAAAAGGCAGGATTTTGGTTCACAATACCCTCACCTTGTAGCATTATTCTGTCTGAATTCTATTACCTAGCTCCAAATTTCCAATCCCCCCCTGAAAAAAAATATTCCAGCTCCTTCCTGTTTTTCTTTGATTTCTTCTCTTCCCCTCCTCCCAACATCCAAACCTAGCTTCAAAATTGGGGAACTTTAAAATGTGTGTAAAAATCAACAAGGGTTAGAGGCAGGAAGCTGTGATCCAAGTATAGTCACTAAATGATCTTTGGTAAATTTATGACCTTGGCAACCTTAACTAACGTCCCAAGAATGTGTTCCAAAGTAGCAATGCCATATAGGATTTTACAGTCTAGAGCACAGACAATCTTCTACTTCAGAGAGAAAATGAGGTTTGAATTATGCTTCACTAATATAAAAAAAATCATTATTAACTGAAAAAGGCATACCTTGTGCTTGTTATACAGTGCTCTGCGCCTCTCTTTTGCCCTGCAAATTCCACGTTTGATCCCATGGTTGTCCATGTAACCACTGGGCCATAATTTTGCAAGCTGAAGACAAGTACGTTGAAAGTTAAGAAAATATATATATTTGTTTGTAGAAAGCAAAAAGATTAACTTCACACAAGTCACAACACAAACAACACGATATTAACTATTAAGTAGAACTCATGCTCCTGAAGAATAGAGTTGTTTGTTGGAGAAAAGAAGAACTTCATAATACTTTTGGAAAGTATTTGAGTACTTCATAATAGTCAAGAAAAGATCCCTGAATGAGTACTTCATAATACTAATAAGTTCTCAAAAATAAATTGCACATCATTTTATTCATATAAGAACATCAAAAACCAAGTTGATTTGAGCTGTTGCTCCTCAGCAAGAAAAAACACAATGCAAGCAACCAAGCAGCTCTAGAAAACCAATATTCAGAGGAACATTTAAAAAATTTGAACCACCTCAACGTACAACTTTCTGATCTGTGGACCTGCATTCTCATCCAACCCCTACAGCAATCACAAGCAAGGTTCCATAAGAAAGCTTTATCACAAACAAGAATTTCAAGATAAATATCTATAGGTCAAATCTATACATCGACAAAAAGATCATAGAGATCACAAATCTTGTCCTCCAATGCAGCATCCATAGCAAACTTTCTTTTAGTTATTGTTTTTCCATCAGGACCAAATTCTTGAAAATCACCAGATGCTTCACCTTTCTGCTGCTGCTGAAATGCCCAAAAATACCATGTGTCAAAAATTAAATTATCAAAATATCAGTTGAATAAATATATGATTGAATCTCAATATACAGTGCAAAAATAAAAATTAAATATCATAACTATAACCGATCAAATCCCTTTCCAATGATCCATTAAGAAGAGCTAATAAAGGATGACAGGAGACATAGTTCGAATTGTGATGAGGAGGAACAAAAACAAAAATGATAAACCAACAATGCTACAATGATGAAGAACTTGCAAAACATACACCAAAGAGCATATCACATGATGCTGATAGATACACCAACAATTTAAAGAATCTCAAGCTACATATTCTAGACATTGTGAACTCATCATAATTGAACATGAGTGAAATACAACACATGTTAACCAGTTTATCAATTTATGATAAAGAATGCAAAAGCAAGTGAAACTACATTAAACCTTGGATTCAAGAGTTGGGGGCTGCAACTTAATCATATCAACAACTTCCTTCTTTATTTGTTGAAACCTATTATCATCCTCCTGCTTTGCTGACAGGCCCATACTGATCATTATTTTTAAGTTTCTCTGCAGTAGAAAAACACTGTATGAGAAGATAAGTATAATCTATATTTACCTAAACCACACTGAATAAAAACAAGATAAAAGTTACAGAAATTGTCAAGACACTATGAGAAAAAATATCCAAGATAACTTAGGTTAAATTTTTAGTACTCGTGAAGACACTTCTAATTGAAATAAAAGTTGGCAAAGTATTAGCACTAGTTAAGAGATAATATTGCCATCGCTTCATAGTCACATCACATTAAGACACTCAAACAGAAGCAAAATGAACAAGGAAAATTGAAGCATTTTTTATTGGAAAATCACCAAAATTAATAAGTGTCTCAATGCACAATCCTAACTAATAATGAAAATGGTCAGGTCACGAATGCACACAAACCATTTTTTTATTATTATTCTTAAATGATATCCTAATAATTAAATTAACCCAAAAAAAGTACAAAAGCACAGAAACAGTAGACAGGGAACTTGAGAAACAAGCATACTCAAAGTCTCTACTCCATATAACTTTTGGGTTTCAACTATATGTGTCAGCTAAAAGAAGTGGAGCAGACATTAAAATCAGAAACTGAAACAACCAACATTAAAGAGTAGCCTATCTATCTTTAACAGGCTGCAATACCTTTAATGTTCTTAGCTGAATCAGATGTCCAAGAATACTCATAAGACGGTTAATTAACTCTTTTGATACTTTCCCATGGGTTGCCTGATGTAACAAAAACATATAGATAATATTGCAATGCTCAAAACCCTTAAGTAAAACATTACAAAATAGTATAAATCTCCAGTAGCGTAAAATCAAGAAAGTATCATTTTCCAGTACCGCTAGTCTAGCAACTTTAGCAAGTTTTAGCTTTATTTCTCTAGGCAACCTCCTTTTGACAGCATCCTGGTTATCCACTGCTGGTGGCCTGGCTGTAACATTATTCCAAAGGAACAAAAGAAAAAAAAGAAGTAAAATTAGAAACAAATATTTCAAGATTCCTATCCATGTTAATGGTGAACACAAATTTTCAATCTTACATTCTGCAACCATTTTTTCCAACTCACGAAGAGCTTTTTCAAGCATTGAAGCTTTTGGCCTAACACTAGAACCCTCTTTCTTCTGCATGTTTTCAGATTTCTGCATAACATTCAAATGAACCCGTGACCAGGATAGAAACAAATAGAACATATACAGTTTCATGCATAGAAATCCATATGCACAACTTTCACTATCTTTGTCACAGTAATTGATACAAAATGCATAGTTCAAAACAGCTGGTTAAAAGGATAGTTTACTTTGTCACTTCAATTGCTTTTAAATATAACACCCCATCTCATGTACGCCAGCACCTTTAAATTAGGTGACTGTCATTTCAAATGATACCCATCCTTCATGACAGCCAAGAGAACTAGTCAAAGGCCTAGGTAGAAGCAATAATGGTTCAGAACTAAGGATTCATGGTATTGTTTAACATCTACTAGCATCTTCAAGCAAAGAAAAGGGATCAGCAATGCTTAATCTATTTCCCTATCAATTGGCTCATTGTTGGGGAGTTCATCTCTTTTCATCTGCCACACAGCATGGGCATGTTTGGATTAGATTAAATTCGGAAGAAACAAGTTTTTTTCCAAGAATAAAAGCTGTTTTCAAAAAAACTGGTATGTTTGATAAAAATCAAGGTGATATAAAATGAAAAGGCTTTTTTTCTCTATAGTAAAAGGTTTCAAGGTGTGTGATATCAGCTCTTTTTTGCTTAACTTTCATTTTCCCATTGTATCCCCAACAACTTACTATTTCAAATACAAGACCAACTACGACAAATAATTTCATATACCTTTTTGTAATGTTACTAAAAAAACTGATTCTTCTATGCAATCCAATCAAAATATATTATCTTAAAACCACTTATCACCTGACATAAACAAACACCACTGATTTCATATAATTAATTATAACAACAATTGAGTATAAACATATTGAATGTTGAAATAATCCATTTTTCATAGCTATCTCAAACACAGCCATTTAACCCCTCAGTTTTACTGTAGAACTAGAACTTGATCTCTTAGTTGTAATGGAAAGTGGTTCTATTGAAAAAATGCTCTTTCGAAAGCAGTTGTTAGAAGTATCATGAGCCACTTGGGACTCGGAGATGGGTAACCCTTTTGTTTAGCAGCAAAAAATAATTGATGAAAGCACTACAGCAGAGGACCTCTTGATATCACTGGTTTATTCAAAGTATTTATCAAATCAAAATTGAGAAAAGGGACATGGAAAAGCAATTGAAATAAAAACTTACTATTGCTTGGGTAGCAGACTTTCCCTCGGACAAGTTAAGATCTGGCAGTTCACACATAGCACTTTTTTCTTTTGTCCGTATAATTTCCACATCATCCATACTAGTTGGGGTTCTTCCAGGTTGGGATTTGGAATGCGCATAAGCACTTTTTTCATTGTACTTCTGATGAGATGCATCAAATGATCCAGTTCCATCTTTACATTTATCACTAATGTTCTTAGATTGAAAAGCTCCTATTTTCTGCTTGTCAGCATCTTTTGCATCTGTTACACCAGGAACATCATCACTTGATGTTTTCAAAGAGATGGAAGGGTCCAATGTTGGTTTAGTATCAGCAGTTTTCTTTTTTGAAATAATTCCAGAGACATCTGATTGATTCAAAAGTTTCAAGTCTTCATAATGTTCATCAGGTGCACCCAACTTGTCAGACAAATTTAACATATTTTTTGCCTGTAGTGATGCTGTTTTGCCAGATGCTGGCCTGCCAACTTTTACATTTTTATTTGATCCATGACCGTCATTGTTTTCGCCAGCATTCTTCAATATATCTTTTCTGCGTCTTTTCTTTGGTTGCTGGTTAGGCGGTGCAGCAGGTTCGTTTCTTGTAAATAGAAAGAAACAACAATCAGTAAGAACAATTCTGATTAGTTGTCAGACTCCATTTACTCCAATCTTGAACATAAAAATATTCAACAAATCACTGCAAATTTGTTAAATGTCAAAGAAAATAATGTTTACCAATAAGATAAATTCATGTCAATGTTGTTAGGAACACAAAGAAAAAACGTATTACACTAATTATCTAGTAAGCATAAGCATTTTGATATATATCCAAAAAAGCAAAAAAAGTTTTAACTGATGAATAAATTGAGCCAGCTAAAAGGAGAGGTTATTTAAAAGCATATACAATAAAATGATAACAGTAGATCAATGTCAGCATCAAAAAGGGATCAACAAAAAAAACGAAGTTGCAAAGTAACCTTTCTATGATTTGTTTTAAACCTGTGTGGATTGAAAAGAACAAAATGTAATATTAAAAAACTCAAAACTTACATGCGTTCCAGTTTCCCCCTATTTACAAAGAACCCATCATGTTTGATTGCAGAATTATCAACTTCAAAATATTCATCCTGCATAATGAACAGAGAATAAAAAAGAAATACGAAAACAAAAAGTCCATGGCATAAAATAGTACTATTCCTGTCTCAACAATAAAAGGTCAAGAAAATCCTAAATAAACCAAATAAATATGTGAAGAAACCAACCAATTCTGCGTCATCTATAAAAGAGTCTTCGGTATCATACTGATCATCATCAGGAACATCAAGCAGATCCTCATCATCACTGCTATCCTTGCCCTGAAACAATCCGCCATCCCATTTATTCCCAATAAGAAGCTACAAATTAATACTTAAACACACATTTACAATATTAATTGAAGGTTTCTAATTCACCCTGATGATGAAGAGCATAAAGCAACAATCTTGGTAAGAAACATACAAATACCATGTAAAGGCGTTCAATCTTCTCTATTACAGCACTGAATCGGTTTGGTTGAGAAGGATCGGTTTCTTCAACTTCAACAGGTTGACCCTTAAAAAAGTGGGCAGAGACTTGTGAGCATAGTGAAACATAAGACAATGCATAATTTCAAAATGACAATAAGCCTGACTTTACAATGATATACAATATAAAAGAGCCTGGAAAACAATTTTGTGGGAGGAGGAATGGTGCACGGAAGCATGAAATGAGAACTTGGTATCAAAAGCCTATAGAATTCAAACATTGGTTACCTTTACACCTTATATAGTATAGTCATGTTATGGAAAAACAGATCAATTACAAAACATCATAATGAAGAATTATGAAAATAAATTCACAGCAAAAGAACTTGAAACCAGAAAAATTCATGTGCCAGGTACTGGTGAAGTACAGCATATCTGCATCTGCAAGTACATGTGCACTAACCTCTATATCTTACGTTATTCTCAAATATTAAAGACTATTACATCTTAGTAATCCAACCGTATCTGTTAATGAACGTGTAAAACTGATCACATAAAATTCTCAGCGTTATGCGAACATGCACTGAAGAAAGAACCCCTGAAGTATGATAAACAAGCAGATGCTTGTTAAATAGGGATAGAATTCCTGCAAATAATACTGATTGACGTATGAATCAATATAATTGTTTTAAACTAATGAAATAAAGTTCAGCACCAAATCTCCGGAACCGGTTTACCTCACAAACATCAAGAATCACGTTACATAACAATTGCTCTTATACACCTGTTTCGCATTTTAGCACTCTAATTATACCTCTTTTTAAAGCTCCAATTAATTATACTACTTTACATCTACACAACTGGAATAAGCTACATCATGCCCAGCAAACATCGAAACAGGATCGTTTATTAGGGTAAAACGACAAATACAGCACCATTCAAAATAACAAATTTAAAGACAAATAGAATTGATATTTTTGAAGGACAACAATTCCAGTTATGGAACAAAACCCCTTTCAAACCCAAAATTCGATCCAAAAATAACACCGCACCAAAATGCAAAGCATCGAAGCAAAACACTAACAGCGAAAGCTGAAAATACTTCACACGTGGCAGCGAATTAACAATGCTCTCAGAAAAGTCTCACCGGAGCGATTGCGACTTGTTGTGGTGCCGAATTGGATCCGTTAGGCTTGTTAGAGTCCTTCATCAGCTTCTTCCACGAAACTATAGTGGTCTCACCAGGCCGGAGTTCCACCGTGAACATTTGCCGGTCGCCTTTCTTCACGAACGACGATGACGCCCTCTTCTCCTCCGCCATAGGAGTCCAATTCACCGACGATACAGAGATTCGAGAATTAGGGCGCGAGAGAGAAACATTAGACAGAGAACAAGGGAATTGCGCGGGATTCAAAAATTAATTGCTGGAAATTAAAGAAAATCGAATAAATAGAGTGTGTATGTTGTTGGGGTTTTAACTGCAATTGGAGTTTGATCGTAAAAGGGAACCGGGTCAGGTAATAATATCTGATGGGTCGGGTTAAAATAAAACTGGATTGGATATAGCTTTATATCTATACTACTCTTGTGTTTGGATACCTTTTATACCAACTGTTATGAATAGAAGGTATCTGCTTTCGACAAGATCCGGTTTTGTTTGGTTACATCACATGCTGGTTTCATAAATTGTCAAGTATGAGAAGGAGAGAATAGAGAGAAAATTGTGTTCGTCACTTCATTAAGGATGGTTATTTTGTTGGGCCAACATGACCTAACAGTTATCATGGTCATAAATTTCCCCTGCAAAGATAACTAGTAGAAGTTGACGTTTTATATGTCATACATGATACATGTGCTCCATTAAGCTCGAATAACATCTCTAAGGTGAGCATGGGTTGCTGTAATGCAATTAATTGATCATAAATTAAATATTCAACTGAGTAATGATTTTAAAAAAGTATAATGCATTTATGAGATAAGAAAGTTTTCAAAAATTATTTTACTTGATAAACAAATTATTTAAATTAAGTCTTTTCGTAACTTAATGTGCCAAACTATATTTTCTAACATTATTTTGGTAATAAAACTTTTTGTACAGGTAATTTTAATATTGTAAAACTTTTATATAAATGATCTATGATGATATCTTAAAATACAAGTAATATGCATTATTTTAAATAAATATTTGTTTCTAACTAAAATTTGATAAGATATTATTTATATTGAGCGACATTCCACTTACATAAATTCATACTGACTGTTCATTCAATTTTTTAAAAATTATTTCTAAATTTATAATATTGGTCTTTTCATTTTTTAAAATATTTAAATTTAATGATCATAGATCTATCATATTTATATTAGTTATATTTATTCGAAATATTTAATTTGATCATAATTAATTATTAGTTTAAATTATTATTTTTTAAAAGGAAAATAACTTCAGAGATTTTACTTTATTTTATTTTTACTTTTAAATTATCGGTAAAGATGTGTTACAACACTAAAAAAGTTTACAAAATTAATTGAGATTGGAGTATTAAATTAAGAGGTGATGTCTATAAGATTTTGAATGTAAGGAGAATTTAGGTTACCATTGATGTTCTCCTGCACAGAATTTAAAGTCAGAGACTAAAGTAATTGATACAATCAAAGTATGAGGAAAAAAAATGGATTGACTAATATGTATTTAATTATTTTTTTATTTTATTAGTTTATTTATTTAATTTTATTATTATTATTATTATAATTTATTTATTAGTTTTTTTCTATAATTTTATATATTCATGTTTAAAAATAAAATTAGAAAATAAATAAAATATCATAATAATAAAAAATATTAAAAAAATATTATTCACTTGTATCATTAAAATGAAAAAAAATATTTTATGGAAATGAAAAAAAAATTAAAATTTAATTATAGAATAAATAAATAAAATATTATATCGTTAAATAACATCCTAGGTTAATTTTTTCAAAATCATTGCTGATAGATTATTTTAATCAAATATTACATATAGGTTAACAGATATATTATCTTCGGTAATTACGTAAAATCATTGTTGGGTGTACCATTTTTTTGTAAGTAAAAATTACAAAGTTTCTCTTTGCACATAGGGATGGATCTGAGAAAAAGAGAAAGAGAAAAAAAAAGTGAGAATGGAAATTATTTGAATTAACGAAAGAGGATAAAAAATAAAGATAAATGAGTAAAAATATTGTAAAAGATAATATTGTATTGATTTATTGAAAAATAATAAATATAAATTAATAAATGACTAAAATATTTATTATTAATTTGTTTAATTAGGTTAAAATATATGTTAATATGTATTAAATATTTTATGATTTTTTTTATTCTCGTCCCATCTTTATACAACTTAAATTTTAGTTTTTTTAATTGAAGATAACATAGAAGATAAAAAACTAAAAAAGTAGTGATTTTTTTTAATAAGTAAACCCCAAATTTTCAAACTTATAAGAACAAAATTATATTGGGAAAGATGGTGTAAAATAAAAAAAATTAGAATAGATTAAATGTAAACTGAAATAAATTAGTGCAATCATGTTTAAATGGATAATTAAATCGATTAATGACCCCTAAATTTGAAAACCTTAAAAGTAGATAATACAAAATTTCAAAAATACCCAGTTAAATTTTTTAATATAGAATAACTATGACATATATAGCACATCTCATTCATGAATCATGAGAGAGTACATAAAAAAAAGTAATCTAGGGAAAATGTAACCCTAACGAATATAAATATTAAGACTTGAGACCCACGGAATAACCATGACATAGCACATCTTATTCCTAAACCATGACAATACATATAACTATAATGAATATAAAGATTAAGACTGGAGGCGCATTCAATAGTACCTGTCAAAATACATTCATTTTAGGGAAGAGGTGGATAAGAAAACTTCTTACACACTTGTTCCTTACAATATATATGTTTTTACTCTAAATCTTTATCTTTAAATTCATATTCAGATTACATTTTTATTAATCCATCTTATTTATTTGCTTTGTATGAATGAAAATGAAATATATTATGTCATAGTTATTCAATGCATCAAACAAATATTTTTTATTTTTTGTATTACATAATTTTGATATACTGTCAGCACTACTACAGAAAACACTTTCTACGACAGCATACAACGTCGGCTATCACGAACACCGACGTTGTACAAGACGCGGTGACAAACTTGTAATTATGAGGCAAAATTTAACGTCGGTTACATAATAACCGACGTAGTAACTGCAATTCAACGTCGGTCATATTATAACCGACGTTGATTTTGGAAATTCAACGTCGGTTATATTATAACCGACATTAAATGTTTAAATTTAACGTCGGTTATGTATAACCGACGTTGAATTCCCAAAATCAACGTCGGTTATATGATTTACCCGACGTCGAAAGCGTTATCCACGTCGGGTTTTTAATAACCGACGTTGAATGTCCTTTATACATCTCGCCTTTCGCGCTCCCCTTCGTCCGCCTCTTCTTCGTCCCATATACTCCCTCCTTCCGCTTCTTCTTCTACGTGCCTCGGTCCTCACTCGCTGCCCCCTCGCCGCCCCTTCGCGCCCGGTTCGCCGGCCCTCGCTCCGCCTCCTCGCCATTGCTACCTCATTCGCTGTGGTCTGCTGCCCACTCGCCGCCCACTCGCCGCGCTCCGCCCCTCGCCGTTGCTACCTCCTTCGCCGCCCACTCGCCGCGCTCTCATCGAGGTTAGATTAAGTTGCATGGATGATTTACAACATGCATTTAACATAAATATGAATTATTTAGAGCATTTCCTGCGTATGAACATTAGAATGATGATGGATGATTTTGTATATATGGTTTGATTTGATCTAGGTTCGTTTAGGTTTCGAAGTGGTATATGGAACATTAGGTTTCGTTTAGGTTTAGGTTTAGGTTTAGGTTTAGCTTTAGCTTTCGAAGTGGTATATGGAACATTAGAGCATGTATGGAACATTAGAGCATTGTTAGGCAATGTACACGTTTTTTTGTATTGTTTTGTTAAACCTTTTCTAATAAACCTTGAATATCTAGGCAAGCCTTCTTATGTAGTTAGATGGATCGAACTTGGGTCAATGCAAGTCGTATGTCGGAAGAGTATGAGAATGGAGTTGACTCCTTTTTGAAATTTGCCGAACAAAATGCTCCCAAAATGAATGGAAAAATCTACGCCCATGCGTTAATTGTGTAAATGGCGAGTACAAGAGATGGACACAACGCGGAGCATCTTATTTGCGATGGGATGATGAAGAATTACACAATATGGACATGGCACGGTGAAGTGGTTCATATTCCAACGAGTATCACAAACTATTGAGGATGATGTAACCTGCGAAGATCGAATAGAGGACATGCTTTGTGATGTGGGTCAAGAGAGGTTTCTTGAAGCACATGCATCTATATATGATACATTGAGGACCGATTCGGAGACACCTTTGTATCCCGGATGTACAACTTTCACACGGTTGTCATCCGTGTTAAGATTGGTCAATCTAAAAGCCAAATTTGGTTGGAGTGATACAAGTTTTAATGAATTACTCCAACTTTTGAAGGAGATGCTCCCAGACAATAACACCTTGCTGGACCAGTATGTATGAAGCGAAGAAGATACTATGTCCGATGGGTTTAGAATATAGGAAGATACATGCTTGCCCTAATGATTGTGTGTTATATAGGAAAGAATTCTCATCTTTAGACCAATGTCCAACATGTGGTGTATCACGTTACAAAGCGAAGGATGGTGATGATTGTAGTCGGGAGAGTGGTAAAAAACGTCCTCCTGCAAAAGTTTTATGGTATCTTCCAATTATTCCAAGATTTAGGCGGTTGTACGCTCACGAAGATGCTTGAAAATTTAATTTGGCATTCAAAGAGAAAAACATGTGATGGGCAAATGCGGCATCCATCCGACTCTCCCCAATGGAAGAATTTTGACCAGTCTATTTCCAAGTTTTGGTAGTGATGCAAGAAACCTTAGACTTGGATTAGCAACGAGATGGGATGAATCCTTTTGGAAATTTAAGTAGTAACCATAGTTCATGGCCCGTTTTATTGATGATTTACAATCTTCCACCATGGTTATGCATGAAGCGCAAATATGTCATGTTGTGTATGATGATTTCAGGTCCAAGACAGCCAGGAAATGACATAGATGTGTATTTGAGTCCTTTGATAGAAGACTTAACACTATTATGGGAGGAAGGAGTAGATGCATTTGATGGGTATCGCAGCAGAAGTTCAAGTTGCATGCAATGTTATTTTGCACCATTAATGACTTCCCTGCCTATGGAAACTTGAGTGGGTATAGTGTGAAGGGGCATTATGCTTGTCCTATTTGTGAAGAAGAGACCAATTATATACAATTGAAACATGGAAAGAAGACAGGTTTATAACGAGCACTGAGAAAATTTCTCCGCATGACCATCCATACCGTAGACTGAAGAAAGCTTTTAATGGCATACGGGAGGATGAAATTGCCAAAGAACCATCGACTGGTTTAGAAGTTTACGATCGAGTGAAGAACATAAGCATTACATTTGGAAAGACCCAAAAAGGTCTTCTGACAAGAACATGTGGAAGAAGAGATCAATTTTCTTTGATCTTCCATATTGGAGCCATTTAGAAGTACGACATTGTATTGATGTTATGCATGTGGAGAAGAATGTATGTGATAGTCTCATTGGCACATTGTTAAACATTCAAGGAAAGTCAAAGGATGGGATCAAAGCACGTCAAGACCTTTGTGAGATGGGAATACGTCCCGAATTACATCCAAGGCCTGAAGGCAATAGAACATATCTACCACCGAGCATGTCACACCTTGTCAAAGAAGGAGAAACGTAGTTTATGTCATTGTCTTGCAAGTATTAAAGTGCCACAAGGATACTCTTCAAATATTAAGAGTCTTGTATCCATGAAAGATCTGAAGTTAATTGGATTAAAGTCCCATGATTGTCACGTTTTGATGCAACGAGTTGTTACCCGTGGCTATACATAACATATTGCCTAAGAATGTTAGACATGCCATTATGCGACTATGTTTTTTCTTCAATTCTATTTGTGCCAAGGTTATCGATGAAAAATCACTAGATGAGTTGGAAAATGAGGCTACTGGTTGTGCTATGTCAATTGGAGATGTATTTTCCTCCATCATTCTTTGATATAATGATTCACTTAATCGTTCATGTTGTGAGGGAGATACGAATTTGTGGGCCGGTTTATTTGAGGTGAATGTACCCAATTGAGCGATACATGAAGATCTTCAAAGGGTATTCTAAAAATCCATATAGACCCGAAGCTTCAATTGTTGAGCGGTATATTGCGGAAGAAGCCATAGAATTTTGTTCGGATTACTTGGCAAGAGTCGTACTGTGGGTGTACCTAGAAATCGTCATGATGATAGGCTAAATGGTAAGGGAACTCGTGGTATTAGAATTCAAACAACGAGATCATGTAGAGTTGACCACCGCCCACTTGTATATTTTGAACAATACGGAAGAGGTTATTCCTTACATAGATGCGCATAAAGCAATGTTAAAGGACCTAAACCCCAAAATGGGTGAAAGGTGGTTGATGAAAGAGCATAACAACAACTTTATCAATTGGTTTCAAAGCAAAATATTTTCAAGTGACAATGCCTCCGATACACTTGAAATGGCTAGCACATGGGCCTAGACATAATGTTATAACTTGGCAAGGGTATGACATTAACAAATACTCATTCTATACGAAGGCACAAGATGACAAAAGTACGGTCCAGAATAGTGGAGTATCTATTGAGGCAACATCTATGCACTTTTCTAGTGCAAAGGACAAAAACCCCATCATGGCATCAATTAGTTACTTTGGAGTGATTGAGGAGATTTGGGAGGTCGACTATACTAAATTCAAAGTGCCTTTATTTAAATGTAAATGGGTTGATAGCAATACTTGGTGTCCAAAGAGACCAAATGGGATTTACTTTGATTGATATAAACAAGATTGGTCATAAGGAAGAACCCTTCATAATGGCATACCAGGCAAAACAAGTGTTTTATGTCAGCTGATCCATCAAATGATAGGTGGTCAGTTGTCCTCAAAGGAAAAATGATTGATGTCACAAATGAGAATGGAGAAGAATTAGATGATTTTATTAACATTCAAAATTCACCACGGTTGCCTATTGCTATATCCCAATTGGAAGAGGACTTTGTTCATGCTACTCGCAATGACCATGATGAAGGCATATGGGAAAATATTAATACAATCTAAGTTATGTTTCTATTTATTTATTTTTTTAACATGTAATTGAGGAGACTTTGCATGTGTATTGATATAATTCTATGTTTTTTTCATTACGGGTAAATGGCATCTCCTCCACCATCTCCACCATCTCCACCATCTCCTCGGGCATCCGGAAAGACATTTTCCGAGTAAGAGGAGTCGACAATCTACACGGTTGAAAGGCTTGACCGTTAGACACATATCCGGCCGAAGTTATCTATTTACGTTGATCCTAGGGCTGGCAAGGTGTCGGGTCCCTTCGAGTACCCAATTTAGAAGCTACTTGGGTACACTAGCTAGAGAGAAGGTATTTATTCTATTTCAAAGTTAATTTCATTTCAAATATATTGTTGATACTTATGTTGTTTATGTTGTGTAGATATCTATTCTCCATCCTACTTGGGATCATGTGGAGGAAACTGTGAAGAACTTGTTATGGCAAGATCTTCTTGTAAGTATGTGTATTTAGTTGTTTATATTGTTTATACATTATTATCAATTGATTAACTAAAACTTGTTTGCTACTCGTAGGAACACTTTGATTTAGTTAATTCGAGGATGTGAGGAGGAAGATAATGACAGACCATAGCAAAAATGTGGAGACAGTTCAAGTCCACATTGACCACTAAATGGGTGTATGCTTGAGGACAAAGTTAGCAAGGGATTAACCCCTTGCCAAAGATATGGCATAGATGAGGACACTTGGAAGAAGTTTGTACATAGTAGGACTGGTTCGGAGTGGGAGGTAATAGCTTATGGCTTAATTGACTTGAATATTTCGTAATGAGTTGTGTATCTAATATTGTGTTCAATTATGTTGCAGGAAAGAAGACAAAAAGCAAAAGACATTCAGAGGAAGAATGTCGCCCCCACCTTCTGTCTCGTGGGGGTACGACTTATTGACTCGAGAAGATGATGGAGGAGAAGAGTAGACTTCGACAGTCGGAGTTAGCCTCTTCCGGTTTAAGCGAAGAGCGGATTCCTCCACCATCTCCTCCAAAATGTCACCGGAAGTGGAAGAGGGCGCGTACAAAGCCTTACGGTGACATGACGTCGCTCGAAGCCCGAGAAATTGCTTGCTCGGATTGTAAGTAAAAGAAGTTAATTTACTTTGAATTAGTTATATGTAACATGTTCATTAATAAAATTAACTTTTATAATGTAGGATGCCTTGGAGGAGCGGTGTACACGTGGAACTTTCATCCCTTCGGTCGTCAGGATATCTTGACCATCGCTATTGGACGACCGGAACATCCAGGTCGTGTTCGAGCTGTTGGCCAAGGTGTGGGTGTCCGACATTATTTTGGACCACCATCACGGGATATCCGCACCTCCACATCCCCGAGCCAAGAAGATATTGCTGCCTTGGAGATGGCTCTCACGGAGAAATTGACACCGACCATCGGGGCAAAATTGGAGGAAGAGTTGACTCTCGCCATCGCCGCACGACTTGAGGAGACGATCACTGCACGTGTGCAGGAGCGATTCTTGCGTATGTCCTCCATGGGTACTTCATTTCCCGATGCTCATCCTCCATCGAGTGCATTTTCAACCACAAATTGGATTGGTACTTGACTTGTGTTTCTAAAATCTTAGTCCTTATTGGAATTTACTTGTATTTGTAGGTCCAAGAGTTAGCACAAAGGGCAGTTGTGCTTGAAGCCACTATCGAGGTCACACCCGAGGTGACATCTATTCATCCCGAATCCACAAAGGATGATCGATATGGCTTGTGGGTTGAGGTAGATGAAGGTCTAAGGCTAGTGGCCCATGGATCGGTTCATGAAGGGGCTTCAACCATCCACAATGTGCCTTTGGATCCTAACTTGGTCAAAGTAGTGGTTGAAAAGGTGGTTGATGCTGCGGCTAGTGTCCCTATCCCCACCGAAGAGGTGCGGACAGTGGGCCAAGCCCTTCGAGACCTTCATTAGTTGGCCCCGACATTTAGTTAGGTCAATCATGGCAAAGGTATGTATATGTATGGTTATAATACATCTAACACATAAATAAATTGATTTATTGTTTATGATTATATTTTATAAAATATGTAGGATGTTCGGCAGCCAAAAGACTTGGGTAAAGCTATTGCCACTCCTTACGCATCTAAGAAGAAGACACCAGTTGTGGAGACTTCTCCAAATCCCATTTTTGATCTCTTGTCTCTTTCCCCACAATTATATATGCAGTCATTCCAAGTTCCATGGGATTGTACATTATTTGGGATGACTTCTAGCAATATCCCCCTTTACATTTCCCACACCGATGCCTCGAAGATTGGGATGGGCAATCAATGTCTAAATATAGTCTGTTTTACAATTTTGGACATTGTAAGTTCATATCTTTCATGACTCTTTTCATTTTAGTAAATATATAAGCTATAAGTTCACTTAAATTGGCATATTTTAGGATGATGCACGAAATGATAGTGGAGCGGGGCATTGGTCACGTGTATGGATTCTTCGAGCCTCAATCCATACAAAAGTCCGGGAATAAGCGTGATCAAATTGTCGGTTACATCCAGAATTGGATGACTGTCTCTAAAAGAGATATTTACCTTGGAGCATACCATCATTCGTAAGTTATCCCAGCCTCTTCCGGTTTTACACAAGTTTTTTTAATAGATTCTAATCATGTGTATATACGGAAACCACTGGCAGCTATTAGTTATTTGTCCAAAGCGAGAATCTTGTGTGTTGGTTATGCTCATTGGGAAGAAAACCGGACATGGAGCTAAAAAATATTGTAAACGAGTAAGTATTTATTATATTATGTCTAAACATCTTGATTATTCTATTTCTAATCCCCTTATTTTCAATATATAGTGCTTTAAAGGTTTGTAGTACATTAGATGGAAAACACACAAGTAAAAGCACAGCTCCAAATTGGAATTTTATGAAAGTAAGTAGCCTTTATATATATTATACTATCTATTAATTTACGTTCAAATTTAATAGTTATTTTTAATATATTTACTCATTTTTAGTGTAACAAACAAAATGGAGGCTACGAGTGCGGCTACTATGTAATGTATTGGATGTGGCTCATCATTTTTGGTTGCATTCGGGATAGTTGGGACGAGGTAAGTTGACATTTGCTATTATATTCAATTCCTTTATTTTTATTGCTTAGGGTTTACCATTCTATTATTGTGAACTTCTTACGGGCATTTAAAGATATAGAACCTTTGCCTATGGATACAATAGACATGGTTAGAAACAAATGGGCGGAAAGGTTTGTGCAAGTAGTTAGGAATAATAGGATTGATTGATAATTTTTGTGTATTATGTACATAATGTGGCTGGACTGAGATTGTAAGTGTATTGTGTAAATATATAGTGATTATGTGAATCTGGCTGAGATTGTGTATTGTGTATATATTATGTATTGTGTAAATTTGGTTGGATCGAGATTTATATAGCAGGTCGTGTATGGTAGCACAAAAACAGACCAAAATTTTTTAAAAAAATGGATATTCTACGTCGGTTATTGCATTAACCGAGCGTTGAAACGTCTTTCGCTTGAGCGAAAAGTCGGTTGCTTGAGCGAAACAGACACCGAGCGCCCCCTTTGTTTGAAGGCTTCGTCGCTCAAGCGAGTACACCGGTCGCTGAGCGATAAAGGACTTTCAACGTCGGTTATCCAATAAGCGACGTAGAATTTACTCATTTCTACGTCGCATTTGCATTAACCGACGTTGTTACGTCGGTCGCTTGAGCGAAAACTCGGTCGCTTGAGCGAAACAACAACCGAGGGTCCCTTTGGTTTGAAGGCTTCGTCGCTCAAGCGAGTACACGAGTCGCTTGAGCGACTTCAACGTCGGTTAGTTCAATAACCGACGTAGATGTCTACCACTTTCAACGTCGGGTATGATGAACCGACGTAGAATCCTTTGACATTCAACGACGCCTGATTCAACTACGTCATTGGAACCGACGTTGAAAGCCTTCTACACCCGACGTTGAATGCTCGTTCTGCAGTAGTGCAGGTTTTTTATTTTATACAACATTTCTTAATATAACTTTCTTCTATCATGCATCCGTTTACAATTTTGAAATTTTGGGATCATTTACAAATATTATTTGGTTTATTTACGCATTAAAACATATTTTC
Source organism: Sphenostylis stenocarpa (assembly GCA_963425845.1). Lineage (NCBI taxonomy): Eukaryota > Viridiplantae > Streptophyta > Magnoliopsida > Fabales > Fabaceae > Sphenostylis > Sphenostylis stenocarpa. Next base: position 13,108,457 of record OY731406.1, read on the forward strand.
CCTAATTTTTGAGTAATTAACTTCTATTTGCTATTTTTTTCAATTTTAATATCTATATACATCATTTGTTTTATTTTGTTCTTCTTATATTATTATTAATATTTATTATAATATTAAAGTATTATTTATTATTAATAACAAAATTTAAATAATTTTATGCAATGAGTGATGATACTTGTATAACTTGAAATATAGATATAATTTAAGATGAAAAAATTATTTTTAAAAATAGATACAAAATTAAATAAAAAATTACTTGTAATATTTATTTTTTTAATAATAATTTATAAATAATATTAAAATTCTACAAATCTATATAAAAAAATTACTAGATCACATTAACATAAAAATAACTTTTTTATTAAAAAAAGTACGGTCATTCAAATAAAAGTACAATCATAAAAAAAAATAAAAACAAACTATAGTCATTAAAAAGAATTTAAATAAAATATAGTACAATCATTCAAAAAAATTTAAATAAAAATACATACGCTAATAATATAAACTCATGTTTATTCAATATTTTCTCAAATATAATCAAATATATTAATCATATAATGTATATAAATAATATTTTTCTGAAGATTACTATAATTATGAATAGTAACTACACGTCTACCCATATTGCCAGTAGTAAAAACTCTCGTATCAAGTGGGTGGTATCACTTTGCTATGAAATATGTATTTGTTTTTTTGGTTGATTTTTATTTGATGAATAGTCACATTTTCATCTCTATTAGAAGGATTTTCTTCCTTGAGTGTCAAGTTGTTAAACATGATGATCTTGACATGTTGTCCTCAACATTAATGTTTACCACATTCGACTTTTTTATAGATTTCTCATTAAACTTATTTGATTACACGAAAAAAGTCAAATCAATTCTTAAATATAAATTATTAGAAAAACATAAGGCATAAAGATATATTATTGATCTTGCACTTTCTCATGGGATGATATCAATTAATTGAAATGCAATGTTTTATGTATTATATCATACAAATATCATCATACAGCACCTAGGCATAATTGTCCCCTAGACTCTCAATATCCACAAATGTTCACATTAAAGTTATTTATACTTTCAACAATTACTTACCTAAAAATAATTACCAAATTTTTATAATTATTTACTTGAAATTTAATAAGTTAGCCATATCCTTAATTATTTACCTAAAAAATATTTTTATAATTATTTTCCTAAACAATTATTTATAATTTCTCAAATTGTCACAACTAACCACTAATAAATAATTACTTAAATTTCATCATTATTTACTTTTAATTTATTAACTTATTGTTTTGTAAAAATTTCTCACAATGATTTTCAACAAAGTTTATTTTTCCTAGTTCCAATTGTTCTTATAATTCTTTAACAATTTTTTTAATTGCATAATCATATTTCAATGCACCAAAAATTGCACATAATTGATTATGTATGTTTTTATATTCAATTACAAACATGCATATAATCAACTATGCTGACATACATAATCCAATATGCAGAGTTAGCCATAATCGATTACGTGGTCTTTCATAATTAATTATATCTTAAAACATAATTAATTACGAAGCTAATATAATTGATTATGCTTTCGATTAACACATATGTAACAATGATTGAATTTATAACCAGTGACGGATCTTCTTGGGAGCTGAGGGGGCTGCGCCCCCCAAAGTTTTGTAACTCTCATGTAATTTATGATTTTGGCCCACACACATAATGAACATTTAATATATTTACTTGTATATTTATAATTTTATCGTCTCATCCCCTCCTCAGTTTTGTAACTCTCATATAATTTATGATATTGTTCCCCTCAAACTTAATGATCATTTAATATATTTAAGTATATATCTATAATTTCATCTTTTCACCATTTCATCTTCTTTCTTCCTTTTATATTTATTTATTATTTATTAATAATATATTATTTGGCCCCCAAGATCAATGGTCAAGATCCGCCACTGTTTATAACCAATTCAAATAGCAATTTAACAACAGACTCATGACACAAGCAAATTTATATCTTAAATGTTTCAAATCAACAACAAATTGTACAAAAAGATCATAAAAACACTGACATTGAGAGGATGATCGAGACAAAAGAAGAGACCCTCAACAACTTTGTGATTCTTCCTTGCAAATCTTAATAACAATTTTGATGGTAAGACTAAAGAAGTGAATGCGCACATAGTTTAGCCAATGGATTTATCTATTTGTAGCTAAATGCAATATAATGGTTCACGAGAGCATTGAACAGGTAAACAATTGATAGGGAAAAATAATACAACAACCAAAAATAACAAAGTATGCAACAGAAATAATTTTCCTAAACTTACAATAATATGTGAGAAGCAATAACAACAAAAAATGACAAGAATAATAATAGAAAAAAAGCACAAATATTTTTAACATAAGAAAACCCTCTCAATATGAGAAGTAAGAACTCATTGACACAAGCCAGTCAATCAAATTCTACTAAGATTAATGAGTATAAGATAGTCAAATTAAATGCACAAATAAGTGCCTACAAGCAATCAATACATATAGTGCTCTCAAATTTGAAGAATGAAGAAAAAGAAACCTAAAATACAACCACAGTGCGAGACTGATATCTCTAACACAAACCTTCATTTGACGATCCCAACAGTCAAAACGAATAACCTTATATTGTGAACCTCTTGTCAAATTTTCAGCCTGATTCAATAGTGAATGAAACGGGAATCATAATTTTACTGAGTGACTTGACAAATAAGCAAAATAATGTTCTATTCTTTTTCTCTTCCAAAAGACTGCGAAATTTACCTATGTTCTGTTCTGACTTATAAGACCCCTTTCAACTTAGGTTAAATAAGATAAAATGAGTTTAACTAATTTAAATTATTTAGACACATAGTTGGAGCCTAACCCAACACATTTCCCCTTTTACAACAATGTCGAGGTAACCACCAATCCTGCAATCTCATAAGTTCTAAATTTCTACCTTGGTTATCATATTAAAACCATTGTCGTCTATATGCATTTTATCTAACTCCAACAACTTAGCATTCAAAACATCACGTATCCAATGATACATCACATCAATATGTTTGGATCTATAATGAAAAGTTAGATTCTTACCAAGATGAATAATACATTGGCTATCCATAAATAATTGATAGTTGTTTTGCACAAAACCAAGTTCTTGCAAGAATTTCCTCAACTATAACAACTTCTTGCATGTTGTTGTTATGACAATGAACTCTGCCTCTGTAGTAGATAATGTTACACACTTTTGCAATCTTGATTATCAAGCCACAACTCCCCTTGCAAACTTAATCAAATAGTCCAAAGTGGACTTTCTGCAATCAATGTCTTCAGCCATATTTGAGTCTGAGTAACTTATCAAAATGGGTTTATTACCTCCAAAACAAAATTTCAAACCATTAGTACCATGAAGATACCTCAAAATGTATTTCACAGTATTTCAATGTTCTCTACCTGGATTGGACACAAATCGAATGATTATACAAACAACATGTGCAATATCTAGTCTAGTACATACCATTACATACATCAAGTTACCCATTGTAGATGCATAAGGAATTCTACTCATATCATTTTTCAACTTCATTTGAAGGACTCTATTTAACATTCAATTTAAAATGAGTGTTTACTACTTTAGCATTTTTCATCTAAAATCTCTATAACACCTTAATATAGTGCTCCTATGATAGTCAAATTTTAATTTCACTTCTATCACGTGAGATACTTATGCTAAGAATCTTTTTACCAGCTCTCATGTCTATCATGACAAATGACTCGCTCAATTGCTTCTTTAACCTGTCAATTCTGCAAATACTTTTTCCAACATTAATTATGTCATTAACATATAATAATAGGATAGTAAAATCATCATCAAAGAACTTTTTAACAAAGACACAATAGAAGTAGTCCTTTTATAATCTTGATTACACATAAAAGACTCAAATTTCTTGTATCACCATCTTTGAGCCTGTTTCAAACTGTATAAACTCTTTCTCAGTCTACACAAAAATGCCTTTAATAAGAAAACCATCAGGTTGTTTCATGTAAATCTCTTCCTAAAAATTACCATAAAGGAAAGTTATTTTCACACCCATATACTCAACCTCCAAATCAAGGGTAGCAGCTAAACTTAACACAGTTCTGATGGATGACATTTTTCACCACAAGTGAGAAAATCTCATTGAAATCAACATCATTTTCCTGTCTAAAGTATTTCACCACTAATATGGCTTTGTACCTTGAAAATGTAGAACTAACCTCTTGCTTCAGCTTGAAAACCCACTTACTCTCTAAAGCCCTTTTTCCCGTAGGCAATTTTACCAAGTCATAAGTGTGATTATCATGCAAAGATTTCATCTCATCTTGTATTGCATCCAACCAATTTTTTTTTCACTTTCCAAAGCTTCTTCAAAACACTCAAGTTCTCCACCATTAGTCAAAGTTACATAATCATAAGCAGAATACCTGGAAGGCGGTTTTCTCAACCTATTGGACCTTCTAGTAGGGACTTGTGATAATTCAGGTGCATAATCATGTTCCTCTTAAGCATAATTAATCAAAACCTCTATATTATCTCTAACTTGTTGATCATCAACATCACCATGTTGCTCATTATTTTGAGCATCAGTCTCAACATTATCCAGACTGTGAATAGGCAACCGCATAAGATTACCATCAATGAAATTACTATTTTTCTTGGGTGTAGTCTTCTCCACCTTGTTAACATCTTCAATGATTTGGTCATCTATGAATTGCACGTCACGACGTCTGACTAGCTTTTTCTCAAAAGGATCATAGAGCTTGTAGCCAAACTCATCTTTACCATAACCAATAAAGATACATTATCTTGTCTTTGCATTTAACTTGGATCTTTCATCTTTTAAACATAAACAAATGTCATGCAACCAAAGACACACAAATGATCATAGTTAACATTCTTGTCAAACCAAATCTTGTTTGGTACCTCAATATTCAAAGCAACTGCAAGACGAAGATTAATAACATGCATGACTGCAAGCAATGTCTCTCCCCAAAAGCACTTAGACAACTTTGCTTCAAAAAACATATATCTAACTCTTTCAACCAAAGTCTTGTTCATCCTCTCTGCTAGACCATTCAACTAGGGAGTTTTCGAAGGAGTTTTTTCATGTCTGATATCCTACTGTTTGCAATAAAAAGGGTTCATGATACTCACCGCTATTATCAGTAAGAATGCATTTCAACTTCTTACTTGATTCCCTCTCAACCAAAGCATGAAATTCTTTGAACTTTTCAAGTACTTGATCCTTTCTTTGTAATGCATAGACCTATAACTTCTTGGAACAATCATAAATAAAAGTAACAAAGTAAAGTGCATCACTAAATGACTTTATGTTAAATGAACCACAAACATCAGAATGTACCAATTCAAACAACTTTGACTTTCTTGAGGAAGGATGCTTCTTAAAGGATACTCTAGTTTGTTTACCAGCTATGCAATAAGAATATTTCTCCAACTTTGTACTCTTCAATTCCAAAAACATATCCTTTTTAGGTAAGCAATTAAACAAATTTTCACTTATATGACCAAACCTTCAGTGTCACAAAGATGTCTCTATATACATAACATTCATATTGTCCTTATCAACTAAAGTTTTAGTCCAATATAATTTAGAATTTTTCTCTCTTCTAACCATGACCAAGTTACCTTTAGTGAGCTTCCACTTACCAAAATCAAAGTGATTGTCATAACCACAATCATCAAGCAAATACATAAATATCATATTAAAATGCACATTTGGAGCATGTTTGACTCCTTTGAGTAATAACTGCACTCCCATGTTGCTTTGCAAACAAACATCACCAACAACCTTTGATACACCATCATTACTCATCTTTAACACTCCAAAATCACCATAAGTGTAAGATTTGAAGAATTACTTCCTCAGTATAACGTGCAGTGTAGCACCACAATTATCTACATGTTCTCATCTAGTACAAGATTAACATACTTATAGTAACAAAGAATAACAAGATCACCACCTGTAGTAGTAACATGATCAACATCATGATCATTCTCTTTCTTCGTACCCATCTTGCCTTTATTGTCATTTTTCCACTTAAAATAATATCTTTGAATGTGTTCATGTTTATTACAATAATGACACTCCACATTCTTGTATTTTGTCTTGAACTTACTCCTGCTCTTGCCTCTACTGTCCTTCGATTCTTTTTTCTGACCTCTCCCCCTATTTTAGTGACAAGCACCTCAGACTGAGATGAAGAATCATGTGTTTTCCTTCTCATCTCTTCACTAAGAGCACCATTCTTTGCCATTTGGAAAGAAATAATGTCATTAAGGGTTAAGTTTATAATTGAAACCTAAAATATCTCAGTATTTAGTTGTCATAGTCCCAAAACTTCATCAAAATTTATACCCATTCCTGACAGTTGATCTAGGAGCCCTTGAAACTCATTTAAGTGATCATAAATGGAAGAATTTTCCTTGTACCTCAAATTCATCAAGCAATTCAACAAATACAATTTATTATTGTCTGACTTAGAAGCATACAAGGACTCAATCTTCTCTCACAAAGTTTTAACATGTGTCTCATTAGTAATGTGATTATAAAAATTGTCTTATACATATTTTTGAATAAAACCACACACCTATTGATGCTCAAAGTCTTATTCTTCATTAGACATAGAATCTTACTTTTGTGTAGCAAAGACAAGAAGATGCAATTTCTTCACAAATAAAAAATATTTTATCTTGCATTTCCACAAATGATAACTTGTACCATTTAAAACAATCATCTTTGTATTTGTCTCCATCATTCAAACAGGTAAATATCGCCCAAAATCAAGTATTCTGATGCTAATGTGACAGGGAAAAACAACACAACAACCAAAAATACCAATGTATATAGTGGAAATAATTTTTCTAAACTTGCAAGAATCTGTGAAAGCAAAATGACAAAAATAATCACAGAAATAACATCAATATTTTTAATATGGAAAACCCTCTCCATATGATAAATAAAAATCCACGGGCAAAGACAATCAATCAAGTTCCACCAAGATCAAGATGAGTACAAGAGTCAAATCCAAATGCACAAATAAGTGCTTACAAGAAACTAATACATCAAAAGAATAGTGCTCTTAAATTTGAAGAACAAAAAAAGAGAAACTTAAAAACCAACCAAATGATATATCCAACCAAAGACTTCCATTTGACAATCTAAATGGTAAAATGAAGAACCTTATGTTGCGAACCTAATGTTAAAATTTTAGATTAATTCAACGATGAACAAAGTGGGAATCATATTTTTACTGAGATAACTCAGTAAATAAGCAAAATAGTATTATTCAAGGCTCCGAAATTTACCTCTCTGTTCTAACCTAGAAGACCTCTCTCCATTTAGGTTAAACGAGATAAAATGAGTTTATTAATTTGAACTTTATATATATATATATATATATATATATATATATATATATATAATTAGTAGCCCAACCCAAATACAATGAAGACTGTCGCCGCCATCAAAAGAGGCGGTCGGAGCGACGTGATGGTTCCGACTTCCCGTTTCGCGTTTTGTGGGTGAGGTTACAACGCCTCTAGGTTGTCCGATAACCGGGCTAGACCTAGGGGCGAGGTTTTCGAAAGAGAGCTTTTAGGATGTCTGATAACCGGGTTGGACCTAAAAGCAAGTTTTCCGAAGGAGTTCTTATGGAGTCGCCACTGATGTTTTTACCGGAAACACCGAAAAAGGAAAAAAAGAAGGCGTTGGTTTTTTAAGAAAAACCAATTTTGACCATTATAACCAGAGTTGAGTAAGAGAGTTAGTTACGTGTAGGAAAGGTATTAACTTCCCTACGACGCCCCTTTTGGGTTCCCTATGATGGGCCGGTTATTTCGTAAATAAATTAAAAATGACGCTTTTACCCTTTTATTTGTGGAATTAAGGTTTGACGACTACATGACCCTAATTAATGCATATATAAATGATAAAGCGGTAAAAGAGAGAGATAGAGAGAGAGGGAGTAAAGAAACCTCTGGAGCAAGCTTTGATTAATTCTTTAAAAGGTAGGGTGCGTTTTGGCAGCCCCTCGCTCTTACAACGTCGAATTCTCTCGGAACGCTATAAAAACTCTCTTAAAAATACTCAGAAAACTCCGAAAATGATTCGAAGAGGCTCTAGGAGAAGATTTATAAGAAATGGTAGGAGGAGAAATGGAAGAGTTGTGTGAAATGGAGGGGGGAACGCTTCCCTTTTATAGGGACTCGCGCCTGTCAAGTCAAGACCGCCGTCTCGCCTGACAAGGTCGAGACGTTGGTCTCGCCATTCAAGACCACGATCTCGACTTTGACAAATGGCGAGACCGCCATCTCGTTTGGCGAGACGACGGTATCGACTTGCCAAATGACGAGAGGGCCATCTCACCAAACGGGAGGGTGGTCTCGCCAATGGTAAGTGACGAGATGGCGGTCTCGACTTGTCATTCAGCGAGACGGCGGTCCCGAAAAGCGAGACGGCGGTCTCGACTCCTTAAGGTGAGAATCCTTATTTTTTTGTACAAAAAAGTCCTTCTACTCTAATATGGGACCTAAAAGTCTATCCTAGGGATCTTTTAAGCCTTGCCCATCTTCAAATTGAAGGTCTTATGTTCTTTATTTTGCGACCGGACAAGATTTGGGGTCTACAGCTGCCCCCCCTTTACTCGACCAGTTGACTATGGGTTTTCGCGCCATAAAGTCGATTGGCGAGTAAAAGAGTTAACCCTCTTGTCTGGCTATCCTCTGGGTGCTCCTTCAGTACGGTAGTTGACCCTTTGACTGTGGTGAATGTAGTCTGTTACTGTCTTCAGGATGCTTCCTTGCTGCGGAGACTGACCCGTCGGAGGAGGTTTTGGTGACGCTTCAGGATGCTCCTTTGATACGATAGCTGACCCTTCGGCTGGTGGGGATTTTCCTTTGGGATGCTCCTTTGATGCGGTAGCTGACCCTTCGGGCGGTGGTAAATTGTATCCCTAGGATACCCTTTTGCAACAGGGCTGATCCTGGGATGCGGTGGCGGCTTACTGTTCTAGCCCACGCACCAAATGATAAACCTTAGGATGCTCCTTTGACGCGGTAGCTGACCCCTTGGTTGATGAGTATGAACCCTCATCAGGTTGGGTGCCTCAGGATGCTCCTTTGATACGGTAGCTGACCCCTTGGCTGTGGTGGCAGCTTACTGATTGTGATCATGCGCCGGTTGTTTGAAGGATTGTCTTCCGGTGTGCTGGGGATTTTTCGATTTTTGACTATTCTGATAGTCATCCAGCTTTAGCTGTTGAGGATTCTTAGTTGTTTGACTTTTGCTGGTTGTCAAAAATTTATTGGTCAATGTAGTTGCTAGCCTGTTTTGTCTATCACTTTGACTCTAATCCTGCATTTTTCCGCAGTTTTATCTTTTTTCTCGCGATTTTGGATTTTGAATTTTTTGGGACTAAGCGTAAGTCTTTTTACTTTTTAGTCTCTTTTTTTGTTACGCTGACTTTTTCGAAAAAAGAGAGTAAAAATGAATGATAGCAATTTTATTTATGATAAAATTTTATTACAGCAATTATTTTGGGGTAATATTCCTAAGACTGTGGCGGGCTCGAGCTGGGAGACGATCCGGGAGGAGAAAACTTCCGATACATGTGTCTCTAAAACTCTTCCTGGCTTCGGACTGAGCCGAGATGTTCTTGCTGGAGCAGTGTTAAGTCTTGTCTCATCCCCTCCTGTATTTGATCGATGGTCTCTAGCCGGGTCTCGAAGATGTCCTGTCTCAGGGACATCTGGTCGAATTGCTGGCGCATATCGTAGATGTTGCGGTTGATGCCAGCAAAGTCATCCCCATACTATTGTTGTTGCTGTCTGTCGTTGCTGTTGTTGTTATTGCTGGAATTCCGGAGATATTAGCAGGTCTTGCATCGCCACCAGGTCCCGGAGGTCCAGGTTCACGATGAGCGATGGGTGAAGGGCCAATTGGGTTCCTTGCCGAATGAGCATCCCCATGCTGACAAGCATAAACCCGTTGATGGACTCAGGTCAAAGACTGGAGGGGATGCTTTCTCCGCCACGGCAACCCCACTTCTCAGCCAGTGGGGTGATGAGGGCACCCATGAGGATGACTCCCACAGGACGACACTCAAAGTCCTTAAGGGCCTTCACGAAGAAATAACCAGGATTGCACTGGCACCCCTGAAGCATGCAGTGCAGGGCAAAGAGGTCAGGATGGGTGACCTTACCCTGACTCTCCTTACGCCTGTGGATGGTCCCGGCCAGCAACTTATGGTAGATGTGGAGAGAGGGGAGGAGAGCGGACCCCTTCAGTAGGGTCGGCATGACGGGCATCCCAATGAGGTCCTCCCACATTTCACCAGCTGTGAGGGTAGGCGACCGCTCACAGATGGCCGTTTGATACCCTGGGGATAGGATATCCTCGGGCTGGACGAAGCCGACAGAGATGTTGAATTTATCCAGCGTCGTCGTCCAGTAGGACCCGTTCATAAAATATGAGACCATCTTAATCGGAGGGAGGCCCGGGACTATGGTGGGCAGCTCCATCAATGTAATGGAGGTGAGAAACTCCATCACTGCCTGTGTGTACATGCGGGTGGGCAGAGGCTGCAAGAGGAAGTCTCACCCGATGCTCTCAATAAACCCCTGTACATCATTTTCCCATCCAAACTCGACGAGGATGCAGATGTCCAACTTCAGCATAGGATGCTAGGCGTAGCCCCGGATGTGTTCAAGTTGGGCCTGGTGCTGAGGCATCAACTGGGTTAGGTCCGGGGAAGGCGGGGCTGCAGATGTACTAGGGCCAGAACCCCTACCCCTCTTTCTGGAAGTCTCTCCTCTATGCATTTTGGTGAGAAAGTGCTCAAGAATGTAGGAAATATGTGGGAGGATGCAGGAAAGAGTGCTTAGAAACCCCCCCAAGGCCCCTATTTATAGACTTCTCGCTGTAAGTCGAGACCGTCGTCTGGGATTTCGAGACGTCGGTCTCGATTTCACGACCCTCGGGACCGTCGTCTGGAACTTCGAGAGGGCGGTCTCGTTTTGATCATATGGCGAGACGGCCTTCTCGCCAAGCGAGAAGGCAGTCTCATTTTTGCCCAAAGCGAGACGACGGTCTCGTTTCTTCGTGGGTCGAGATGACGATCTAGGAAGTTGAGACGGCAGTCTCGAATTTTAGAGGATTTTGTTTTAAAAGAAAATAGGACATTATTCAGAAACATTTTATGCATGTATTATTTTCATGTTTGATGTCCTATGATGCTATTTCATTTAGTGTTTTCAGAAGGATTAACTGGTGTGCCTTATGGAGACGGGGCCCTTTGATGTTTGTTGTTCTGCTGTACTTGGTTGTACCGTTTTGGACTTAACGTGACCGAAGAATGATTTTTGATTTGGAGAGCACACTTTGCCACGTTGGTGTACTTTTTCCTTTCTCTAGGGATTTTAATCCTCTTATTGATTATACGCCTCCATATTCCTAAACTAATTATTAGAATAATGTTATGAGGGTCAAGAGAAAAGAAGTAAAGGGGATAAATTTAATGGCTTGTATTTTAGATGGTTGATTTTTATTCAGAAGAGGTTTTGTAAGAATGGCTGGCCAGGATTGGCTGGAGTGTGTAAGCTACTATCTAAATAAATGTTTTTCTCTGTAAATTTGCGCCTTAGCTTATTTCCACTGCTTTTATGGCTAATTGATTTCCTTAGATCGCCCTTTGGGTTTTCGAACTAAGATATTGTGTTTTTTGGTCCTATTTTTTATCAAGGTTCCTCCCTTCTTCTATTTTTGAATCCTTATCGGACCTTATTTTGTAACCCTACCTTTTGCCTAGGTTACCTTTTATTTTTGTTCGGGTATCCTAACGGGTTGACCCTATCTTTTGCGTAGCCCCCTTTATGGGTTTCCTACCGGGTTTTTTGCCCTTTTTCTTTTGGCCTTTGGCTCTCGTGGACTTTTTTCTTTTTTCTACACAATATTAGCAAAACACGGCTTTATTTATGGCGAGGTAAAACCTTATTTTGTGCTTCTAATCAATCAGCTTGATTATCATGGCATGTTTTGATTATTTTTGACGCCTTTTTATTCTTCTCCCTTTTTTGTTTGTTTAGACATGGTTAGTATGAGGTCTAGACATGGAATAACAAGAAGAGAAGCAGATAGTAAGAAGTGTATTATTTATTAATTAGTAAGGGAATATGTGCCCAAAAGATGCCCGGGGTCGGGCTAGCCCCGAGGGATAATCTCTAACAATAATTGGGTTTACATCCCTTAAGAAAAGAAAAAGAGCTCCTAATGACTAGGGTTGCTCGCGACGCTTGCATCCCTCCGCTTCGGAAAATCTGCTTGAGTGTGCAAGGGAGACCTCCCTTTTCTCCTTTCTGCTCGGCCCTTTGTAGGGTCATATCCTAGGCCAAACTTAAAAGGGTTATCTTTGAATTCTAGGGGTTCCCTCATTCCTTGGGAATCTGCCCCTAGTCCTTGGCCAAGATGGTAACCATGCTTCATCATCATGCGGGATACATTTGTATTGTTGGGGAGTCTCTCTACGCTGGCGATTTCGAGCGCTTGAAAAGACGTTTCAAGGGCTTCCTCAGCCGCATCCACATAAGGTTGGGTAGACAGTCCACTGATCAAGATATCGTCTTCTGCTTGGACCGTGACCAACTTGTCATCTATTATAAACTTGACTTTCTGGTGGAGCGTTGAAGGTACGACCTTAGCGTCATGAATCCAAGGTCTGCCGAGGAGACAACTGTATGCTGGAGTAATGTACATTATGTGGAAATCTGTGTTGAAGATAGTGGGTCCGACTTGGATTGGCAGATTGGCTTCCCCCACTACTTCACGTTTTGATCCGTCAAAGGTTTGGACGATAGTGCTGATTGGGCGCAAACGGGCTCCCTGGATTTTCAACTTGTCAAGCGTGCACTTGGGCATCACGTTCAAGGACGACCCGTTATCCACAAGAACTTTAGCGATGAGGTACTCCTTGCACTTCATAGAGATGTGCAAGGGCTTGTTGTGGCTCGACCCCTCTAAGGGGAGTTCTTCATTTGTGAAGGTGAGGTGATTGCTTGCCGTAATGTGACCAACAATCCTTTCAACTTGTTCTTGGGATATACTGTGAGGTACATGCGCCTCGCTCAAGACCTTCATCAGGGCACTTCGATGCAGTTCCGAACTCATTATTAAAGATAACAAAGTTATCTTGGCGGGTGTATGATTGAGTTGGTCGATAATGGAATACTCGCTTTGCATTATGAATTGGAGTAATTCGTCGGTCTCCTCCTTGGATTCTTTATTTTCTTTTTCTTCGGTCTGTTTATTTTTCCCTTTATTCCTGGGGGCATCCTCTTGCGATTCCTTGGGAGAGTAGATTCTTCCACTTCTGGTCATGCCCCCTATGTCGACTATATTGGAAATATCCTCCTTTATTGGTGAAGATTCCTCATATCTCCATGGTACAACTTTATTTGATTCATAGGGGAAAGGACGAGGCATAAATAGTCGCACGGGCGTCCTTGCCCCTTCTTCCTTATTGACTTTGAGAACCAACGGCCGAGGCTGATTATCCTCTTGTGCAGAATCGACCGTTGGGGAGAGCTTGATTAGGAGCGATTTTATCTTCATCCTTCTGATTTGGAAGACGTGTCAGTTAATCCTTTCTTTTTATTATCTTATTTATTAAAAGTGAAGGAGGGGAATTTGAACATGTGAATGAATGATATGCATGCAAGTAGACAATTGTTTGAATAAAGAAATTTTTATTTACTCATAGAAAGTGTACATTCCCCTATTCCACACTACGAAACAACTTTTGACAGAAGCGGAAAAGCCTAAAGAAACCCACAGGCGGGTCTTGATCTCTATGTAATTCTCTTTCGTCTTCCCGGACGTGGCGAGCGAGTGCTTCAGTTTGCTTTTGGACCGTCTGAGTCATATCTTCACTATACTTTTGAGCCTTTTTTATCTTTGCCTCTTGATGGACAACCAAGGCTTGCAGCTCATTGAGTTTTGCGAGGGCTTAGTCTTTTTCCCATAATACTTTACCATACTAAGCTAACCCATATCTTTCTTTGCAGCGTAGCTCAGTGAGGCTTCTGTTGAGTTTCTAGTTGGCATCTTGCTCTTGGCGTATTTCAGACCGAGTCCTTGTAAGGTCTTGTAGCAACTTCTTGATCATCTGAGCTTGTTTTGCGCATTCAGTCTCAAGGCGTGCTGATTTGGCGGATATTTCTTGAAGTTGGTTATCCGAGCTGGTTCTGGCATCTTTGGATGCTCGGATAACTTGCTCTTTAGAATCAGCACATTGATCCTTGAGGCGCTCTATCTCATGGTCCTTCTTCTTGCATTGCCTCTGTAGATCGTCTATGGTGAGGATAGATTCTTGCTCTCTTTCTTCAAGGGCCCTCATCTGGGCTTCCATGATTTCTATCCTCTGGGTCAAGGCGTCGACTTGAGTTTGCAACTCTTCACTGTTTGCAAACACAACAGGTGAGGTGGATGGTTGTGACATCCCTCTACTTCTTCTACACTCCTTGTAATCACTGGAGGCAGCCACTCGAGCTTTTCCTAGCTCTTCTTACAGCAAGTGAATTAGCGACAGTGCATGGGTCTCCGAAGAAACACAGTCCTCCGAGCTCTTCCCGGGATATTGCAGTTTGAGTCTTCATGAGTTGTCTCATAGCCACCTTTGGAGAATAAGCTATGCAACCTCTGAGTCCTATTAGCGGTATGCTCGGATAATCTCCACATCTGATAAGGACTGGGCCGGGTCGAAACCAAGGGCAAACCCAAGATAATTGGTTTACATCCCATCGTTCTATGTCGACCTTCCACTCCATGGTCGTGCGTCGGTGGAGAGGGATTTTGGAGAAGCTTCTCAAAGGATCGAGAAACATCCCCATGTGACTAGAAGCGTAGAAATGTGTGATTCCCCTGTCGCCGCCGTCGGAAGAGGCGGTCGGAGCGACGGGATGATTTTAATATGACTCGCGTTTTTTGAAAGAAACGGTTCAACGCCTTTAGGCTGTCCGATAACCGGGCTAGACCTAAAGGCGAGGTTTTCGAATAGGTTCAAGGAGTCACCATCAGTGTTTTAACCTTTAACACTGAAAAAGGTAAAAAAAGAAGAAGGCAGTGGTTTTAGAAAAAATCAACTTTGGCCATTACAACCAGAGTCGGGTAAGGGAGTTAGTTACGTGTGGGGAAGGTGTTAGCACCCCCACAACGCCCCTTTCGGGTTCCCTATGATGGACTAACTTAGGAAATAAACACTTAAAGAAATTATACTTTTACCCTATTATTTTATCTACTTGCAGAATTTAAATATCTACATGGCTCTATTATCTAATGCACACAAAGAAAGTAGTAAAAAAGATAGAGAATAGAGAAGGAACCTTCGAAGCGAGCTTTATATTAACTTTTCGAAAACGTGAGGACGCTTTTTGGTAGTCCCCGCACTCTACAAGCACGCTCCTCCCGCAAAATAAAGAAAAGTCACTCTACTGAGGGCCGGATGTCTCAAATAGAGACTTCCTTAACCGATTTCCACTTTAACGGAAATCGGAAAGCTCCCTCGAACCCCGAAATAATGCTCAGGGTCACTCTCAAGTGCCAAAGGATTCCAAGAGAGTGGAGGAGTGGAAGAGGTGTGAAAAAACGAAGAAATGAGGCCCTTATTTATAGGGAACTGGGCCTGGAAAAGGTGGACGACCGTCTGGACAAAGCGGACGGCCGTCCATGGCTCAAAATTAGGGTGAACGGCCGTCTGGTCATCATGGACGGTCGTCTAGGGCTCAAAAACAGGGTGGATGGCCGTCTGGATACTCTAGACGGCCGTCTGGACACTCTGGATGGCCGTCTGGACACTGGATGGCAGTTTGCATGTTCTGGATGGCCGTCTGGACACTCTGGATGGCCATCTGCATGTTCTGGATGGCCATCTGGACGCTCTAACAAAATTTTATTTTTTATTTTCTCAGAAAACACTCCTTTTCCTAAATGAAGCCTAGTAAACACTACTAAGGGCCTTATGAAGCCTTATTCATCTTCGGAACGGAGGATTTCTTGTCTTTATTGGAGAGCCAAGCAAGATTTGGGATCTACAGCTGCCCCCCCTTTACCCGACCAATTGACTATGGGTTAACGTAGCATGAGGTCAATTGGCGGGTGAAGGAGTTAACCCTCTTGCCCGGTTGTCTTTTGGATGCTCCTCTTGCTGTGGAGGCTGACCCTTCGGACGATATGCTGTGAGGCTTCAGGATGCTCCTTCGGTGCGGTAGCTGACCCTTCGGCTGACACATAGAGAATTTCGGGATGCTCCTTCGATGCGGTAGCTGAATCTTCGGCTGTGGTGGTGGCTTACTGTTTTCGATCATGCACCGGTTTTGCCTGTGTGCAGGTCTTTGTCTTCAGGTCTTTCCCTTTCCCGAAGTGGTGGTGGCGGCTTACTATTTCCGATCATGCGTCGATTTTGCCTATGTGCAGGTCTTTGTCTTCAGGTCTTTCCCTTTCCCGAAGTGGTGGTGGCGACTTACTGTTTCCTATCATGCGCCGGCTTTGCTCGTGTGTAGGTCTTTGTCTTCGTGTCTTTCCCTTTCCCGAAGTGGTGGTGGCGGCTTATCGTTTCCGATCATGCGCCGATTTTGCTCGTGTGCGGGTCTTTGTCTTCGTGTCTTTCCCTTTCCGAAGTGGTGGTGGCGGCTTCATCGTTTCCGATCATACGCCGGTTTTGCCTGTGTGCGGGTCTTTGTCTTCAGGTCTTTCCCTTTCCGAAGTGGTGGTGGTGGCTTACTCGTTTCCGATTATGCGCCGGTTTTGCCTGTGTGCAGGTCTTCGTCTTCAGGTCTTTCCCTTTCCCGAAGTGGTGGTGGCGGCTTACTGTTTCCGATCATGCGCCGGTTTTGCCTGTGTGCAGGTCTTCGTCTTCAGGTCTTTCCCTTTCCCGAAGTGGTGGTGGCGGCTTACTGTTTCCGATCATGCGCCGACTCCATGGGGAGTAATTGTTCTTGACTTTTGTGTAGTCATCCGGTATGCCGGGGATTCTTCGCTTTTGGATTTTTCTTTAGTCGTCCAACTTCTTGACTGCTGGGGATTCTTGGTGAATGCCCCTGAAGATATGACTGTGAGGATTGCATCTGTCGTAGGCTCGCTGGGTGTAATTTCTTCTTTTTGGCGATCCACCAGAGATTTGGTTGACTCCTTGGGGATCAGATTTTGATAGTCCTTTGGGGGAATGGGGTCTCGGATCCTTAATTGTTATGGGTATGAGCTAGCTTCATCAAGCTCTTATTCTGTTGGGGAAATGGAATTTTTTTTATTTTTTGTCTTTTTCTTCAATCGTCCGACTTGTTGGTGGTTGTCAGGGATTTTGATGATTGCCTTTTGGTGTAGGCAAGAATCCGTTGGGGATTTATTGGCCTTCAATTGTCATGGCCTTTTTGTCATCTGCTGGAGATGAAGGGTTTTCTTTTCTCTTCTTCTTTTTGTTGAACCCTTGATGGTATGGAGATTGGGTTCTTTTGATTGTTGATGATGATGGGCTCTTGAAGCCTTTATTCTCCATTGGGGAGTGTGGAGGACACTTTGGGTGAGTGTGTTCGATGACTCATGTGGGGGTGATGTTGAGCCGTGTGGACTTATTTTTATTTGCCTCTGGGGGTAGGCAATGATTTGCTTGAGGATGACTAAGCCTTTCCATCGGCTTTCTGTTGTTAATTATGCCCTTCCTTTATTGGGTAGAAGGATAACGATTGGAGCCTTGACTTCTGGAAGCTCTTATTTCCTCTAAGTTATTTGATGACGAGAACTCGCTCTTCTTTCTTGAGGGAGAGAGAGCAAAGTTCGGAGGCTTCTTATTTGTGCCTTCTTTTTCCGGGTAGAAGAATGGTAGCTGGAGCTCTAGTTTCTGGAAGCTTTTATTTGGCTCTGGAGTTGTGGGCAACTTGCTCTATTTTCTTGAGGGAGAGCATTATTTGGAGGCTTGTTTTGAGTGTTTCCTGTTTTCATACACAAACATGGAGCTAGTCTCCTTACATGCATGAATGTTTTTAGTTTTTTGTTATTTATTTGCAAAAATTTTATTTTCGATTTTGATTTTGACAGAGTCGTTTTGTGCGACTATTTGTGGGTGGATGTCCTAAATGTAATCTATCCTTTTATGAGATGCATCTTAGAAAAGTGACTGGTATTCTCTTGCTGTACTTTCATGATTATGCTGATGGACTCCCTTTTTATTCATTTTTTAGTTAAGCCCTAACTTTTGCCTAGACCACCCTTTTGGGGTTTTCGATCTAGCAGGCTGCCTTAATTTTTGCCCAGGAATCTCCTAGCAGGCATTATTCTTTTTATCTTTATTTTTCTTTTTCTTTTCCAATGCTTCCTTGTTTATGATGCACAAAAAGACCTTGACAAAATGACTTTGCACATATTTATGATTTATCAATGTAGAGGCAATTTCATAAACTGGTCAAGAGAAGTGAAATGAATGAGAGTTTTATTGATATGTATGAGCAAAGGTTTATTATTTTCACAGAAGGATTTCAAATGGAATTTAGAAGAACGGTTGGCCCAGGTTGGCTACACTGTATGGGCTTCAACAATCATGTCTTGTGATATTTGCCCCCCTGGTTCTCCTAATTGCCTTAGTTGAGATGCTCGAGCCCGGGGTGAAGACTATACAAGGCTGCTTGCTTCTGGAAGGGCGTTACCTTAGTCGCCTTGCGGTTTTCGGCTAAAGTAACCATTGCTCCTTAGGGGATTTTTCTTTCTTCTCTCTCTCTTTTTTTTTTTGGAAAAGCCCCTAAATTCTGCCTAGGACACGAGGCGAGTGGATCCTAACTTTTGCCCCGGATGCCCTTTGTGTGTTTTCATCCTGGCGGGTCATGAGCAATGCCCTTCAAGCATAATACTTCTTCACCGTATCAGAGTTGACTGGGTGTTGAAGTTCTTCTCCATCCATGTTGGTGAGGATAAGAGCTCCTCCTAAGAATGCTCACTTGACCACAAAGGGTCCCTCATAATTTGCCGCCTATTTTTCGATTTTATCCTTTTGGGCCAGAAGCAATTTGTTTCCCATTAAATTCCCCCTCATGGTAAATATGGGGGTTGGCCTTGTTTTGTCATAATCCCTTTGATCTTCTTTTGGTGGGCTTGTCCTCAACATATGACGTCTAACCATTCTTCTCCAATTAGGTTTGAGTGGTTGCGTCGGCTTTGGACCCACTAAGCTTTTGTTAGTTTTGCTTCCATGGTAACTCATCAAGGAAGGTATCTCGACCTCTTTTGGAGTACGACCTCCATGCCATGTACAAGGGAGAATGGAGTGGTTCCCCTGGAGGATCGTACGAAACTTTGATAATCATGAAGGGCAAAAGGTGATATTTCATGCCAATCTTTGTAGGTTTTGACAATTTTCTGGATGGTCTTCTTGATGTTCTAATTGGTTGCCTCTATTGCACCCTTTAGGTTGGTAGGGAGAGGACTCATGATGTTGGATTCTGATGTCTTGGCATGTCATGGTAAGACCATGCACATGCGTCCATATACTCCCTTAATTTTTTGTGTTAACCCATCTTTGATGTTATCAGTGATTTGGGTATCAATACTTATTCCTTTTTCTCTTGCCCCCAAATCAATGGCCTTGATTTCTTCTTGGTAAGGCTATATTTATTGAGCTTTCTTTATTAGTAGCCTTTGCATGTTCGGGGAGATGGTCCCCTTCTCATCGTCTGACCCGATCCATTCGCCTTCGACTTTCGGATCCCCAGAGAGTCATCCATCACAGACATGATTGTTTTAAGGGTTCTGTTTTAGGCTTAGATTTTATTATTCAGTTATTTTGAAAGAATAATAAATAGAAGAGGGGAAAGAAAAGAATATGAATGTTTATGCAAATGCCTCATTGTATTGATGAAAACAAAATATATTTCAAAGCCCTTTTAATCAAGGAACTCGCAGCCACGGGCGGGGACAGCGAGAGATACGCAGGAAGCTTAAAAAAACATGAAAAGCTCTATTCAGCTGGCTTTCTTCATCCCTCCTCATTCTTCTGGTGGCGATAGAGGCTTGATATCCATGTTAGGAGTGACAGAGTCGATAGTGAGCCATCCAACAACTCTTGGACCTTGTATTTCAAGGCCCGACAATCTTCCACAGAATGCCCAGGAGAGCCTGAGTGGTAAGTGCATTTTTCGTTAGGCTTATACCACTCAGGGTAGGGCAGATCAATCTTCCTCGGAGGGATGCATGCTAGGAGATGGGTCTCTAACAGCTTCGGCAGTAGACTCCCATAGGAGGTTGGAATGGGTGTGAACTCCTTTCTTTGCTTTCGTGGCTGCCTAGCTTGTTGCGCAGAGGTAGAAGGAGTAGTAAGGTTGACGACATTCACGCTTCTCTTCTCCTTCTTGGTAAGAAACTTCTTGAATGATGCATTGGGAGTAGGAAGTTGAGTGATCCTTCCGCTCTTTAGTCCTTGCTCCATCCTTTCGCCTACGTGGTCGATGCAGATGCCTTTATTGTGGACATGTTGATGGCACATTAGTTCCATTAACCGCATCATCTGCTCCTTCATGGAATTAAGCTCAGCGGTGAGCTTGTAGTCCTGTTCTTCTATGTGCTCCATTAAATGAGCCATTTGCTCCTTTATGGCGTTAAGCTCAAAGGTGAGCTCACGATTTTGCTCTTCTAGCTGCTCCATCATCTCGACTTTCCGCGCGCAAGTGAGAGCAGGAAGAAAACCAACCACTTTCTAGAATGCATATGAATTAGGGTTTTTATTAAAAATGAATGATTGGTGTGGGATAGATATGCCTTAAGACAATGACTTTGACATCATCCTTAAAGCTTACGCTTTGCGGAGTGTCATACCCACTTCGGTAGAATGGTTCTTTCCTCATAAAGGTCACCATATGCCTTAACACACTTATCTCTTCCTTATGGAAGATTACAAGCGCACTTGAGCCTCTTTCGCCTTTGTCTTAGGGATATCTAATGCCCCCTAGAATGAATGGATTTATGCATGCACCAATATAAAAGGGCGGCAGATGTTCAAAGTGGCATAAATTTTGACTGGGGTGTCCGATTTGGACGCATAATATATCAAAACGAAGAGAAAAAGGTGAAGAACAAGGTTATATACATCCGAAGGGGATTTGGCCCAACAATTTTCCTAAAAAATGCTTCTAAGACCCATTTTTTTAGGGGTTTATTAAAATGATGCGTATGCAAACTCTCCTTATTGTTAGAATCGCGCAGCGGAATGTTCGCGTGGTCGGACAAAAACCAAGAGGGGGGGGTGAATTGGTTTCTTAACAAAAATTAGGTTTTCAAAATTTTCCCCAACTTTTACCGATTAAAAAACTGTGTAAATGTAAATAGAGTAGAGATAGAATCTTACACAGGAGATTTATACTGGTTCGGATCAAAAGACCCTACGTCCAGTTGCTAATCACTCAAACAGAGGATTAACGTTGTCACTATGATCAAAGTTGTTACAAATAAATTACAATGAAAAAGATAAAGTAAAGAAAACACCTCTCCTGAAATCCACAAGACATGAAGAACAGTTTTCCTCAGAGACGGCACAACACACAATCCACTAAGAACTCCACTTAGTGATTCTTATCGCTTCTAGCCCACACCAGGTTCCAAAAGCCCCTTTTTCTTGCAACAAACAGTTCTCTGACACTCACAACACTTAACTTTTGTATGAAAAAGGTTGTTCTTCTTTTCTGAGTGCCATAGAGAAGCTTAAGTAAAGAAATTAGGGTTTGGGAATTAGGAATTTCGGAATTAGGGTTCTTGGAAATAGGGTTTTCGAAAATAGGGTTGATTTGAAGTTGAAAATCAAAATCTGATTGAAATAATCGATTAAATGAAGTGTTAATCGATTATTACAGAGCCAAAATTAACAGAACCCCAAAACTCTTTGTTTTAATCGATTAAAAGGGTTGTTAATCGATTAACAGGCCTGTTAATCGATTAACAACCCTTTTAATCGATTAAACCAGTGAGCAGATACAGAAAATGGTTTTTCTCACTATTTTAATCGATTATTTCCCTATTTAATCGATTAAAGCCGAGCCTGGTTGATAAATTTGAGCTTTTTGAAGCTTCTAAGGTGCAGACTATGTACCAGCTATCTCAAACTCTAATATTACAGACTCAATCTAATTAAAATAGAGTTATTATAATACTAAACAAGTCTTTAACAATCTAAGTCTTTGTGTTCTTGAATCATCATCAAAATCAACAATCTTCACGTCCATCAAGTGCAACATCAAGTCCTTGAATGTTCAACAATCTCCTCCTTTTTGATGATGATCAAAATTATCTTTTTAAAGCCTTATAATAACATGTTTTATCTGTCATACTAACAAACACATTAAACATACCAGATAATATTTAAAAACAATCATATTTAGGCTTTAAATATTTTCTCCCCCTATTTTGATTAGAATAAAAAATAATTCTTCTATTACAAACATAAGAGCTCCTCCTCAAAATATGCATAACTTAGAGAAAAACTCCCCCTCAATCAAAGCATTAAAAGAACACCACATTTTATTTCAGAGATAAGCATTCATTACAATATAAGAAGAATAAAAATAACAAAAAATTTAAAATTCTTCACTATCATCACTATGAAAGTGTGCATCAAATCTATTTTCTAAACGACACACTTTATCATCTACATCAGATATACGGTGAATTATTTCCTCATGCCGTACTCCAGAAAGAGTGAAGAATGACTGCATTCTCTGATTCATGTCAAATAACATGTCTTCCATGGATTATCGGGTTTCATGATGAGCAGAGGAAGTTCCAACACTTTGGATTTGATCAGAGGGAAACTCAGCAGCAGGAGGCATATCTTCATCAGAATCTTCATTGTCACCACCTTGATTCGGAACGTCATCCTTGTGAACATAAATGTCGTTGACACGCACCATTTGTAATTGGATTAATGTACTGTCAAGCATGCGATTCAAGTTATTTGTTCTTATTGTTTGTTCACCTTCGACATTTACTCCTTTGTATTCAAGAATACGAGAGACAAGGAGGGCATATGGAATTTTGAAGGTGGGATGATGTTTGGCTTTTAACATAGTCATGGTGACAAGAACGCCCCAATCTAAAGGCTCATTATTCATTATGGCATGAATAATACGAAGATCAATTGAAGAATATTGAGCATGATTGGTAGCCCGGGGACAGAGGATCCAGACAAGTAGATGTAAAATCATGCGTTCCTCCTTCTTCAAAGGTCCAGCAAGAAGGAGACGCCCAATCTCCATGGAGGGATTTCGCAGAAAAGAACGGTAAGCTAAGAACCTGTCAAAATCATCTAACTCACCATAAATGTTAATAGCATCTTCTCTAATTGGAAAGTGGGCAACGTTCTCCCAAATATCATCGTCAAGAATAATTGTGACGCCTTTTACTCTAGAGGTAGCAATTTGATCTCTAAATTTAAATCTAGAGTAAAATACCCTAACAAGGTCAGGATAATACGTACCTTGCATTTGGATGAAGGGGAGAACTCCTTGAATTTCAAGGAGGTTGGGAAAGTTGAATCCCATATTGATGAACTGCTCACCAATAAGGAACTTTGGAGAAATAATAGCACGTTCCTTCCAATAGGTCAGAAATTCTTGTTGGCCATCTGTATCAGAAATCCATCCTTCTAAAGAATTAGGACGGGGACGAGATGAGGGTGCAGATCTTCTTCTAGTAGGGATCTTAGCACGAGAAGATGAGGCCATTGAAAGATTTGAGGAATAACAAGAAAATTTAGAAAGCTAAATGTATTGAGAAGAGGGCAAGATTGATAGAATAAGGCAAGAAAGCTTGATTTCAAGAGATAGAAGTGAGTAGAAGTGAAATGGAGGCTCCTACTTATAGCCAAGCATGTCCAACGGTCATATGGAAGAAAATATAGGTCAAGAGATCCGTTGGAAAGGGCTAGGA
Organism: Sphenostylis stenocarpa; assembly: GCA_963425845.1. Taxonomy (NCBI): domain Eukaryota; kingdom Viridiplantae; phylum Streptophyta; class Magnoliopsida; order Fabales; family Fabaceae; genus Sphenostylis; species Sphenostylis stenocarpa. Next base: position 13,132,491 of record OY731406.1, read on the forward strand.
AGCCAAACTTGCCAGGTTTAATCGATTAAATCTCGAATTAATCGATTAAACCAGTGCCAGAACCATTTAATCAATTAATTTGTGCAGTTAATCGATTAATGCTATATTTAATCGATTAATTGGCGAATTAATCGATTAATCCAGAGAGGAATGTCCTGTTTTGGGTGTTTTGGATGCAAATAATCGATTATAACTCTGATTAATCGATTATTCCAGAGAGTATATCAAATTTTTGAGGTTTTAACACCTGATAAACTATTAACATCCTGTATACTGAATTATATTCTTACAATCATCCAAAAAATGTCTGATTAAGCAAAATTTAAGCTATTTCTAGTATCCCTAAGTCTCTTCTAAGATCATAGAATCTATCCTTGGGTAGAGGCTTAGTAAAAATATCTGCTAATTGATGCTTTGTATCAACGTACTCTATTTTACAATTTCCTTTGCTGATATGATCTCTCAAAAAGTGATGTCTAATTTCTATGTGTTTAGTCCTAGAGTACATTACTGGATTCTTAGTAAGATTGATTGCACTCGTATTATCACACATCAAAGGTATGTCATTTAAAAATATACTATAATCTTCTAACTGTTGTTTCATCCACAGAATTTGAGCACAACAACTACCAGCTGCAATATATTCAGCTTCAGTGGTAGATAAAGCAACACATGCCTGTTTCTTAGAATGCCAAGATACTAAGGATGAACCTAACAAATGACATCTCCCACTAGTACTTTTCCTATCAATTTTGCATCCACCATAATCAGCATCAGAATATCCTATTAAATTAGTACAAGCATCAGATGGATACCATAAACCAAAACCAGTAGTTCCTTTTAAATATTTTAAAATATGTTTTACTGCAATTAGGTGAGATTCTTTTGGACAAGCCTGAAATCTAGCACACACACAAACAAAATGCATAATATCAGGTCTACTTGCAGTTAAGTATAACAGTGAACCTATCATACCTCTATACATAGATTGATTAACTTCCAAACCTGATTCATCCTTGTCTAAATAGCATGAAGTTCTCATGGGTGTGTTAGCTTCCTTTGAGGTGTCCATTCCAAACTTTTTAAGAATCTCTTTGTAGTATTTGGTTTGAGAGATGAAAATGCCATCTTTAAGTTGCTTGATTTGAAGTCCAAGGAAGAATGTCAATTCTCCCATCATAGACATTTCAAACTCTCCCTGCATTATCTTAGCAAATTCTACACATAACGAATTATCAGTTGATCCAAAAATAATATCATCAACATATACCTGGACCAATAAGATATGTTCTTTTACTTTCTTTATAAACAATGTAGAATCAATTTTTCCTCTAGAAAAATCATTTGAAGTTAGGAAACTACTTAGCCTTTCATACCAAGATCTAGGAGCTTGTTTCAACCCATATAATGCTTTCTTTAATTTAAAAATATGATTAGGATAACTAAAATCTTCAAATCCAGGGGGTTGCTCCACATAAACTTCTTCTTTAATAAAACCATTTAAAAATGTACTCTTAACATCCATTTGATATAATTTAAATTTCATCAAAGATGCATAAGCAAGAAGTAGGCGTATAGCCTCTAACCTGGCAACAGGAGCATAAGTTTCATCATAATCTATACCTTCCTCCTGACAATAGCCTTTGGCAACAAGTCTGGCTTTATTCTTTGTTATATTTCCATCTTCATCAAGTTTATTTCTAAACACCCATTTGGTTCCAATAACTTGATGTGATTCTTCTCTTGGGATTAATTCCCAGACTTGATTCCTTTCAAATTGGTTAAGTTCTTCTTGCATTGCTATGCACCATTGGTCATCTTTAAGCGCTTCCTCAACATTTTTGGGTTCTATCTGTGACACAAAAGCTACAGACATGCAGAAATTAGTCATATTTCTAGTTCTTACCCCTTTTGAGATATCACCAATGATATTGTCCATTGAGAGACCTCTAGGAGATTGCCATTCTTTTGCTAATTCAGGCGTTTGAGAAGGCTCATTTTCTTCCAAATATAATTCATCAAGAGCTTCTCTTATATACTCATCATCACCTACAAGTTCTTTATTTGACTCAAGAGGATTTCCCCCAAGGTCTACAATTTCATCAAAGGTAACATGAATAGATTCTTCTATATTCAAAGTTCTTCTATTAAACACCCTGTAAGCCTTGCTAGTTAATGAATAACCTAAGAAAATGCCCTTATCAGCTTTAGAGTCAAATTTTTCTAAGTTGTCCTTTCCATTATTTAATACAAAGCACTTACATCCAAATATCTTTAAATGAGCAACATTAGGTTTTCTACCATTAAACAATTCATAGGGAGTAGATTTAATAATTGACCTAATGAGCATTCTATTTAAAACATAACAAGCAGTACTAACCGCATCAGCCCAAAAATATTTAGGAACATTAGATTCATTTAACATAGTTCTAGAAAGTTCCTCTAATGACCTATTTTTCCTTTCAACTACACCATTTTGTTGGGGAGTCCTAGGAGCAGAAAAGTTAAGTAATATTCCATTTTCTTCACAATAACTTTCAAACTTTTCATTTTGAAACTCACCACCATGGTCACTTCTTAAAACTTTAATTCTCAAGTCTTTCTCATTTTGAATTTGTTTTGCAAATTTTCTAAAGACCTTAAAGGCTTCACTTTTCGTAGTTAGGAAAAATGTCCATGTATATCTAGAATAATCATCAACAATAACAAGACCATAATAATTTCCACCAAAGCTTTTTATCCTAGAGGGTCCAACTAAATCTAAATGTAATAATTCTAGGGGTTTTGAAGTGGAAATAACATTCTTAGATTTAAATGATGATTTTACTTGTTTACCTTTTTGACATGCATCACACAATCTATCTTTTTCAAATTTTAACTTAGGCAAACCAATAACTAAGTCTTTTGAAATCAATTTGTTCAAATGATGCATATTTATATGAGCCGATCTCTTATGCCATAACCAAGGGTTCTCTTCCTTAGCAACTAAACATGTTATGCTAGAATCATGTAAACAATCCAAATCAATCAAATATATATTATTGTGCCTAATTCCTTTTAATTCTACATTTTCGGAATCTATCAAATGTATGGTGCAAAATTTACTTTCAAAGATTACCTTGAATCCTTTGTCACATAGTTGACTTATGCTAAGGAGATTATGCTTTAGTCCATCAACAAGAAGCACATCCTTGATCTCCAAAGTGTTTGCACCACCTATGTTTCCAATTCCAAGAATCTTCCCTTTGTTGTTGTCCCCATAAGTTACATATCCTTGTTCCTTAGCTTTGAAACTCACAAATTTAGTTTTATCACCGGTCATATGTTTTGAGCATCCACTATCAAGATACCACATAGACTTCTTTGATTTGGAAGTTTCCTACAAAACAAGAACATAGTAAACTTAGGTCCCCATAACTTTTGGGTCCTTGGGGTTAGAGACAAACAAATTATTTAACAATAGGAACCCAAATGAATTTTCCTTTAGGAACACCAAAATGTTTGATTTTACATCTATTTGAAGTATGACCATGTTTCATACAATAAAAACATGCTTTTGATGTAGCTTTAGAATAAGATGCATTTCTTACAAAACATGCTCTAGTTCCTTTTTCTACCCATACTCTTTTATTTTTCCTTTTAGACTTTTTCAAAGGAACTTGTTGATTTACACTATTTTGAGCATACACCATTTCATGCTTCTTAAGATCATCTATTTCCTTTTCGGCTTTGTCTAGCAAATGATTAAGAATATATATGTCATATTCATGCTCTTTACAAGTTGCACATGCTAAGTTCTTATCATTATCCTTGTCGCCGCCGTCAAAACGAGGGCGGTCGGAGCGACGCGATGGTTTCCGACTCTCTTGATTTTTGCGTTTTTTATTAGTGGTTACAACGCCTTTAGGTTGTCCGATAACCGGGCTGAACCTAAGGGCGAGGTTTTCGAAAGGGCGCTCTTGGATTGTCCGATAACCGGGCTAATCCAAGAGCTAGTTTTGAAGGGTTCTCTGGAGTCGCCACCGATGTTTTTACCAGAAACATCGAAAAAGGAGTTAAAAGGCGTTGGTTTTCGAAAAACCAACTTTGGTCATTAGAACCAGAGTTGGGTAAGGGAGTTAGTTACGTGTAAAAGGAGTATTAGTCCCTTTACGACGCCCCTTTCGGGTTTCCTATGACAGGCCAGCTATTTAAAAATATTTAAACCGGTGAAAATTACGCTTTTACCCTTTTATTCTGCGGAATTTAAAATTATGACTACATGGCCCTAATGTCTATTGCATAATTTAAAATTAAAGCGGTAAAAGTAGAGAGGGAGAATATAAACCTCCGAAGCACGCTTTTATATTAATTCTTTTAAAAAAAAGAGGGTGCTTTGTGGCAGCCCTTCACTCTACAACGCCGAAAAACCTCTCGGAACGCTCGAAAACACTCTAAAGACACTCAGAAACTCCGGAAATGCGTCGGAGGGATTCTAGAGAGAGAAACTTAGGTGATTTCTAGAGAGAAGGAGGAGAAACTTTGTGTGGTGTGTGGAAATGAGGGGATGGAGGCCCCTATTTATAGTTTTTCGCGCCTGACAGGTCGAGACCGCCGTTCTCGTCTGACAGGTCGAGATCGTCGTTCTCGTCTGACAGGTCGAGACCGCCGTCTCGTCAAACGAGACTGCCGTCTCGCCATGCCAAAATGGCGAGACCGCCGTCTCGTCCTTCGCAGGTGGCGAGACCGCCGTCTCGTTTGGCGAGACGGCGGTCTCGCCATTTGCGTGAGGCGAGACGGCGATCTCGCCATTTGCGTGAGGCGAGACGGCGATCTCAATTTCGAGACGGCGGTCTCGTCCCAAAAAGGCGAGAAAACTTTATTTTTGTGCCGAAAATCCCTCCTATCCTAGTATGGGGCCTAATAGTCTCTCCTAGTGGCTTTTTAGGCTTCGTCCATCTTTGAATAGGAGGTTTTCTACTCTTTATTTGGAGGCCGCGCAAGATTTGGGGTCTACACCTGCCCCCCCTTTACCTGACTAGTCGGCTGTTGGCTTGTTGTGCCAGACAGATTGACAGGAAGGTAAAGGAGTTGACCCTCTTGCCTGGCTGCCCTTCGGATGTCCCATCTTGTGGCGGTTGATCTTCTAGGGAAAATTTGTGTTGTGCACCTCCAGGATACTACTTCTGATGTAGCCGATCCCTTTGGTTGATGGGTATAAACCCCCCATCAGGCTGGTAGTTACAGTCCGTTGTGTGGGACTGGATGGGTATGAACCTCCCATCAGGCTGGTAAATGCAGTCCGTTGTGTGGGACTGGATGGGTATGAACCCCCCATCAGGGTGGTACTTGCAGTCCGTTGTGTGGGACTGGATGGGTATGAACCCCCCATCAGGCTGGTAAATGCAGTCCGTTGTGTGGGACTGGATGGGTATGAACCCCCCATCAGGGTGGTAATGCGACTTACTGATCCGGCTCGAGCGCAGATCAGGCGCACCGCGTGCGCAGGTTGATAGGTATAAACCCCCTATCAGGCTGGTACAGTCCGCTGCGTAGGACTGGTGGTAGTGGCGGCTTACTGTTCAGATGGTCCATGCGCCGTTGCGAAACCTCGGGATGCTCCTTTGACGCGGTAGTTGACCCCTTGGTTGACGAGTACAAACCCTCGTCTGGTTTGGTGCCTCTGGATGCCCCTTCTTGCGGTTGCTGATCCTTTGGCTATGGTGGCGGCTTACTGCTCTAGCTCATGCGCCGGCTCCCTAAGGAGTGATTTCTGTGTTGGTAGATGTACTTGGACCTCTTTGAATGGTCATCCGGGTTATGCCGGGTGTTGAGAAGTGTTCTCTCGTCTTTGATTTGGTCGTCCGAATTGTGCCGGGGACTCTTTGTTTTTTTGCTTTTCCTGATAGCCATCCAGCTTGTTGTTTGTTGGGGATTCTTTATTTTTGATCATTTGGTAGTGGTCATCCGACCTTGCTGGTTGTCGGGGATTTTTGATGAGTGCCTCTTAAGTAGGCAGGAATCCTCTAGGGATTTGTTGATCTTGGTGACGCCTCTCGAGTAGGCGGATATCCATTGAGTTTCTGGTAATGTCTCTGAGTAGGCAGATTCTTCATCGGAAGTGAAGACTTTTGGCTACATTTGTTTTTCCTCTGACTAGGCTGATATTCCCTTATGGGGATGCTGGCTCTTGCTTGGCAGGTCTTGCCTATGCGTAGGCAAATGACATTCTGAGGATGAACTTGAAGTTTTGCCTTTGCAGTAGGCTCACTGAGATGATCTTTCTTTTTTATTGATCCATCGGGGAGTTGTTTGACTTTCCGGGGGTCAGATTTTGGTAGCCCTTTGGGGGAATGGAGTCTCGACTCCTTAATTGATGTGATGCTCTTATTCTGTTGGAGGAATGGAATTTCTGATTCCTTCTTTTTTGTTGATTTTTCCTTTTTCTGAGTACACCTAGGGGAGCAAGGATTTTTATTTGATTTCGCCTTTTTCCGCGATTTACCTCTTTTTTATCGCGATTTGCAATTTGGCTTTTTCGGGATAATGCGTAAGCCTTTTTACTTTTTAGTCTCTTTTTATTACGCTGGCTTTTTCCTTCTTTTTGGGGGTCCACTAGGGATGAAATTTTCTTTCTTTAGTGATCCACCAGGGAATTAGTTGACTTCCTGGGGATCTGATTTTTCTTTTCTAGGAATGGAGTTTTGGCTCCTTGATTGATGTTGCTGCGAGCTATACTTGTGAAGCTCTTATTTCACTGGGGGATGGGAATTTCTGATTCCTTTTTGTAGAATTTTTTGGAGATCCACTTGACAATTTTTATTTGGCCCTCTCTATCATGGCCTTTTTGGACATCTGCTGGGGATGCAAGGGTTTTCTTTTCTCTTCTTTTCTCTTATTTCTTTTTGTTGAGCCCTTGATGGTTTGGACTCTTTTGACTGTTGATGATGATGGGCTCTTGAAGCCTTTATCCTCCATTGGGGAGTGTGGAGGAGACTTTGGGTGAGTGTGCTCGATGACTCATGTAGTGGTAATGCTGAGCCGTGAGGAGTATTTCTGTTTTGCCTTCGGAGTAGGCCAGGATCCTCTTGGGGATGACTAAGCCTTTCCGTCAGCTTTTCTTTTATGATGTCTGATGATTGTGCCCTCTTTTATTGGGTGATGATTTTTGGCTTCTGGAAGCTTCTTATGACAACTCGCTCTTCTTTCTTGAGGGAGAGTACTGTGTGAAGACTTATTACTTTCTTGTGCCTTCTTTTCTGGGTAGAAGGATGGTAATTGGAGCTCTTGATTTTTGGAAGCTCTTATTCTGCTGAGTTGCTTGTTTGACGACTTGCTTTGTTTTCTTGAGGGCTAGTCTCCTGTTTTCAATCACAAACATGGAGCTAGTCTCCTTTGAAGCACTTGGTGGACTTGGTGGATTTGATGAAGACTTAGATATAATTTGATGAAGACATAAATTTAGTTTAGGTTGTGGGTGTGTAGATGATTAGGTTTTTAGCTTGAGCACTTAATCCCTTGATAGGCCATTATATGTTGTGATGAAGCACCTTAATCTTCTGCATAGCATTGAAAATCATTTTCTGCATTAAAAGAACAAACTAAGTTTTTCAATCTGTTGAAAAAGATTTTCAATCGGTTAAAATCACTTAACAGAATAAGTGGTTCTATATAATCGTATTTTCAATTGATTGATTCGCAGAATCAACAAGTTAAAATAACTTAGTAAATTTCTCAATATGAAGGTTTCTGGAAAAACAATCAATTGAAATACTTTTTAATCTGTTGAAAAAGAAAGATATTTTTCAATCTAAGAGTTTTCGAAAAACAATCAGCTTGAAACGTTTTTCAATCTGTTAAAATAAAGATATTTTTTTAAGTCTAAATGTTTTCAGAAAAACAATATGTTGAAATGGTTTTCAACTCTGTTGAAACAGAAAGTCATTTTCGAGTCTTAAAAGTCTCAGGATTTCAATCAGTTGAAATGATTTTTCAATCTGTTGAAACAGAGAGACTATTTTTCTTAAACTAAGTATTTGCAGGAATTTAATCTGTTGAAATGATTTTCAATCGATTGAAACAGAGTGTCGTTATTTTTCATTAAGTTGTTTTAATCCATTAAAACTCGAATCAATCGATTAAATGGAACTTTAAACGAAATCAATCGATTGAATCGATGTCTTAATCGATTAAAAGGAACTTTAAATGAAATCAATCGATTGAATCGATATTTTAATCGATTGAAATAATATTCTGATCGATCATAGTTTCATTTTAATCGATCATAACTCGGTCTGATCGATCATACTTCAGTTCTAATCGATCATAACTTGGTCTGATCGATCATACTTCAGCTTCTAATCGATCGAGTCTCTTCTAAACTGTTTTACTTCAATCTAATCGATCTTTTGACTCTCGAAACAGTTTTTGACAGATTGAATCGATCTGATTCTATGATTTACTCTATATATACAGATTTGATCTAACTTTTGATACAATACAATACAATACAACACACTACTTGAGAAAACTTGAGAAATCAATCTGTGAATCGTTCATCTACGTTTTTCTCTCGCATTCAAGATTTTGTCATATCATAAGGTGCTTTGATCAACATTGTGGTCATTCACAACGAGAGAGTGCTTTAGATTTGGTGCTCGGGCAATTAGAATTCAAAGTCCAGGTTTCTTCTTTCCTTATTCTTTTGTATCATGTGAATTGTGTAGATTGGATTGTAATCTACACTTGGTACAGTAACTGGATTTGGTTACTGGGTGTTTTTTTAAGATTCTATCTTATAGGTTGAAAAGATAGTTCTTGGTGTAGATTGGTGAGGATCTACGGGTTGTAATTGTCACTTGGTATTAGTGGAAACTTGACAGGTTTTGTCAAGAACTGGATGTAGCTCTGGATTAGAGTGAACCAGTATAAATTTGTGTGTTGATTTCTTTCTATCATCTCTTTTAAATTCTGAATATAATCTTGCTGTGTTTTAAATCAAATCATCTTTTCAAGAATTGAATAAAGATAACTCATTCTTCCAAAAGAAAGTAAAGTTTTGCAAAAAAGTTTTTAAGTTCAATTCACCCCCTCTTGAACTCAACCATTAATTCTTTCAATTGGTATCGAAGCTGGTTCTTGTAAGTTACTCAAGTAATCGGTCCAATGGTCGAGGGAAAGATGAATTTTTCGAAGGAGCCTCCATAAACAGGCCTCCACTTTTTGCTGGTGTGAATTATTCTTTCCGGAAGGTTAGAATGAAAATCTTTATTGAATCCCTTGATAGAGGCATTTGGGAAACAATTGTTAATGGTCCTTTTAAACCAACTCATATAGTAGATGGTAAAACTGTTGAGAAAAGTTGGAGTGAGTTGACTCGATGCGGAAAATAGGAGAGTGCAATATGATTATACTCGCAAAGAATATTATTACCTCTGCCTTAAATCTTGATGAGTTTTTCAGGGTGTCTCAAGTGTGCTTCCGCCAAAGAGATGTGGGAAATTCTAGAGGTCACACATGAAGGAACATCTCGATGTGAAAAGGGCAAGAAAGCATGAGTTAATCGGGGACTATGAGTTGTTTAAAATGCAGCAAGGGGAGACAATTGCAGATGTGCAGTAAAAGATTCACGCACATAGTTAATCATTTGATCGGGCTAGGGAAGACCTTTGACAAGGAGGAGTTGAATATCAAAATACTGAAGTGTTTGGACAGAACTTGGCAACCAAAGGTGACAAGCAATATCCGAATCAAGAGATTTGACTTAAATGACTACCGCCTCACTTTTTGGTAAGTTGAGGGAACATGAGTTGGAAATCAATCGGTTCAAAGAACAAGAGAATGCAGAAAAGAAAAGTAGAAATATTGTTCTCAAGACAATTGAAGAAAACAAGTGGATCCGAAGAAGATGAATCGGAGAACCTGACTTTATTGGTTAAGAAATTCGGGAAATTTCGAGAAGAAAGAACAAGACCGGCCAAGTAAAAAGGTACAATGATAGAAAGACCGAATCTGTTCAAAATAATATTACTTGTTATTCTTGTGGTAAACAGGGTCACATAAGGAGCGATCGTCCGTAAAAGACCAAGAATCGAACAAGAAAGATTCAAGATACAAAGGGAAAAAGGCCTACATAGCTTGGCAAGACAATGAATCTTCTTCCAGCTTCGAATCCGAAGGTGAAGAGGTGAACTTGTGTTTGATGGCCGGCCGTGAATCCTCTTCATCACATGTAAGTTCAACTCCTACAGAAAATGAAATGAATTACAAGCACATTACCGAATGCTTTCAATGAAATGCATAGTGAAGCCATAAATTTATCTCATACAAATAATCGGTTGAAAGTGGCTAAATAACTCGGTTAGAAAATAGAGTTAAAACTTTGGAAAAAGAACTGCTAGAAAGCAAAACAGATTTAGAACATCTAGATATTATCTATTCATCTGCAGATAATGTTGCTGTTAATAAGAATTGTGAAAAGTGTACTGTTTTACAAAATAAGGTTGATTACTTAACTAAAACCTTAACAAAATTTACTCAAGGTAAAGAGAATTTAGATGCACTGCTTGGATCTCAAAACTGTGTGTTTGAACGTTCTGGAATCGGGTACAAACCTAGGAATGGGGTAAAAACTAAGAAATATTTGAACTTCTTTTCATATAGAAAAACAATAGCATCCCCTTTCTCATCCTGTCATTACTGCATGAAGAAAGGACATACTATAAAATTCTGTCATGTTAGAAAATATTTTGTGCCGCAAGGTAGGAAGAGATGGGTTCCAAAACATGTTAAACAGAAAATTTGACTCCTAAGGACCCAAAATACGTAAGGGTACCAGAAAAATTCTTAACTTGTTTTGCAGGAACAAAGTCTGGGAATCCCTTGAAGTTCAGAGCTACGAATCAGAATAGATCAACAGGTACTGCTGATGAAGAAGATTTAACTGATAATTCTTATCAGTTGAAATGTCCCAGTAGCACAGATCAGCATACTGTTGAAGAGGGTGATCCATCTGTGGACCCTACAAAAGCTGATCCATCTACAATTACTGTAGAACAGGAAGAAGATGTTCTGGAAGAGCTTCCTAAAGAGTGGATTGTCCCAAGAAATCTCTCTCTAGACAATGTCATCGGGCAAATTAATAAGGGAGTATCTACTAGACATTCTCTTAATCAATTCTCGTAATCATATGGCATTCATTTCACAAATAGAGCCTAAGACAGCTTAAAGAAGCATTAAATGATGAATACCGGGTTAGTGCCATGCATGATGAGCTTAATCAATTTGAAAGAAATAAAGTGTGGGAATTAGTTCCTAAAATCAAAGATATCAATATAATTGGTACTAAGTGGGTATTCAAAAACAAGCTAGATGAACACGGCATTATCACTAGGAATAAAGCTAGGTTGGTAGCCAAAGGGTATAACCAACAAGAGGGCATTGATTTTGATGAAACATTTGCACCTGTAGCTAGGCTTGAAGCCGTTAGATTATTATTAGCTTATGCCTCGTTTAAGTGGTTTCGATTACTACGTGATGGATGTAAAGAGTGCCTTTCTTAATGGACTTATCAATGAAGAAGTGTATGTTTCTCAACCTCCTGGGTTTGAAGATCACAAGCATCCCGACCATGTCTACAAATTGAAAAAGGCTCTTTATGGCTTGAAGCAAGCACCTAGACAATGGTATGAGAGGTTAAGTAATTTTCTAATTGATCAAGGGTACAAGCGAGGTGAGGTTGATAAAACTCTGTTCATTAAGAAATCTGGAACCGACATTATTCTCGTGCGTGTGTATGTGGATGATATTATTTTCGGTTCCACTAATAATGTCATGTGTAATAAGTTTGTAAAAGAAATGCAAAGTGAATTTGAAATGTCTATGATGGGAGAATTGAATTTCTTCCTTGGTCTACAGAGTTAAACAATTAACAAATGGCATTTTTCTTAGTCAATCTAAATACCGCAATGAACTCGTTAAAGAAATTTGATATGCACAATTGCAAGGAATCCTCTACACCAATGTCTACTAACCGTCGTTTAGATTTAGATGAAAAAGGGAAATCAGTTGATCAAACTAAATATAGAGGTTTGATTGGTTCTCTCGCTTTATCTAACTCGCTAGTAGGCTCGACATTATGTTTAGTGTATGTCTCGTGTGCAAGATTTCAGTGCAAATCCAAAGGAATCACATCTTACTCGCTGCTAAAAGGATTCTCAAGTACCTTAAGGGAACAAGTTAATGTTGGACTATGGTATCCTGAAGGTGCGTCCCTTAAGCTTGTTGGATTTTCTCGATTCTGACTTTGCAGGATGTAGATTGGACGGAAAAAGTACCTCTGGTACTTGTCATCTACTAGGGAGCAGTCTTATATCGTGGCACAACAAAAAGCAAGCGTGTGTTGCTCATCAACCGCAGAAGCTGAATATATTGCAGCTGGGAGCCGTTGTGCTCAAAGCATTTATCTCAAGCAACAACTAACAGATTATGGAGTGACTCTAAACAAGGTACCTCCGGTTTGTGACAATACTAGTGCGATAAACTTAACTAAGAATCCTATTCAACACTCTAGAACTAAGCATATTGAAATTAGACATCACTTTATTAGAGAACACGTATCTAGGGGTGACTGTGAGATATTATTTGTTGAATCTGAAAAACAGCTTAGCTGATTTATTCACTAAACCACTTCCTAGAGATAGACTTAATATGCTTAGGATCTGAATTAGGAATTCTAGATATATCTAGTATTGTATAGCCGATTCTTTATAGTAATTGTATGTCTTTTAACAGTCGATAACAAGTTCAATCGATTAATAATTGCATGAATAACTTGATATTATTTGTTTTAATCGATTGAAACTGCGAAATAATCTGCTGATTTCCTGTTTCTTACTCTCGGTATTGATATGTTATTAGTTCAATCGATTAGATACGCTTTTAATCGATTTATTTCACTAACCCCGTAGCTCTGCAAATTTTCTTCTATAAATCAATCGATTAAATCTTAGATTCAATCGATTGAATTCACTAATGGTACTTTGCTTAAATTTCCTTTGCAAAAACAATCGATTTATTCATCGATTCAATTGGTTTATTTCACTTATGAATTTCTCGAAGTGCGAAATCAATTGGTTACAGGAAAAATCAATTGATTAATTGAAATTAAATGAATTGGCTCGCACACAAGTAATTTCTGCAGATTAGGTTGAACTCATTTACAATGAGATAAAATCTCAACCACTTCCTTTAATACTGATCGACTCGATTGGATACATACTGCGAAGGTAATTAAGTGTTTCTGTATCAAACTCTTCTCTCTCCACCTTTATCATCACCGTGCAAGATCACAAAAAGACTAAAGACAAAATCCCGAAGTCGAACGATTTCTGTTTCCTTAACTTGAACTCTTTCTTTCTGGCTCCTCTCGTTTTGCTCATCAAGCATGTTCAAACGATCGAAGTCCGGAAGAAAGAAATCAAGCGTGGGCGAGTCGTCTTCTGTTCGAGCAGAACAAAATGTTGAAGGAAGGATTGAGACTTGGTTCAACTGGGACCAAGAGCAAATGAATCTGTTTATCCATGAGTTGAGCGGAAAACAAGTCAACATACCAAAGCCGTTAAAGTTTTCCTGGTTTGATGCTCGAAGGATTTAGAGGCATCGAATGCCGTCGCAACATCAAAAGCTTCGAAGTTTCGGAGTTGGACTGGTAGGATTTATCCCGACTTGATCAAAGTTTTCTTCACAAATTTGTCCTTTGAAGGTTCCACCTTGAAAACCCAAGTTAAAGGTGTGGACATTGAGATTACTCCTAACATCCGGAAGGAGGTTGCTGGTTTAAAGGATTTAGGAGTGAAAGTCACCAAAGGGTGTACTTCGATGTGGAGGAATTTAATAAGGTTCAATATTTTCGGTCATGCATGAAGAATAGGCATGACTCGTCAGCTCGCTCAATACTGGGAAACTAAAATTGGAAGAAAGGTTGTTTGCCTCGCATTGTGTCTTGGCAGCTCACTCCGAGGGGGAGCAATCATGCGGTGCTAAATGAGGGAGATTTAGTACTAATGTATTGCATTCACCACAGGATTCGGGTGAACTGGGTTTTTGTCATCAAAGACCACATGATCAAGGCAAAAAGACTCGATGATTTCAGGTACCCATATGCTATACCGATTTCCAAATTTTTAACATATTTTGGTGTTGATCTTGAAGGAGAACTTGTCGAGACAGCTTCGTTCAACAAACGAAATAAATAACTCTATGCTTCACAAAATGGGATTTATGAAAGTTGATGGTGAGTGGGTCTCCAAGGAGGATGCTCGGAAGAGATGAAGAAAGTGATGAAGATGGACAAGAGGAAGAAAATATCAACACCGATATTCCCGGCACTTCGGAGCTCATCCATCTGATCCTATGGAAGAAGTGATCCCGCTGGAGATGATTCCATATAATCCACCCCCGACCGTGGCACACCTCTCGTCACAGCTTTGAAAGAACAATGCTGCAAAGCAAATGAATCAACTTCAAGCCGATCAAAGGAGGCATATGAATATGACTACAGCTTATAAGGGCTCGACAACAATATTTGGATGAGAATTTTATTGCAAGGTTCCAAGCACATCGATAATCAACTTGAAGACATTTACAACAGAATTATGGAAATACAATTCAACCCAGGTCCCGGAGATGATTGAAGTTTACTCGATCAATGTCTCGCCGATAATTCTGTTTTTTTTCTTTTCTTAGTTGGTTTTATATTCTCGCTTTTTATTTGGGGGTTCCCAAGTGGTCCCATTGGATCTGTATCCATGACAATCTATTTGATGCAGTCAAATAGGGGGAGAATTATTTTGATTAAAACTGCCACTACACACACACCACATCACAAATTATATGTCTCTGGTATGCATGTCTCTCGGTCCGATTTTATGCAGGTGCAGTGGTTATTTGTCTCCATCAAATAGGGGGAGATTGAAGCACTTGGTGGACTTGGTGGATTTGATGAAGACTTAGATATAATTTGATGAAGACATAAATTTAGTTTAGGTTGTGGGTGTGTAGATGATTAGGTTTTTAGCTTGAGCACTTAATCCCTTGATAGGCCATTATATGTTGTGATGAAGCACCTTAATCTTCTCGCATAGCATTGAAAATCATTTTCTCGCATTAAAAGAACAAACTAAGTTTTTCAATCTGTTGAAAAAGATTTTCAATCGGTTAAAATCACTTAACAGAATAAGTGGTTCTATATAATCGTATTTTCAATTGATTGATTCGCAGAATCAACAAGTTAAAATAACTTAGTAAATTTCTCAATATGAAGGTTTCGAAAAACAATCAATTGAAATACTTTTTAATCTGTTGAAAAAGAAAGATATTTTTCAATCTAAGAGTTTTCGAAAAACAATCAGTTGAAACGTTTTTCAATCTGTTAAAATAAAGATATTTTTTTAAGTCTAAATGTTTTCGAAAAACAATATGTTGAAATGGTTTTCAACCTCGTTGAAACGAAAAGTCATTTTCGAGTCTTAAAAGTCTGCAGGATTTCAATCAGTTGAAATGATTTTTCAATCTGTTGAAACAGAGAGACTATTTTTCTTAAACTAAGTATTTGCAGGAATTTAATCTGTTGAAATGATTTTCAATCGATTGAAACAGAGTGCTCGTTATTTTTCATTAAGTTGTTTTAATCCATTAAAACTCGAATCAATCGATTAAATGGAACTTTAAACGAAATCAATCGATTGAATCGATGTCTTAATCGATTAAAAGGAACTTTAAATGAAATCAATCGATTGAATCGATATTTTAATCGATTGAAATAATATTCTGATCGATCATAGTTTCATTTTAATCGATCATAACTCGGTCTGATCGATCATACTTCAGCTTCTAATCGATCATAACTTGGTCTGATCGATCATACTTCAGTTCTAATCGATCGAGTCTCTTCTAAACTTGTTTTACTTCAATCTAATCGATCTTTTGACTCTCTGAAACAGTTTTTGACAGTTGAATCGATCTGATTCTATGATTTACTCTATATATACAGATTTGATCTAACTTTTGATACAATACAATACAATACAACACACTACTTGAGAAAACTTGAGAAATCAATCTGTGAATCGTTCATCTACGTTTTTCTCTCTGCATTCAAGATTTTGTCATATCATAAGGTGCTTTGATCAACATTGTGGTCATTCACAGCGAGAGAGTGCTTTAGATTTGGTGCTGGGCAATTAGAATTCAAAGTCCAGGTTTCTTCTTTCCTTATTCTTTTGTATCGTGTGAATTGTGTAGATTGGATTGTAATCTACACTTGGTACAGTAACTGGATTTGGTTACTGGGTGTTTTTTTAAGATTCTATCTTATAGGTTGAAAAGATAGTTCTTGGTGTAGATTGGTGAGGATCTACGGGTTGTAATTGTCACTTGGTATTAGTGGAAACTTGACAGGTTTTGTCAAGAACTGGACGTAGCTCTGGATTAGAGTGAACCAGTATAAATTTGTGTGTTGATTTCTTTCTATCATCTCTTTTAAATTCTGAATATAATCTTGCTGTGTTTTAAATCAAATCATCTTTTCAAGAATTGAATAAAGATAACTCATTCTTCCAAAAGAAAGTAAAGTTTTGCAAAAAAAAGTTTTTAAGTTCAATTCACCCCCCCTCTTGAACTCAACCATTAATTCTTTCATCCTTATATGCATGAATTCTTTTTGTTTTTGTTTTTTTTTATCTGAAGTAATTTTTATTTCTTTCATTTTTGACATTGACAAAGTCGTTTTGTGCGACTACTTGTGTGTGGATGCCCTAAATGCAATCTATTCTTTTTTATTGATGCATCTGGAAAAGTGACTGGCATTCTCCTGCTGGAATTTTTATGATTGTGATGAAGGACCCTTCTCTTTTATTCATTTTTTTGGTTTAGCCCTATCTTCTGCCTAGACCGCCCTTTTGGGGTTTTCGGTCTAGCGGGCTGTCTTAATTTTTGCCTAAGATATCTTAGCGGGTTTTTTCCTTTTTTATGAATGCCCTAACTTTTGCCTAGACCGCCCTTTGCGGGTTTTCGATCTAGCGAGCTACCCTAACTTTTGCCTAAGAATCTCCTAGCAGACATTATTCTTTTTATTCTCATTTTTTCTTTCTCTTCTTTTTTTGAGAGATAGGAGCCTATCATATGCATGCAATGTTTGCAATATGCAACCTATAATACTATTTCAATTAATTTCTCAAAAGGATTAACTAATGTGCTTTTACTTCTGATGAGCTTCTGACGTTATGTGCTTTGTCGACATGATAGGTTGTACCAATTTTGCCGTCTCGATTTTTTCCATGACCGAAGAATGATTGTGTTAATTGTAGAGCGACTTGCCATGTTAGTGCGCCCCTCCCTTTCCTTGGGGATGTCGATCCTCCTATTGATTACTATCTCCACATTTTCCTACTAATTACTAGAATATCGTAGTGGTAAGGGTCAAGAGAAAAGAAGGAAGATGATATTTAATTCAAAGGCTTGTGTTTTAGAATTGTTTTATTTTGACAAAAATGGTTTTTGTAAGCACGGCTAGCCAAGGTTCGTTAGAGTGTTTAGGCTAGTTTAGACAAACGTTTTGTTTATGGAGTGACGTCTTATTCTATGGCGCTTGCTATGACTGACTGACTTCCCTGGTCTGCCCTTTGGGTTTTCAGCTTAGGATGTTGTGTTTTGTTTTGTCCTAACTTTTGTCTAGGTTTCTTTTTTCGTGCTTTGGAAACCTAGCAGACTTTATTTTGTAACCCTAATTTTTGCCTAGGCTACCCTTTATGGTTGTTCAGGTTTCCTAGCGGGTTTCTTGCCCTCTCTTTTTGACCTTTAGCTTTTATGGGCTTCTTTTGATTTTTTTTTTGCACAACATTAGCAAAACACGGCTTTATTTATGACGAGGTAAAACTTTATTTTGTGTTTC
Source organism: Sphenostylis stenocarpa (assembly GCA_963425845.1). Classification (NCBI taxonomy): domain Eukaryota; kingdom Viridiplantae; phylum Streptophyta; class Magnoliopsida; order Fabales; family Fabaceae; genus Sphenostylis; species Sphenostylis stenocarpa. Next base: position 13,150,420 of record OY731406.1, read on the forward strand.
TAGTCAATCAGTGGTGATGGATTTGATTTTTATTTTGGTCAATGGCGCATTTTGATTACTTTGACGCACTTTTGAAAACGTTTGCTTAAACATGGTTATTAATGAGGTTTAGACATGAATAACAAGAAGAGAAACAGATAGTAAGAATGACATTCTTTGTAATTAATAGGGAAATATGTGCCCTACAATGCTCGGGGGTCGGGCTAGCCCCGAGGAATAATCTCTAATAGTCATTGGATTTACAAACCCTAAGAATCAGAAGGAGAACACCTAATGACTAAAGTCGCTTTTGACGCTTGAACCCCTCTATATGGGAAAATCTTATTCAAGGTGCGGAGGGGAGACTTCCCTTTTCTCCGTGTAGCTTGATCCTTTGTAGGGTAAAACTTCAAAGGATTGTCTTTAAAATCTGGTGGCTCCCTTATTCTTTGAGAGTTTCTAATGAGCCCTTGGTTTGGGCGAAATCCATATTTCCTCATCATGTGGGTCACCTTCATATTGTTAGGGAAGTCTTTTCGTATTGGCAAGAGATATTTTAATTCAGCCGCATCCATTCAAGGTAGGGTAGACGGCTTACTGATCCGAATGTCGTCTCTAGCTCAAACTGTGACTAGCTTGTCGCCTACCCTGAGCTTGTCTCTTTGGCGGAGCATCGTGAATTGCCTCAACGTCGTGAATCCAAAGTCTCTTCAATTTCCTCTTTGGATTATGTTTTTCTTCGGTCTTATTATTTTTCCTTTATTCTTGGGAGCATTGTCTTATAGCTCCTGGGGGGTGTAGATTCTTTCACTTCTAATTCTGCCCCCGAATGTTGGCTATGCTGGAGATATCTTCATTGATGGACGATGTTTTTGCGTATCTCCATGGTACAACTTTATTCGATTTGAGGCGTGTAAATGTAACGACATGCTTGCCCCCTCTTCCTTATTTACTCAGATGACCAACGGTTGAGGCTTATTATCCTTCTTAGGCGGATCAACCGTTGGAGATAACTTGACGACAAAAGGTTTGCTCTTCATCTTATTCCGATTCATGGAAAACACATCAACTAATCCTTTCTTTTTTATTATCTTATTATTATTAAAGTGAGAATGAATGCAATTTATGAATGCAATTTATGAATACAATAGACACTTGAAGAGATGATGAAAACAAACAATTTTATTTATTTCTTCCAGACAGTGTACATTCCTCAATGCAATGTTTCGAAGTACATTTTTTTAAAAAGTGGAGAAGCCTAAATGAACCCATAAGCAGGTTAGAATTTCTATTTATTTTCTTTTTGACTTCCCGTGCATGGCATGCGAATGCCCTAATCCTCTTTTCATGGTATTGAGGAATGTCCACTTCTTCGATTATCTATTATTAGATGCATGTTATGAGGATGAAGTTTGGTGGATGCATGTATGCAAGTGTTTGTTTTTTCCTAGACATTATCATGTTTTATTTTCTAACATGACGTATGATAGTGTTTGGGATTTTGCGTTTTTTTTTTTTGTATGCGGATGAGGGCATGAAGAATATCAACCGTTTTCTAGAATGCAAAAAGATTTTTATTGTTTTTTAAAAAAAAATGATTTATGAGATGGATATTCCTTAAGACAATGGCTTAGGTATCCTCCTTAAAGCTTACGCTTTGTGGGGTATCCTACCCACCTTGGTGTAATGGTTCTTTCCCCATCACAGACTTGACAAGTATAATGGGGGTCACCATCACACCTTAGTACACTTGTCCCTTCCTTGTCGCGAAGGTCACAAATGTGCTCGGGGCCTCTTTCGCCATTGTCTTAGGGATATCTAGTGCTCCCTAGAATGAATGTTATTATGCATACACCAGTACAAAAGGGCGATAGATGTTCAAAGTGACATAACTTTTGACTGGGTTGTCCGATTTGGACGCACAGCATATCAAAACGAAGAGAAAAAGGTGAGGAATCAAGCTGCAAATTCCCTAAAGGGGATTTGACCCAGTAATTTTTCCAAAAAATGCCTCTAAGACCCATTTTTTAGGGGTTTATTAAAATGATGCGTATGCATACTTTCCTTATGCATTTTTTTCTCTCTTGGTTTTTCCACTTATGACATGATGCGATATGAATGATACGACTTTGTCAAAATTCTTTTTATAAATGTTTTATTGTTATTATTTTATTTATTTTGGATTTTTATTATTTTATTTTATTGCCTTTTATCTCTTTTGTCGGAACTGCGTGGCTACTTAGCTTACAAAGAACCTGAAACCAGGCTAGCTAAAAGGCAGACTGTCCGAGATAAAAAATGGCTTTATGCGAAAAATAATTAGCGTCCCTTATCTCTTCCGTCGGAACTGCGTGGCTACTTAGCTTGCAAAGAACCTGAAACCAGGCTAGCTAAAAGGCAGACTGTCCGAGATAAGGGCGTTTATTTGCGAAAGTATTTTTGTGATTTTTCTTTCTGTTGTTTGTTTATGCTATGCAACAAACGAATGTAGCAAACATATGCACACACAATTCGATCATCCACGAACAGGCGATAATTCATTTTTAATCATGAGGTAGGGTTTTCCTGCAGAAAAGTGCATTGGCGAGGGTAGGTTCTAACTGTTCTCACCAGGCTAAGGCCCCCAAGGTGCCCCCATTATAGGGTCCCCACTCTCAAGCCTTCCGACCATGCTTAGCACTAAGGTCATAGTCAGTCTTGTTGCCAAAAGAGGAAGGTTATCACCTTGAGTGGTGGTTTCTGATCACACCGGTGGGCACAAGGCCATCACTACAGCGAACCGTACCTGCCACCCACTCCCTATGGTTTTCTCCCTTGCCCTCGGGTATAGAGGGAACTGTTGTGTGCAAGGGTTTGTGTACAGTTTGTATTTCAAACAATTGCATAAGTATAAACAGACAACAGTTATTTAAAGCCAAACCGTAAAACATGTTATAATACAAGGTAAGGGCAAAAGCGTTATTTTCTTGGTTTTTTTTTTTTTTTTGCCAGCCCATCACTAAATGGGATCAACTCTCGAGGCTTCCCCAACGGAGTCGCCATCTGTCGCCGCCGTCAAAACGAGGGCGGTCGGAGCGACGCGATGGTTTCCGACTCTCTTGATTTTCGCGTTTTTTATTGGTGGTTACAACGCCTTTAGGTTGTCCGATAACGGGGATGAACCTAAGGGCGAGGTTTTCGAAAGGGAGCTCTTGGATTGTCCGATAACCGGGCTAATCCAAGAGCTAGTTTTGAAGGGTTCTCTGGAGTCGCCACCGATGTTTTTACCGGAAACATCGGAAAAGGAGTTAAAAGGCGTTGGTTTTCGAAAAACCAACTTTGGTCATTAGAACCAGAGTTGGGTAAGGGAGTTAGTTACGTGTAAATGGAGTATTAGTCCTTTTACGACGCCCCTTTCAGGTTCCCTATGACAGGTCAGCTATTTAAAAATATTTAAACCGGTGAAAATTACGCTTTTACCCTTTTATTCTGCGAAATTTAAAATTATGACTACATGGCCCTAATATCTATTGCATAATTTAAAATTAAAGCGGTAAAAGTAGAGAGGGAGAATATAAACCTCCGAAGCACGCTTTTATATTAATTCTTTTAAAAAAAGAGGGTGCTTTGTGGCAGCCCTTCACTCTACAGCGCCGGAAAACCTCTCGGAACGCTCGAAAACACTCTAAACACACTCAGAAACTCCGGAAATACGTTGGAGGGATTCTAGAGAGAGAAACTTAGGTGATTTCTAGAGAAAAGGAGGAGAAACTCTGTGTGGTGTGTGGAAATGAGGGGATGGATGCCCCTATTTATAGTTTTTCGCGCCTGACAGGTCGAGACCGCCGTTCTCGTCTGACAGGTCGAGACCGCCGTCTCGTCCTTCGCAGGTGGCGAGACGGCGGTCTCGCCATTTGCGTGAGGCGAGACGGCGGTCTCGTCCCAAAAAGGCGAGAAAACTTTATTTTTGTGCCGAAAATCCCTCCTATCCTAGTATGGGGCCTAATAGTCTCTCCTAGTGGCTTTTTAGGCTTCGTCCATCTTTGAATAGGAGGTCTTCTACTCTTTATTTGGAGGCCGGGCAAGATTTGGGGTCTACAATTCTCATCTAAGCATACAATTTTCGTTTGTAATAATTCCTTTTCTTCTAAACATGTGATTTTCATTTTTAAGGAGTCTATTTCCTTTTCGGATCTACTTAAATTCTTCTTTACCACTTTATATTCGTTTTTCAAATTCTTGAAAGCACTAAACAATTCATTATAAGCATTTTGCAATTCATCATAATTATTTTCATCATCACTTGAAGATGAGTCGGAATCACTTACCTCAAAGTCGGAAGAAATGTTGTCATTTGCCATTAAGCAAATATTTGCTTCTTCTTCCGAGTCACTTGATTCTGAACTTGAATCACTGTTATCCCAAGCAATATAGGCTTTCTTCTTGAAGACCTTTTTTGCCTTTGTTTTCATCATTTTTCTTGTTTGGGCATTCGGTCTTTACATGCCCTGCTTCACCACAACCATAGCATTTTATATTTACGGAAGTACTTTCTCTTACCTTTCCCTTACCTTTGAAAGGATGCCTTCCTTTTGCTTTCATGAATTTGGTGAACTTCTTTATCATAAGACTCAATTCTTCTTCTTCATTTTCCGAGTCTTCTTCTTCCTTTTTATTTTTACCTTTGGAAATTTCGGTTTTGAAGGCTAAGTTCTTCTTTTGATATTGTCCTTCTTCTTCATTTAGCCTTCCAAGCTCTAGCTCATGCTCCCTTAGTTTTCCAAAGAGCGCCGCCATTGACATAGTGGCAAGGTTTTGTGACTCCGAGATGGCCGTCACCTTAGGTTGCCATTTCCTATCCAAAGATTTTAACATTTTAACATTTAATTCATCAACGTCAAAGATTTTACCTAATCCGGTGAGATGGTTCACAATATGAGTGAAACGCTTTTGAACGTCGAAAATTGTTTTGCCTTGTTGCATCCAGAACATCTCGTATTCTTGGATTAAGGAGTTTTTACGTGCTCTCTTAACGTCGTCAATGCCTTCTTGGGTCACTCTTAGCATTTCCCACATCTCCTGAGCACTTTTACAAACAGAAATCCTATAAAACTCGTCAAGGGTTAAAGCAGATGAAATTATATTTCTAACCCTAACGTCAAATTGAGCTTTTTTGTTTTCCTCTGCAGTCCATCTAGAAAAAGGTTTGGGAACGTCAACACCGTTCTCAGAAACTTTAGGAATATATGGACCGTTTAAAATAGCGTCCCAAACGCCTCTATCAACAGACTCTAAAATTATTTGCATTCTTACTTTCAAGAAAGGATAATTTTGACCCGTAAAAAGTGGAGGTTTGTTGATAGACGCGCCTTCGGCAAAAGTTTGATTTTGTCTGGCCATTTTCGAAAAGTTTGAATGACTATCAAACCAAGCTCTGATACCACTTGTTAGAATCGTGTAACGGAATGTTCGCGTGATCGGACAAAAACCAAGAGGGGGGGTGAATTGGTTTCTTAACAAAAATTAGGTTTTCAAAATTGTCCCCAACTTTTACCGATTAAAAAACTGTGTAAATGTAAATAGAGTAGAGATAGAATCTTACACAGGAGATTTATACTGGTTCGGATCAAAAGACCCTACGTCCAGTTGCTAATCACTCAAACAGAGGATTAACGCTGTCACTATGATCAAAGTTGTTACAAATAAATTACAATGGAAAAGATAAAGTAAAGAAAACACCTCTCTTGAAATCCACAAGAGATGAAGAACAGTTTTCCCCAGAGACGGCACAACACACAATCCACTAAGAACTCCACTTAGTGATTCCTATTGCTTCTAGCCCACACCAGGTTCTAAAAGCCCATTTTTCTTGCAACAAACAGTTTTCTGGCACTCACAATACTTAACTTTTGTATGAAAAAGGTTGTTCTTCTTTTTTGAGTGCCATAGAGAAGCTTAAGTAGAGAAATTAGGGTTTGGGAATTGGGAATTTTGGAATTAGGGTTCTTGGAAATAGGGTTTTTGAAAATAGGATTGATTTGAAGTTGAAAATCAAAATCTGACTGAAATAATCGATTAAATGAAGTGTTAATCGATTATTACAGGGCCAAAATTAACATAACCCCAAAACTCTCTGCTTTAATCGATTAAAAGGGCTGTTAATCGATTAATAGGCCTGTTAATCGATTAACAGTTAATCGATTAACAGGTGTGTTAATCGATTAAACTAGTGAGCAGATACAGAAAATGTTTTTTCTCACTGTTTTAATCGATTATTTCCCTATTTAATCGATTAAAGCCGAGCCTGGTTGATAAATTTAAGCTTTTTGAAGCTTCTAAGGTGCAAACTGTAACCCCCTTACTCGATTACATTTATTAATCCTAATTTATTATTTAAGTTAGTAATATTTTCAATATTCATAGAAGGTTAATAGAAAATATACCAAGTGAACAATTAATTTAGGTAAAGTTTTATATTAAATCAAGCAACAAGTTCTAGTACAAAGTTTTCAAAATATTTCAAGTCATAAAGTTATACTTATATGTTATACAATTCCCAACCTAACCTCTGGATTTTTGCATCTAACATCTATCTCTTGAATTATGTATTCCTGCATCATACGTCACCAACATCTGGAATTGAAATATTTATGGGGTTAGACATTTAATTTTATCCACAACAAATAAAGCAAACATTCATACGATAAAATCAACCAATGAAACATTCCTTCTAATAAATATACAACCATATATAATTTAATTTAAAAATTAATTATGAGAAACAAATAAATAAATCATGGAATCATAATAGAGAATATCATACAAACCATGAATAATCTACAATTTTATCATGCAATATGTTTATGATATGCACATGTGACTTTAAACGTAAAACTTTAAAATCATGCTTTTGACTCAAAAATTTATTTTTGACTCAGTGCTCTGTAGACCCCAAATCTTGCCCGGCCTCCAAATAAAGAGAAGAAAACCTCATATTCAAAGATGGACGAAGCCTAACAAGCCACTAGGAGAGACTATTAGGCCCCATACTAGGATAGGAAGGATTTTCTGCACAAAAAATAAGTTTTCTCGCCTTTTTGGGACGAGACCGCCGTCTCGCCTCACGCAAATGGCGAGACCGCCGTCTCACAAAACGAGAGGGCAGTCTCGCCACCTGCGAATGACAAGACAGCGGTCTCGTTTGGCGAGACGGCGGTCTCGCCACTTTGGCATGACGAGACGGCGGTCTCGTTTGGCGAGATGGTGGTCTCAACCCTGTTAGACGAGAACGACAGTCTCGCCACTGCCAGGCGCGAAAACCTATAAATAGGGGCTCTCTCCCGCTCATTTCCACACACCACACAGCTTTTGCTCTCTCTTCTCTCTAAAACTTCTCTCTAGAATCCCTCCGACGCATTTCCGGAGCTTCTGAGTGCCTTAGTGAGCGTTTTTCGGCGTCTAGAAAAGTTTTCAGCGTCATGTAGAGTGAAGGGCTGCCAAAAAACACTCATTTTCTTTAAGAGAAATAAAAAGAAAGCTTGCTTCGGAGGTTTAAATTCTCTCTCTCTACTTTTACCGCTTTAATTTTAAATTATGCAATAGATTAGGGCCATGTAGTCATAACTTTAAATTCCGCAGAATAAAAGGGGCAAAAGCATAATTTTCAACGGTTTAAATATTTTTAAATAGCCGGCCTGTCATAGGGAACCCGAAAGGGGCGTCGTAAAGGGACTAATACTCCCTTTACACGTAACTAACTCCCTTACCCAACTCTGGTTCTAATGACCAAAGTTGGTTTTCGAAAACCAACGCCTTTTTAAAAACCCTTTTCCGATGTTTCCGGTAAAAACATCGGTGACGACTCCACAGAATCCTACAAAAATTAGTCCTTGGGTTAGCTCGGTTATCGGACAACCCAAGGACGCCCTTTCGAAAACCTCGCCCCTAGGTTAGCCCGGTTATCGGACAACCTGAAGGCGTTGTAACTACCCATAAAAAACGTGAAAAACAAAAAGGGTCGAAACCATCGCGTCGCTCCGACCGCCTCCTTTTTTACGGCGACGACAGATGGCGACTCCACTGGGGAAGCCTCAAGAGTTGATCCCATTTAGTGATGGGCCGACTTAAAAATAAATAAACCAAGAAAATAACGCTTTTGTCCTTACCTTGTATTATAACATGTTTTATTGCTTGACTTTAATAATTGTTGTCTGTTTATACTTACGCAATTGTTTGAAATACAAACTGTACACAAACCCTTGCACACAACAGTTCCCTCTATACCCGGGGGCAAGTGAGAAAACCATAGGGAGTGGGTGGCAGGTACGGTTCGCAGTAGTGAGGGCCTTGAGCCCACCAGTGTGATCGGAAACCACCACTCAAGGTGATAACCTTCCTCTTTTGGCAACAAGACTGACTACGGCCTTTGTGCTAAGCATAGTCGGACGGCTGGAGAGTGGGGACCCTATAATGGGGGCACCTTGGGGGCCTTAGCCTGGTGAGAACAGTTAGAACCAACCCTCGCCAATGCACTTTTCTGCAGGAAAACCCTACCCCGTGATAAAAATGAATTCTCGCCTGTTTGTGGATGATCGAATTGTGTGGGCATATGTTTGCTGCATTTGTCTGTTGAATAGCATAAACAAACAATAGAAGAAAAATCACAAAAAACATTTTCGCAAATAAACGCCCTTATCTCGGACAGTCTGCCTTTTAGCTAGCCTGGTTTCAGGTTCTTTGCAAGCTAAGTAGCCACGCAGTTCCGACAGAAGAGATAAGGGACGCTAATTATTTTTCGCATAAAGCCATATTTTTATCTCGGACAGTCTGCCTTTTAGCTAGCCTGGTTTCAGGTTCTTTGTAAGCTAAGTAGCCACGCAGTTCCGACAGAAGAGATAAAATGCTATAAAATAAAAAGCAATAAAAATCAAAAATAAATCCAAAATAAATAAAATAATAATAAAATCAAAACAAATAAAATAATTTTGACAAAGTCGTATCATTCATATCGCATCATGTCATAAACGGAAAAACCAAGAGAGAAAAAAATGCATAAGGAAAGTATGCATACACATCATTTTAATAAATCCCTAAAAAATGGGTCTTAGGAGCGTTTTTTGGAAAATTACTGGGCTAAATCCCCTTCGAGAATTTGCAGCTTGGTTCTTCACCCTTTTCTCTTCGTTTTGACATGTTGTGCGTCCAAATCGGACAACCCAGTCAAAAGTTATGTCACTTTGAACATCTATCGCCCTTTTGTGCTGGTGCATGCATAATAACATTCATTCTAGGGAGCACTAGATATCCCTAAGACAATGGCGAAAGAGGCCCCGAGCACATTTGTGACCTTCGCGACAAGGAAGGGACAAGTGTACTAAGGTGTGATGGTGATTGCCATTATACTTGTCAAATCTGTGATGGGGAAGGAACCATTACACCGAGGTGGGTAGGATACCCCACAAAGCTTAAGCTTTAAGGAGGATACCTAAGCCATTGTCTTAAGGAATATCCATCTCATAAATCAGTCCTTTTAAAAAATAAAAATCTTTTTGCATTCTAGAAAGCGGCTGGTATTCTTCATGCCCTCATCCGCATACAAAAAAAAAAAAACACAACACAAAATCCCAAACACTATCATACATCATGTTAGAAAATAAAACATGATAATGTTTAGGAAAAAAACCAAACACTTGCATACATGCATCCACCAAACTTCATCCTCATAACATCATCTAGAAGTAGGCGGTTGAAGAAAGTGGACATTCCTCAATACAGTGTAAAGAGGATAGAGCATTTGCACGGAAAGTAAAAAAAGAAACTGAATAAAAATATTTACCCGCCTATGGGTTCATTTAGGCTTCTCCGCTTTTAAAAAAAAATGTACTTCGAAACATTGCATTGAGGAATGTACATCGTCTGGATGAAATAAATAAAAATTGTTTGATTTCATCATCTCTTCAAACGTCTATTGCATTCATAAATTGCATTCATTCTCACTTTAATAATAATAAGATAATAAAAAGAAAGGATTAATTGATGTGCTTCCCACGAATCGGAATAAGATGGAAAGTAAGCCTTTCGTCATCAAGTTCTCTCCAATGGTTGATCCGTCCAAGGAGGATAACAAGCCTCAACCATTGGATATCCAAGTAAATAAGGAAGAGGGGGCAAGGATGCCGTTACATTTATTTATGTCTCGAACCAAAAAAAGTTATACCATGGAGATATGCAAAAACATCGTCCAATCAATGAAGATATCTCCATAGCCGGCATTCGGGGGCAAGATTAGAAGTGGAAGAATCTATTTCACCAAGGACGCATAAGATGACGCTCCCAGGAATAAAAGAAAAAAAATAAAAAGACCGAAGAAAAATATAATCCAAAGAGGAAACTAAGAGATTTTGGATTCACGACGCTGAGGCAATTCACGACGCTCCGCCAAAGAGACAAACTCAGGGTAGGCGACAAGCTAGTCACAGTTTGAGCTAGAGACGACATTCGGATCAGTAAGCCGTCTACCCTACCTTGAATGGATGCGGCTGAATTAAAATATCTTTTGCCAATACGAAAAGACTTCCCCAACAATATGAAGGTGACCCACATGATGAGAAAATATGAATATCGCCCAAACCAAAGGCTCATTAGAAACTCTCAAGGAATAAGGGAGCCACCAAAGACAATCCTTTAAAGCATGGCCTAGGGCATGACCCTACAAAGGATCAAGCTACATGGAGAAAAGGGAAGTCTCCCCTCTGCAGCTCAAATCAGATTTTCCCATATGGAGGGGTTCAAGCGTCAAAAGCGACTTTAGTCATTAGGTATTCTCCTTCTGATTCTTAGGGTTTGTAAATCCAATGACTATTAGAGATTACTCCTCGGGGCTAGCCCGATCCCTGAGCATTGTAGGGCACATATTTCCCTATTAATTACAAAGAATGTCATTCTTACTATCTGCTTCTCTTCTTGCTATTCATGTCTAAACCTCATTAATAACCATGTTTAAGCAAACGTTTTCAAAAGTGCGTCAAAATAATCAAAATGCGCCATTGACCAAAATAAAAGTCAAATCCATTACCACTGATTGACTAGAAGCACAAAATAAAGTTTCACCTCGTCATAAGTAAAGCCGTGTTTCGCCAATGTTGTGCAAAAAGAAAACAAAAATCAAAAGAAGCTCATAAAAGCTAAAGGCCAAAAAGAGAGGGCAAGATACCCGGTAGGAAACCCACAAAAGGGGGCTACGCAAAAGTTAGGGTAAACCCGCTAGGAAACCTGAACAACCATAAAGGGTAGCCTAGGCAAAAATTAGGGTTACAAAATAAAGTCCGCTAGGTTTCCAAAGCAAGAAAAAAGAAACCTAGACAAAAGTTAGGACAAAATAAAATACAACATCCTAGGCTGAAAACCCAAAGGGCAGACTAGGGAAGTCAATCAGTCATAGCAAGCGCCATAGAATAAGACGCCACTCCATAAACAAAACGTTTGTCTAAACTAGCCTAAACACTCTAACCAACCGTGGCTAGCCGTGCTTACAAAAACTATTTTTTGTCAAAATAAAACAATTCTAAAACACAAGCCTTTGAATTAAATATCCTCTTCCTTCTTTTCTTTTGACCCTTACCACTACGACATTCTAGTGATTAGTAGGGAAATATGGAGATAGCAATCAATAGGAGGATCGACATCCCCAAGGAAAGGGAGAGGCACACTAACATGGCAAGTCGCTCTGCAATTAACACAATCATTCTTCGGTCATGAAAAAATCGAGACGGCAAAATTGGTACAGCCTATCCCTGTCGACGAAAGCACATAACGTCAGAAGCTCCTCAGAAGTAAAAGCACATTGGTTAATCCTTTTGAAAGATTAATTGAAATAGTATTATAGGATGCATATCGCCAACATTGCATGCATATGATAGGCTCTTATCTCTCAAAAAAAAGAAGAGAAAGAAAAAATGACAACAAAAAGAATAATGCCTGCTAGGAGATTCTTAGGCAAAAGTTAGGGTAGCTCGCTAGATCGAAAACCCGCAAAAGGCGGTCTAGGCAAAAGTTAGGGCATTCATAAAAAAAGGAAAAAGCCCGCTAAGATATCCTAGGCAAAAATTAAGGCAGCTCGCTAGACCGAAAACCCCAAAAGGGCGGTCTAGGCAAAAGATAGGGCTAAACCAAAAAATGAATAAAAGAGAGGGGCCCTTCATCATAATCATAAAAAAGTCCAGCAGGAGAATGCCAGTCACTTTTCCAGATGCACCAATCAAAAAAGAATAGATTGCATTTAGGGCATCCACACACAAGTAGTCGCACAAAACGACTTTGTCAATGTCAAAAATGAAAGAAATAAAAATTACTTCAGACAAATAACAAAAAACGAAAAGCATTCATGCATATAAGGAGACTAGCTCCATGTTTGTGATTGAAAACAGGATCACTGAGACTAAGTCTCCAAATAATGCCCTCAAGAAAATAGAGCAAGTCGTCAATCAAGCGACTCAGCGGAATAAGAGCTTCTGAAAATCAAGAGCTCCAGCTACCATCCTTCTACCCAGAGAAGAAGGCACAAGAAAGTAATAAGTCTCCACACAGTGCTCTTCCTCAAGAAAGAAGAGTGAGTTGTCATAAGAAGCTTCTAGAAGCCAAAGCTCCAATCATCACCCAATAAAAGAGGGCACAATCATCAAGACATCATAAAAGAAAAGCCGACGGAAAGGCTTAGTCATCCCCAAGAGGATCCCTTCCTACTCCAAAGGCAAAACAAAAACACTCCTCACGGCTCAGCATTACCACTACATGAGTCATCGAGCACACTCACCCAAAGTCTCCTCCACACTCCCCAACGGAGAATAAAGGCTCCAAGAGCCCATCATCATCATCATCAACAGTCAAAAGAGTCTGATCTCCATACTATCAAGGGCTCAACAGAAAGAGAAAAAAGAAGAAAATCCTTGCATCCCCAGCGGATATCCAAAAGAAAGGGTCGCAACAGAGAAGGTCGAATAAAAATCCCCAAGTGGATCTCCCTACAAAAAGGATGAATAAGGAAATCTCCATCCTCAGTAGAATAAGAGCTTCACAAGTATAGTTCACATCAACATCAATCAAGGAGCCAAGACTCCATTCCTAGAAAAGAAAAATTAGATCCCCAGGAAGTCAACTAATTCCCTAGTGGATCACTAAAGAAATAAAATGTCATCCCTAGTGGACCTTCCCCAAAAAGAAAGGAAAAAGCCAGCGTAATAAAAAGAGACTAAAAAGTAAAAAGGCTTACGCATTATCCCCACAAAAGCCAGATTTCAAAATCGCGATAAAAAAGAGATAGATCGTGAAAAAAAGGCGAAATCAAAACCATTGCAGCAGAATAAAGAGTTTCAAGGAAAATAGCTCTAACCTTCTACACCAATAAACGAAGGTACACCAGAAAAAGCCAACGGAAAGGCTTGATCATCCCCAGTGGAATAAGAGCATAGGCAAAGCCATCTCATACCAACAACATCCAACAAGGAGTCAAAACTCCATTCCCTCAAAGGAGAAATCAAAATTAGATCCTCGGGAAGGCAATCAATTCCCCGGTGGATCACCAAAAAGAGAAAGATCATCTCAGTGAGCCTACTGCAAAGGCAAAGCTTCAAGTTCATCCTCAGAATGTCATTTGCCTACGCATAGGCAAGACCTGCCAAGCAAGAGCCAGCATCCCCATAAGGGAGTATCAGCCTAGTCAGAGGCAAAACAAATGCAGCCAAAAGTCTTCACTACCGATAGAGCATCTGCCTACTCAGAGGCATTACCAAAAACTCAATGGAGTACCTGCCTGCCCAGAGGCACCATCAAAATCAGCAAATTTTCAATGGATATCCGCCTACTTAAGAGGCGTCCCCAAGATCAACAAATCCCCAGAGGATTCCTACCTACATAAGAGGCACTTATAAAAAATTCCCGACAACCAGCAAAGTCGGATGACCACTACCAAAAGATCAAAAACAAAGAATCCCCAGCAACCAACAAAGCTGGATGAAATACCAACAAAATCCCCGGCACGATCCGGATGACCACTCAGGACCAAGCACATTCACCAACACAGAAATCACTCCCCAGGGAGCAGGCGCATGAGCTAGAGCAGTAAGCCGCCACCATCGCCAAAGGGTCAGCCACCGTAAGAAGGGGCATCCAGAGGCACATAACCAGACGAGGGTTCATACTCGTCAGCCAAGGGGTCAGCTACCGCGTCAAAGGAGCATCCCAAGGTTTCACATTGGCGCATGAGATAGAGCAGTAAGCCGCCACCACGACCAAAGGATCAGCTACCGCAAGATGGAGCATCCGGAGGCTTAACACCAGATGGGGGTGTGTACTCATCAGGCCTTACAAAAGGGGGCTTACCAGACGGGGGTTCATACTCGTCAAACACCAGATGGGGGTGTGTACTCATCAGGCCTTACAAAAAGGAGCTTACCGGGCGAGGGTTCATACTCGTCAAACCAGATGGGGGTTCATACTCATCAGCCGAAGGGGTCAGCTACCGTCAGAAGGAGCATCCCAGAAGTGCACAACATTCCCCCAGAAGATCATTCGTCGCAAAGACGGAACATCTGAAGGGTAACCGGGCAAGAGGGTCAACTCCTTTACCTTCCTGCCAATCTGTCTGGCACAACAGGCCAACAGATGACTAGTCAGGTAAAGGGGGGGCAGCTGTAGACCCCAAATCTTGCCCGGCCTCCAAATAAAGAGAAGAAGACCTCCTATTCAAAGATGGACAAAGCCTAACAAGCCACTAGGAGAGACTATTAGGCCCCATACTAGGATAGGAAGGATTTTCTGCACAAAAAATAAGTTTTCTCGCCTTTTTGGGACGAGACCGCCGTCTCGAAATCGAGACCGCCGTCTCGCCTCACGCAAATGGCGAGACCGCCGTCTCACAAAATGAGAGGGCGGTATCGCCACCTGCGAATGACGAGACGGCGGTCTCGTTTGGCGAGACGGCGGTCTCGCCACTTTGGCATGACGAGACGGCGGTCTCATTTGGCGAGATGGCGGTCTCGACCCTGTCAGACGAGAACGGCGGTCTTGCCACTGCCAGGCGCGAAAACCTATAAATAGGGGCTCTCCCCCCCTCATTTCCATACACCACACAGCTTTTGCTCTCTCTTCTCTCTAAAACTTCTCTCTAGAATCCCTCCGACGCATTTCCGGAACTTCTGAGTGCCTTAGTGAGCGTTTTTCGGCGTCTAGAAAAGTTTCCAGCGTCGTGTAGAGTGAAGGGCTGCCAAAAAGCACCCATTTTCTTTAAGAGAAATAAAAAGAAAGCTTGCTTCGGAGGTTTAAATTCTCCCTCTCTACTTTTACCGCTTTAATTTTAAATTATGCAATAGATTAGGCCCATGTAGTCATAACTTTAAATTCCGCAGAATAAAAGGGGCAAAAGCGTAATTTTCAACGGTTTAAATATTTTTAAATAGCCGGCCTGTCATAGGGAACCCGAAAGGGGCGTCGTAAAGGGACTAATACTCCCTTTACACGTAACTAACTCCCTTACCCAACTCTGGTTCTAATGACCAAAGTTGGTTTTCGAAAACCAACGCCTTTTTAAAAACCCTTTTTCGATGTTTCCGGTAAAAACATCGGTGGCGACTCCACAGAATCCTACAAAAATTAGTCCTTGGGTTAGCCCGGTTATCGGACAACCCAAGGACGCCCTTTCGAAAACCTAGCCCCTAGGTTAGCCCGGTTATCGGACAACCTAAAGGCGTTGTAACTACCCATAAAAAACGTGAAAAACATCGAAACCATCGCGTCGCTCCGACCGCCTCCTTTTTTACGGCGGCGACATGCTCCATGGAGACTCATTTGAGTGTTTAGTGGAACCAGAGCTTAACATCACCCTGTTCGGTGATTCGACAATGTCCCATTAAACGCGAACAAGTAAACAGTAGTCAGAGTGTCAGTGCACCCGGCAGGCTACCACGGCACAGAATCAAATAAAGACTGGCCACTTATGGAATTGCCCATGCCCAAACACTCCCTAGACCAGAGGTCCATCCCCATAGACCAGAGGTCCTGTCTTACCTATTCTACTCCCTCATTTACTATCAGAGATTCTGGTAGCCCAATTCTTAATAATTCATTCTCTGTCTCATTTGGCCAGCCATTTTCATAGTCATATTCCACTACCAGATGCTCTTGATAGTAAATTGACTCACAGAAAAAATTTTAAAATTTTGTTTTGCACATCGTTATTCCTACCAACCGTCCTTGGTAGCAACTTAAGAGAAATTTCCAAATACTTTTCTGTAAAAACTTTTCTGTGACTTCCAGAAAACATTTCATGCACTATGTTTATGTCTTGTATGAAACAAAACAATCTATCATCAATTTAAGTACTTAGAAACATATCCTTCATGTATTCAAAATTTCAATTACAATTCATAGTTGTTTTAAGCAAGACAATTTCTACTTATAATTTATTTCGTAGGGTTCAGTATTTTATCCACATCTTGAGTTCTAGACCTCCTTTTAAGATGATTCCAATTGTGTTGGAAAGATAAGACAATGACCTATAACTTTGATGAAGGCACTATCCTCAAATTCTAACGTTTACTAAGTCGTTTTCCTAGTAAACAAAGAGGGGGTAATATACTATTTGACTTTATCTCGATTATACCCTTAACTTTTTTCAAAATTCCATTTATGTCCCTAGGTTGTAAAATGACCATTTTGCCCTTGAACATTTCCTATAATTCCATCCATGTCCCTAAGATGTGAAATGACTATTTTGCCCTTGATCTTTTTCAAAATTCCATTTATGTCCCTAATATGTGAAATGACTATTTTACCCTTAATCTTTTTCAAAAATTCCATTTATGTCCCTAATATGTGAAATGACTATTTTACCCTTGATCTTTTGCAAAAATTCCCACCTAGTCCTTTCTTCTTCATTCGCTCCCCTGTAAGCCATTTTCAAATCCAGATTTTCCAATTTCTCAATTTAAAGCACCCAAATTAGTTCTAAATCAAAATTAAACATGCAATATGTCCAAATTAAGTCAAAAACAACAATTTTACTATATAATTCATCCTTAATTTCAAGAATTTCATCAATATTTAAAACTTTGCAAAATATGAATAGTAATATCTCCAAGTACGCCATTTTCAAATTTCAAAATTTCAAATTTCTCACCCAAGATAGTTCCAAATCAAAATTAAACCATAAACATGTTCAATTTAAGTTAAAAACAACAATTTTATTATATAATTTATCCTTAATTTGAAGAATTTCAGCAATATTTCAAACTTTGCAAATGATGAATAGTAATCTCCAATTTCAAAATTTAAGACATTCGTATGAATAAAACTAAACGTCTAACTCATACCTGGCTCCTTCAAAATCTTATTACCCTCTTAATTTCTTATACTTCCCTTTCCTCCTTTCTCTCGAATTCTTCTTCTCGAATTCGGTGCCTCTCTGTTGGATTTGTAAGTGACGGGAATTGTATGTTTTTGTGTAAGTAAGTTTTCAAATTTCTTCTTATTTATACACTTATCTTACCGACTTATACTCCTTCTCGAATTTTCTTTAATTTTATTCTCCACCGCCTTATTTCACCGACTCAATTCAAAGGTTCTATTGACTTGATCTAAAACTACGGTTCCTGAATACCATTTCTCTCTTTTCGTGATTTTTTTTTTTAAGTTTACATAATATTTAAATGAATAAGTTCATTATTAATATATATATATATATATATATATATAATTTTTTTTATAGTATTAAATTTCTAAATATTTATTTATTCATTTATTTAATTTTATTATTAAGAATTATTATTAAATTATTATTTGACACAATATTAACCTTGGATTTTATTTTATAATTTTCTTAAGACAAAATTACTATAAAAATCATGTTTTATTTTTATAATAACTCTACATAATATTCGATACATATTTATAACTTACAAAATTTATTTATATAATTGATTGCAAAATTTAGGATATTACACGGACTATGTACCGAGCTATCTCAAACTCTAATATTACAGACTCAATCTAATTAAAACAGAGTTATTACAATACTAAACAAGTCTTCAACAATCTAAGTCTTTGTGTTCTTGAATCATCATCAAAATCAACAATCTTCATGTCCATCAAGTGCAACATCAAGTCCTTGAATGTTTAACACTTATGCATTTATTTTCTCTCTTGGTTTATTCCACTTATGACATGATGCGATATGAATGATATGACTTTGTCAAAATTCTTTTTTATAAATGTTTTGATTTTGTTATTATTATTTTTTTAGCCTTTTATCTCTTCTGTCGGACTGCGTGGCTACTTAGCTTACAAAGAACCTGAAACCAGGCTAGCTAAAAGGCAGACTGTCCGAGATAAAAATGGTTTATTGCAAAAGAATAATTTTAATGTTCCTTATCTCTTCTGTCGGACTGCGTGGCTACTTAGCTTACAAAGAACTTGAAACCAGGCTAGCTAAAAGGCAGACTGTCCGAGATAAGGGTGTTTATTGTGAAAATATTTTTGAGATTTTGTTTTATATATTTTTGTTGTTATTGTATGATTATGCTATGCAACAAACAAATATAACAAACGAATACACAAACAATTCACTCATCCGCGAACAGAGTGACGTTTAATTACGAGGTAGGGGTTTCTTGCAGAAAAGTGCATCGACAAAGGTAGGTTCTAACTGTTCTCACCAAGGTCAGGCCCCCAAGGTGCCCCCATTATAGGGACCCTTCAATCTCTCCGTCTTTGAACCGTGCACGGATGTCCGTGTCGACGTTCTTAGACCGAGAAAAGGAAGGTTATCACCTTGAGTGGTGGTTTCCGACAATGACCTACTGGCACTATGGCCATTACCATGGTCGGTCGTACCTGCCACCCACTCCCTATGTGTATTCTCTCTTGCCCCCAGGTATAGAGGGCATGTGGTGTGCAAGGATTGTGTACAGTTTATTTCAGACAATTGCAGAAAATAATCATACAACAATTATTAAAGTCAAACAGTAAAGCATGTTATAAAAGCAAGAAAGGATAAAAGCGTAATTTCTAGTTTCTATTTCCTAAACTAGTCCATCACTAAATGGGATCAACTCTCTAGCATATCCCCAGTGGAGTCGCCATCTGTCACCACCGTCGGAAGAGGCGGTCGGAGCGACACGATGGTTTTGATATGACTCGCATTTTTTGAAAGAAACGGTTCAACGCCTTTAGGTCGTCCGATAACCAGGCTGGACCTAAAGGCGAGGTTTTCGAATAGGTTAGAGGAGTCGCCATCAGTGTTTTAACCTTAAACACTAAAAAAGAAGAAGGCAGTGGTTTTAGAAAAAACCAACTTTGGCCATTACAACTAGAGTCGGGTAAGGGAGTTAGTTACGTGTGGGGAAGGTGTTAGCACCCCCACAACGCCCCTTTCAGGTTCCCTATGATGGACTAACTTAGGAAATAAACACTTAAAGAAATTATACTTTTACCCTATTATTTTATCTACTTGCAGAATTTAAATATCTACATGGCTTTATTATCTAATGCACACAAAGAAAGCAGTAAAAAAGACAGAGAATAGAGAAGGAACCTCCGAAGCGAGCTTTATATTAACTTTTCGAAAACGTGAGGACGCTTTTTGGCAGTACCCGCACTCTACAAGCACGCTCCTCCCGCAAAATAAAGAAAATTCACTCTACCGAGGGCCGGATGTCTCAAAAAGAGACTTTCTTAACCGATTTCAACTTTAACGGAAATTGGAAAGCTCCCACGAACCCCGGAATAATGCTCAGGGTCACTCTCAAGTGCCAAAGGCTTCCAAAAGAGTGGAGGAGTGGAAGAGGTGTGAAAAAACGGAGAAATGAGGCCCCTATATATAGGGAACCGGGCCTGGAAAAGGTGGACGACCGTCTGGACAAAGCGGACAGCCGTCCATGGCTCAAAATTAGGGTGGACGGTCTTCTAGTCATCATGGACGATTATCTAGGGCTCAAAAACAGGGTGGATGGTCGTCTGGTTGTCATGGATGGTCGTCTGGATACTCTAGACGGCCGTCTGGACACTCTGGATGGCCGTCTGGACACTGGATGGCCATCTGCATGTTCTGGATGGCCGTCTGGATACTCTGGATGGCCATCGGCATGTTTTGGATGGTCATCTGGATGCTCTGGATGGCCATCTGCATGTTCTGGATGGTCATCTGCATGTTCTAGATGGCCATCTAGACGCTCTAACAAAATTTTATTTTTTATTTTCTCAGAAAACCCTCATTTTCCTAAATGAAGCCTAGTAAACACTACTAAAGGCCTTATGAAGCCTTATTCATCTTCGGAACGGAGGATTTCTAGTCTTTATTGGAGAGCTGGGCAAGATTTGGGGTCTACATCCCCACACAAAAAGCAGTGAAGAGCAACATTTAAGTGTTTTTTCTTGCTTCTGGTGACAGAATTCCACCGAAAGAAAGGTGTTGGCAAGAAGTGCAGGCAAGAGACTCTTCGAGTTCACGTCCCAGGCGAAAAAGGCGTCCATGACGACTTGGTCTACTATGTCGATATGGAAGGTGTAGACCCCAAATCTTGCCCGGCCTCATAATAAAGACCAGAAGACCTCCTTTTCGAAGATGGATGAAGCCTAAAAAGCCACTAGGAGAGACTATTAGGCCACATACTAGGATAGGAGGGATTTTTGGCATGTAAATAAGGATTTTTGCCCTTTAGGGTCGAGACCGCCGTCTCGTCTTGCGAAGGTGGCGAGACCGCCGTCTCATTTGGCGAGACGACCGTCTCGACCTTGCCAGACGAGACGGCCCGTCTCGACCTGACAGACGCGAATCCCTATAAATAGTCTCGCCATTCCCCTCATTTCACACAGTTCTTCCATTCTCTCTCTAGAAATTTCTTCAAATTCTCTTTCTAGAACCCCTCCGAAGCATTTCCGGAGTTTCTGAGAGTTTTCTAGAGCTTTTTATAGCGTTTTCGAGAGCTTCCAGAATTGTAAAGAGCGAAGGGCTGCCAAAAAGCCCCCAAATTATTAAAGAATTAATAGAAAGATTGCCTCAGAGGTTTCTACACTCTCTCTCTCTACTTTATCGCTTTATTTTTAATTATGCAATAGATATTAGGGCCATGTAGTCATAATTCTTAAATTCCGCAAAATAAGGGGTAAAAGCGTATTTTCACCGGTTTAATTATTTAACATAGCTGGCCTATCATAGGGAACCCGAAAAGGGTGTCGTAAGGGAACTAACACTTCCCTTACACGTAACTAACTCCCTTACCCAACTCTGGTTCTAATGACCAAAGTTGGTTTTTCGAAAACCAACGCCTTTTTTTACTCCTTTTCCGATGTTTCCGGTAAAAACATCGGTGGCGACTCCAGAAGAACCCTTCAAAAGTTAGCTCTTGGATTAGCCCGGTTATCGGATAATCCAAGAGCGCCTTTTCGAAAATCTCGCCCCTAGGTTCAGCCCGGTTATCGGACAACCTAAAGGCGTTGTAACCACACCAATAAAAACACGAAAAACGGAAAGTCGAAATCATCGCATCGCTCCGACCGCCTCGTTTTGACGGCGGCGACAGATGGCGACTCCACTGGGGAAGCCTAGAGAGTTGATCCCATTTAGTGATGGGCCAGCTTAAAAGAAAATAAACCTTGAAAATTATGCTTTTACCCTACCTTATATTATAACATGTTTTAATGCTTGGCTTTAATAACTGTTGCTTGTTTATACTTACACAATTGTTTGAAATACAAAATGTACACAAACTCTTGCACACTACAGTTCCCTCTATACCCGGGGGCAAGTGAGAAATCCATAGGGAGTGGGTGGCAGGTACGGTTCGCTGTAGTGATGGCCTTGTACCCACCAGTGTGATCGGAAACCACCACTCAAGGTGATAACCTTCCTCTTTTGGCACAAAGACTGACTATGGCCTTAGTGCTAAGCATGGTCGGAAGGCTGGAGAGTGGGGACCCTATAATGGGGGCACCTTGGGGGCCTTAGCCTTGGTGAGAACAGTTAGAACCTACCTTTGCCAAAGCACTTTTCTGCAGGAAAACCCTACCTCATGATTAAAACGACTTCTCGCCTGTTCGTGGATGATCGAATTGTGTGTACATCTGTTTGTTGCATTTGTCTATTGCATAGCATAAACAAACAATAGGAAAATCACAAAAAAAACTTTTTGCAATAAACGCCCTTATCTCGGACAGCCTGCCTTTTATCTAGCCTGGTTTCAGGTTCTTTGTAAGTTAAGTAGCCACGCAGTCCGACAGAAGAGATAAGGGACGCTAACTATCCTTTCGCATAAAGCCATTTTTTTATCTCGGACAGTCTGCCTTTTAGCTAGCCTGGTTTCAGGTTCTTTGTAAGCTAAGTAGCCACACAGTCCGACAGAAGAGATAAAAGGCTATAAAATAAAATAAAAATCCAATAAATTTTTTTTTTTCGATTCTAAAACAATAAATGGAACCTTGTTCAAAAATATTACACTCATATAGGTAGTTTATTTTTCAAAAAAATACGCAAACATCATACAAAACATGATAAATAAAAATAAACACTCACATTCATCCAATAAGCATCATTTTCATAAAACATGCATTTTGGTTTTAGAAAATGGAGTGGACTAGTAGACAATTGAAGAAGGTGGACATTCCCCGATACCATACTGAGAAATTGGAACGGCTTTGCGTGGTAATGTCACCAGAGGTCCGCTCCGACTTTGAAAAATCCTATGGACGGATTCTCGACCTGCTGAAGATCTGTGTCGATCAAGTTTTCATCAAGGTATTAGTTCACTTCTGGAACTCCAGTCTGCGCTGCTTCGAATTTCTGCAGTTTGATATGGTACCCACCTTAGAGGAGTATGAAATTATGTTGAAATGGCCCAAATCAGCCAGGGTCCATATCCGTCACGGGGCATATACTCCTGCAGCACAAGTAGCTGCCATCATCCAACTGCCTTTCTAACAGACTACCCTGATAGGAAAAGGGAACATCCAGGATTGGAAAGTCTCAATGTTAGAAGACCATCTGTCCGATTGGCTGAAAGGACAGAATGGGTCGCTTTTAACAAAACCCTGGCCTTAATCATATTTGGAACGATCTTGTTCCCCTTCCACCTCGACACAGTGGATCAAGCCGCCATGGACGCCTTCTTCGCCTGGGACGTAAACTCGAAGAGTCCCTTGCCTGCAATTCTTGCCGACACCTTGCTCTCGGTGGAATTCTGCTGCTAGAAGCAAGGAAAAACACTTCGTTGCTGCTCTTCACTACTCTTCGTGTGGGGCATTACACATTTTTACGCCTCTAGTCACATGGGGATGTTCCCCGACCCTTTGAGGAGCTTCTCCAAAATCCCTCTCCAACGACGCTTAACTTCAGAGTGGAAGGACGAGTTGGAACAATGGGACGCCAACAATGTATCCTGGGTCTGCCCTTGGTTCCGACCCGGTCCAGTCCTCATCAGATGTGGAGACTATCCGAACGTACCCTTGATAGGACTTAGGGGTTGCATAGCCTACTCACCTAGAGTAGCTATGAGGCAGCTCATGAGGACTCAAACTACAATTTCTCGAGGGGAACTCGGAGGACTGTATTTTTTCGGAGATCCATGCACAATCGCCAACTCACTAGTCATGAGAAAAGCATGGAGAAACCAGTCTTTATGGGAGACAAAGAGCTAGGAAAAACTCGAGTGGCTGTCTCCGGTGACTATGAGGTGTGGAGAAAAAGAAGAGGGATGTCTCAACCATCCACCTCACTCGTTACAAGCGCCAATAGTGAAGAGCTGCAAGCTCAAGTCGATGCCTTGACCCAGAGGATAGAAATCATGGGAGCCCAGATGAGGGCCCTTGAAGAAAGAGAGCAAGAATCTATCCTCACCATTGATGGTCTGCAAAGGCAATGCAAGAAAAAGGATCATGAAATAGAGCGCCTCAAGGACCAGTGTGCTGACTCTAATGAGCAAGCTATCCGAGCATCCAAAGCTACCAGAACCAGCTCGGATAGCCACTTCAAGAATTAACCGCCAAATCAGCACACCTTGAGGCTGAATCAGCAAAACAGGCTCAGACAATCAAGGAGTTGTTGCAAGAACTCACCAAGACTCGGTCAGAAATACGCCAAGAGCGGGAGGCCAATCGGAGACTCAACAAAAGTCTCACTGAGCTACGCTGCAAAGAAAGAGACGGGCTAGCTCAGTACGGCCAAGTACTACAAGAAAAGGACCGAGCCCTTGCAAAACTCGATGAACTGCAAGTCTTGGTCGTTCATCAAGAGGCGAAGATAAAAGAGGCTCAGAAGTACAGCGAAGATATGAGCCAGGCGGTCCATAAGCAAAGCGAAGCACTTGCTCGTCACGTCCGGGAAGCCGAAAGGGAATTACATAGAGATCAAGACCCGCCTGTGGGTTTCTTTAGGCTTTTCCGTTTCTGTCAAAAGTTGCTTCGTAGTATGGAATAGGGGAATGTACACCTTCCAAATGGATAAATGAAATTTTTCTTTATTCAACAATTGTCTACTTGCATGCATATCATTCATTTGCATATTTAATTTCCCCTCCTTCACTCTTAATAAATAAGATAATAAAAAGGAAGGATTAACTGACACGTCTTCCAAATCAGAAGAATGGAGAGAAAGCCACTCCTAATCAAGCTTTCCCCAACGGTTGACTCGACACAAGAGGAAAATAAACCTCGACCGTTGGTCCTTAGAAATAAGGAAGAGGGGGTAAGGACACCAGTGCGACTATTTATGCCACGTCCTTTCCCCTACGAGTCAAATAAAGCTCTACCGTGGAGATACGGAGAATCTTCACCAATAAAAGAGGATATCACAAATATAGCCGGCATCGGGGGCATGACTAGAAGTGGAAGAGTCTACTCCCCCAAGGACTCACAAGAAGATGTCCCCAAAAATAAAGAAAAAAAATAAAAAGACCGAAGAAAAGGAAAATAAGGAATCCAAGGAGGAGACAGAGGAATTACTCCAGTTTATAAGGCAAAGTGAGTATTCCATTATAGACCAGCTCAATCACACACCTGCAAAGATAACATTATTATCTTTAATAATGAGCTCGGAACCGCATAGAAACGCCCTGCTGAAGGTCTTGAGCGAAGCGCATGTACCTCACTCCATATCCCAAGAAAAGGTTGAGAGGATCGTCGATCACATCATGGCAAGCGATCACCTCACCTTCACAGAGGAAGAACTCCCCTTCGAGGGATCTAACCATAACAAGCCCTTGAACATTTCAATCAAGTGCAAGGAGTACCTCATCGCTAAAGTTCTTGTGGATAACGGGTCATCCTTGAACGTGATGCCCAAGTGCACACTAGACAAGTTAACCATCCAAGGAACCCGTCTGCGCCCAAGTAGCACCATCGTTCGAGCCTTCGACGGATCAAAACGAGAAGTAGTGGGAGAAGTTAATTTGTCAATCCAAGTCGGACCCACTATCTTCAACGTCGATTTCCATGTAATGGATATTACTCCAGCATACAGTTGTCTCCTCGGTAGGCCTTGGATTCATGATGCTAAGGCAGTTCCTTCAACGCTCCACCAGAAAGTCAAGTTCATAGCGGAGGACAAATTGGTCATGGTCCAAACAGAAGATGATATCCTTATCAGTGGACCGTCCACCCAACCTTATGTGAATGCGGCTGAAGAGGCCCTTGAAACATCTTTTCAAGCGCTCGAAATTGCCAGCATAGAGTGACTTCCCAAAAACACAAAGGTAGCCCGCATGATGTTGAAGCATGGTTACCGTCCTGACCAAGGACTGGGGGCAGATTCCGAAGGCATGAGGGAACCCCCAGAATTTAAAGACAATCCTTTCAAGCATGGCCTAGGATATGACCCTACTAAGGGCCGAGCGAAAAAAGGAAAAGGGAAGTCTCCCCTCCGCACACTCAAGCAAATTTTCCGAAGTGGAGGGGTGCAAGCGTCAAGAGTTACCCTAGTCATTAGGAAATCTTTTTCTTCATTTAAGGGATGTAAACCCCATGATTGTTAGAGATTATCCCCCGGGGCTAGCCCGACCCCCGGGCATTTTAGGGCACATATTCCCTTATTAATTAATAAAGAATACTTCTTACAATCTGTTTCTCTTCTTGCTATTCCTGACTAGACCTCACAATAACCTTGTCTAAGTAAACAAAAAAGAAGAAGAATAAAAAGTGTGTCCAAATAACCAAAATTCGTCATTGCCATTACAATCAAACTAGCTGATTAGAAGCACCTAATAAGACTTTACCTCACCATAAAGAAAGTCATGCTTCGCCAATATTGTGAACAAAAAAATAAATACACAAAAAACGAAAAGAGCCCATAGAAGCCAAAGGCCAAAAACAAAAAGGGCAAAATACCCGGTAGGAAACCCACTAAGGGGGCTACGCAAAAGATAGGATCAACCCGGTAGGACACCCGAACAAAAATAAAGGGTAGCTTGGGCAAAAGTTAGGGTTACAAAATAAGGTCCGCTAGGATTCCCCAAAACATACAAAAAGAAGGAACCTAGACAAAAGATAGGACCAAAACACAATATCCTAGTTCGAAAACCCAAAGGGCGATCTAGGGAGATCAACTAGCCATAAAAAGCAATGGAAATAAAACTAAGGCGCAAGTACAAAAAAGGGAAACGTTTGCTTAGACAAAAGCTTAAACACCTAAGCCTAACCCTAGCCAACCATTCTTACAAAAACCTTTTTCTAAAATAAAATAGCATTCTAAAACACAAGCCATTGAATTTACCTCTTTACTTCTTTTCTCTTGACCCTCACAACAACATTCTAATAATTAATTTGGGAATATGGAGGCGTATAGTCAACAAGAGGATTGAAATCCCTAGAGTGGAGAAAAAGGGACACTACATGGCAAAGAGTGCTCTACAAAAAAAGAGAAGAAGGAAAAAAGAAAGAAAAAACTAGTTATCCTTCGGTCACAAGAAGTCTGGCATGGTACAGCCAAACATAAGAAACGCAAATTAGAGGACATCCGACACTACAAGACACGTCAGTGAAATCCTTTTGAAAAACTAATTGAAATAGGCATTATAGGACACCAAACATAAAAACATTGCATGCATAAAATGTTTTTGAACTAGGTCCTATTTTTTTCTACAAAAAAAAAAACTTTTTTCGAGATGGCCGTCCGGAAATTCCAGACCGTCGTCTCGGTCTCCCGCAAATCGAGACTGCCGTCTCGACTTGGCCAAAAATGAGACGGCCGTCTCGCTTAAGACCAAAGTCGAGACCGCCGTCTCGAGATCCCAGACGGCCGTCTCGGCTTGCACAAAATCGAGACCGTCGTCTCGACTTCCCAGACGGCGGTCCCGAATTTAATTTTCTCCCTATAAATAGGGGAGGGGTTTTGGGGGTTCCTCACAACTCCCCGGCACTCCAACTCTCTGATATCTCACTTCCAAGCACTTCACCACCAAAAAATGTTCCGTGGAAGCCAGACTAGGAAGAGGAGGGGCTCTGCTGGCCCCAGCAGTTCATCAGCACCGGCCCCCCAGGACCCCACTCGGCTCTCTCCACTGCATCAGGCTCGGCTTGAGCATATCATGGGGTACACGTGGCACCCCATGCTCAAGCTAGACTTCGGCATCCTCGCCGAATTTGGGTGGGAGGACGACGTCCGGGCCCACATTGACAGCATTGGGTGGGGTTTCCTCCTGTAGTCTCCACCCACCCATGTATACCCTCAGGCAGTGCTGGAGTTCCTTGCTTCCATCTCCTACGCCGAGACTCCCGCCATGATTCCCGGCTTGTCACCAACAAAAATGGTGACATACTTTATGGGTGGGATGTACCGAACCACCACTCTCGACGAATTCAACGTGGTCATCGGATTCGTCCAGCCCGGGGACGTGCTAACCCGAGAATACCAAGAGGCCATCTGCTCACGCCCTACCAACCTCACCGCCGACGAGATGTGGGAGGAACTCACCAGGGCACCCACTTTGTCCACGCTGATGAAGGGCTCAGCACTCCCCCCAGCCCTCCGCATTTGCCACAAGCTGCTGGCACGGACCATCCACGGGAGGAAGGAGAGTCAGGGAAAGGTAACCCTCCCCGACCTTTTTGCCCTCTACTGTATGAGCCAGAGGCGTCGGTGCAACCCTGGCTACTTCTTCCTGAGGGCCCTCAAGGACTTCGGGAGAAGGCCAGTGGGGTCATCCTCATGGCTCCCCTTATTACTCCCCTAGCAGAGAAATGGGGATGCAATGGCCGGGAAGCACTGGCCTCCAACCTACGATCCGAGTTCATCAACGGGTCAATCCTGGTCAGCATGGGGATGCTGATGCGCCACGGGACCCAGTTGGTCCTCCACCCATCGCTGGATTTCACTCTGGACCTCCAGGACATCGTGGCAATGTGCGATCTCCCGACACCTCCCGACTTCCAACAGCCACAACAGCATCAACAACCACAGCAGCAATACACAGACGATTTTGCTAGCATCAACAACCACAGCCGTAACATCTACGATCTGCGCCAGCAATTCGACCAGATGTCTATGAGACAAGAGCAGATGTCTCTAAGACAGGAGGCCTTTGACACAAGGCTGGAGACGATATACCAATATCAGGAGGGAATGAGGCAAGACTGGGCCACATTCCAGCAAGAATACCGTGATGAGGTCCGGGACCAGGCAGAGTTCCGAAGACATATGTACCGGCAATTCCCCTCCTACGGATCGTCTCCAGACGAGAGCCCATCCTCTTAGAGATAGCGCTCATAGAATAGGATTGTTGTAATAAAATCGTTCATAAATAAAATTTTATTTTTGCATCCTTTTGCTATCTTTTCCAAAAAAGTCAACATAACCAAAAGAGTCTAAAAGTAAAAAGATGTACGCTCAAGGAAAAAGCCAAAATCCAAAAATCGCGAGAAAAAAGAGATAAAACCGCAAAAAAAAGGCAGGATTAAAACAAATCAACCACCTTGACCAATAAGGTTTCGACGACCAAACAAAAGTCGAACGCACAAAGACTGCCCGACCAACCAGCAAGAGTCGGGTGATCACCATCGAAAGATCAAAAACAAAGAATCCCTGGCAACCAACAAAGCTGGATGAACACCAAATAAATCCCCGACGCAGATCGAACGACCATTCCCAGAAAAAGACAAACAAAAACAAAGAAAGTACATCTCAAACGCTCGGCGCATGAGCCACCCGAGCAGTAAGCTGCCACCACCACCAGTCTTACGCAGTGGACTGTACCAGCCTGATAGGGGGTTCATACCTATCAACCTGCGCACGCAAGTGCGCCTGATCTGCGCTCAAGCCGGATCAGTAAGTCACAACTACTATCCTGATGGGGGGTTCATACCCATCCAGTCCAACACACAACGGACTGCAACTACCAGCCTGATGGGGGGTTCATACCCATCCAGTCCAACACACAACGGACTGTAACTACCAGCCTGATGGGGGGTTTATACCCATCAAACGAAGGATCGGCTACCGTCAGAAGGAGTATCCTGAGGTTCTACCATGTGTCAACCAAAGGGATCGGCTACCGTCAAAAGGAGTATCCTGGAGGTGCACAACACACTTTTTCTCGGAAGATCGCCCACCACAAAGATGGAACATTTGAAGGATAACCGGGCAAGAGGGTCAACTCCTTTATCCTCCAGTCGATCTCCTTGGCACAACAGGCCAACAGTCGACTAGTCGGGTAAAGGGGGGGCAGCTATAGACCCCAAATCTTGCTCGGCCTCATAATAAAGACCAGAATACCTCCTTTTCGAAGATGGATGAAGCCTTAAAAGCCACTAGGAGAGACTATTAGGCCCCATACTAGGATAGGAGGGATTTTTGGTATGTAAATAAGGATTTTCGCCCTTTAGGGTCGAGACCGCCGTCTCGTCTTGCGAAGGTGGCCCGTCTCGACCTTGCCAGACGAGACGGCCCGTCTCGACCTGACAGGCGCGAATCCCTATAAATAGCCTCGCCATTCCCCTCATTTCACACAGTTCTTCCATTCTCTCTCTAGAAATTTCTTCAAATTCTCTTTCTAGAACCCTTCCGAAGCATTTCCGGAGTTTCTGAGAGTTTTCTAGAGCTTTTTATAGCGTTTTCGAGAGCTTCTGGAATTGTAAAGAGCGAAGGGCTGCCAAAAAGCCCCCAAATTATTAAAGAATTAATAAAAAGCTTGCCTCAGAGGTTTCTACACTCTCTCTCTCTCTCTACTTTATCGCTTTATTTTTAATTATGCAATAGATATTAGGGTCATGTAGTCATAATTCTTAAATTCCGCAAAATAAGGGGTAACAGCGTATTTTCACTGGTTTAACTATTTAACATAGCTGGCCTATCATAGGGAACCCGAAAGGGGCGTCGTAAGGGAACTAACACTTCCCTTACACGTAACTAACTCCCTTACCCAACTCTGGTTCTAATGACCAAAGTTGGTTTTTCGAAAACCAACGCCTTTTTTTACTACTTTTCCGATGTTTCCGGTAAAAACATCGGTGGCAACTCCAGAAGAACCCTTCAAAAGTTAGCTCTTGGATTAGCCCAGTTATCGGATAATCCAAGAGCACCTTTTCGAAAACCTCGCCCCTAGGTTCAGCCCGGTTATCGAACAACCTAAAGGCGTTGTAACCACACCAATAAAAACGCGAAAAATGGAAAGTCGAAACTATCGCGTCGCTCTGACCGCCTCGTTTTGATGGCGGCGACAGAAGGGAAACAAAATTGTTCCAAATAAGATCAAAGCCAGGGTTTTGTTGAAAGCTACCCATTCTGCCCTTTCAGCCAAAGCAGACAGATGGTCTTCTAACATTGCGACTTTCCAACCCTGGACATTCCCTTTTTCTATCAGGGTAGTCTGCCGAAACGACAATCGGATGATGGCAACGACTTGTGCCGCAGAAGTGTATGCTCCATGACGGATGTGGACCCCGGCTGATTTGGGTCATTTTAGCATAATCTCATACTCCTCCAAAGTGGGCACCATATCGAATTGCAGGAATTCGAAGTAGTGCAGACTAGAGTTCCAAAAATGAACTAGAACCCTGATAAAAGTAGGATCGACACAGATCTTCAGCAGGTCGAGAATCCGTCCATAGGATTTTTCGAAGTCGGAGCGGACCTCTGATGGCATCAATGCGCAAAGTCGTTCTAATTTCTCAGTGTGGTGTCGGGGAATGTCCACTTTCTTCATTTGTCTACTAGTCCCCTCCATTTTCTAAAACCAAAATGCATGCTGATGAATATGATGTTTATTGTAGGTATGCATGGAGTGTTTGTTTTTTCTATTTATTTATCATGTTTTGTTTCTACATGATGTATGTATATATATATATATATATATATATATATATATATATATATATATATATATATATGAACTATCTATATGGATGTTTTATGTTTATGAACAAGATCATCTTTTCTTGTTTGATTTGGGTTTTTATTTTATAGCCTTTTATCTTTTCTGTCGGACTGCGTGACTACTTAGCTTTCAAAGAACCTGAAACCAGACTAGTTAAAAGGCAGACTATCCGAGATAAAATGGCTTATTGCGAAAGGGTAATTTTAGCATCCCTTATCTCTTATGTCGGACTGCGTGGGTACTTAGCTTACAAAGAACCTGAAACCAGGCTAGCTAAAAGGCAGACTGTCCGAGATAAGGGTGTTTATTTCGAAAATATTTTTGTGATTTTTTTCTTGTTGTTTGGTTATGCTATGAAATCAAATGCAACAAACAAATGCACACACAATTCACTCATCCACGAACACGTGAGAAGACGTTTTAATTACGAGGTGGGATTTTCCTACAGAAAAGTGCGTTGGCAAAGGTAGGTTCTAACTGTTCTCACCAAGGTTTAGGCCCCCAAGGTGCCCCCATTATAGGGTCCCCGCTCTCCAGCCTTCCGACCATGCTTAGCACTATGGCCATAGTCAGTCTTTGTGCCAAAAGAGGAAGGTTATCACCTTGAGTGGTGGTTTCCGATCATACCGGTGGACTGCATGGCCCTTACTACGGCAAACCGTACCTGTCATCCACTCCTTATGGATTTCTCACTTGCCCTCGGGTATAGAGGGAACTATTGTGTGCAAAGGTTTGTGTACAATTTTATTTCAATTAATTGCATAAAATAAACAAACAACAGTTATTAAAGCCAAGTAAATAAACATGTTATAATACAAGGTAGGGTAAAAGCGAAATTCTTAAGTTTATTTATTAAATCGGCCCATCATTAAATGGGATCAACTCTCTAGGCTTCCCCAGTGGAGTCGCCATCTGTCGTCGCCGTCAAAAGAGGCGGTCGGAGCGACGTGATGGTTCCGACTTCCCGTTTTCGCATTTTGTGGGTGAGGTTACAACGCCTCTAGGTTGTCCGATAATCGGGCTAGACCTAGGAGTGAGGTTTTCGAAAAAGAGCTTTTAGGATGTCCGATAACTGGGTTGCACCTAAAAGCAAGTTTTCCGAAGGGGTTCTTATGGAGTCGCCACCGATGTTTTTACCGGAAACACCGAAAAAGGAAAAAAAGAAGGCGTTGGTTTTTTTAAGAAAAACCAACTTTGCCCATTATAACTAGAGTAGGGTAATGGAGTTAGTTACGTGTAGGGAAGGTATTAGCTTCCCTACAACGCCCCTTTCGGGTTCCCTATGATGGGTGGTTATTTCGTAAATAAATTAAAAATGACATTTTTACCCTTTTATTTGCGGAATTAAAGTATGACGACTACATGACCCTAATTAATGCATATATAAATGATAAAGCGGTAAAAGAGAGAGAGAGGGAGTAAAGAAACCTCCGGAGCAAGCTTTGATAAATTCTTTAAAAGGTAGGGTGCGTTTTGGTAGCCTTTCGCTCTTACAACATCGAATTCTCTCGGAACGCTATAAAAACTCTCTTAAAAATACTCAGAAAACTCCGCAAATGCTTCGGAGAGGCTCTAGGAGAAGATTTCTAAGAAATGGTAGGAGGACAAATGGAAGAGCTGTGTGAAATGGAGGGGGGAGCGCTCCCCTTTTATAGGGACTCGCGCTTATCAGGTCGAGATCGCCATCTCGCCTAGCAAGGTCCAGATGGTGGTCTCGACTTTGACAAATGGTGAGACTGCCATCAAGTTTGGCGAGACGGCGGTATCGACTTTCCAAATGACGAGAGGGACTTCTTGCCAAATGGGAGGGTGGTCTCGCCAATAGTAAATGGCGAGATGGTCGTCTCGCCAAACGAGACGGCGGTCCCGAAAAGCGAGACGGCGTCTCGGCCCCTTAAGGTGGGAATCCTTATTTTTTGTACAAAAAAGCTCTTCTACTCTAATATGGGACCTAAAAGTCTATCCTAGGGATCTTTTAAGCCTTGCCCATCTTCGAATTGAAGGTCTTCTATTCTTTATTGTCGCCGCCATCAAAACGAGGGCGGTCGGAGCGATGCGATGGTTTCGACCCTCTTGTTTTCGCGTTTTTTTTATTGGTGGTTACAACGCCTTTAGGTTGTCCGATAACCGGGCTGAACCTAAGGGCGAGGTTTTCAAAAGGGCGTTCTTGGGTTGTCCGATAACCGGGCTAACCCAAGAACTAGTTTTGAAAGGGTTCTATGGAGTCGCCACCGATGTTTTTACCGGAAACATCGGAAAAGGAGTTAAAAGGAGTTGGTTTTTGCAAAACCAACTTTGGTCATTAGAACCAGAGTTGGGTAAGGGAGTTAGTTACGTGTAAAGGGAGTATTAGTCCCTTTACGACGCCCCTTTCGGGTTCCCTATGACAGACCAGCTATTTTATTGATAAATAAACCGGAAAATACGCTTTTACCCTTTTATTTGCGGAATTAAAATATTATGACTACATGGCCCTATCTATTGCGTAATTTAAATAAAGCGGTAAAAGTGGAGAGGGAGAATGTAAACCTCTGAAGCATGCTTTTTCTATTAATTCTCTTTAAAAAAGAGGGTGCTTTGTGGCAACCCTTCACTCTACAGCGCTGAAAACCTCTCGGACGCTCGAAAATCACTCTAAAGACACTCAGAAGCTCCGGAAATGCGTCGGAGGGATTCTAGAGAGAGAAGTTCTAGAGAGAAGGAGGAGAGAATGTGTTGGTGTCTAGAAATGAGGGATGGAGGCCCCTATTTATAGTTTTTCGCGCCTGACAGGTCGAGACCGCCGTTCTCGTCTAACAGGGTCGAGACCGCCGTCTCGTCAAATGAGACCGCCGTCTCGCCATGCCAAAGTGGCGAGACCGCCGTCTCGCCAAACGAGACCGCCATCTCGTCATTCGTAGGTGGCGAGACGGCGGTCTCGATTTCGAGACGGCGGTCTCGATTTCGAGACGGCGATCTCGTCCCAAAAAGGCGAGAAAACTTTATTTTTGTGCCGAAACTCCCTCCTATCCTAGTATGGGGCCTAATAGTCTCTCCTAGTGGCTTGTTAAGCTTCGTCCATCTTCGAATAGGAGGTCTTCTACTCTTTATTTGGAGGTCGGGCAAGATTTGGGGTCTACAGCTGCCCCCCCTTTACCTGACTAGTCGGCTATTGGCTTGTTGTGCCAAACAGATTGACAGGAAGGTAAAGTTGACCCTCTTGCCCGGCTACCCTTCAGATGTCCCGTCTTGTGGCGGTTGATCTTCTGGGGAAAAATTTGTGTTGTGCACCTCCAGGATACTACTTCTGACGTAGCCGATCCTTTTGGTTAACACGTGGTGGAACCTCCGGATACTCCTTCTGACGGTAGCCGATCCTTCGGTTGATGGGTATAAACCCCCCATCAGGCTGGTAGTTGCAGTCTGTTGTGTGGGACTGGATGGGTATGAATCCCCCATCAGGCTGGTAATTGCAGTCTGTTGTGTGGGACTGGATGGGTATGATCTCCCCATCAGGGTGGTAGTGCAACTTACTGATCCGGCTCGAGCGCAGATCAGGCGCAACGCGTGCGCAGGTTGATAGGTATGAACCCCCTATCAGGCTAGTACAGTCCGCT
Source organism: Sphenostylis stenocarpa (assembly GCA_963425845.1). Taxonomy (NCBI): domain Eukaryota; kingdom Viridiplantae; phylum Streptophyta; class Magnoliopsida; order Fabales; family Fabaceae; genus Sphenostylis; species Sphenostylis stenocarpa. Next base: position 13,185,317 of record OY731406.1, read on the forward strand.
GCGTAGGACTGGTGGTGGTGACGGCTTACTGCTCGGGTGGCTCATGCGCCGATCAGGCGCACCGCGTGCACAGGTTGACAGGTATGAACCCCCTATCTGGCTGGTACGGTCCACTGCGTAGGACCGGTGGTGGTGGCGGCTTACTGCTTGGGTGGCTCATGCGCCGTTGTAAAACCTCGGGATGCTCCTTTGACGCGGTAGCTGACCCCTTGGTTGACGAGTACGAACCCTCGTCTGGTTTGGTGCCTCTGGATGCCCCTTCTTGCGGTAGCTGATCCTTTGGCTATGGTGGCAGCTTACTGCTCTAGCTCATGCGTCGGTCATTGAGATGTACTTTTTGTTGGTCTTCTTTGGAGATTTTGTCGTCCGGTCTGCGCCGGGGATTTTGTGGGTGCTCATCCAGCTTGTTGATTGCTGGGGATTCTTTGTTTTTGATCCTTTGGTATTTGTCATCCAACTTTGTTGGTTGTCGGGGATGTTTCATGAGTGCCTCTTAGGTAGGCAGGAATCCTCTGGGGATTTGTTGATCTTGGTGACGCCTCTTGAGTAGGCAGATATCCATTGAGTTTCTGGTAATGCCTCTGAGTAGGCAGATGCTTCATCAGAAGTGAAGACTTTTGGTTGCATGTGTTTTGCCTCTGACTAGGCTGATATGTGGATGATCTTTCTCTTTTTGGTGATCCAGCGGGGAATTGATTGCCTTCCCGGGGATCTAATTTTGATTTTTCCTTTGAGGGAATGGAGTTTTGACTCCTTGTTGGATGTTGTGGGTATGAGATGGCTTTGCTGATACTCTTGTTTCATTGGGATTTCCGATTCCTTCTTTTTCGTTGATTTTCCCTGAGGTGACCCACTTAGGGATTTTATTGATTGTCTAAAAGTTAGGATTGATTTTGCCTTTTTTCCGCGATTTATCTCTTTTTTATCGCGATTTTGAAATCTGGCTTTTGTGGGGATAATGCGTAAGCCTTTTTACTTTTTAGTCTCTTTTTATTACGCTGGCTTTTTCCCTTCTTTTTGGGAGGTCCACTAGGGATGATGTTTTATTTCTTTGGTGATCCGCCAGGGAATTAGTCGACTTCCTGGGGATCTGATTTTTCTTTTTTAGGGATGGAGTCTTGGCTCCTTGATTGATGTTGATGCGAGCTAAACTCGTGAAGCTCTTATTCCACTGGGGGATGAGAATTTCTGATTTTTTGTAGAATTTTTTGGTGATCTACTTGAGGATTTTTATTCAGCCCTCTCTGTCATGGCCTTTTTTGTCATCTGCTGGAGATGAAGGGTTTTCTTTCTTCTTTTCTATTCTTTCTTTTCGTTGAGCTCTTAATGATTTGGACTCTTTTGACTATTGATGATGATGGGCTCTTGAAGCCTTTATTCTCCATTGGGGAGTGTGGAGGAGACTTTGGGTGAGTGTGCTCGATGACTCATATGATGGCGGTGCTGAGCCATGGGGTGTTTTTGTTTTGCCTTTGGAGTAGGCAAGGATCCTCTTGGGGATGACTAAGCCTTTCCGTCGGCTTTTCTTTTATGATGTCTGATGATTGTGCCCTCTTTTATTGGGTGATGATTGGAGCTTTGCCTTCTAGAAGCTTCTTATGACAACTCGCTCTTCTTTCTTGAGGGAGAGTACTGTGTGAAGACTTATTACTTTCTTGTGCCTTCTTTTCTGGGTAGAAGGATGGTATCTAGAGCTCTTGATTTTCAGAAGCTCTTATTCTGCTGAGTCGCTCGATTGACGACTTTCTTCGTTTTCTTGAGGGCATTATTTGGAGACTCAGTCTCAGTGATCCTGTTTTCAATCACAAACATGGAGCTAGTCTCGTTATATGCATGAATGCTTTTCGTTTTTTGTTATTTGTCTGAAGTAATTTTTATTTCTTTCATTTTTGATATTGACAAAGTCATTTTGTGCGACTACTTGTGTGTGGATGCCCTAAATGCAATCTATTCTTTTTGATTGATGCATCTGGAAAAGTTACTGGCATTCTCCTGCTGGACTTTTTTATGATTATGATGAAGGGCCCTTCTCTTTTATTTATTTTTTTAGTTTAGCCCTATCTTTTGCCTAGACCGCCCTTTTGGGGTTTTCGGTCTAGCGGGCTGCCTTAATTTTTGCCTAGGATATCTTGGCGGGCTTTTTCCTTTTTTATGAATGCCCTAACTTTTGCCTAGACCGCCCTTTGCGGGTTTTCGATCTAACGGGCTACCCTAACTTTTGCCTAAGAATCTCCTAGCAGGCATTATTCTTTTTATTCTCATTTTTTCTTTCTCTTCTTTTTTTGAGAGATAGGAGTCTATCATATGCATTCAATGTTGGCGATATGCATCCTATAATACTATTTCAATTAATTTTTCAAAAGGATTAACCAATGTGCTTTTACTTCTGCTGACGTTATGTGCTTTCGTCGACAGAATAGGTTGTACCAATTTCGCCATCTTGATTTTGTCGTGACCGAAGAATGATTGTGTAAATTGTAGAGCGACTTGCCATGTTAGTGCGCCCCTCCCTTTCCTTGGGGATGTCGATCCTCCTATTGATTACTATCTCCATATTTCCCTACTAATTACTAGAATGTCGTAGTGGTAAGGGTCAAGAGAAAAGAAGGAAAATGATATTTAATTCAAAGGCTTGTGTTTTAGATTTGTTTTATTTTGACAAAAAATGTTGACAATTCAAGGACTTGATGTTGCACTTGATGAATATGAAGAATGGATTTTGATGATGATCCAAGAACTAAAGACTTAGAATATTGAAGATTGAAGATTGGTGATAATTGTATTGTAATAACTCTGTTTTATTTAAGATTGAGTCTGTATTTTTAGAGTCTAAGATAGCCGGTACATAGTCTGTAACTTAGAAGCTTCAAAAAGCTCAAATTTATCATTTAGGCTCGGCTTTAATCGATTATATAGGTAAATAATCGATTAAAACAGTGAGAAAACACTTTCTATACAAACTCACTGTTTTAATCGATTAAAATAGCAAAATAATCGATTGTTTTGTACTGTTCCGTACAGATAATCGATTATTTCACCAAATAATCGATTATTCCAGAGAGGTTTGGGTTCTGTCGTATTTGGCTCTGTTTTAATCGATTATCACTCCAAATAATCGATTATTTCAGTCTGTTTTTCATTTTAAATTTCAAATTAACCCTATTTTCGAAAACCCAATTACCAAGAACCCTAGTTTCGAAATCCCCAATTCTTAAACCCTAATTTCCCTACTTAAACTCTGCTTTGGCACTCAGAAAAAGAAGAACAACTCTTTCCATACAAAAGTTAAGTGCTGTGAGTGCCAGAGAACTGTTTGTTGCAAGGAAAGGGGGCTTTTGGAACCTGGTGTGAGGCTAGAAGCGATAAGAATCACTAAGTGGAGTTCTTAGTGGATTGTGTGCTATGCCGTCTCTAGGGAAAGTTGTTCTTCATCTCTTGTGGATTTCAACAGAGGTGTTTTCTGATCTTTATCTGTTCATTTGTAATCTGTTTGTAACAATTTGTTCTTAGTGACAGCGTTAATCCTCTTTTGAGTGATTAGCAACTGGACGTAGGGTCTTTTGATCCGAACCAGTATAAACCTACTGTGTAATCTTCTCTACTCTTCTCTATTTACATTTACGCAGTTTTTAATCGGTAAAATTTGGGGAAAATTTTGAAAACCTAATTTTTATTAAGAAACCAATTCACCCCCCCTCTTGGTTTTTGTCCGACCACGCGAACATTCCGCTGCGCGATTCTAACAAGTTGTATCAGAGCTTGCTTTGATAGTCATTCAAATTTTCAAAAATGGCCGGACAAAATCAAACTTTTGCCGAAGGTGCGTCTATCAATAGACCCCCACTTTTTGCGGGTCAAAATTATCCTTTTTGGAAAGTACGTATGCAAATATTTTTAGAGTCTGTTGATAGAGGCATTTGGGACGCTATTTTAAACGGTCCTTTTATTCCTAAAGTTTTTGAAAATGGAGTAGAAGTACCAAAACAATTTTCTAGATGGTCGGATGAAGAAAATAGGAAAGCCCAATATGATGTTAGGGCTAGAAATATAATTTCATCTGCTTTAACCTTTGACGAGTTTTACAGGATCTCCGTTTGTAAGAGTGCTCAAGAAATGTGGGATAAACTAAGAGTAACTTATGAAGGAACCGATGATAGTGACTCAAGTTTGGGGTCAAGCAATGCGGAAGTTGAAGCAAATATTTGCTTATTGGCAAATGACATCATTTCTTCAGATTTTGAGATAAGTGATTCCGACTCATCTTCTAGTGATGATGAAAATGACCATGATGAATTGCAAAATGCTTATAATGAGTTATTTACTGCATTTATGAATATGAAAAACGAATTTAAAGTTGTAAAGAAAAATCTAAGAAGATCCGAAAAGGAAAATGAGTCCTTAAAATTGAAAATTGCATGTTTAGAAGAAAAGGAGGTAGCTAATACGAAAATTGTATGCTTAGATGAGAATAAGGACTTAGCTTGTGCAAATTGTAAAGAGCATGAATATGACATAGATATTCTTAACCATTTGCTTGACAAAGCCGAAAAAGAAATTGATGATCTTAAGAAGCATGAAATGGTAATTGCTCAAAATAATGTAAATCAAAGAGTTCCTTTGAAAAAGAGTAAAACTAAAAAGAAAAGAGTATGGGTAGAAAAAGGAACTAGAGCATGTCATGTTAATAATGTATCTTGTTCTAAAACTACTTCAAATGCATGCTTCTATTGTATGAAACAAGGTCACACTTCAAATAAGTGTAAAATTAAACATTTTGGTGTTCCTAAAGGTAAATATATTTGGGTTCCAATTGTTAAATAATTTTGTTTGTCTCTAACCCCAAGGACCCAAAAGTTATGGGGACCTAAGTTTATATGTTCTTGTGTTGTAGGAAACTTCCAAATCAAAGAAGTCTATGTGGTATCTTGATAGTGGATGCTCAAAACATATGACTGGAGATAAAACGAAATTTGTAAGTTTCAAAGCCAAAGAACAAGGATATGTGACTTATGGGGATAACAACAAAGGGAAGATTCTCGGAATTGGAAACATAGGTGGTGCAAACACATTGGAGATTAAGGATGTGCTTCTTGTTGATGGGCTAAAGCATAACCTTCTTAGCATAAGCCAATTGTGTGACAAAGGATTCAAGGTAACGTTTGAAAGCCAATTTTGCACCATACATTTAATAGATTCCGAAAAAGTAGAATTAAAAGGCATTAGGCATAACAATATATATTTGATTGATTTGGATTGTTTACATGAGTCTAGTATAACATGTTTAGTTGCTAAGGAAGAAAATCCTTGGTTATGGCATAAAAGAGCGGCTCATATAAACATGCATCATTTGAATAAATTGATATCAAAAGACTTAGTTATTGGATTGCCTAAATTGAAATTTGAAAAAGATAGATTGTGTGATGCATGCCAAAAAGGTAAACAAGTTAAATCATCATTTAAATCAAAGAATGTGATTTCCACTTCAAAACCCCTAGAATTATTACATTTAGATTTATTTGGACCTTCTAGGATAAAAAGCTTTGGTGGAAATTATTATGGACTTGTAATTGTTGATGATTACTCTAGGTACACTTGGACATTTTTCCTAACTATGAAAAGTGAAGCTTTTAAGGTCTTTAGAAAGTTTGCTAAACAAATACAAAATGAGAAAGACCTAAGAATTAAAGTTTTAAGAAGTGACCATGGTGGTGAGTTTCAAAATGAAAAGTTTGAGAATTATTGTGAGGAAAATGGTATATTACATAACTTTTCTCGCTCCTAGGACTCCCCAACAAAATGGTGTAGTTGAGAGGAAAAATAGGTCATTAGAGGAACTTGCAAGAACTATGTTAAATGAATCTAATGTTCCAAAATATTTTTGGGCTGATGCGGTTAGCACTGCATGCTATGTTTTAAATAGAATGCTCATTAGGTCAATTATAAAATCAACTCCATATGAATTGTTTAATGGTAGAAAACCTAATGTTGCTCATTTAAAGATTTTTGGATGTAAATGTTTTGTGCTAAATAATGGAAAGGACAATCTAGGAAAATTTGACTCAAAAGCCGATGAGGGCATTTTTCTAGGTTATTCTTTAACTAGCAAGGCATATAGAGTGTTTAATAGGAGAACTTTGAATATAGAAGAATCTATACATGTTACCTTTGATGAGATTGTAGACCTTGGGGAAATCCTCTTGAGTCAAATAAAAGACTTGCAGGTGATGATGAATATATAAGAGAGGCCCTTGATGAATTATACTTGGAAGATAATGTGCCTTCTCAAACTCCTCAATTAGCAAAAGAATGGCAATCACCTAGAGGACTCTCAATGGACAACATTATAGGGGACATCTCAAAAGGGGTAAGAACTAGAAATATGAATAATTTTTGTATGTCTGTTGCTTTTGTGTCACAGATTGAACCTAAAAACATTGAGGAAGCACTTAAAGATGATCAATGGTGCATAGCCATGCAAGAAGAACTTAACCAATTTGAAAGGAATCAAGTTCGGGAACTAATCCCAAGAGAAGAGTCACATCAAGTTATTGGAACTAAATGGGTATTCAGAAATAAGTTTGATGAAGATGGTAATATAACAAAGAATAAAGCCAGACTTGTTGCAAAAGGCTATTGTCAGGAGGAAGGTATAGATTATGATGAAACTTATGCTCCTGTGGCCAGGTTAGAGGCTATACGCCTACTTCTTGCTTATGCATCTATGATGAAATTTAAATTATATCAAATGGATGTTAAGAGTGCATTTTTAAATGGTTTTATTAAAGAAGAAGTGTATGTAGAGCAACCCCCTGGTTTTGAAGATTTTAATAATCCTAATCATATTTTCAAATTGAAGAAAGCATTATATGGGTTGAAACAAGCTCCTAGATCTTGGTATGAAAGATTAAGTAGTTTCCTAACTGCAAATGATTTTTCAAGAGGAAAAATTGATTCTACACTATTTATTAAGAAAGTTAAAGAACATATCTTATTGGTCCAGGTATATGTTGATGATATTATTTTTGGATCAACTGATAATTCTTTGTGTGTAGAATTTGCTAAGATTATGCAGGGAGAGTTTGAAATGTCTATGATGGGAGAATTAACATTCTTCCTTGGACTTCAAATCAAGCAACTTAAAGATGGCACTTTCATCTCTCAAACTAAATACTGCAAGGAGATTCTCAAAAAGTTTGGTATGAACACCTCAAAGGAAGCTAACACACCCATGGGAACTTCATGCTATCTAGACAAGGATGAATCAGGTTTGGAAGTTAATCAAACTATGTATAGAGGTATGATAGGATCACTATTATACTTAACTGCTAGTAGACCTGATATTATGCATTTTGTCTGTGTGTGTGCTAGATTTCAGGCTTGTCCTAAAGAATCTCACCTAATTGCAGTAAAACATATTTTAAAATACTTAAAAGGAACTACTGGGTTTGGCTTGTGGTATCCGTCTGATGCTTGTATTAGTTTATTAGGATATTCTGATGCTGATTATGGTGGATGTAAAATTGATAGGAAAAGCACTAGTGGGACATGTCATTTGTTAGGTTCATCCTTAATATCATGGCATTCTAAGAAACAGACATGTGTTGCTTTATCTACCACTGAAGCTGAATATATTGCAGCTGGTAGTTGTTGTGCTCAAATTCTGTGGATGAAACAACAATTAAAGGATTATAGCATATATTTAAATGACATTCCATTAATGTGTGATAATACGAGTGCAATCAATCTAACTAAGAATCCAGGAATGCACTCTAGGACTAAACATATTGAGATTAGACATCACTTTTTAAGAGATAATATCGAAGAAGGAAACCGTAAGATAGAGTATGTAGACACTAAACGTCAATTAGCAGATATATTTACTAAGCCTCTACCAAAGGATAGATTCTATGATCTTAGAAGAGACTTAGGGATATTAGAAATAGCTTAAATTCTGCTGAATTTGACTGTTTTTGGATGATTGTTATGTTAAAATTCGTGTTGTAGGATATTCATAGGTTATAATGTGTAAAAACCTTAAAAACTTGATATAGCCTCTGGAATAATCGATTACTAGAAGTAATAATCGATTATTTTTTCTCAAAACGTCCAAAACAGGGTATTCTCCTCTGGAATAATCGATTATTTTGTGATATAATCGATTAAATGCCTCTGACAATCGATTATTTGCTAGAAATAATCGATTAAAACTGTCTGATATAGAGAGAATCAATGTATTTTCTTTTGTTATTGTCTTGATGTTGTAATGGTTGAATGATTGTGAAATAAAATGTGATGTTTCTTTCATGCTATGATTGAGGGGAGCTTTCTCTAACTTATGCATATTTTGAGGGGGAGCTCTTATGATTGATGTTGCAGAGTTCTTTTTGATTATAATCAAAATAGGGGGAGAAAAATTTAAAGCCTATGATTCAATTTTAAAGTTTATCTGGTATGTTTAATGTGTTTGTTAGTATGACAGATAAAACAGGTTATTACAAAGGGCTTTAAAAAGATAATTTTGATCATCATCAAAAAGGGGGAGATTGTTGACAATTCAAGGACTTGATGTTGCACTTGATGAATATGAAGAATGGATTTTGATGATGATCCAAGAACTAAAGACTTAGAATATTGAAGATTGAAGATTGGTGATAATTGTATTGTAATAACTCTGTTTTATTTAAGATTGAGTCTGTATTTTTAGAGTCTAAGATAGCCGGTACATAGTTTGTAACTTAGAAGCTTCAAAAAGCTCAAATTTATCATTTAGGCTCGGCTTTAATCGATTATATAGGTAAATAATCGATTAAAACAGTGAGAAAACACTTTCTATACAAACTCACTGTTTTAATCGATTAAAATAGCAAAATAATTGATTGTTTTGTACTGTTCCGTACAGATAATCGATTATTTCACCAAATAATCGATTATTCCAGAGAGGTTTGGGTTCTGTCGTATTTGGCTCTGTTTTAATCGATTATCACTCCAAATAATCGATTATTTCAGTCTGTTTTTCATTTTAAATTTCAAATTAACCCTATTTTTGAAAACCCAATTACCAAGAACCCTAGTTTCGAAATCCCCAATTCTTAAACCCTAATTTCCCTACTTAAACTCTGCTTTGGCACTCAGAAAAAGAAGAACAACTCTTTCCATACAAAACTTAAGTGCTGTGAGTGCCAGAGAACTGTTTGTTGCAAGGAAAGGGGGCTTTTGGAACCTGGTGTGAGGCTAGAAGCGATAAGAATCACTAAGTGGAGTTCTTAGTGGATTGTGTGTTGTGCCGTCTCTAGGGAAAGTTGTTCTTCATCTCTTGTGGATTTCAACAGAGGTGTTTTCTGATCTTTATCTGTTCATTTGTAATCTGTTTGTAACAATTTGTTCTTAGTGACAGCGTTAATCCTCTTTTGAGTGATTAGCAACTGGACGTAGGGTCTTTTGATCCGAACTAGTATAAACCTACTGTGTAATCTTCTCTACTCTTCTCTATTTACATTTACGCAGTTTTTAATCGGTAAAATTTGGGGAAAATTTTGAAAACCTAATTTTTATTAAGAAACCAATTCACCCCCCCCTCTTGGTTTTTGTCCGACCACGCGAACATTCCGCTGCGCGATTCTAACAAAAAATGGTTTTTGTAAGCACGGCTATCCAAGGTTGGTTAGAATGTTTAGGCTAGTTTAGGCAAACATTTCGTTTATGGAATGGCGTCTTATTCTATGACGCTTGCTATGATTGATTGACTTCCCTAGTCTGCCCTTTGGGTTTTCAGTCTAGGATGTTGTGTTTTGTTTTGTCCTAACTTTTGTCTAGATTTCTTTTTTCGTGCTTTGGAAACCTAGCGGACTTTATTTTGTAACCCTAATTTTTGCCTAGGCTACCCTTTATGGTTGTTCAGGTTTCCTAGCGGGTTTACCCTAACTTTTGCGTAGCCCCCTTTGTGGGTTTCCTACCGGGTATCTTGCCCTCTCTTTTTGACTTTTAGCTTTTATGGGCTTCTTTTGATTTTTTTTCTTTTTGCACAACATTGGCGAAACACGACTTTATTTATGACGAGGTAAAACTTTATTTTGTGTTTCTAGTCAATCAGTGGTGATGAGTGGTTTGATTTTTATTTTGGTCAATGGCGCATTTTGATTACTTTGACGCACTTTTGAAAACGTTTGCTTAAACATGGTTATTAATGAGGTTTAGACATTAATAGCAAGAAGAGAAGCAGATAGTAAGAATGACATTCTTTGTAATTAATAGGGAAATATGTACCCTACAATGCTCGGGGGTCAGGCTAGCCCCGAGGAATAATCTCTATTAGTCATTGGATTTACAAACCCTAAGAATCAGAAGGAGAACACCTAATGACTAAAGTTGCTTTTAACGCTTGAACCCCTCTATTTGGGAAAATCTGATTTGAGGTGCAGAGGGGAGACTTCCCTTTTCTCCATGTAGCTTGATCCTTTGTAGGGTAAAACTTCAAAGGATTGTCTTTAAAATCTGGTGGCTCCCTTATTCCTTGAGAGTTTCTAATGAGCCCTTAGTTTGGGCAATATCCATATTTTCTCATCATGTGGGTCACCTTCATATTGTTGGGGAAGTCTTTTCGTATTGGCAAAAGATATTTTAATTCAGCCGCATCCATTCAAGGTAGGGTAGACGGCTTACTGATCCGAATGTCGTCTCTAGCTCAAACTATGACTAGCTTGTCGCCTACCCTGAGTTTGTCTCTTTGGCGGAGCGTCATGAATTGCCTCAGCGTCGTGAATCCAAAGTCTCTTCAATTTCCTTTTTGGATTATGTTTTTCTTCGGTCTTATCATTTTTCCTTTATTCTTGGGAGCATTGCCTTATAGCTCCTGGGGGTGTAGATTGTTTCACTTCTAATTTTGCCCCTGAATGTTGGCTATGCTGGAGATATCTTCATTGATGGACGATGTTTCTGCGTATCTCAATGGTACAACTTTATTTGATGTATGGGGTGAACAAAATGTAATGGCATCCTTGCCCCCTCTTCCTTATTTACTCAGATGACCAACGGTTGAGGCTTATTATCCTCCTTAGGCGGATCAACCGTTGGAAAAAACTTGATGACAAAAGGCTTACTCTCCATCTTATTCCGATTCGTGGGAAGCACATCAATTAATCCTTTCTTTTTATTATCTTATTATTATTAAAGTGAGAATGAATGCAATTTATGAATGCACTAAACGGTTGAGATGATGAAAATAAACAATTTTATTTATTTCATCTAGACAGTGTACATCCCTCAATGCAATGTTTCAAAGCACATTTTAAAAGCGGAAACCCTAAAGGAACCCATAGGTTGGTTAAAATTTGTATGTGTTTCCTTTTTTGACTTCCCGTGTATGGCATGTGAATGCCCTATCCTCTTCACATAGTATTGAGGAATGTCCACTTTCTTCCACTGCCTACTACTAGATGATGCTATGAGGATGAAGTTTGGTGGACGCATGTATGCAAGTGTTTGTTTTTCCCTAAACATTATCATGTTTTATTTTCTAACATGATGTATGATAGTGTTTGGGATTTTGTGTTTTTTTTTTGTATGCGGATGAGGGCATGAAGAATATCAGCCGCTTTCTAGAATGAAAAAGATTTTTATTGTTTTTTTTTTTAAAAATGATTTATGAGATGGATATTCCTTAAGACAATGGCTTAGGTATCCTCCTTAAAGCTTACACTTTGTGGGGTATCATACCCACCTTGGTGTAATGGTTCTTTCCCCATCACAGACTTGACAAGTATAATGGGGCTCACTATCACACCTTAGTACACTTGTTCCTTCCTTGTCGCGAAGGTCACAAATGTGCTCGGGGCCTCTTTCACCATTGTCTTAGGGATATCTAGTGCTCCCTAGAATGAATGAATTTATGCATGCACCAGTACAAAAGGGCGATAGATGTTCAAAGTGGCATAACTTTTGACTGGGTTGTCCGATTTGGACGCACAACATGTCAAAACGAAAAGAAAAGGGTGAAGAACCAAGCTGCAAGTTCCCAAAGGGGATTTGGCCCAGTAATTTTTCCAAAAAACGCTCCTAAGACCCATTTTTTAGGGGTTTATTAAAATGATGCGTATGCATGCTTTCCTTATGCATTTTTTCTCTCTTGGTTTTTCCGCTTATGACATGATGCGATATGAATGATACGACTTTGTCAACATTATTTTTATAAATGTTTTATTGTTATTATTTTATTTATTTTGGATTTTTATTATTTTATTTTATAGCCTTTTATCTCTTCTGTCGGAACTGCGTGGCTACTTAGCTTACAAAGAACCTGAAACTAGGCTAGCTAAAAGGCAGACTGTCCGAGATAAAAAATGGCTTTATGCGAAAAATAATTAGCGTCCCTTATCTCTTCTGTCAGAACTGCGTGGCTACTTAGCTTGCAAAGAACCTGAAATCAGGCTAGCTAAAAGGCAGATTGTCCGAGATAAGGGCGTTTATATTGCGAAAGTATTTTTTGTGATTTTTTTTTATGTTGTTTGTTTATGCTATGCAACAAACAAATGCAGCAAACATATGCACACACAATTCAATCATCCATGAACAGGCGAGAATTCGTTTTTAATCACGAGGTAGGGTTTTCCTGCAGAAAAGTGCATTGGCAAAGGTAGGTTCTAACTGTTCTCCAGGCTAAGGCCCCCAAGGTGCCCCCATTATAGGGTCCCCACTCTCCAGCCTTCCGACCATGCTTAGCACTAAGGCCATAGTCAGTCTTGTTGCCAAAAGAGGAAGGTTATCACCTTGAGTAGTGGTTTCCGATCACACCGGTGGGCAAAGGCCATCACTACAGCGAACCGTACCTGCCACCCATTCCCTATGGATTTCTCACTTGCCCCCGGGTATAGAGGGAACTGTTGTGTGCAAGGGTTTGTATACAATTTGTATTTCACACAATTGCGTAAGTATAAACAAGCAACAGTTATTAAAGTCAAACCGTAAAACATGTTATAATACAAGGTAGGGCAAAAGCGTTATTTTCTTGGTTTATTTATTTTTTAAGCCGGCCCATCACTAAATGGGATCAACTCTCGAGGCTTCCCCAGCGGAGTCGCCATCTGTCGCTGCCGTCAAAACGAGGGCGGTCGGAGCGACGCAATGGTTTCGACCCTCTTGTTTTCGCGTTTTTTTTGTTGGTGGTTACAACGCCTTTAGGTTGTCCGATAACCGGGCTGAACCTAGGGGCGAGGTTTTCGAAAGGGCGTTCTTGGGTTGTCCGATAACCGGGCTAACCCAAGAACTAGTTTTGAAAGGGTTATGTGGAGTCGCCACCGATGTTTTTATCGGAAACATCGGAAAAGGAGTTAAAAGGCGTTGGTTTTCGCAAAACCAACTTTGTTCATTAGAACCAGAGTTGGGTAAGGGAGTTAGTTACGTGTAAAGGGAGTATTAGTCCCTTTACGATGCCCCTTTCGGGTTCCCTATGACAGGCCAGCTATTTTATTGATAAATAAACTGGAAAATACGCTTTTACCCTTTTATTTGCGGAATTAAAATATTATGACTACATGGCCCTATCTATTGCGTAATTTAAATAAAGCGGTAAAAGTGGAGAGGGAGAATGTAAACCTCAGAAGCACGTTTTTTCTATTAATTCTCTTTAAAAAAGAGGGTGCTTTGTGGCAACCCTTCACTCTACAGCGCTGGAAACCTCTCGGAACGCTCGAAAATCACTCTAAAGACACTCAGAAGCTCCGGAAATGCGTTGGAGGGGTTCTAGAGAGAGAAATTCTAGAGAGAAGGAGGAGAGAATGTGTTGGTGTTTGGAAATGAGGGATGGAGGCCCCTATTTATAGTTTTTCGTGCCTGACAGGTCGAGACCGCCGTTCTCATCTGACAGGGTCGAGACCGTCGTCTCGTCATTCGTAGGTGGCGAGACCGCCGTCTCGTTTGGCGAGACGGCGGTCTCGCCATTTGCGTGAGGCGAGACAGCGGTCTCGATTTCGAGATGGCGGTCTCATCCCAAAAAGGCGAGAAAACTTTATTTTTGTGCCGAAACTCCCTCCTATCCTAGTATGGGGCCTAATAGTCTCTCCTAGTGGCTTGTTAGGCTTCGTCCATTTTCGAATAGGAGGTCTTCTACTCTTTATTTGGAGGCCGGGCAAGATTTGGGGTCTACATTTATTTTACGACCGGACAAGATTTGGGGTCTACAAAGACCAATGTTTGTTCAAAGGAGATTCTGAGTCACAAGAGTCACTAAAAAAAATTGTATTATTTACGGAAAAAATCCATAGATAATGGTAAAAATCTGTAGGTAATGTATTTTACCTATGGATTTCCTACGGGAAAAACTCTATAGGTAATATGGTCGTAGGTAATTTACCTACAAAATTACTGTCCATAGGTAACGCCGTCTGTGAGTAATTACCTACAGATTGTGTCCGTAGGTAATTAACCATGGATTACAATTTGTAAGCAATTACCCACGGATTACAAGCCGTAGGTAATTACCCGCGGCGAATTACAATCCGTAGGTAATGCACACGTTCAAATTTACCTACAAACTAGAATCCGTAGGTAATTTTGAAAAATTTCACCTCACCACCCATTGATTTAACTAAATTTTACCTGTTACATGCATATTATACACAAAGTATTTAGAAATCAAATTTAACAATAATATTCCATAATATTGATATGCACCAAGTGCATATTCAGATATCCAATACAAATCCTAATATTAGCATGCATCAAATAGTCATTCAAATATCTAAGAACATATAAATCCAAATAAGTACTGTAATAAATATTATGACAACATTGTTTGAGTGTCTTAATAATTTAAGTAATGTCCTGATTGTTGTTGATGTTGTGATTGTTGTTGTTGTTGTTGCTCCTGTGATTGTTGTTGCTCTTGTTGTTGTTGTGATCCTTGTTGGAAAGATTGTTGTTGTTGAAATGTTTGTCGAGCATCAGGTGGAAGAAAAGGAAGGACAATACTGACAAGTGTTTATAATTGGCGGCTCAATCTTTCATTATCCTTCCTATAACTAAGCACTTGTTCCTTTAATTACATAATCTCACGAGAATCAGTAGATCCTGAATATGAGAGGATATCTCTAGGCCTAAAATTATGGGCAAGTTCTCCAACACTGTAAATCCGACCTTTTTTTTTTTTGCCACCTACAGCAAGAACCCAACTTTCAGTCCTTATTCTCTCCTCCTTTATAGGATCTAATGGAGATGAATCAATTTCAAGAGCACATGATGCTGCCTTAGATCTAGCCTGAGAGTATCTTCTCTGAAATTCTTCTTATTAACATACAAATAAAAATTATACATTATATACAACACATTCATCATAACATGTAAGAGAGTAATAGAGTAATATTAAATAAGTTTACAACTCACATAAGTTTTTCTAGACCTTTCATCAACAAATTCACCATTAACCTTTTGTATATGAGCCTATTTGAACACCTCATCAATATGTGCAAGACGACCCAACTCCTTTTCCTGCAAAAAAAATTACTTAATAACATATTATGAATAAATGAAAGAAAGAAACTTTTGTTATAATTGCATATTTACCATACGAATGGCATGTGCGTGCATACTAATAGAACCACCTGTGTGTAAAAACTACCACCCATCTCAGAAGCTCGATTCTTCTGAGCTTGTGCACACTTTGCATGATAATCAGTTGAGTTCCACTTGTTCAACAAAGCATTCCACACATCACCAAACATCCAATAGGGCTTCTTTCCTACCCTTCTAGCATCTTTGAACATTTCAGATAGCCTATGTGAGGCCTTTGAGTGAAAAATCTTTCAAATCCTGTCCTCATCTTTAGGTCTCCAAGTGACCTTTCTCTTTGCAAATGATTGACATAAACAAAAAAATAATAATAATTGTGTCAATGAATGTAAGTAATAAAAATAATTCATTAGACTAAATCTAAGAAAACTTACTTTAAACCACTGAAAGAATGTCTCTTTTTCAACATCAATCATTGAACCCCATGTCAGCCATAATTTAGAATATTGTTGCTTAATAGTCATTGTTATAGCTTGTGATGCAACCCGACATGAATGGAACCTTCGACAAAGAATTAAATTAAATAATTATAACAAAATTTCCTAATACTAGCAAATAATTGGGAATGATATAATTTTAACTTAATTTTTACCCTAGACCATAAGGTGATATGATAGGAAGATTAGTGCCAAGTGGATGATCCTCCTTAATGTCTGATTGTGCATCACCTTCCTGAATATGCACTTCTTGGTCTTCCCCAGTTGGTGTATGATGGACTCTAGAAGGCACTGATAATGGTGATAGTGCTGGAGACCTTGAGGGTAATGTAGGTGAGACTAAAGGTAGTGGTGATGGTACTGATGATACTGAAGGTAATGTAGCTCCTAGGGAAGGTGCTAATGCAATGACAATTGATGGACTAGGGTTGGGTGCATCGACTGGGGATGGGGCAGAAGTGGTTGTAGGTGCAATATTGTCTGTATGGGCATGTATATTCTCAACACCCGCAAATGAAGAAGGTATAGGTGCAGGAGCTACGGGTGGGGGAGGGACATTTACTTTAAGTATATAACGTGGTCTTTTTCATTTCATTACTATTTTCCCCTTATTGGGGATGAGACATGGGAGGTTGGGGTGAGTCACACCCTCCTGATGACATATCTGTACATATGAAATTTATATAGTCAATTATGCAAAGGAGTAACGTCATACATAATATGGAATAGAAAAATTAACTTAGAATAAACTCACACACAACTGATTATATTCAGTCCATATTAATTTAGGTAGCCAACACAGAACCAACAAAGGGCTTCAATAGCCCCTGATTAGAACCAAATAGTAACACTTGAACCAAACCAAATGATTGGAACCAATTAAAAGGCAACGTAATCCACAAATACAGATTAACTAAACAAAACCAAATTGGAACCAATCAAAACCCACACTTGAAAACCAACTATTCAAACCAGACAGAGGGACATATCTTCCAAATTATTACAAACAGGGTCAGGCCAGAATAAAATTGAGAAAACATCACCTAGGTGACTCGCAGATGGCAGTTCAAAGGTGTGCGGTGATTGGCGTTGTGGCTAGCTGTAGCGGGGCTAAAGATGCAAATCACAATGGCTCGCGCTTAGTGGTCACTATGACCCACGATGAGGGAATCTTGTCTGCGGTGAAGGTCAATAACGGCGAGATTGGGTTCTTAGGTGGGGATAGTGGCGGTCAATTGGTGGGGCGCGACTCAGGCCAGTGGTGGTTGGCCACGCGGTGGGCAGTTTGGGTGGCAGAGGAGGTGGCTACAGGGAGGAAGCACGACGGAGATTGGGAAGACGTGACCCATGCTAATGGGGGAAGGGCAGCGGATTAGGATGCTGGGAATAAGAGGGGGAGAGGGAATTGTTGATTTCGCAATAGTTAAGGTTGAGGCGTGAAGATGGTGGTGTGCATGGTGGTTTCGATGAAGGTGAGACTAGAGTGAAGGAGCAGTGGGTCGCGGTGAGGGCTAGGGTTGGTGCGATGGAGGTCGAGGTTGTCGTGTATCTAAGTGGGAGGCGACATAGGCTGGTCAGGGAGAAGGTTTTGCGGCCAGGGTGGAGGCAGGGGGTTCGCGGGTTTTGATCCCGAAGGTGGTGTCGTGGTGACCACGAAGGAGAGTGAGATGTAGAGAAAATGGGGGATAAAAGGGGTGGGGGTGAGTGAAGAAGAAAGGGCACAAGTGAGTGAAGAAGAAAAGGCCACGGGTGAGTGAAGAAGAATGGGGAAAAACATTTTGTTTTTTGTTTTTAATTACACATCCATAGGTAAATGAGTAGATAAAATAATAAATAAGCATTACCTACCTATTACATCCGTAGGTAATGGATAATTCGCATATGGATAAAATCCATAAGTAATATCCGTATGTAATATATATTTTACCTACAAATTTTATTCGTAGTTAATATTTTGTAGATAATACTTATCTTTTTATAGTGAGTATTTATAACAAGCTACATAAATGTGTATATGTCTTATGTATATATTGTTCTTTACGTTGATATAAAAGAATCTTAAAATGATGTAAAGTGAGAATCTATATATATACAATACAATAAAAACTACATGAGATAAAATAATCATTGTTCTCAATTTTTTTATTTATCTCAATTTTTTTATAATTCAGACAAGTTTAGAGGTAAAATACATACAACTATTTTCCTCTCATTTTCTCTTAAAATTTAAGCATATTCAAACACATACTATATTCTTAAATCAACTCACTCATTTCTTCCATTATAATATATCAATATAAACAAATAAAATATTTTCTTTTTTTCCCAAACATGAGATTATTAGACAAACCGTGTAGTGTCATATTTCGTAAAGTAATCTATAATTCATGTTTATTAAGATGACTTTAAATAATAAGAATGTACTAATGAAACCTTACTTTAAAATAAAATTATTTTATGTTAATAGGACTCACTTGGCCGGATTTGCGTGACTTTTTTTCATAGATAATACTATTTTTAAAAATATTTTCTAAAATAACATATCCGGAACATTATTTACGAAAATAGCACTGTTTATTGTTCACGTTTTTCTCGCTCAAGCAAAAAATGAATCGCTTGAGCGAGAGTACATGGAACTTAAGGGTTTTGTGGGGTTTAAATCCGTTCAAGCGAAAAAAGTCTTGCTTGAGCGATAAGTGCTCTCGCTCAAGCGAGACATCCTTCGCTTGAGCGAGGAGAGGTGAAATTAATGAGTAATTTCGGGTGTTTTTTCGCTCAAGCGATTGGTAATTTCACTCGAGCGAGCACTGATTGAAATATGTGGTGACTCAAGTTGCATTGTGTGACTAACAGCGTTGGACCTTTAGCCTGTGGTCAATTCTCGCTCAAGCGATGGGTAATTTCGCTCGAGCGAGAACTGATTGAATTATGTGGTGACCCAAGTTGCATTATGTGGCTAACTGCGTTGAAGCTTTAGCCTGTGGTCAACTCTTGCTCAAGCAAGAATTACATCGCTTGAGCGAGGAAACCTACAACTAATGGGTAATCTCAGGTGTTTTTTCGCTCAAGCGATGGGTAATTTTGCTCAAGCGATAGCTGATTGAAATAATTGTTTTATGAAAAAATTTGTCTAATTATTTTCGTATTCAAAAATTTGTCCTTGATAATTTTAAGTTATACACTCCCTGGACTGCAAATTGCAACTTGTCAGTATATCTTCGATTCAACCATGAATAAAATTGAACAATAAAAGGACTAAAGTGAAGGATATTAACAATTCATGCAACAACCTAGTATTCCTATTATGATTTTTTGCCAATATAGTTATCCTTACTGTAAGAACAGATGAGTTCATGAGTTACTACATTGTAGGTAATCCCCACTCTACAAAGAAGAAGTTTTATTAATTGAAAAACTCCTAAGTTTCATACATTGGGTCATTTTTTAACTAATACCATCTAATGATGCGAAATAGATGCACGTGCAACATTGGGGCATGTTCTTCTGCTATGACCAGGGGTATGACAATATGAATATTTTTTAATCCTACTTTGATTTTCTGTAATATCCATCTCAGTTCTTATACGACTTGATTTTGGTTGGCCCTTTGAAGTTCTTTTCATTTCTGGATCTGCACACAAAATTGGTCCTATGTATGTTGGCCAATATTCTTCATTTCGCAACAACCCAAATTGTGTTTCGTATACCTTTGAAAATTGTTATAAGGTATACACTGGATGAATATAGTTGTTGAAGTCATGGTGTGCATGCTTGCATGCAACAAGAACATGTGAACAAGGCATGTGAAATTTCTGGAATTTCCCACAGTCACACCATAACTCATCAAGGCGAACTGCAAACTTCCCTGCTGGTCGAACTTCACGCGGGTTTTGTATTTCTTCTACTACAAATTTTGTGGTAGATCTATCAAAAGTTATGACCCTATGCGTGTTTGCCTGTGTTTGTGCTTCCTCTAAATTTGTGACCAAAATTTTAGAGTATACATGACCAGCATTGATCATAGCATTTATCTGTCTCCCTCTTTCAATGAAAAATGTGTTGCAACGGGTGTACGTTGCGTTGACCATGAAGCAAATAGGTAGATTTCTTATTTTTTTTAAAACAGAGTTGATAGACTCTGCTATGTTGGTCGTCATGTGGCCCCAACGCCGTCCATTGTCCCATGCAAGTGCCCATTTTTCTCTAGGTATCTCATCTAACCATTTAGCTGCATTTATGTCACATTGCCTCAAGATGTTGTAATAACAGTAAACTCGTGGTTCAGTCATCCCATATGCTACAACAATATTAAAAAAACATAGTTAATATAAATATTTATTAACAATGATTAAATAATGAATAAATTGTAACAAATTTGAAACAAAGAAATTACCCATATTTACAACATCTTTCCTTAGTGAGGTGTTTTTGAAACGTCTCATAAAATTTTGTGCAATGTGTCTAATGCAGTAGACATGCACTAAATTATTTTCTATCAATCAGCTTCCATTTCTCATGTATGCACTTCTAATGAATTCATGTTGGTCTGATATGAGGCATAATCCTTGCTGGGGTGTGACATATCTTTGGAGGTTTTTTAAGAAAAAAAAACAGGCATCACTTGTTTCACCTTTAACCACCGCAAATGCAATGGGGAGAATGTTGTTGCGACTATCTTGTGTTACTGCAACCAACAAGGTACCTCTATATTTTTCGTACAAAAAAGTTCTGTCCACTTGAACAATGGGCTTGCAGTGAACAAATCCATCTATGCATGGCCTAAACATCCAAAACACACGCTTAAAAATATTTGAATTTTGTTGAAGGACCTCACCTTGGTAAGCTGGTTATGACTGCAGTTTGTAGATGAATTCGGGAACAAATTGTTGCATGGCTTGTAACAAACAAGGCAACTTCTTATACGAATCCTCCCAATTGCCGTAGATGGTCTCCACTGCCTTTTGTTTGGCCAACTAGGCCTTCCTGTACATTATAGTATAACCGTTGTTAATTGGATGTGGGCTATGATTGTGGAGATTGATGTTGACGAATCAGCATCAATTATTTGACCAATTGTTTGGGAAATCATTTTATATCCCAACTTATTGTGATCTTGGCTGATTAATGGCGAAACGCATGTATGATGCCCTTCAAGCTTCATAATCTCCCAATATTGCTCTCTTGTGCGCAATATTGCTCGACATCTCCAATTGCATTGATTATCAACACATTCAACAACATATCTACTTTGGTTTGAAATTTTCACCTTGTATGTGCAGTGATTGACAATGTGAAAGCGGTTGATGACATCTTGAACTTGTTTTTTTGTTATGAAACGTTGTCCAAGAAATAGAGTTCCTGCCGGAGAAACAAAAGACTCTCTGTCCAACGCATGACCATACTCTAGGTCTTGTTGTTGAATGTGACTTTCAAAGTTAAGAAAATGTTGTGGTGGGTTGTATGGTTCCATGAAGTTTGGTGCATGTATAGGGATATGTGGTTGTCCGTCCTCTGCATCATCTTGTTGTTGG
The DNA here is from genome assembly GCA_963425845.1 of Sphenostylis stenocarpa. NCBI lineage: Eukaryota > Viridiplantae > Streptophyta > Magnoliopsida > Fabales > Fabaceae > Sphenostylis > Sphenostylis stenocarpa. The sequence goes on from OY731406.1 coordinate 13,206,843, forward strand.
CTGAGAATTTCATCTTCATCTTCGTCCTCACTAAAAGGATCAACAACTTCAATTGGGAGGCCAACAGTTTCGTTCTCTTGTATGGGTAGTTCTTCGTTGATGTTGGTGGAAGACCCACTTAGAAGTTGGGTAAAAGAGATGTAGTCATTATCTATGGGTATTTCTAGGTCAGTGTTTGGGAAAGCTTGGTAGGGTGAGGGTGAGATTTCAGGTGAGTGTGTGTTGGGGTATGAAGAAGAAGAAGTTTTAAATATAACAAAAATTTCAATACCACATAGACTTGAGTTTGAATCATGAACATCGAACATGGCCTCCATATCGTCATCATCTTTCAACTCAACAACTTCATTGTTGTTGATCCCAACTCCGAGTCTAGTTGGGCAGCGAAAATGGATGGTTGCTACATTTTCGTGGGGTTCTTTCTCCAATTTTTTGTGGATCAACTTCTTCAACCTTTGTAGAGAAATTCCTCTCTTTAAAGGAACAAGTTTTGCAGTCCCAGTATTGAAGGTAACTCCTTCCATGGGACATGGGTTCATGAAACCATCATAATGGACAATAGTAGACACTACACCCATTTTAGGAATGTGGAACAAAAATAAGACTAAAGGTAAGAAGAAGAAATAATGCAAAAGCTTCAGAGATTTAGGAGTGTACAATGTGAGAACTTCAAAGAATGAAAGTGGTCTATTTATAATGAAGTTCAATGGTTTGAATCCAATGCTCCCTCACATGGTTTTTGACGCACACAAAACCCAAGCAAAATGGGTGGGTCAACATCTCTTTAAATGTGCTTGGATTCTTCTGCTTTTGTCTAACCCAATGTAGGGAATCCAAGATTGGAATCCTAACTTGGGTGGGTGACTCAGCATTGGATTCCTTACTTGTGTGCATCAGAAAGGCATGAGAATCCTGACTTGGGTGGGTGACTTAGCATTGTAAATAGTTGCAGGTTTCCTCGCTCAAGCGATGGGTTTCTCGCTTGAGCGAGAATTGACCACAGGTTAAACGTCTAACGCAGTTAGCCACATAATGCAACTTGGGTCACCACATATTTCAATCACTTCTCGCTCAAGCGAAAGTACCCATCGCTTGAGCGAGAATTGATCCGAGATTACCCATTTGTTACAGGTCTTCTCGCTCAAGCGAAAGATTTCTTCGCTTGAGCGAGAGAGAAATAATCAATCATAATTTTGTATATCTGATTATTTTAAAATTATGATCAATTAGTTCAAATTATGATCGATTATAAGTTTCTTCGCTCAAGCGATGGATGTCTCGCTTGAGCGAGAATTGACCACGGTCCAACGCAGTTACCCAATCAATTCTCGCTTGAGCGAGAATTAACCACAGGCTAAACGTCCAACGCAACTAGCCACATAATACAACTTGGGTCACCACATATTTCAATCACTTCTCGCTCAAGCGAAAGTACCTGTTGCTTGAGCGAGAATTGACCTGAGATTACCTATTTGTTACAGGTCTCCTCGCTCAAGCGAAAGGTTTTTTCGCTTGAGCGAGTGAGAAATAATCGATCATAATTTTGTATATTCGATTATTTTAAAATTATGATCGATTAGTTCAAATTATAATCGATTATATATTTCTTCGCTCAAGCGATGAATGTCTCGTTTGAGCGGGAATTGACCACGGTCCAACGCAGTTACCCAATCAATCCTCGCTCGAGCGAAGTAACCCATCGTTTGAGCGAGAATTGACCACAGGCTAAACATCCAACGCAGTTAGCCACATAACACAACTTGGGTCACCACATATTTCAATCACTTCTCGCTCAAGCGAAAGTATCCGTCGGTTGAGCGAGGATTGACCCGAGATTACCCATTTGTTACATGTCTCCTCGCTCAAACGAAGGGCTTTTTCACTTGAGCGAGAGTTGATCTTGCTGCGAAATAATTGATCATAATCTAAAATAATTGATTATTTTAATAAGTGATCAATAAAGAGTGTTAATTGTGTAAATAATATTTCGAGATGTGATATTTTAAAAAATATTTTTAAAAATAATATTATTTATGAAAAAAAGTCGATTTGCGTCTTCAAAATCAATAAAAAAAAACGTCCTTCTATACACATGCCCGCAATTGATCAAATTTGATAGGGTTCATAAACGAATATCTAACTACATCAAGTACATTTTTATGAATTTTTTATTTTATTTAAATTATTTATATCATAACATAATATTATCACAAATTTAAAAACTAAAATTAATTAATTTTAACTCTTAAAAGATTAAATAATATATAATCAATATAAAGTTCCATGAGATTTATAATATTATATTGATATTGAAGAACTAGATTATTTAAATTTGTCAAAATTTTCTAAATATCCTTAAATGCACTATCTCTTTTTTAACTAATTTCAAAGGTTTATAATATTATAAAAGATTATTTGACTCAAACTTGAAAGGTTAAAAAAAAAGAAAAAAAGACAGTAGCTCCGGGCAAAGTGCACCGTTCTCCAAATCTTATCCACGATCAGTTTCCCTCACTCTGCTTTCTGCTATTTTCTTCTCTTTTCCGCCTTAAACCCTTCAAAACAAAACCCTTCACGACCATGACCACTTCTTCCACTACTTCCCCCTTCTTTTTCTCTTCGCCACCTCTCTCTCTCAACCCCCATTCACCTCGCTCTTTCCTTCCGTTCAAACTCAAACCATTCTCCATTTCCCACTCCTCTCTTCTTCTTCGCACGCCCTCAAGGTCTCGACACAACCCTTTCCTGACCCGCGCCGACGAAGACGACGGCGACGGTGCCGGCCCCGACGACTACGAGATGGAAGAGTACGAAATGGAGGAGCTCGACAACAAGAAGGACTTCGACATCGAGTACGACCCCCTCGTCGCCGCCGCTGACGACATCGCCATCGTCGAGAGCGGCAGCTTCGTCTCCACTCTGGGCTGGGACTCCGACACCGTCGTCGACTACAAAATCAACGAGGACGAGTTCCACAAGATCAGCCTCGTCGATTGTGACTTCTTCATCCGCAAGCCCCCCGACCCCGACAACGACGTCTACGATTTCAGAGAGGTTCGTGACCCTGCCACGCCTCCATTTATACGTCTTCCTATTCGTTCTTGCTTCTTTCTATTTTTTCACCATTGAACACTTCAATTGAATCTCTGTTCGTAGATGTATGTCACTCCTCCAGATACAGATATTTATTCAATTCCCAGGGTTCTCGCTCCAATGCCGCAGAAGGTAAGTTTCACTCGGTAATTAAAATCTCTCCCTCTTGCCTTCTCTCTCTCTCTCTCGCATATATATATAATGTATGTGTTTAATGGATACTGTCGTTTTGGTCAAATGTGTAGTACATTAGATGTGCGCAGAGTGATTATGGAAGCTACAACGTGACAGAGCCACCTATTGATGCGCCTCGAGATCCTTTATATAAAACTGAGAGGGAGGTCCTGAAGGTATGAACAGCTTGTTCTATTTGAGGGTGCAAGTAATATGTGAATTACAGTCACTGCTTCTTACAATTTTGTGTTTTAACTAAATCTAACGAAAATTGGGGATGTGGGATAGATGTACGTATTAGTGGAAGAGTACATGTGGCTGTTTGAAAGATTGCACGCTTTAGAGTTTCTCTCAAGAGTTGTCAAATATTACCGAACAATTCTCTTATGGAATCCAGTCGGGCAATGAGCTTTACTTGAGTTGTCTCAGGAAGAGGGTTCTTTCCCACTTCTAGGTAATCTAGGGTGAGATTAAAGGAATTAGTGCTGCCATATGCATGAACTTGATCAATTCACCAGTGAACTGATTGAAGTATCTTCCCTTGGGCCTAGAACCATTCTGGTGAATTAATTGTTTATATTTATATATATAACTTCCTTTCTTCATTAGTTGTAGTATGTTGAAAGGGGCAGTTATAGGAATATTAGATGGTTGAACAAGATATGAACTAATGAGGCTGGTAAATTTCTTTCTATTAATCTTTATGACTTTGTGGGAAATTTATTCCTACTTTTATGGCCTGCCTGCTACAAGCTGTGGAAACACTGATCTGGCTTTGACTATGTGGGCATTTTTTTCCCCTCCTTCTCCTTGAAAATGGTAGTTGTTTCTTGCATCTTTCCTTTTAGGTAACATGGTATAGGGAATTTTATTATAAATTTATAACAACCAGGCCAAGCATTAGAAAAAAAATAAAAACATAGTTACTGTCTTACTGAAATGACACTCTTCTTTGGTCTTTGCTAAAATGTCTAGCTCATAGAACTTATCTCCTGTTACAGGTGTACTTGACAAAACACTACAAGAATCGGAGGTTGGGTGATCATGAGTTTGTGCTAGATTTTGAAGAGATTTATATTATTGATTCCAAGAGCAAGTCTATTACCAGAGCCAAAGTTTTGGTAAAAAATTGTTTTTATTTCTCATTACTGTTGCTTGTGGAATATTTTGCTGGCTGTTGCACAACTAGTCTTCGATAGTCATTTTTCTCAGCCTTGAATTTAGATTACCTTGTTGTTTTACTTTTTAACAATTTCTTTGTTAATTCTAGACATTGGATTATTGGAACCTCTGCTCAAACGTAATGTTATTGCATATAGCTCTAGAATCTTAGTTAAATTTATTGGATTCATGCCAACTTCTAAGTTGAACTGTTATTTTCTATATACATAGATGTGTTGAAATCTCTTATCAATTAGAGATATTAGCAATGCAATCCTTATAGAGTTTAAGCAGTTCTCCCTTATAAGCAGAATTTGTCAGGTTGAGCTGAATTCTAGTTTAGATTTTAAGATGATATCAAAGCCTATCTTAGATCTTAGGTCCCAAACTACTGATGTGGGCTCAGAAATCTTGTTATTTCCACTTGTGCATACTTCTAGTTGTTAATTGATAATTGAGAGTGATATTGTGCTTTTACACAACTTGTTGTGTTGGGTATATCGATTGCTATATGATTTCTCATACTACAAATAAGCATGACAATTCCAAATGGCTTGTCGAATTTTTTTGGCTATATATTATTTTATTGTATGTAATTTAGAATTTTTGCCATAATAGTGTTTCCATCTCTGGTAACTATTTCTGAAGAATGTCTATTGAAACTGCTGGCTGTTTTAATTGTTTCTGGCAATGAATTTATTTTGCATTTTGCTGCCTAAAGAAATACGAATCCAACCAAATCTTGAGATTTCTAGTTGATGTGTCAGAACTCCAAACTTATTCCCAGATTGAATTTCTTTACCTTGCATGACTCTTCCAATAATAGCTTAAAGTGCTCGAGTTTTCTCATAAACATGGGAATGATTTTTATCTTCTCTCCTCCCACCCCGAATCACATCCATGCTTATCTTCGTGAGACAAGTGTTACAAATATGGATACTTGTCGCTAATCATCAATTTGCCTTACTGTAGGTAACAGCTCCAGGAGGGAGAACAAGAGATAGAAGGAGTGACTTACTTGTTATATCTGATCGTGGGAGCTCCTTCAAGATAATACATGCGGTGACTATTTCTTTCTGAACCATTTGTTATTTATCTTTACATTATACCTCTGATATGCCATCTTATTGGCAGAGTGAAAAAGAGGATCCAACGACAGTTATAGAAAAGCAAGAGTGGGAGACTACCAGAGCGGATATGGAGAGACATCTTAAAAAGCTAAGAGACTTCAGCATTTCAAATTGGTTTTGAGTGATAAGAAGGTATTCCAAGAGTGCCTCACAGGTATACACAAACGATACGGAGGTTGAACTTCGGCACGCGCAGAAGGGCAATTAGACTTAACATTTCATTTCTGAAATTGTGTGCCCAGTTACTTGGTCATATGTATATTTTGCTGTAACTTGTTGAGGATGGGGCTGTTGGAATTCAATAATCTATTAGAGTGATCAACCAAAATGCTGCTATGACCTACAGCTGAATGTTCCCTAGAATCTGGTTATATATATATATATATATATATATATATATATATATATATATATATATATATATATATATATATATATATATATATATATATATATATATATATATATATATATATATATATATATATATATATATATATACCTGAGATTTGCACCAAACTCTGATCAAAACTGAATTAAGAATAGAATATTTCTTCACAGATGTATGTGTGTATATGCTGATGATTAATGAATGAACGTAATCACATTTCAAACTTCAAAATAATTTTCAAAGAGTTGCTATTATATTTTTTTAAAATTTGAAAGAAAGTTAAAATTACTTTTATTAAAAAAAAAACAGCTCAAATGCCTTCTCAAAATAATTAAAAAAAAAAGACTTTTAGAAAACATAATCCAAGCCGCTAATTTCTTTTAAAGGAAATAATTAAGTAAAGGATTTTTCATGAATAGAAGATGTAACAAATAGACTCTTAATTCTCTTAAACTTTAATCAGTTTAAAATAAACTCTACCTTTTTCATAATTAATCCTTAAGGTTCATTTCGTTAGAAGTATCTCCTTCCATGAAATTGAAGTTAAATTAATAACAGTAAAATCTCCATCATGGACTTACCTTAAATTTACACGTTGGAGCAAATAGTTTTTTTACTAGTTTATACGCACGGGTTGAAATACAACTAAAGTTTAAGATATCTCTATTTTGTAAAAGGGATAAAATTTAGGGCAGGTAGAAAATTCTTTTTCGCCAAAATTATAAGACAAGATAGTGTACAAAGCATTTGGTATAAAATTAAAGACGAAGAAAATCAGGTTATATTGATGGATAAATTACATTGAAAATTATAAAATTTTGTCAAAAAATATATATTATTGAGAGATAAAAAATCATTAGAAATTTTGTTGTCGATAAAATTTATGAATATATTGAAATAATACGTCGGCAATTACTGACATAACATTGTTGATAATTATCAATAAATATGTCCATAGTAATTTGCAAAATTATGTTCGAAAGAGTGAAATAAAATACTATTAGAATATAAACTTTACAAAATTCTATACAGTTAAAACTATCATAATTATTTATTTTTTATTTAGTCTATTTTATATATTAATTATGAAAATATTTTTCATTAAATATCAAATATATTATTTGTTAATTAAATAAGTAATACATTTCAAATATTTAATAAATTAATATTTATCAATTTAATAATTAATAATTTTGTGTTTATTAAATAAATACTAATAAGATAATGTTTTTTATATTTTATTTTTATTATTTACTTTTACAATTTTTACATTTTATTTTTAAAAATATTTAATTTAAAAAATAATTAACATAAATAATTATAATATATACTATATCAAATGATAATATAAAATAATAATATTTACATCAATTTTTTATATTACAATTCATTATACACATGATATTTGGATTAACTTATTATATATTTTTAATATTGTTTACTTTATTTTATTTATTAATATTAACAATGATTATTTTTTTACTTATTTTATGACGATTTTTCAACAAATAAGAGAGGAAGTAATACTTTTTAACTTTTAATATTATCGACAGATTATTATGTCAATAATTTAAATTTACTGTCAGCAATTTAAATTTATCAACAAAATATTTTTTATCAGTAATTTTTTACTTTCTTGTAATGAACGCTATTAAGAGATTTTTTCTTGACAATATAAATATAGAGATAGAATATTTTCCGTAGATAATTCCTACTTTCTTGTACTAATATCCTTTGTAAGAAGTAAATTTATTTGAGAAATGTAGCAACTTTTTAACAGGGGATCACATTACATGCTCGCAGTCGAGTAGAAACCACGCAACAAGCACTCTCATCGGTGCTGATTCAACTAAAATTTCAACAATTTATCAGATTCAAATTCACAACATCAAACACCACAGTTTGTAATGAAAACAAGAAAAAAGAGCGGCTACATTTCTATCAAATACATATCAACAGTTTCTGACAAATTTCATTTGAAAACAAAAACAAAACAACATTATATACATCTAAAGGTTGTAACACTGTAGGTGAATGGTGAAAGTGGTCATAAGGACTACAATGTTTATTTGGATATAACTAGAATCTCTCCACTTGAATTCCCTTTTAGGGTCTGCCTATGTTTCCAGCTCTTACCATTCCAGGCCTATCCATAAATGAACAGAAATGTAGAAAAGGTGAAATGAGGCATGGGATGTTGAAATTGTAGCACGCAAAAAATGAAGCAGGGAACATCTCCTTTACCCTAAGGTCAGATTATGGAGGTTACACTGTAGAGGTAAACTAACTTTGAGTACAATGCATGGTCTCCTAGCCTGCATATATAGATTAGATGGTGTTGAATCAAAACCTTAGGAGTTTCCAAAACAAAAACAGCTTTCTGAAATTGACTTGGAAATTGGAATGGTTAATTGAAGTTGAAGACTTGGAGAACAAAAAAATGGTTAATTAGGTGAAGCCTAGCAGTTGGTCCTTACATCTCATCAAAATCTCTTTTTCATGCGTTTCACTGGCTGCTCTCCACACCAAGACTGGACACTGCACCGCAACAAGCTCAGACTCATGCACTGGCCTGTTAGATAATATATCTTGTGCGTGGAAATCACCGTTTCTTCAAAATTAACCTCCAAAAGGCATTGTGTATCTTTGTTGTTATATGTTCAACCAGCACATTCTTTTTTAATATATTTTCTTAATTTTTTTATAGAAGGACAAAAATATTTGATTTCCTGATAATATGATAATATGTTAAAGTTTATTAGGACATATCTTAAAAAAATTGATTAATTATTATAGTATAAAAATGTATATAAATTATTATTCTGTTTAGGAATAAGATTATCATAAGGTTTACTCGCATATCTAAGAAATTGTATGGAGTTTTAGTTTATCAGGATTTTTAGGGATTATAGAACAGACTAATCTATCTTAGTCTTATTTTGGCATGTCATGTCTCTTGTTTACCAAAAACAGGGTGAATTGACGGACCGTTATTAATAAAAAAATTTATATATATTTTTTAAATATATATTTAATTATATAAATAATTTTTAAATTTTTATTTATTTATTAATTAGTATTTTTAATAGATAAATTGAAAAAAATATTATATTTATGGGTTAAAATAACTAATTATAATAATAATTTAAACTTAATTAATTAATTTTTATAATTTAAATATTTACGTATTTCAATAAAAAAATATAATATTTTTAGTTATAATTTTTTTATTTTAATATATAAATATACTTTTTAAGTATAATGAGCCGACATATTTTTTCTTTTTTTCTATAATTTTTGTCCTTAAAAGATACTTAATAGGTTAAGAGAGGTTAGTTTTAAAAGATGTTTTGGTAGATTAAGAGAAGTTGGTCTGCATAAATTATCATTTACTTTAATTTTTAAATAATGTTGAACTTATGAGTGAAGCAAAAATAATGAAATAATTACTCTTAATGGATAATGAGATATGAGTCAAACATATAAGAAATTGACAACATCTTTAATAAGAAAAACCTTAAAACATTAAATTATATATATTTCTTCCTCCTGTTTAATTTCTTTATTAACTGATACTCAATTTTTTTATTGTTAACTTATACAAGACTTAGATAATTAACATTTTTTTATAACTAGAAATTAGAGAAAGAGTCATTAAGCAAATTATGTTTAAAAAGTGTTACCAAATATGCTATTAACATTTCTTGACCCATAAATCGTAATATATTATTTTAAAAGAACATTTGTTTCTTAATGGTACTAAACGAGTTCTTATAGATAAACTTTTTATTTCGTTTATTTCAATATTAATGATCACTGATTTTGAATTCTTATTTTTCAATTTATTGCAGTAAAAAATTCACTCACTATAAAAATATTCTAAGTCTGGACTAATAATTAAAAATAAAACCCAATTGCCTTGTAGATCTAAATCTAACATACTCAAAGAAAATAAGAGTAATGTAATAAAACCTTTACAAGAGTAACAATTTTTTTTTATCATTAATCCAAATAAAGCATTAAAAATTATAATATATGTATTGTCGATCTTATTATACACAATCATGTTTAGATGATATAATATAATAAATTACTTATATAAAAATATTTAGATTTCTTTATAAATTTAACCTTTTATGTAATTCAATCTATTTAATAATTTTGAGAGATAAATAAATATATGATTTTAATATATTACAATAAAATAATAATAACAACATTATTATTATTAACACAAACAATTTCGTGTCTATATTTTTATATAATTAATTTCTTTTAAAATATTATTTAATTTTTTATATTTTTAAATATATATTTTTTTCTTTTGCATATTTTTATTATTTTTTAAATATACAATTATAATAACTATTTTTCTTTAAATTATAACCCCTCTAAAAAAATGGTTATAATTACAAATCATCTTTACGTCTATATACATTTTATGTTAACTGTAAAAGACTTTTTAAATGGTTTAATATTTTTAACCAAATAATTTTTTTATAACTTCATTTACTTAAACACTCTACCCTAACATACTTGTTATGCGTCGTGTCCAATAACCTAACCTATTTTCATATATAGTAATAATATGGTGACTGTATAAACATTTTTTCTAATAATATAAATGAATATTTTTTACCAAAAAAATTGTTTGGTTAATATATTAAATATAATATTCTGTTAACATATAATCAATCAACTATTATACCATTTAATACGTGGTTGATCTTGATCAATAATTTAATAATGTGAAGTCAAAATCATAAATATATATATATATATATATATATATATATATATATATAAAAATTACAAAATTTAGGATTATGACTTTCCTCGCCTAATAAATTTTGCTACTACATCTAATATTAAATTGCTAAGAAACGATTTCGGTAATATTTTATACTTTAAAATGCAAAATAAACTTTTGTTGGGGCAAAAGTATTATTAAAATCCATAATGTGATAAAAATATATGTGTTAACAAAAGTTTTAGTTAATAAGAAGAATATTAGTAATATTATTTTTAAATATTATTTCTGGAACATTTTTTTCTTAAAATAATAAAATTTTGTAGTATTTTATTTATTTAATTTTTCTTTTACAGTTTAAAAATGAGATACTAAATTTTTTTATTTTAAATAAATTTTATCATTATAATATATAATGTTAAAAACTAAGATTTTTTTGAGCAAACTTCTTTACAATAATCAACAGAAAAAAAAGTTAACATTTCATAAGTTAAAATTAACTTATGTACAAATTAAAATATAGTTTAAAGAAATATATAATTTTTTTTTCATAAATATATAAAATAATTTAAATTTATGAAAAAGTGTTTAGTTTTTTTATTACAAAAATTTACTTTGAAAATTTTCAAAATATAACCTTACTAATCCCTCTTTTATTTATACGGCTCGTGTTGTTATCACTACCATTAAAATTAAAAGGATTAATCACATTGAATAAACTCCAGTGTAATATTTTGTACCAATGGGACTATATATATATAAGAAATAACTAGTCCATAAATCTTTACTAAAGCTTGATTATACCTTTTTAGTTTATTAATTATATTTAATTTAATATATTTGTAATAAAATATTAAATAAAGTTCCTCAATTTTTAAATTTTAAAAAGCATACATGATGAAGTGAATCCAGAATCATACAGTGAATGGTAATTGTTGTTTGTTTTAGGCGTAGCCCTAATTAATTTGCTCGTCGAGATGAGAATTTTTGGGGACACAAAATCACACCACTGTAAATCTTCCCCATACATTTTGAATTGCACTACTTTTAATTACTGAGAAAATGTAGGGTCTTAGGTTATTAGTAGTAATCTTTTAGAGATGTTCGGTGAAGGAACTGAGTGTTTACTGTTTTATGAACTGTTTAATCTGAAAAAGGATAAAAACCAGTAATTTATGTACGAGTCAGATCCACTTATTAACTCCAATTAAAGAAGGTGAGTTGAATGTGTTCTAAATGTTCCACGCGTTTGACCAGATTATTGAAACACCTCTCTGTATAATATTTTGAGCCTTCTCAATGTGATGCAACAAATTGCATTTACTAAGAGCCAAGTCTAACTCTTATCGGTGGAATTAAATGTTGTTGCAATGCATGTATAAACCAAATAGCAGTTCAGGGTTTTCAGCAGTTTTCTTTCCCTTTTCTGGCAGCTACTTCACATTTTTGGAGATCAACCTAACACATTTGAAGAAGATTCATTACTAACATTTCCCTTATTCATGAAACGTGACTTTGCTTAAGTTATAGACTTAAAAGAGAATTTACAAAATATTAAAAATAGGTTATTCATTACTAAACTTTTCCCACGACAAGATTGAGTGGTCTAGATATTCATTTAACATATATATATATATATATATATATATATATATATATATATATATATATATATATATATATATATATATATATATATAACTTGCACAATATATAAAAAAATGCAGATGAATTTTTCAAATAGGAGCACAGTTCCTTGAACCTGTAGTAACATGTTTGTATAACTTCTCCCTCTTGAGTTTGTCTTGTCAAGCAATCTTGAGCCATAGCTAGCTAGTGATTTGAGGGTTGCAGCTTCTACCAACCACACCTTTCAAATCAGAGGTTCCACTCAGGGAGTCACCATTTACTAGTGCATGCTTGCCCAAACTCCAATTCATCATATCTTTGGTCTTCCATTAATTTGATGGATATGCTTGAGCCTTCTCCTTTCCATTGTGGTTGCAACATTTTAATTGTTTTCCCCTATACCCTTTTACACATTGCTCTAAAAAGCTTTTATTCCTTGCACACAAATGGGAATAATAATCCTTTCCTTTCGATTTGATGGTTGAGCGCCCCACAACTAGTTACCACTACCCGTCATTCAAACCCTAGAAAAGTTAATCAATCACACTCACCAATATACGACTTAATTAAACGCCAATTATATATATATTTCATCTCAAACCTGAACCAATTACATAAACAAGTACACCCTAAAAATCCACGTACTCTTGGAAAGAGATCCAAGAACAATTGCAGTTAAATGATCAAGAGAGAGATGCATAAAAAAACCAAGGGTTAAGAAAATGGATCACAAGTTCAAAACTGAAAAATTACACAAAGCCAAATTAAAAACGTGAAATAAAGGCATGCAGTTGAATTGGCTTTGTCACAAACCCCTAAACAAGCACTTCCTTTCTGTGCCACTCAGAAAGTTGTTCATCCACAAACCCATAATGGAATGCTCCGCTATTACTTTTCTTGATGTTTGCTATATACCCTCTTTATCTCCCCACTTCTCCATTCCACTGCACTTATGAAACACAAAAGATAGAAAGAAAATAAAGGAGAAGGAAAGAAGAGAAAGGTTGTGAGTTTGTGAGAGATGGGGAGGGGTAAGATTGAGATCAAAAGGATTGAGAACTCAAGCAACAGGCAAGTTACATATTCAAAGAGGAAGAATGGGATCCTTAAGAAGGCAAAGGAAATTAGTGTTCTATGTGATGCTCAAGTTTCCCTTATCATCTTTGGTGCCTCTGGAAAGATGCATGAATACATCAGCCCCTCCACCACGTAATTATAAGGGCTTCTTTCACTTCTTCATCTTCTTATGCTAAACTGTTTCTTTTCTAGATTCCTGGTTTTCTTTTTGCTTCATCTTCAAGAAGAGCGCAAAACTCACTTCTATTTTTCTTTCTAGCTTATCTTGAATCTTTTTATTGGTTAAGGTTGATTGACGTCCTAGACAGATACCAAAGAGCCTCTGGGAAGACCCTCTGGGACGCTAAGCATGAGGTAGCTAGGTTATTTGTCTTCGAAAAAAATAAAAAAACTTGTAGTTTTTGCTTGATTTGCCTCAAACGAAAACATGTATATATAGTTGTTTTGCTTAAAATACGTTCAGGTCCAAGAACCAAGAATTTATGATTAGATCTAGATTTAGAACATCTACTCTCACTCCTTCTCTACATCTAAATGTCATAACTTGCATATATTATATATATGTGTATGTGTATGAACAGATCTGAGTATAAAACAATATTATTCACTCGCTTAATTCCTTTTCTTTGCAAGTTTCAAAAGCTGAATGGTATACAAGAGTTGTTTGTAGGAGTTAGGAACAAAGATGTGAAATGTCTCTTCCTAGCTAGGGAGTACTCGGTCGATGGATCTCTCTCTTTGTTGACTACACGTTTCTTCACTGACATTGAAACCAGCAGTTACCTAGAGCCAGATCTACTGCAAATAATGTTCATTTATTTGACAAATTTTGCATTGTAGTCCATTTTTGTCTTTCTTTCTGGAGTAAGCTAGCTAGGGAATAATATATGTATGTTCAGGTTAACACAATATCGTTGTTGAACTCACTGCAGAACCTCAGCAATGAAATTGATAGACTCAAAAAAGAGAATGACAGCATGCAAATTGAGCTCAGGTTTATTTATATATGTGTACATAACATTAATTATTGCACCTTTGATTATCTATCCAACATCATCTCTTAATTATTTCTCATCAAATAATATATATATATATATATATATATATATATATATTATTTCAGGCACTTGAAAGGGGAGGATATTACGTCACTGAATTACAAGGAACTGATGGCCCTAGAGGACGCCCTTCAAAATGGCCTCAATGGCGTCCGTGAGAAAAAGGCAATAATTTTTTTAATTATTATATACTTATCATAGCTTTATTATTGGTTATCAAACGCTAAACAAGTTTCCTCAAACCTTTTCTTGTTCGTGCCACAGGTAGAAGTTCACAGGATGTTCAAGAGAAATGTATGTAGGTCTTTTTCCAATGTATAAGATTAAAAGTTAATTAATTAGTCTTATCATATAGATTAAAAGTGTTTGTTAATATTAATTACCCTTTTAATTAAAAGTTATAGGTTTGTATCTGTTATTCTTATCTTTTAAGATAATTAGTTTTTCTCACTTGTTAAATTCCTTTGATATTCATCAGGGCAAGATTTTGGAGGAGCAAAATAAGGAACTGAATTTCCTTCTGGTAAGTGGCAATCTGTGTATATGCATCAGACTGGTTTCAGGTTTTTTGACAAATACTGTAACACACCTTAAATCTATTTTGCCGCAGCTTATATTGTGAATTAACACGTAGCTTCAGCTCTTTCATAATTGTAAACATTAGTTTTATTTATAAATATCTCTGCACCAAAAATATATATGGCTGAACTACAGCACACAGACACATAACATATACTGTGTGGAGCATACGACTAAGATAATTTGCACAGTGCTTTAAACTCAATCTTCATTAGACTTTAGATCATGTTTATATCTATTTGGTTCAAAATATTGTTCTAAAATCAGAAAGAATCATATTATGGGAGAATTAAATTAATTTAAATGTAGTTTACTAAACTACATAAGCTTATTTATGATATCAAGTAGTTGATTATATATGACTTAGTTGATATTTTTATCTTTTATCACATCATCATATCTGTATTTTTTTTTCTCCTTCTCCTTGTGGATGTAAATTGGACTCTTATGAATACCAATGAGTAACCAGTTTTCATAGGTTCAAAAAGGAAATTTATAGTATAATCCCTGTTGAAGTTTAATGAACCATGGAATGAAACTAACACTGTATTTTGATTTTTTTTTTCTATCAATTACAGCAACAACATTTGGCTCTAGAAGGTGTGGGAAACATGCATGGACAATGGATTTGACGAGATGATGATTAATTAAGGGGGTTCAATTCACATATGCCACACGCAAGTACTCTAAAACAGGCAAATCTAAAAAAACCAATGCAGATTAATGGCTGCTGTTTTCAAATTAATTCTGCTGGATAGCCTTAACTTATATATGAACTTGTATCATTTCCAATTTCTGCCATATTTATTATTGTTGAATTTGGGTTATGAAACTATCAAATCAATTAGTATGTTATGCTGCTTCTTCTTGAGATATCTCTTATGTCACAGCACAAAGCACAGCTTTGATAGCAATGCATTTCTTTCCAATTATAGTGCATGTGTGAGAAAAAAAATATGGAAGGTATCACATCAGTGTGATGGTAACATCATCAAGTTAAATTCACCCCACATTCAGCATATTGTCTATTTTTGAATTTTTGCATATTATCTAATTTAGTTTTGTTCTGAGTTATCTTTAAAAGATATGTCTTGACTCCTAAACAAGGTGAGGCTCACTAAATGTATTGAAACACTTTTCAAGTTTCATTAAGAAATATATTTTTACCACATTCAGTTCTCTTGATGTCTCTAGTATATACTTCCTCTACAAATTTTACTACACAAATGTAAGAATGGCTAATATTTCTTATTATTATTTTATTAATAAATTTATGTCCAATTTAACTTTTAATACAACAATATATATATATATATATATATATATATTTTAAATTAAAATTAATTTCGTTTTTATTATTCCTCACTATTTATTTTACTGTAATGTAATAATTTAAAATATTTTTTTTAATTCAAGAAAAATGAATGGTGAGAGTAAAATAAAATCTTAATTATTGATATATATATATATATATATATATATATATATAACCTGCTTTTTTTTTTAAATGTGAGGCTGAAAAGTTTAAAAGAGATTGTAATTTTAAATATAGAAGCAGATAATGAATTTTGTTTTTCCTTTGTCTCACATTTTTTAAAATCTGAATTGAATATTAATATATTTAATTATAATATTATGTTTACTTACCTAATTTCTATATTAATTATTTTTAACAAAAATATTTTTTTAATACATATTATAATAATAATAATCGTATAATTAATATATATGATTATTCAATTATATATAACATTAATAATTAACATACTATTTAATAAGAGTTTTACAAATAAGAATTCTCTATCTATTATCTTAATATACTTATTTTCGTATTGATTCAAAGATTGGAGTAGATTCTAAGACTTTAATTGTTGTTATGGAACCCTTTATCAATCCATTTTTGATAAAAATAAATAAAATTTTAAATATTTTGTTCAAGCTACTTTATTGAAGAAATGCATTATAATACTCAAATGGAAGATATTATAAATTGTTCAAGTAATAAAATTTTACTTACGTTGTAAAAAAAATTATGATATTGGGAAGGGTTTCAAAACTATGAAGATGTGTAATTTTTTTAATATAAATTATAAAATAAAGGTGATGTGTTTGTCTTCATATTTTTATATTGTTATTGTTTTTTTATTTTTTACATATAATAGTAAAAACAAATATGTTGATGTGCGCATGATCATACATATGGCTTATATTATTCATTTTTTTAAAATAATTATTGTTTAAAGATTTTACTTTTTTTTAATTTTTATATGTATTTTATTTTTTCTCTCTCTATTTTACAAGTACCTAATATCACAATAATTATTTTTCCTATATTATTTTTTCTTCCTCATTAAAAGTGGGTAAAAAAAATTAATCTCATTTATACAATAATATAGATGAAGTTAAATATTTGCGCACTCCTTTAGAAAGAGAATATCAAGTGAAGATGCTTATAGAAAAAACTATATATTGGAGTTTGATCCTACAAAAGAATTATTTGAAATGATGAATAATTTACTTCAATCTTTTAAGATTGTTCTACACGATCAAACAAAGGCTTCTTCCTATATGATGACTTTCTTTTTTAAGATATAAAAGTTTTTTATCCCTCATTGTATCAAGTTTAAAAATTTTAAAAATGGTAATTTTCAAGTTTTAGAAAGGATAAACAACAATATATATACAAATTTTGAAATTTTAACGACGAAACCATGAGACATATATAGTTTTGATGTAAGTAACTTATATCCTTGTGATACCAAACTTGCAAATTCATAGAGAAATATTTGTATGATAGGGTGGAAAGGAAATCGTCCAAGGAAGATGTGAAGGTTTGGAAGGAGATGCACTTTCATGAGTTCTTAATTATAAGGAAAATGACAAAAATTTTAAAAATGAAGATTTTGTTTTATGTCGGTGAATATTAACAACTTTTAAATATTTTATTTTCATCAAATTTCCTATTTATTTATTTATTATTTATTTATTTATTTATTTATTTTCTTTCTTAATGTCCGTGAGACATAAAAACATACAATAATTTAATATAAAATGTACCAATTTCTTGTGTGGAGATCTTATTTATAGACGTGAGAGAAAAAATATCCATATAATTATGTTTTACGAATAAATTTTTACATTAAAAATAAAAAATATATTTTCACCGGTTTCACATCAGATTTTAATTACCATATTCAATATATTAACAAAATTAAAAATTTTAATAAAATAAAAATCATATTTTGACAATGATTGAATATAGATGAATATCAATCTTTTGATATGAAATGTACCCATTTTTTTCTGTGGTGAAATTAGGTTATAGATGCGAGAGAAAAAAATATACATATAACTATGATTTACGAATAAAG
Organism: Sphenostylis stenocarpa; assembly: GCA_963425845.1. Taxonomy (NCBI): domain Eukaryota; kingdom Viridiplantae; phylum Streptophyta; class Magnoliopsida; order Fabales; family Fabaceae; genus Sphenostylis; species Sphenostylis stenocarpa. Next base: position 13,225,256 of record OY731406.1, read on the forward strand.
TTGTACATAAAAATATATATAAATTAGATTTTCATTCGTTTTAAATCAGATTTCATTACCATATTCAATATATTAACCAAATTAAAAATCTAAATAGAGTAAAATCAGTCACAAGGATTAAGTTAATAAAAATATTATTTTCATAAATAAAATATTTTATAAGAATAAGCACATATTTTACCCAAATAAAATTATAAAAAACCGTATCATGTTTTCTTTTTTCTACCACATCAACTTAAAAAAAACGAGTATCTATATTTTACAATAGCTGAATTAGTTAATATAAAATATATTATAAGATCTATTAATAAATAAATATTTGATTATGACAAAAACTTATTGTACTTATTGTTAATTATATAATATATAATAAAAAATGAAAATGAAATTACAATTAAAAAAAATACTATAAGAGAAAATACAATTCTATTATCTCAATAGAAAAAACTTACTTTTATGTTTGTTTTCAAATGTTTAAATTTTATATAATTTTCATTATCTTTTTTATTTTACAAGCAAACTTTTCATAATATTTTATTTGTTTTATACAAAGTAACGTGACTTGTTTTATTTAAATTACATAACATAGGTTTAATCTTTAATTAATTAGTTTTATAAAATAAAATTCAACTCGCTATATTATATGCATTAAATAAATTGCATGGCAATTATGTTTGTTTGGAATATTGTTTAGGACATGATTATTTGGAGTACCATATTTTGTTGTATGCATTAATTCTGAAAAGAAAATTGTTTAGCTATTAATTAAAGAGGATTTATTTTTCAAAACCGAAACTCATGAGGTAATAATTTATTAAATTGTTATTCAATTAAAAGTAATTGTAAAATCTTTCCCATTCCAAACAATACAATGAATGTTATCATAGCTTCTATTCAAGCATATTTAATTTTGATAGAGAATTAATTATTGTAGTCTGAATGGGAAGAAACTAATAATTAGTAGTAGCCAATAATCTTTAAAAAATTACGAAAATGTTATCGACAAGAAGATATGCACAAACTACAAGCAAACCGTCACGAATATGAACTCACCGAGGATAATTTTTTTGTTCTTAGCGTGTTCATGTTAAAGTATTCCAAATCTCAATGAAAAGGATACTTTTTATTTTTTTTTTGTTATTAAATTAATTTTAATAAGTTTTTCTATAATTACCTCTTGAGAGATAAATGGAAAATTTTGATTTTAAAAAAATGGCAAGGTTTTAGGGACGTGTCCTAAGAGGAAAAATAGAAAGAAAGGAGAAAATGTTGATGAATGATTATGAGAGGCGCGTGAGGGCAAAACGGTCTAATCAACATTGAATTTAGGTCCAGATTATTTATTTATCTATAAATAAAAAGAAAAAAAAAAATCTGGCTTGGGTCGTGAAAGGAAGAAGGAAGCATTCTCTCTTTCTCTCTCTCGCTTTGGTTTTCCTTTCTTTTGTTTTGTGCTTTTTTTCTCAAACCGTTTGGTTTTTGTTTTTATTTTTGTTTTCGTTGACAACTTCACCAACCATCTTTTTCTTCTCTCTCTTTCCTCTGCGCGCGACGCAGACCCAACTCTTTCTCTCTCTTCGACTCAGGGGGAAAAGAATATTTTCGTTTTTTACGTTTATTTTTTCTGAAAAAACCATTGTTGGAAACGCCTAAGCCCAACCTCCTTATCCTCAATCTCAATTCTCGCACATCCTGAGAGCAGGTGTTATCTCTAATCCACTTCTTATCTTAATTTTCTTCTTCTGTTTTTTAATTTTTTTGTTTCAATTTTCGCTATATATATTATTGTTCGTTTAACGTATTTGCACCTAGGAACTCGTGTCAGCGTCTGCATTTTCTGCAAGTAGGGTTTTCTTTATCTAATTTTTTTCATCTCTTTCCGTGCAGAGCGTCTCAGGATAATGCCGCTTTTTAGGGTTTTCTTTCCGGGCTTTGGTTTTCACGTGGAGGTAGTGCTCGCTACTTTGCTTTAATTCGAGGTACCGTTTCGTTGAGGTTGTGTTGTTAGGTATTGGTTGGTGCATTGTTGCGATTCTTTTACCTTTGTTCGTTTATCGGATTTTGAAGTTGATCAGAGTGTGACGGGTTAGTGGTGGTGCGGTGCCATTTATGATTTTTGAATGATTGAGATGGGGTCGTGTGGGAGATCTGCTACCACTAATGATCCCTCTGGAGGTTCTGTTATTGAGCAGCATTTGTGCTCAGAGGTTGCGGAGCAGGTTGTTTCTGTGCAGGAGTCTTGTTTGGAAGAAGCTTGCAAAGTTGTGGACTCTAATACAGACCTCTCCACTATATCTGATGGTTGTGTGGGAGAAGACCTTGTGGGTTCTGCAAGGTGTGTAGATGTGGGTTCTGGTGATGCTTTGGGTTTGGCAAGTGAATGTGAAAATGCTGATTTGTTGATAGTGGAGAAAGCCGCCGAAGATGATTGTCTGAATTTCTTAGGGGTTTCTTATGGAAGCATTGAAGTTCCCTGTGCAAACAGTGGGTCAGAGGGAAATTTTCAGGCTGAGGGCAACTTGGCTTTGGGGTCGGGATCCTTAACTACAGATGATTCAGAGAGGCTCTGTGCTCAACAGGATGAGCAGAAGAATGATAAGAGCGACATATTACCAGCAGGAAAAAACGATGATACGGGTCTTCTTGGTGATGCTTTCACTCCTGTACTTGACTTTAGGGATTCTGAAATGTCTTTGGAATTGGAATCTGTGTCTGACTTGCTAGTTGAATGCAACCAGCAAAATGAGCAGGAGAAAGTTATGAGACATGCGGGTCCCTTGTTGAATGTTGCGGAAAAATGTGATACTCTAATTGGGACAGAACATGATGCTTGCAGACAAATATCTCCTACTCCGGACATGGATGTGCCATCTGGTGCATTATATGCAGATACAGAAGTAGAGAGGAGCACAAGTGATCCAAAAGATGGTGAGGACCAGAATAGTACTTGTGAAGAAAAGGTTAAAGTTTTTGTTGATGAAGAAATCATTCAAATTAATTCATGTGTAAAAATATCATCCTCTCCAGGTTGCCATGGGACTGCTGGGAGCTCATCAGTGGTTGATTATCTTTGTGATCCTGCCCTGTTGGATCCAGGGTGTGAAATGAAGAATGTAGAAGATGCTTTTTGTAAATTGAAGGACTGTTCCTCAGAGGAAACTGGCAACTCTACCTTTAGAACACCATTTTCTCCAGAATCAGGTCTGCCCTCTGTTGCTTCAATTACCAAGTGCCCTTCAAAGGATATTTCTGATCTCCATTGTAAAGGTGATGATGTTTCTATTAACAATAATAGTGCTGTGGACAATCCAGGTCAGATGGATAATGATGGAAAAGAAGCTGTTGAAGTTGATTGTATCACTGAAAGCATACCATTACCTTCTCAAATGAGTAGTCGAAGAAGTAAAGTTGGCAGAAAGACGCAAACCAAAAAGGCTTCAAGAAAATGCAAGACCAAAACCAAGGTGACACGTTCAAATGGGGATCATATTAAGTTATACTCAGAGGCTTCTAGAAAGAAGAGAAGTTGTTTGTCCAAACCAGCTCGTTCTTCTATCTGGGGATTGATTGGGAATATTGAACAGTTTTTTGAGCAAGATAATGAGCATCCAGTTGGTGAAACTGTGTGCCAAGAGTTGGGGAGGGCTAGAAGCAAGCGCCAAACTGGTACAGCAGTTAAGAATGATGCAAGTACTAGTTTAATGAGTTCACTACAGAAGTGTCCTGTTCCAACTACTCGTGTTCGTCTGAAGATCAAATTTGGGAAAGAACCTGATTTAAGATGCTCAAATGTCTTGACTCTGGAGTCTGTTGATGGCTTCGCATCTGCTTCCCTCTTGGAGTCCGGTTCAGCTTCTATGAAAGTAGCCAGTAATGCTGAAGATAAAATGTTGGAAGTGGTGGCTTTGGGCAATGCAGAATCTTTCAACAATGACCTGGATAAGGATGGTCTTGTTCTAAATGGACAAGCAGCAAATAACCCCTTAGAAGAAAATACTGACAGAACAGAGAAGGCAGATGGGGATGTAGAGGAACCTTGTCTTGCAGCTCCTCCAGAGAAGGTGGTTGAAGCATTGATTGAACCTATCAATAACAAGGGTATGGATCCTGGAACTTCACCTGATTCCGAAGTTATCAATTCAGTTCCCGATGTCCAGGTTGGAGAGAGACATCAAGAAGGTTTAGGTTATTCTAAAGTGTTGAATTCTAAATTGACCATCAGTAAAAGGGGGAAGAAGAAAGACAAACTTACATGTTCAGGTAACTGTATCACTGAAGATGAATCACAATGTCCACCTGGGAATAGTAGAGCTAAGCAATCTAAGAATCGCAGCAGGGGTAAGAAAAATTGCAAGGATGCAGTTAGCTCTTTGGAATTGCCTACTTTCACTCAGATAAACAAATCTGTGAACGGTAAAGAATTGTGCCCAGAATCATTGTCCCATTCTGGAGGAACTGAACTTGGAGGCTCTGCTGAGGCTTTGAAGGTTAAAAATCACATGGACATTAAGACAAGTGGCAAACCATCAGTTGACAATGGATTTTCAGATTCGCAGGTTTCTGAGACTATGATGTCTACTGCAAGACCTTTGGGGCGTAAGCTACCTAAAAGTCTTAGACCTAGTAAAGTTACTCGGACCAAATTTAAAGCTTCTGACTCGACTGACAGGAAAAAGACTACTTGTACTCGCAAGGAAAAACAGAAAAAGCCAATTAATAAGTGCGAAGTCAAGGGAAAAGGTGCCTCTCTTAAAATTACATGTCAAATGGAAGATCACCCACATTCAGGTAGCTTTTTATGTGTCAAATAGACAGCATCATGTGATATTATTTTTTTGCGTTTTGGATTTGAGATTGGGATGGGCTCCTTCACTACTGTCTAAATCTTTATTATATTATCTTAATCTTTTGTGTTATATATTGGAGAAGTTAAATATAATAGGATATGTTTTTTCTTTTGTCTCGTAGAAGCAAATGTTGAAAATCATGAGTTGGATGCTGCTGGAAAAATTAATGCTGATAACAACAAAGTATCAGTCAACATATCTAATTCAGACATGCTGTCTGGTGTTGGACTGGGGGAGCAACTTTCATCTCCCCGTAATGCGTGGGTGCGATGCGATGATTGTTACAAATGGCGGCGAATTCCAGCTGTGCTTGCAGATCTAATTGATGAAACTAACTGTACCTGGTATAGCATGTTTCATTCATGTTACTCTATTATTATTTTTCTATAATACCTGTCTAGAAGTTGAAGAGGCAGAATATTGTTTTATCATGTATTTGTTTGTAACAGATTTTTTTACAATTTTCACCTTGTACATCAGTGATTATTTGGGTTTTAATTGCATAGTTTTCATTAATTAGTCATGATTTATATTTGTAGTTAATTATTTCAATCCTCTTATGTCTTTGCATACAAGAGGCATGTTTGGCAATTACCTTATACATAATGTTTCCAGTTTAAATAACTTGCATCTTTTTATGGGATATATTATTTTGAAGGACATGTAAGGACAGCAGTGACAGGGCCTTTGCTGATTGTGCTATCCCTCAAGAGAAGTCAAATGCGGAGATTAATGCAGAGTTGGGATTATCAGATGCTTCAGGTGAAGAAGATGCATATGAAGGCTCCAAAAACTTTAAGGAATTAGAATATCGGCCTCCATTTGGTATGTTACATTTGTAGCAAGTTCCTCATTAGTTTTTTTATTTTTTAAATGAAATCTAAGCTTGAAGCTAGACTGTTTTAGGAATATAATTTTATCGTATTGTCTGATGTTTAATTTGCTTTATGCATTGCAGTTTCCCAGGGGTCAACCTTTACCCATATTTTCACCAATGAATTCCTGCATCGTATCCATAAAACTCAGACTATTGACGAGGTCCTGATATGTTATAGTTTTTAATTGTTACAAATGATTATCATATTACATAATTTGATCGAGTTGTGTTACATGTGTATTTGTTTTAGTATACACAAGTGATAATGTTGGATTAATGAAACTGGTCATGTTGAGTTCTTTCTATGACTCGCAGAGGGACTGAGAGCTTTAATGTGCTTGTGTGCAAATGTTTGTATTTCTTAAGTACATATGCATTATGTTTTATTCCCGGTGGGTTCTTTTCTCTCTAGTGAAACTGGTCATGATGATTTCTTTCTATGACTTGCAGAGGGACTGAGAGCTTTAATGTGCTGATATGCAATTGTTTTTCCTTTCTTAAGTACATATGCATTATGTTCTATTCCAGGAGGGTTCTTTGTTCTCCTTCAAGTTTCACTCCTTTTATTATTTTTCCTTAAGAAATGTGATATAGGTTACAGTATCCTGCAAGTCCATCTGATTCAGAGTTGACCAATAGCATATACTTAAATACAGTTGTGGAGCTAGACTGTGATAGTTGGGGTGGCCAAATACATCAATAATCCTTTAAAATAATTTTTTTCTATCTCATATTGTAAAACTTCATATGTTGGCCAATAATCACTATAAATTTAGAATTTCCATAGTCTTTTAATACATGGTCTATATATAGAGTAATTTTATATGTAGATTATTTCAAATTTTGTACATGCTACACACAAGTTTCAAATATTGGAGCTAGTTTGCTGAATTTAGAAGAATGATTATGATTGGACTAACACACCTAGAAAATGTATACAAGTCAACATACAATACACACACATATACATATACATATATATATATATATATAATTACTACATCATAAACCCACAGTTATGTTTCCCTCTTGATGTAATTTTCTCTACATTATTATTATTAATATATTGTAAATGTTTGCCTAACAAATAATGATCTATATATTGTGTAAGATTTGTAAAATTGAGTAATTTGATAAAATTCTTTCATCCACCGTCATTATTTTTTATATTTGTCTAATATTATATTTAAAAAGTTTACATATAAATAGGGAATTAAAAAACTTGGTTGGGCCATCCCCCCTCTTCTTTCTGTGAAGCAACGTAGCTCTGCCCCTGCCTAAATATGACTTTAACTATTTTGTTTTTTTAATATACATTGGATGTGCTCTGTAGAAGATGGGATGAATTGTTGACCTTATATTTTTTTTCTTACGCACGTTGTGGAACTGCATGCTATGTTGGCTTGCTTCCAATTGCTACTATATATCGTTTGCTTTTACATCAGTTTCTGTCAGTTTGATTTTACAGTTTGATTTTGCACTCTACATTTTGATTGCTACTATATATAGTAACACTTAGATTTCAATTAAGCTTTTTGGAATTTAAAAATTGTGCATCAGTTTTATATTTCTGAATTCATTACTCCTTTGAACTTGTATCAGATAATGGTCTGTCATTGCAAGGCACCTCAAGAAGGAAAGTTGGGCTGTGGGGATGAATGCCTAAATCGAATGCTTAATATTGAATGTGTGCAAGGAACATGCCCGTGTGGGGACCGATGTTCCAACCAGCAGGTTTATAAACATGATTTTTTTATTAAATATATATTATTATTTGGTCTTATTGAAAAATGGCATGATTGTCAGACAAATTATTGATTTCAGTTCCAAAAACGGAAGTATGCTAGCCTGAGGTGGTTTAAATGTGGGAAAAAGGGTTATGGACTAAAGGCACTTGACAATGTAGCTCAAGGACAGTTTCTTATTGAATACGTTGGAGAGGTAACACGCAAAATCTCTCCTTTACTTTCCCTTTACTAATTTAGCAATTTTACTTGTTAATTTGTTGTGATACGGGAACTATGGACTGCTGAGGATGGATATAAAATTTTGGGATCATATTTATGCTCTAGTTCCTTATTTTAGCTAAGTTTTTGGGGAAGGAAGATTTAGTATTACCTTCTATGAAGTTATAGGTGCAGTTATGTTAAATTTGTCTTACTGAACTCTATTCTTCCCATTTGTTTCTTCCCCCCTAGGCATTTCTTTTTGCTGAGTGTTAGTTAAATCACTAGCATGTGCATTATCAAAATGGAGATAGTTTGTCTTGCTTCTTTTTCCATTATTTGAATTACTTTTTAAATAACATTGAAGAGCCATGGTAAAATATTAACAATTTGGCTTGAGTAGGAAGCAATGAATATTGTATTGATATGCAGTAGCCCATGTAAAAAAAGCCATCAGTCTTCCTGGACAAAGAACATGGGTTTCCTTTATTAGGATGGTTTGATCTACTTAGAACCACTCAAATTGATAGTGAATGCTTGTGAGGCTAAACAATAGCTTATGTCTGACAATCAACTTACTTTTATTGTAAATGGTGGAGGAGTACTTGAAGCAGATCGGATGGATTCTGTAATTAATGGATTATGTTTTTTTTTTCTAGAGTTAGAATTTGAACTGCTATTCTATTTTGGGGCATTTATGTTGTATATGCAAGGGTGATGCACAGTTTGTGCCCATCATTCACCTTTAGGTACTTATATATCCAATATATGGTTCCAAACAGGTGCTTGATATGCAATCGTACGAGGCACGGCAAAGAGAATATGCTTTGAAGGGTCATCGACATTTCTATTTTATGACCTTGAATGGCAGTGAGGTATGAATTTAACCTGAATTTGTTTTTTAGCAAAGTAAAAAAACCTTTGAATTTTTTGGCTGGAAGTACATATAGATTTGTTCATGATATCATGTTACATAACACAATTGTTTGCATGAATCAATAGTTACTAGTTGTCGATTAACTTCTCTTTCAATGCTTTCCTGTGCATGTGCTGTGGAAATTCTCAACAGAAGAAAGCTATTTTCTTGGAATAGAATTCTTTTCCATTATATATCATGGCCTTCTAGGTGCTATGGGAATTTAGAAGAACCCAAGATGTAACCCATATTGCCTTCCTTTAGAAATGTCTCGATACAGAATTAGGGACCCAGAGACCATCTCAATGTGAAAACCTTGCCTTTGAAAGGAACTTACTCTGCCATCCTATAATTTTGAATGTGAAAACCATCTCAATTGTACAAATAACAATTTTGAATGATCCTCTTACCCTTCCATTCTCCAATTCATTTTTCTAAGTAATCCTGCTAACTTTCTGTTCTTAGCCGCATAAACCCTTATTTATTTTTCCAAGCAAATATCTTTTACCCATCTGTCCTAACATAGCTTGTATGAATGGATATTTTGGAACTGAAGAATAGCTGTTTGAGGTTTCCACACCTCTACTTTTGATTAATCCAGAGTTTTTTTTTTTTTTTTACCTGGTTTGTGATTGTTTGTCTCTGGATGCTGGACAACTATCAACTCATCTGTTTAGTTAACATGCTTCAAATTTTTTTGCTATTTGTGTCATACCATTACTGCTGAGCATTAGTTGGGACTTGGGAATGATATCATTTGGCTCTTTCATTGTGATTGTTATTTTCTCCCTATTATGAATAGTTTTTTCAGATGGTAGTTGTTAAAGACTACTTTACGATTCACAATTCCTTATTTTCAGGTTATAGATGCAAGTGCAAAAGGAAACTTGGGGCGTTTCATTAATCATAGTTGTGATCCTAATTGTCGTACAGAAAAGGTGAGTATTATTACCTGTTTTTTTATAGGTTTATTTAATAAAAGCAATGATACTACTACTATTGAAGCCTTTTTCTTTTAATTTTTATTGGGAACTTTTTCTTTGCTACTTTGTGCTTTGCATTCTGCCTCTATATTACCAGGAAATGTAGATGTAAGCTTTTCGTGAACATATTATTAATTCCATTTTGCACATAATCTGTTGCTTTCAATTACTTGTCCTTGTGTTTGATCCTTTTTTTAAACAGTGGATGGTGAATGGAGAAATCTGTATCGGACTCTTTGCATTGAGGGATATTAAGAAGGTGTGCCTTCTGCTTCCACTTACTACTTTCGTGTGTGAATTGTTAATTCTAGTAGATTTTGCAGTTTATTGTTGTGGAACATTGTTGCATCTACGTTTCAAACTTGACATTCCAAGTTTGACCTTATTAACATCTATTTCTTTTCTTGTGTGCATGTCTGTTGTGCATTATGATTATCAAACGTGTGGGAAAATGTGAATCTCTTTACATAATTTTGTACTTAAAAATATGAAAATGTTGGTTATACTTCCTTTCCACAACAGATGAAATATAAAATATTTGGCCATTTGAGCCAGAAATGCTTAATTGAATAGAAGGTTGGATGATTAATGGTTATGGCTCTTTTTCCCCATAGAGTTAAGTTATTCCACTCCAAAAAAGTTTTCATTGGTCATTTAATTTCTTGCTTGTACTGGATCCGTCCTACCCATTTATGCTTTGTTGGTCTCTTTACTCGTATTTATTATTTTCAAGAGAGAACAGTATTTGTCTCATGCTTGTTTCCTATGCAGAAGTATTTGTGAACATTGTTAGATATACAAGGTTAACAACCATTCACAAGGTTGATAAAATAGATCAATTTGAATTCTCTTTATATATAGTGAAGAACTTTCCTTAACTTTTTTTTGGGGGGGAGGGGGGGCGGCTAAGGTAGAAGATTTGTGGTTAGTTTGTAAACTTGTAGGTCCTATTGTCATACCTATAAGTTTTGGAATAGGAAACTAATTGTTTGGATTAATTTTTTATTGGATTGTAACATGTGTATGTATTATTCGCTGCCAAAATGAACTTTTTTACCACCACCTTCCCCAGGATGAAGAATTGACATTTGACTACAACTATGTAAGAGTTTTTGGTGCTGCTGCGAAAAAATGTTACTGTGGTTCACTTAGTTGTCGAGGTTATATAGGTGGTGGTGATCCACTTAAAGCTGAACTGATAGTTCAAAGTGATTCAGAAGAAGAATTTCCAGAACCTGTTATGCTTACCAAAGATGGTGAAATTGAGGATGGAGTGGCTACACCCAAGTATTTTAATAATGTTGATACACAATCTGCTAAACATATGTTAAAAGAAAGGGATATATTGGAAAAGTCTAAAAATGCTGTAGATTCAGGTGGTTTTCCAGAGAAAGAAAGTTCCATGAACCCTGCCTCTGCTGTTTCTCTGTTGCACAGCTCAGCAGAAATGGAGGAGGATTCAAAGGGCAAGTTACCATCCTCTGTCCGAGTTGAAGAAATTTCTGAACAATTGGAGGATGTAACAAGCAAACCCATGCTTGCTGTACAACAAGAAAAAGAAAAGGAATCAGAGTTTCCAGACAAAACTTCTTCTACTCAAAGATTAGAGACTACTTCTTCCCATGCAACTGCTAGCAAAATGTTGTCCAATTCTACTGGTAGTAATAGGGAGTCCAAGTCTGAAATAAATGAAGGCAGGAAGACTCCTAAGTCAAATAGTTCTGTTAAAAAGGGAAAGGTTAATGCTAATCCTCCAAATGGCCTCAAAGCTGAGATGACAGCGAATCGATTGCAGTTGTCATCTATCAAACACAAAAAAGTTGAAGGTTCTTCCAATGGACGGTTTGAAGCAGGTTGGTCATCCTCATTTGTTTAGTAACATGGTCGTTAAAATCATTTTTAATGGATGAACCTTTTTTTTGTTACTTGCAGTTCAGGAGAAACTTAATGAGTTGTTGGATGGAGATGGGGGAATAAGCAAAAGAAAGGTACATAATATTTCTAATAGGTTCATATAATTGGAAGCTATGCATGCATGTGTGCTCCAGTTTCTTTTTCACAGTTAATATTGGTTATGCAAGAAAGCAAGAGATATCAACCTCCACTGCTGTAAACCTTAAATTTATTTGTTTTGTAATCAATTATGAGAAATAGTTTGTCTTTTTTTTTCCAATGTTGCTACTTGTTTTTGGATGGCTTTATGTTAGAGGTATTATAGGGCTAGCTACCTGGGTGGCTTTATGTTTTAGTTCTCACCATTTGACTACCCTCACCTTTTTTCTCTGAACAGGATGCTACCAAAGGTTACTTGAAGCTTTTATTTCTCACTGTTGCATCTGGTGATAGAAGCAACGGTGAAGCAATTCAAAGGTCCTCTCTTCTCTGCCTTTAATGTTTTCTTCATCAAGCACAGTTATATACACTTTGATTTTTTTCTCATGCTTCATGGACATGTAAATACTTTGTAAAAGAGATTTTAAACTTTGGTTGCAGTAATCGAGATCTTTCCATGATACTTGATGCCCTTCTGAAAACAAAATCTAGAGCAGTGCTGAATGATATAATTAGCAAAAATGGTAATATATATTTGCTTTCTATGTAATGCAGTTTTCTCGTCATATATCTGAAATGTGTAAAACTCACTGCACATTTGGTTGGTTGTCAAAGTAACTATACCGTTGCCTTTCAGGTTTACAGATGTTACATAATATTATGAAGCAGTACAGGCTGGACTTCAAAAAAATTCCAATACTACGAAAGCTTCTTAAGGTGCTTAGATTACTCATATTTTAGGTTTTTGCTATATTCCTTTTGACTACAAGTTGTTATATATATATATATATATATAGAGAGAGAGAGAGAGAGAGAGAGAGATTCAAAATTCTTAAGGATTTCTTTTATACTAAAAATTCTGAAGGGGTTTAAATGCATGGGAATTAAATTGCTTCAAATAAATTTAGAAGGAATGTGAAAGAAGTTTGGAAGAAAGGGAGAGGAACAGAATGAGAGAGGTTCAGAAGGGAGAAGGAGGGGGGAGAGTGTGGTAAAGATATTGTTCACATCAAAGTTTTTGAGTGAGAGTCCACAGTGAGATTGTGGAAGACTGAAGGAATTTCTCTTTTAGGACTTGTTTGAAATCTTTTCATTTTGCTTAAAAAAATCCATGGAAAATTTCCTTCATTTTAAATTTCTTTGGATTGGATACCCAGAAAGTTATACTGAATTATAGTATTTTAAATCCACTTAAAAATGAATTTCTTGAAACTTCTTATTGAGAGACTTCATTTTGTGTTGAATTCTCTATTTTATATGATTGTTACGATGCTATTTGTTCTATTTGCCTAAACATAAAAATGTATTTGCAACTTCTGCCCAATAGCAACATTGTGACATTTGCACAATGATAATATATTTTATTCCACTTCATTTTGGTGTTTGCCAATTTTTCTCCATTACCTGGAATGTTCAATCACGTAATTATGATTAGGTGGATAAATTTGACCATCCTATTTTATTCAATAAGTTGATGGCTGGCAGATCCTAACTAATCCTTTTTTGTGTTGTTCATCTTTCTTCATTTTCTCATTCTAAGTGAGTATTAAGAAAATATATGGCCCGGATCACCTTTTTTATTTTTCAGGTCTTAGAGTACCTAGCAGCAAGCAAGATTTTGACACCTGAACATATTAATGGCGGTCCTCCTTGTCATGGAATGGAGAGGTCAGAAATTTTTAAATTATATCCTACTCCCCCAATTTACTGAGGCAATTGTAATATTTGTTAAAAGTTCTTTGTTGTATTTTAGCACTGAATTTTGTAGCAGTTTTCATCTATGACTTTTCTTTATGACCTATTTTTGTTTGGCTAGTATGAATATGATTGACATAAATAAAAAAAAGGTTATTGTCAAGTGGTTGGAAGCATGAAATATGTTTACATGAAGTCACCAACGTTATCCTATTCCACATTTGGGAGGAGGGAATTAAATCAATTGATCGTTTGATTTTTGTTTAACCTTAATATAGTGATTGTTTTCAAGTATAATGAATGACTAAAAGATGTTATAGGGATAGTGGGGAGATGTAGAATCTCTTACAATTTCTTTTTTTTTTTGACATTTTTAGTAGTAATCGATAAGTATTGTTATTCTTGTTGTACTTGAGATATTAAAGAATGTATTACAAACCAAGAATTAGAATGTGAAAGAAAATAACTTTTATCGAATAGGATGAAATGAACAAGGAGTAGGAGAGAAATTTCTTCTCCACGGGCTAATGCTCAATTTACAAATAACAACTTTTCTTAATGTACCCTTCTTTCCTTCTTCTCTTCATATCTAATATGCTTGTGGATCAATTTGGCTTGTGTTGCTTTGTAGCTTTGTGGCCCTGAAAATGAACTTTGTGACCCGGGTCATAATTCCTCTTTCATCAACTTGCATTTAGTGTAAGATATATTGACCTAATTGGATTGAAATTTTTGTTACTAAAATCCCAACGAATGTTTGAGCAGAGTCAACTTTACACTTCTCATGAAGTATGCACAATTTCTCCTCAGCCAAACATATGGTGTCAATTCAGTCCTTTTATGATTTTGGGCTAGCCATCATCTATGCTTCAGTCTAAAGCTCTAATTGTCTTTCCAAATTGAGCAAACTCAATTTGGGCCTCACCCATTGGGTTTAAAATGAGGCTCAATTGGAAAATGTCCATTATAACATGGTCGTTCTACCAGTAGTGATTTAGTAACCACATGTAAGCTTGTGTTCGGTGGCTCCAGTGGTGGTGGATGTATGTGTAGGCAATATGTAACCGGGTTTCTGGTGGCCTTTTTTTGCAGCATCTAACTTGGGAGTTCTGGTGATGACAGTTTCATCGTTGTGCCAAAATTTCATGGCTCCATCATCGTTGAAACCCATACATTGAAAGTGGTTACTGTCTCTTCCCCCCTTTGCCTGTCCATTGTGTCTCCCACAGGGCCTTTCCTCTTCATTACTTGTTTCTACTCTGACTATGATTTTCAAAACCTGAATCCTTTATTTGGTTGCTCCACCACTTTCCCATTGTCATGCAATCTACATGCACCAAGTAAGTTTTGACTTCACCTCAGTGTTTGGTTGTTCCTGTATTGTCTCTGTTGACTTCATCTACTGCATCTTGCTGAACTTCTCGATGGATCAGTTAAATAGGCTTATCCTGCCACTCACGTTTCTTGCCCAAGAACAGGTCCCAACAGTCTTAAAGTTACACTCTGTCACTTTGCCAAGAATTTGGCTCCTGGTCTTTCCCTTTGCCATGATTATCCCTTGTTTCTTGATTGTCTCCACTTCTTAATGAGGGTTTCTGTCTCAGTTTGCTATTCTTGTTTCAAGGTAGTCAATTCTTCAAAGGCATGGCTACCAAACCTGTCTCTGAATCTTTTATTGTGGAAAATTATTCCTAATCTGAATTTAGGATCTTTTGGCAGTAGGAACTGAACCAAAGCATCATACACCCTATCAGATAAATGAATTTCCTGAACTTCAATGAATTCCAATAGGGTCTGCCCTCGCAAAGATGAGCAGCCCTTGCTTCTTGGCCAAATGTGTAGAAATATTTCATTAAATAGGATGAAAGGAACTAGGTATACGAGAGAAAGTTCTCCTCTAGGGGTTTCCCCTCTGCAAAGAGCCAATGCTCAATTTACAAATGACAACTTATCTGAATGAACCCTTCTATTCTTCTTTTTCCTAATTAACTCCTCTGAAGTCTTATCCTAATAGAATGTCAGTCTTGTAGATTAATTCTTCCCATCAGGATTGAAGCTTTTGTAATTTTTGGTACCCATGTCTCGTACGTAGATTTTTGTTTCATTCTAATTCAATTGATAACATTATCACTTGTCAATTGTTGGAAACAAGACAAAATTGTCTACCCTTCTGTAGTTTGTGTCTTGAATCCCTAATGTGGAATCAAGTATTTCATTACTGCCAATCTTCTAATCATTTGCACTTTTACTTTTACTTGAAAATATGATGTAATTTTTTCTTCTTACAAATGAATATCACCCTATTTTCTTCCTTATAAATTTGACGAAATTGTTGTTAATCTCTAAGCTTGTATTCTTTTATTAATAATTTGTTTTTATGTTCAGCTTTAGGGAGTCAATGCTTTCTCTGACAGAGCATGACGACAAACAGGTATATGTTATGCTAACTTGTTCATCTCTATTGTGTACACTAGTGCCAAGAAATATGCATTTTAGAGGCTTTTTTAACCATTTCATTTGTGTATAATATCTGTTTTGGGGACAAGAAATTGAATATTTTCATTGTTTTGTTTGTATGTGTAGGTCCATCAAATTGCTCGAAGCTTCCGAGACAGATGGTTTCCCAGACCCATCAGAAAACATGGCTATTTGGACAGGGATGATAATAGAATGGAATCCCACAGAAGTTTCAACGGTAACAGATTTTCAGCATCACACAGTCACAGGCATGAGCAGGATTTAAGGGCTACAGATGCAATTGACTGTAGTCAGCAGTCGATGCTTGTGACAAATCCAGTAGATGCTGATACCCAAGACAGCTGTCCCGCCCGCACTCTAGATGGGGTTGAAATCAAAGGGGCTAAAAAGCGGAAGCGTAAGAGCCGGTGGGATCAACCAGCAGAGACAAACTTGCTATCTGATGCCGTTATGAGCTCTATTGGTGAAAGCCAGAACATTCATGAGGATGTTCCACCAGGGTTTTCGTGTCCAATAGGTCCATTAAATGCTTCCCTGAACTCTAGTAATCTTGCATTACAAAATGCAAGCCGATCTGGATGTCCCTCTGATTTTGTCATTGGTCATCCAAAAAAGAAATTTAACTCTCGCTTGCCTGTGTCATATGGAATGCCATGGTCTGTTACCCAGCAATATGGAACACCTCATACTGAATTTCCAGAGTGTTGGGTTACTGCACCTGGCATGCCTTTCAACCCATTTCCTCCCCTACCCCCATATCCTCGGGACAACAAAGACTGTCAACCTACTAATAATAGTAGTGCTATGATAATTGATCAGCCTGCTGAAGCTATGATTATTGACCAGTCTGCTGATGTTAATGAGGGTGATACCAGTGGTATGGTCAGTTGTAGCGCAGATGATATGATTCCCAGCACAACTGGTGCTAACACTGGGGACTCTGACCTTCTGTTCGAGGATAATGAACACATAGCTAAACGATTGAAGGGTGAATCCCATGATTTGGTAAGGAAGTACTATAGACAACAAAAATGGAATAATTCAAAAATAGATCGACCATGGTTCCGGAGGAATGCATGGAAATGTAATGAGAACAATTCTGATGGTGATATGTGCAGTATAGTTGTAGATGTACCAAAAGAGTCAGAAGATACTTGTGATGCGGAGGATGCAATCTGTAGAGAGGAGAACGGTGACAATAATATTTATTAGCATGCACAGCAGCAATATTGTTCACAGGAAAAAGAAATTATTTTTGTTTTCTTTTTTCTTCCATATGCATTAATGTACTGTCAATTCATTCGTTCCTGAATCTATTATTCAATGAAAATATCATTCAATTTTAGTTTTCCCCTCCTTCACTTTCTACACTACCTGGGAGATTCTTGTTCCTAAGACCGATCTGCCCAAAGATGGGCGTTATTTCTCTTGACTTTTAATTCTCTCGAAAATTGGAAACCTCTAATGGTGATGCACAACACTGCATTGATGACTGATAAGACAATATTGTTTGACTGTTCCTTTAATTACAAATAAGAATAATTATTAATTCGCTTGGTATGTCTAATTTATTATTTGAATCCAAAAGATTATTTATTTAATTAAAATTATATTTTAAAGTTGTTTTGTTTTTTTTAGGATACAATGTGTTTTTATATGCTTCAAAGCTTTCGGAGTTGTTATAATGTCTTGAGAATTTGGGAAGAAATGTTTATAGTTTTTTTATGGGGGTAATTTCCTTTTTTCTTCTAGATCATAAATGGTTAATGGTTTGCAACTTTATTTTAAAGTTATTCCGTTCTTATTCCTCCCCGGCAAATATATCTCAATACATTATGCTTTGCAGAAGAGTTCAATAGTGTATGTTAACAATAATCAATTTAAAATTACAAGATAAAGAATTAATAAATAATTGATAAATACAATTTATCTCTATTCGTTATCCTTCTTGAATATGTACTTCTGTGTATCTTTGAAATATGTTAAATTAAACATAAACATATTTTTTAGATGAACTAATTTAAACCATTTTTCTACTCTAGTTCTAATTAGAATCGACCTTTTTTATGTAACCAAATGGATTATTGAACTGATTTTAGTCTGATTGACCGAATCAGACACTCCAATCAAATTTTAAAAATAACGGTTAAAGAGTTTTATAAATCATTTTTTTAAACATAATTATGTTGAAAATGTTAAAAAAAAAATGTAGACTAAATTCTTTTATCTTATATACATTTTCAAGCAATGAGAATTTTATTATAAACTTAAACTTAGTTTGATCTTTGACGATCATACAACACACCAAGAAGAAAATGTAGAACACTAGAGGAATCTGTTTAGGAGACAGAAACGTGTGAAATGAGCACTTTATTGTAGCTATTGCATTTACAAATACCAAAATAAGTGTACACAAAACAAGTAACAATTCTCGTAGGAAGGAATTATTCCCATATAACATGGCACAGAAATTGCTAATTGATTGAACAAATTCAAATTTGCCTCTTCTTTTGAGAATGAACGAAGATGACAACCTTATGTTGTTTCAGCACCAACCAAGTCCAAAGATTTTTTGGAGACTGACCACTAACATGCATCTCTTCATCTCCAAGCTTAGTATCTAGCATCACCATTTGACAAGGGAGAAAGAAAAATGAATCTCCCTTTTCTCTCTTAAAAAAAATGACAGTTGTAACCAAAAAGGGAAAAAACAATCAAGGTTTATTATAACAACTCCTTATCTACAACACACACAAAAGCTCTTTCATATATTCACTTACGCAGCTTCCTTTTGGCAAGCAACATGTACCTCACTAATATCTCTTCAGGAAACTTCTAACACGAACAAAGCACCAAGTTTTTAACAATGTCTTGTGCTTTTTCCAACCATCAAAATACCTACCAATCACCTTCCTATAACTAGGCCTCTGCTGAACCAAAACCCAATACTCAGCAATATTTGGCCTCCCAGTTATGTACTCATTCTCTAATTCCAAGAGTACTAAACGAGACAGAACTGGAATGAGCATCACATCAGCCATAGTAAACTCTTGACCTGCTAAATAAGGCGTTTCACTCAGCTGATTCTCTGCTTCATCAAGCAGTCTGATCAAATGCTCCTTGCTCCTTATCAACACATCTGACTCTTTCAATTTCTCTTCAGTCTGATAGGCTTCTTTTAACTTCCTATGGTAAGCACCGGCTAATTCGGGAGACTCAGACATTCGAGCAATCACCACTCTCCTTAAGAACTTAGAAACATATATCCTGTATTTCTCTGGTACATGAAAAAGGGAAAAATACTTAGGATTCCACTCTTGTATCTTCTGCATCCATTCAATCACCTCCTTGCTACTGCTACTGATATTTTCAGACCCAGAGGAGAACACAGCAATTCTTTCTATGTACCTGAACATCCAATGCAACAATAAATGTCCACTAGCAAGTCACAACAAAAGCATTTGCAAGTAATTCAACATCAACATTTAGGTTAAATGAATTTGAATTTCCACGTGGCCGTATCAGTTGAAAATTTTGTGTATCTCTCTTAAAACATACACCAATTTAAATATCGAACCAATTTAATTTCTATGAAGAGAGACACAAAATTTTCACTTGATATGGTCATGTGGAAACTCGACATGAGAGAATCTGTTTCTTGATAAATATGTCAAGGGATCTGTGTCAGCTAAATTTGTTTTGGTGGGGGGTTACTTCTAATGCTGCATAAATCTTCAAAGAGAAATTTCTTATTTACACATGTACTCAGGAAGAAATAACATTAAGAGGATAGTGAATAAGTTGTAAAGAGAGCATACTGGATTATATCAATAGTCTTGTAAAGGATGTGGGAGCCGTTTTGGAAAACTGGCAGTCTTCCACCGGGATTCATCTTGAAGAATGAAGAATCCAAGTTCTTGCCAGTTACGGGATTGACATGGTGTGATGTATAATCAATGCTTTTCTCCTCCAACGCAAGTCTCACCCTCTGGCTGTCCAAATCAAATGGATGATGATACAATTGCATTTTCCTATCAACTCTTAGGAACTAGGAAGGAGCAGGATTTGCTAGAAGTGAAATATGTTTGCAACAACACCAGAAATCTTTCAGAGCACTGATGTCTACAAAACATTGGTATCCAAGTTGTCACTAAGCAAGATCTTCAATTACAATTAAAATTCTAGTATAAAAGCTTATAATTACGAAAATCATGTGATAGGCCTAAATCAATAAGGGAGAATATGAGATAGGGTCAAGGAAAGAATAAAGCATATTTAATTTGTCACTCTAATTATTTAGAAATTTGGCTGGGATGCAACAATAGCCAGTGGTTCCAGATAAGAACTGATGCCACATGTCATAATTTACTATCGATGCATAACACAGAAAATTCTAAGCCGCATATTTAAGTATGCATGTATTGCTATCATTTCAAATACCAGAAAATTGGCATGCAGCCTTGATTGACAGTGTTACGTCAGTTTTAAGCAATGATTTATTATTGACCTAAGAAAACATTCGAAAGTAAAGAGTAACAAAAGGTCTGCATTCAGAAGTATATGAAAAATAAGGGGACATCCAACAAGAAACCATGATCCAACCCAAAAATTGATAACTCGCGGATATGATAAAAGGTATCAACCCGATTCAGATAATTTCAATAATCACAACTTAGATAAATATAAGATGGGGTTGTTAGATGAGTTAAGGGAGATGGGATTCAGAAGATTCACAAAGAGAACAAAACAAAAACAATCGATTCTTAAGAGGAGTAGAAAGTTCTATAAAATAGTTGGAGAGAAACCCAGCAAAAAGAAGTGAAAGCACAAACAATACAAGCATAAAGAGGAATGAAGTGAATGAGGATGATACCCAGATTTGAAGAAGAGTTGGAATGAAAAAAAATAAGGTCAGTCTTGGACGATCGTGTGAAGAGGGAAGAAGACAGGAACAAAATCGAGTCTTTCTAGATTGCAGAAATCAATTACAGCTAAAAAGTTAGAAAACCACAACACAAACTGAATTGTGATCAGAATTTTACAACAAATAAAATCACACTTTAAGGTTGCTGTTTGAACACAAAGGCATATACGCCAAGTAGCTCAGCTGAATGGACACTTGTTGTCACGTAATCATTTTTCACTTTTCCATATATGGGACGATTTTACATCATCCCTTCACACTCTGAGAAGCTTCCATTTTTTAAGAATCACAAATATTCAGAATTGTATTTGTTTTATAAATAAATATTTTAAACTTTAATTTTATCTCATCGTTGAATTATTATTCCTTTTATGTATAATTTCAAAGCTGAGTAATAGGGAATTAATTATATGGGTGCCTGTAAAAACTATGTATGGTTGATAGATATTAAAGTATGGGAGTGCATAACGGGTTGGGCTTGGAGATTTCTATTTTGGGTTGGACTTGTTCATTTCTGTTTAGGTTGGGCAGGTGCTTCATGCACCTCTATAATTGCTTCCACCACATGTTAGAAAATGAGTGTTTCGGAATGTTGTTTTTTGGTAAAGTTTTAAGTTTTCATAACCGTTCAAACTAGATTTTAATTGTTCTACAAATGTTATTCACTAATAATAGATTTATTATAAAGTATTTCGAAATTAATAATTTAAAATAATTAAATACTGATCATGAACTATGTATTTCAAAATTGATTCCAAAATTAATTTCTTCTTTTTTTTATAATGTTTCTAAATTATGTTATTGGAAAGTTTTTTAATACATTCTAAATAAAATTTTCAAAAAAATCAAAGAAAATTTAAACATTATTTTCATCGTTCTAATATAATGGAAAGAGGTATGAAACAATTACATGTGAAGGATCCAGTTTTTTAGTTTACATTTTAAAAGAGATTAAGGTTAAAATAAAGTAAATTGATGGTCATGTTAATTCACGTTGAATGCATGTCAATTGGTAGGCCCAATGGAGGCTCCAACCATTCATTTAGAAAATGGTGTTATGTTATGGACCAAAACTTTCAAGTTGGATCTTAGAGGAATTAATGTTCTGTTTGGTCTGAATTTTTGAACTTATTTTTTCATAAAAATATTTTTTTAATATATATATATATTCATAACTTAATTCATTTTTTAATCAATTTTATAAATATTATTTAATATTTTAAATAATGATATTTTAGTTTATACATTCTATTTAAATTTGAAAGTGTGTTTGTTAACAGATTTAAAAATATCAATCCAGAGATAAATTCTAGACTTTTATTAAAAGAGTGTTGGGAAACAAAATTATTGATTAACTTTTTTATGAATAATAATATGGTATGGTAGATGGAAGACTTTGATAGTTGCATAACCGAAACATAACATTGACTATTAATGAATAACCAATATATCTTGGTCCCTTCGCTAAAATATATGAAATTATTTAAGGTATAACTAAGAATTTTAAACGATATTTTCGTATAAAAATAAATATATCATCTTAAATTATTAAAAATTATGAATAAGAGGTTAAATATATTTCAATATTATTCACGTTTCATATTTTTAATGTAAATAATAATATAATAAATAAGAAAATCATTTACCTTGTTTTAATAACTTTCATAATTGAAAATACAAGTTTTATTAATGTAGAGATAGAATGAGGTAAAATAATTCAAATCAATCTACAAATTATATTATATATATTGGATTTTCTAGCTTCTATTAATTTATGATATAACTTTTTATCATGTATCATCTATTTTCTCTTAAAAAAATGAGCTTATATTTTTTTTGACATCTTTAAAGTTTAATTTGATTATTTTTTCACATTTTAACATTAAAATAAAACATAATAAAATATTAAAAGAAATAACTAATTTATAATAATAAAAAATTATATAAATATTTTATATTTTCATACTATACTCATCATATATGTAATTTGTTATAATAATAAATAAAAAAGATAGATTTGATTAATGTTTCTTTACTTCAAGAAAAATATTATAAATTATCTCATTTATTTCTTAACTTGTATTTTCTAACGTGAAAAAAAAAAAGAAAAAAACTAAATAACAAAAAGTTATAATTTTTTCTGTTATAAATATGAAACGGTAAAAGATAAAAATTAAAGAACAAATTTATAAATTTTATATTGTACAGTGAAATCGAGAAATAGAAGAGTTGGAAAGTGCACAAGTGATTAAAAAAAAGAAAAAAAGAATGATATAAGAAAGTCATAGTAGGAAAGTGAAGATGTAAAAGAGAAAAAATATAAAAGTTTGAAGATCCAGAGGAGAGGAGAGAAAAAATGGAAGTGAAAAATCATATATAGATAATACTTATTATAGGTGAAAAGGTGAGAAAAAAAATTTATTAATATTTATAAACTATTTTTTATTTAATTTTATTTAATAATTATATATATATATAAAAAAAATTGGGTGTGACCACCTCATAATTCGGTCATGGAATGAATTAGTCCTCTAATAAAAATGGACCAAATATTTAAGTTTATTTTGTTCAATAAGTAAATTAATTAGGACAAAGGTGAGGGCCGAAACCGAGTTGGAGACAGGTTTTGTCTTCCCAATTCTTGCTTTCAATTTTTTTTTAATTGTTCTTGATCCCTGTCAATATTGAAAGTTAAGTTTTTATTTTTGTTTTTTTGAGTTTTAAATTTTTTCTACCGACTCATTTTTATTTTATATTATTTTTTAAAAATAATTATACTTATAATAAATTTATTTTTATATTTTTATAACTTTTAATTATTATTATTAATTAAGTAAAAACTTTAAAATTTATATCTATAATATGTACGTAAAATAATACTTTTACTTCGTAAAGATATAATTATTTTTTTAAGGTAGGTATAAATTTATTATTTTTTAAATTATCATTTTAAAATATTAATAAATATAAAATATATAATTTATGAAAAAATATTTAATAAACTAATTCTTATTTAACTAGTTTAAAGTAATAAAAATAATTATTAATTACTTTTAATTTTTTAAGATATAATTATTTTATTAAAATAAAAATTGATATATGACAAATAATAATAAAATAAAAAATGATGATATAATAAAAATTAAAATAAAATAATATTAGTTATTAATAAGATTGGTATAGAATATTTAGAAAAAAATAAAGAAAAAAATTATATATGTGAAATTGGTTGAAGAGATTGAAAAAATCAAATTTGAATGAAAAGATTGAAAAAATTATATTATTTGGAGAGATTAAGGAAATATAAATAAACAAAAAGAAAAGAAGATAATAATATAATGAACCTATTGATTTAAGAGATTGAAAAAAAATAAAAGAGTAAAAAGTAGGTAAAAAAATAAAAACTTTATATAATGTGAGGAAAAAAAATACTTTAAAATTTAAATTTAAATATAAAGTTAAGATAAGAATAAAAGTAAGCAAGAATTTTATTATCCATATTTGTCTCTAATTTTTTAATGTGAAAAAAATTCAAACTCGTTACTATTTTAATTAACTCAATTTTTTTCGTTAGATTTGAATAGAAAAATTCGGTTCTAACAAATATAAATTTAATTATTATCTTTAAAATTAATGGCATCACATTATTTTTATTTATGATAACTAATTAATTAATTTGTTGTGTTTCTTAATTTTTTTTATAAACTTAATAATAAAATGATAAGCTGTGAACAATCTAATAATCTGTAATGTAGTTGAATAGTTTGAATAAAGGTAGTTGGAAGAGTGAATAATAGAGCGAAAGAATGTGATATATGGTATGAAGTTGGTTGAGAGATAGGATAATAGAAATTGGTACCTCCTACTCTTAGTGTCTGAACAGGAAAGAGTATGGTGACCAGCAGACAGGCTAAGTTTCAGTGTCATGGAAAAATTTGCATCAGATTAGTTTAAGAAATGGGTTTGTTTGTGGTTTGCTATTGCCGCTATCTCCTGTTTCACTTTTGGTTAATGTGTCCTTTTGGTTTTCCAACCTCCATTTTTATTGCCACAAATCCACTCAAACTGTACCCAAAATAAATCATTTCATGTAACTTACCTTCTGACCATCATTCTGGGGTTTATTTCTCCCACAAGTTACTTCGTCTACAACTTAGTGCCTTTATTAATTTTGATTTCAGTAAATTTTTAATTTTAATTTCAAATTAATTTAGTTTTAAACTCTCTAAAAATGAATAGAAAAAATTTCAAGTTGAATCCAACTTGATACCATGTCCACACAACCTTTGAAAATGAAATACAGAAAAGTGGCATTGTAGTTAGTGGAATGGCTTTTCCTCCTCTTAACCATTGTCAGGGCACATGAAAGATTTGTTTCATCTAGCCCCACAAATTCTCCTCCAATGGGTTCCCTATCTCTATTATCATTATTCCGTTGTAACAACATTTTTTCTTATTCAACTTTATCACACCAGAAATAACAATAATAATAATAATTTTTTTTATAACCAATAACAAAATTTTGTGAATAATCTGTTTTTTTTTCAAACACTTTGATTTTTATACGTACAATTCGAATTAAAAATCTCATTTAAAGAACTTGAGTTTAATATAATTTGTGGAAACAAGCTATTAATATAATACATTAGTTTAGTATTATTTTTTTTGCTAACTATGTAGTCAACTACAAATATATATACATACATATATATATATATATATATATATATATATATATATGATAGCAATAACAGTCTTTGTGTTTCAATGTATCTCCAAGTCCAATCAAAATATATATGTTTGTTTGAAAAGAAAATGATTTAAAAAAATAATGCTTTTATTTTAAAATTAATTAATTAAATTAAATATTTGTTAAATTATACAATTAACTATATAATTATTAATTTTTTAATAAAATAACTTTTTCAATTAAAATATTTAATTTTTAATATATTATTATTACTTTTTTAATATTCGAATTTAAATTAATAAAATAATATCACATCAAAAACTAAAAATATATTAAATTATATATTTAATTTTTATATTGAATTTCATAATGTCTAGGTTAAAATAGTAGTTAAAAATCAATATATATATACATATATAAAATTAAATAATTATTTATTAAATAAAGATAATTTTATAAAATTATATTTTTATACTATCTTTTTTTCGCTCTATATTATTAATGAAAAATAAAATACGTTAAAAATTACATTTTTCATATTTTTCATATTATTCAATAAGGAAACTAATTTATTTTCACTATTTTTTGTATTAATTATTGTTAGCTTAAAATGAATACAGTGATTCTTTTTAAAGCGCAGCCTTAAAATGAATATGGTGATTCTTTTTAAATTGTAAATCATGCTGATATATATTTCCATGGCAAAAAATTTTATGGGATTTGTCTAAATACGTGTTGTCATTGTTAATAATTTATGATACAAAGTACTTAAAACATAAATTAGTGATTTAAAAAAATTAATTAAGTAGAATTCTTTTATATTTATTTAAACAATTATATATGTTTATTGTTCAGTTCAATAAGAAAAAATAAATGCATCTGATATAGGTATGGCAATTGGACTTTTCTAACTGTCTGAACCCTACTTTTTTTAAAATACAAATAAATATTATAATTTTATAATTTGTAATTATTAATAATTAAATATATATTTTAGTTTATTGTACTTATATTAAAATATTAATATAAAAATAAATATTTATAAATTTTCTTTAATGATATAAAATACATATAACCTTGATATTATTATTATTATTATTATTATATTCAAATATTTAACTACATATATAAATTAATTATTTTTTAAATTTTAATTTAAAAATATTACATATAATATTAAAAAAATATTTAATAAATTAATTTTTATAAAATTAGTTTAAAATAATAAAAATTTTAATTTTTAAATTTTTTAATCCTTTAAAATATAATTATTTTATTAAAATAAAATTTAATGGATCATAAGTATAATAAGATAAAAAATTATCATATAATAAATATTAATAAAGATAAATTATAAATAAAATAATATTAATTATTATTAATATTTATGTAAAATATTTACAAAAAGATAAGAAGAAGAAAAATTAATTTTATGTTTATTAAATTAGTTAAAAATATTAAAAAAATCAAATTGATTTGATGGATTAAAGAAGTGTAAATAAGTAAAAAGTAAGAGAAAGAGAATAATATAATAAACTAATTTATATAAAATATTAAAATGACAAAATAATGAAAAATCGGTAAAAATAAAAATAAAAATTGTGAAATATAAAATAAGATATTATATATAATAGAGAAAGAAATTGAAATATTTTTAAAATATTAATATTTTAAAATTTAAACTTAAATATAAAGTCGACACGAGGACGAGAGATAAGGTAGAGATTGTATTTCTTGCTCCTGCCTCCAACGTTTTAAAGTGGGAAAAATATAAATAAGTCATTATCTTTAATTAACTCAATTTCTTCACGTCAAATTTAAGTGAAAATAGGTCAATTCCTGCGGATACAAGTTTAATTGTCATTTCTACGTACCATAAATGTTTTACTCTTTTTTTCTTATTTATTTTATTATTTGTTTTCTACGTTCATTTTTTCTTTTTTTCTTTTCTTTCTCTTTTTTATTTTTCTCTCACTCCATCTTATTTTTCAATTAAAAGTATTAGATTAAAATTTGATAACATAAATATTTTATTATTCTTAAAAAATAAAAATATTTAAATAATCCAAAAATATTATAGTTTAATATATTATATCTTAAAAAATATTATATGATAAATTTAAGATGCTATGAATATTATGTTATAACTATTAAAAAAATATTTATTTTCATTTTTTAATAAATATTTTTTTAAATCACCAAAAAATTTTAGTATATTTTTTAAAAATTTTAATATAATTATTTAATTAGGAGAATATTTATTTTAGTATATTTTTTTAAAAAATTAATATAATTGTTTAATTAGGAGAATAAGTAGAAAATAAGTGAGAAACAAGAAAAGTAAAATAGAAAAAAAATGAAAAAAAGAAAATAAAAAATTTATAAAAAGAAAAAAGTTAAACAAATCTAATTAAATAAATTTATATAATTTTATTTAAATAAATTTTTAAAATATATTATTCTTTAGATTCACTCCGAAAAAAAATTAGGATTATTATATATTTGACCTAATAAGAAATAAGGTTTTTATATTAATAGTTTCTCCTAAAATAATGATTTAAAACAAAATACAATGATATCTGCGAAAATAATTGTAGTTTTTTACGTCAGACTAAGAGAAATTCGATATATATATTAACATATGATGATAAGAAATATGTGTAATTGTAACGTATAGGAAGCAATGATAAGGAGAAGTCCGTGAAAGAAACGAGAGGCACCGACATAAGATGTCCTTAATTCATGATTTTAAATGACAAAGAAACAGAGAAATGGGTTTAGTGGTGTAGAGCCATGAAGTGCATTAAAGCACCACAATATGGTCGGTTTCACCAGACACACACATACGTTGTTACATAAATGACAATCAATTACTCCACACCGTGCAATCTGTGTGTGGTTTCCTCACTTAATAAATGTCGTACTCAATTCCTAAAAACAACCAAATAATCTCTTATACACCAACCATGCCCATTATCAAAATACTCTACCATCTCAATTATCTAAATAATCAGATGCTACAACAAAACATTTACAAAATAACAAAAAGATACATATAAGTCTTAATTAAAATCACCAAAACTAAATGTGAAAATTAAATCATGATTTGTAAATGGTATAATAAAACCACGCATATTTATATATATATATATATATATATATATATATATATATATATATATATATATAATTAAAATAGGAATAATGACCTAATTGATGGAGTTCTCCTTTTTTTCATTAATTTATTGATAGAATTGCTAAAATTGGTTTCACTATACAAAATTTTACAAATATAATTAGATATAAAAAAATATAGTTTAAATTGAATTGGATAATTTTTATTTAATATATTTAATTTATAATTAGGTTATAAAAATATGGTTTACATTGAGTTGGATAATTTGTTTAATATATTTAACTTATAATTAGATTATAAAAAAAGTATGATTTAATTTGAATTGGATAATTTTTATTTAATATATTTAGCATGATTGGACTTAGGTATTAGTGATTTATAGATAGAATTTTATAAAATAATAATTACATTTTTAAAAATTAAAAATAATATGATTTTTTTTAATATATATATATATATATATATTATAAAACAAGATAGAAACATTTATTACCTAAAAATCATTATTAATATAAAATATAGATAAAAATAAATCCACCTAAATGACTTAATTTCCGGTGTGAAATTTTTTTTATGTCTAACATGTAGATTTATTTTGTTAAATGAAGAAAAGTGTTCTAATTATTTAGAGGACCTTTAATTTTGTGAAGTTAAATAATATATTATTAATAAAAAAAAATATAAAAAAATAGAGTAAGATTACAAAATTATTAATATATAAATAAATATATTTAATGATTATTAAATTTAAAGGAATCATACCCATAAATATATATAAAAAAAAGTTAAAAAACTTCTTAAAATATAAGACCTCAATAATATATATATATATATATATATATATATATATATATATATATATATATATAATATGTATAACTATACAATAAAATCAGATATAACATTTTAGTTCAGAGATTACATAATTAATTAAATAACTTTTGTGTTTTATTTATTTATTTATTATATAAATATTGAGAATATTTCATGATACTTGATTTAATGTTCATCATGTTATTACACTTCAGTATAAGATATTTTACATAATAAATTATAAAATTAAGTTGATGTGATATCAACAAAATTTATATTTTAAATATTTAATTTAAAATATGTTTATAAATTCATTAAAAATAATTATATTTTTGTATAATCTAATTTTAAGATTGAGCGTGTATTACGAGAATGTTAGATTATATTTCAAATGTTGGTACTTTTTTAAGTTAAACTTAATATATATTTTGCCATAAAACTTATATTTTGCTCATGAAAATATATTATTTCAATACATTTTCTAAGATAGCTTATAAAAACAACTTACATCTTATACGAAAGAGTTTTACTTTAATAAGTGCTTACTTAATAAGTATCCATTCAAAAAGTTTTTAATTGCATTGTGGTCCTTGTTATATTTGAAAATGAGGTGTTTATAGAGATTCGTTAACTAACGGTTTTCTATCTACAATTCAGACCAACACGTCTCATGCAAGGAATATTTTTCTATAAATGAAAAATAAAATGTATATTTAAACTATTCGTTTATTAACAATAATTATATTAAAAGAAACAAAATATGGGAATGGGAATTTAATATTCTGAAAAATGTTAATATTAATTTATTTCATTCATGATTGTTTTGCCAATGATTTATAAATATTTTATTATATTTAATGTTGGTTAAAAAATTAAGTAGCAACTAGAAATTAAGGAACATTTTTCGATTGATAAACTAAGAGGAAGCAACTATATTCATATTTAATATAATATAAAAATCCAAAAGGTATATGCCAAAAAAAAAGTGTGAATATTTTGCAAAAGTGAAGATGAAATGGAAGGAAAAATTAAACAGTGTGAATGGTTGTTGAAAATGGAATAAGAGAACGTGAAAAATGACCAAATTAAAACTTAAAAAAAGAATGAATGAAAGCTTGTGATTCAGAGATTGTTAACACAATGATTGAAAACGAAGAAAATTAAAGCGTGATGTTATTGAAATGAGAATGACGTAAACAAAACCAGTTTCTATTCCTTTACAAATAAAATACCACCAATTTGTAATTTCTTATTCACACACGGAACCTTTTTTAATTTTAATTTTAATAATAATAATAAATAAAAAATTCAACAAAACTAGCTCACCCTCCCATCAAATTTGTTATCCATGTTGATTGCATTATAAAGTCTAATTCATGGGAGATACGATTCCAATTCAACGAATCTATGTACTAATAATTTTTTTATTATTATTTTTGCCTTGAAAAAAATGTATTTATACTATTTTTAAATAATTAAATTTACAATAATAAAATATTTATGACATATAAATGATAAGTAAATATTTTAACTTATAACTATATTTTATATTTATGATAAATCTCTATATTATGATCTGATATTTTTAATTACTGATAATTTGTCTTAAACATTATTGAAATTCAAGTTAAATTCAGATATATTAAAATATTTAAGAGGTTAAAAGAAAATAATATTTTTTTTGAAAAATAACAACCTTTTGATCAATATAACTATTTTAATTTATATACAATAATAATTATCTTCAATGATAGTGATTTTTGAACGAATTTTTTAGTTAAAATATTTTTAAATATTTCCCTGTATAAGTGAAGATAAGAATATTTATTGTTTGAAAATAGATAGACTTAAGTAGATAAGAATATTTATTTATTTTTTAAATATTAATTTATAAGAATGTTTATTGTTAAAAAAATAGATAAATTTTACGCGGAACGTGTTAAACAGAGAAGAAGGTTGTGTTCAGTGGTCAAAACCGTAGGGCTTTAAACTTGGTAAGTAGCATCTTGTTTAAAAAGTCACATTAAACATGAATAATAATAATAATAATAATAATAATAATAATAATAATAATAATAATAATAATAATAATAATAATAATAATAATAATAATAGTAATAGTTTTAACTCAAAAGTTAGAACCTTCATAGTTTGGCGTGGGAGCTTCAAAAGCAAACCGAACCAACGACGGTTACGCCGAACAAACCTTAGTACTTCCAAACTAAACCAAAATCATATAACAAACACAACACAACACGACTGAGAGACAACAAACTCACTTAATTCTTCTTAGTAGTATTACTCACTCACAGTCTCTGTCAGCGACACCACTCACCACCAACGAAACGACTTCACTCTGGTCGTGATCAACCTCAAAAATGTCGCCAACGGGTCCCGCCGGAGAACCCACCCTCGGAGGCTCCTGTGCCCGCGCGGTGGTGGTGGGGGTGAAGATGGACTCCCCCAGCAAGGAATTGCTCACGTGGGCTTTGGTCAAAGTTGCTCACCCTGGTGACACCGTTGTTGCTCTGCATGTTCTTGGGAACCATGGTACCCGGGAATTTTAGCTCTCTCTTTTTTTTTTTTTACTTTCGGTTGTGGTTTTTTAATGTGGATATTAACTGGTGAAATGGTGTTACGTAGAAACTGTGAATGGAGACGATAAATCGTCGCTGCTTTCGCTTGTCAAGGCGTTTGACTCTGTTCTTACCGTTTACGAAGGATTCTGCAATTTGAAACAGGTTAAATTTCTCGATTTTCTTTCTTTGTGGGCCCTTTTCAATCTCTATAAACGGAATATGCAGATTAATTTGCTGTCTTCAAATTGGGTAGGAAATGCAGGACATAAAGAGTATAATTTCTGAGTGGAAAACGAAAACGTAATTTGAAGTTGTGGAAGTGTCTTCTTCTTTGAAACATTGAATTTTATGGTTTTTTCTTTTTTCTTTATTTCGTTAGATCGACCTCAAACTCAAAATTTGCCGTGGTTCTTCAGTGAAGAAAATTTTGGTTCGAGAAGCAAATGGTTATTCGGCTTCTTATGTTGTCGTTGGAACTACTCATGGTCGGCATAGAATCCGGTCATCTACCTTTGTTGCTAAATACTGTGCTAAAAGGTTGTCCAAGGATTGTTGTGTTCTCGCTGTTAACAATGGGAAAGTTGTGTTCAAGCGTGACAGCTCGCCGCCGAGTGTTGCTGACTTACAAGGTTTCATATTGTTCTTAGTTTTGATTGTTGGGAATCTCATGGACGAAGTGGAATTCTCAGTCTTAAGTTTGTTTTGCAGGGATTGATCGTCAACACAGAAATGGTTTGATCGGTTCGATTCACTGGACACTCAGTAAGAACACAAAAGTTCTAAGTGATGACAATTCAGGGACGGATGCTGATGGGAAGAAACCTGGCCATATTTCGGATCACAGTTTGGCTAAGTTTTTTCTGGATTCTACAGAAACTGTTAGAAAACCAAGCTGTTCAATTTGTGGCACAACCCTGGCATTGCCAGACCCTTCTTGCTACCAATCTGCAGAAGGGTTTTCTGGTGATGATGGTAAAGAAAATTCATTGGCTATAGTACCTGTGCAACCCACTGTTGCGGAGAAAATGGAATTGAAACCTGGTTGGCCACTACTACAACGTGGAATTTTATCGGAGACACAATCTGCTGATAGATCATTGATGCACCCCCAGATATCCGTGGTCCAGTGGGCAATGAGGTTACCTTGTAGAAATATTTCAAATGCTGCCGATCGTGATGAAAAGTCTGAAATTTGTGATCAAGGTCCAAATCAACCTGCGGCTTTAGATAGGGAAAGCGGTGCTCTAGTTCCAGTAGATTCTGAAATAGGGATAGCTTCTTCGCCAGAAGGCAATTCAAGAAACATTCCTAAACAATTGCAGGGCCTGCATGAGAAGTACTCGTCAACTTGCAGATTGTTTGAGTACCAAGAACTTGTATCTGCCACATCAAATTTCTTAGCGGGTTTGTTTCCTAGTTAGTTTGACTTAGTTCAATTTAACAAACCGGATTGTTTTTCTTTAATTTTAATGTGGTTACCAATGTGATTTCAGAAAACTTTATTGGGAAAGGAGGAAGCAGTCAGGTTTATAGAGGCTGCCTTCCAGATGGCAAGGAACTTGCCGTCAAGATTCTAAAGCCATCTGAAGATGTATTGAAGGAATTTATTCTGGAAATAGAAATCATCACTACCTTGCATCACAAAAACATAATTTCCCTCCTGGGATTCTGCTTTGAGAATGGCAAATTTCTTCTGGTTTATGATCTCTTATCAAGAGGAAGCCTTGAAGAGAACCTTCACGGTACACAAATATGCATTTGTTATATCCCCTTTTTTATGTGGCGTGTTATTGACTTCCTTCTATGTCATGCCAAAATAGGTAATAAGAAAAATTCACATGAGTTTGGTTGGTCCGAAAGATATAAGGTAGCAGTGGGTGTTGCTGAGGCTTTAGATTATCTGCATTCTAAAGATGATCAACCTGTGATCCATCGGGATGTAAAGTCATCAAATGTATTATTATCTGAGGATTTTGAGCCCCAGGTATATATCTTTAGATAACTTTTTAATTTAACGTAATTTGTATTTATTGATGCTCATGATCTGCTTGATTTCTTCAGCTCTCTGATTTTGGACTGGCAAAATGGGCATCGACCTCATCATCACATATAACCTGCACAGATGTTTCTGGAACCTTCGGGTTTGTAGATTAAAATCCTGCATAATCATACTATCCCATCCCTCTTATGAACACATGCTTCGCAGAGAAAATGTATTTGAAATGGTCCTAAATTATGTATTGTACTCATTATGCAGTTACTTGGCTCCTGAATACTTCATGTACGGCAAAGTCAATGATAAGATTGATGTCTATGCATTTGGTGTCGTGCTCCTTGAGCTTCTTTCAGGGAGAAAGCCCATAAACCGTGATTATCCAAAAGGCCAAGAGAGTCTAGTCATGTGGGTATGTTTCTGTAGTCGTATGCTTTGGCATCTCCTCATTTACTTCTTATTTCCTAATCATATGCATCAGTGAAAAATATAACAGAAACGCAATTTGGCAGGCATGTCCAATTCTTAATAGTGGAAAGGTGTTACAATTGTTAGATCCTGGTTTGGGTGATAATTATGATCATGAGGAGATGGAAAAGATGGTCTTGGCAGCTACTCTCTGTATCAAACGTGCTCCAAGGGCTAGGCCTCAAATGAACATTGTAAGTGGTCCACTTTTGACTTTATTGCTTATTGTCGGTTCTATGTCATATTATATATAATAATAATGGAGAGTAATTTCCAGGACAATGACCTGAATTTTTGCATTTTGCTTATCCTAAATCAAGTGGTACCTATCTTCATAGTGCACGCCTTAACTTTATCTTCTTGTTTGATCACCGTAGTAATATTCGGTGCATTAGTCCTTTGTTGAAAATCTCATGTATTCATTATATTGGACCACAGATATCAAAGCTCCTGCAAGGTGACATCGAAACAATCAAGTGGGCAAGGTTAGAAGTTAATAATACTTTGGATGCAGCAGAAACGCTTGACGATGAAGCGTGTCCACCTAGTAATCTACAGTCACATATAAATCTTGCACTGCAGGATGTGGTGGATGACACACACTCCATGTGCAGTGTTGAGCAAGGTTTGACATTGGAGGACTACTTGAGAGGCCGGTGCAGCCGTGCATCAAGCTTTGACTGAGCCAACTACTAGCAAAATGCTAGACGAAGCTCTATCCTTCTCTTTTTTATTTTTTTATCTTGATCTTTTTGTAGATGAAGTCTTCCTTTGCCTGTTAACATTGGCATCTTCTTTGGTTTTTAAGTGGATTTAGGATGAGAGGTTGTTTGTGTGTGCCCTCCTCCTTTTCTTAATGTCGAGGAAACTAGGCCTTGTAAGTTGTTAGGCGAGTTCCCCTTGTTAATGGTTCTTCCCATGATCTCAATTTGATCAAGTTTTGTAATATATATTTGTAACGAGATGAAGAAGTTGTATTTTAGAGCGTAAGGATCACATAGCTCTGCATCCAATCCAAATAAGGGTGTAGCTACTTCATCCCTCGTTTTCTTCATTTACTCAAAACTATGCTTTTGTTTTGAGAATTGTATCTACACAACACAAAACCCCATATGTCTCCTTACCCTACACGCAGCTTTGGGATTGTGACCTAATCTTTCAACAATGGATTAACAACGGAATATACCATTGCTTTATTCCCAACAGATTAAAGCACTTCTTTATTGCCTCCCTTCCTAAATTGTTAATATTAAATGTATTATAGAATATTTAATATGTGTAATGTTATTTATTAGTTCATATAACCGCACTATAAAATGTGACAGCTTGCCCATTTAAAGAGGGGCATTTATAATAGAAAACTAATGAAACTTGCAAATAGTATGTCATTAAAAAGTTAGAGAATAAAACTAATAGACTAGAACATATAAGAATTTAGGAATGGAGAGAATGCTTATCAGAATAAGTTTTATTTTCAAATTTAATCACGCTTAAATGTCACTTTTCTTCTTAAAAAAGTGTTGAGAGGGTGTTTACAAAAACTATTTGAGATTATAAAAATGATTTTCTATTTTTAATTTATTTCAGTCAAGTACTCTCATTTTTTTTGTCAAGAGACAGTCAATTGCTAAGATTGTCTAATTATACACATTTTAGATAAGATTATTTGACTCTGAAAATTATAGCGTGGTTAAAAATAAAAAGTCACCAAACTTGTTTTATCTTTTAAAAAAAAAGCTCAAACGATTTGTTCCCTTGCAACATCTATCAGAATCCGTGAACCGAGTTTAGATATATTTTAAGACTTTATGAATATGGAGTAAAAAGTTTAATAATTTGTTTATGCAACATAGAATTTTTTTTACAAAATTGAATAATTTTGAAAAGTTAAAAACAAAAAAAATTAGAATATCAAAAACAAATTTGAACGAGTTGAATTTTCGTGTTTAAAATAAGCTACTTTGTTCTTTTTATCTGTCTACTTTTTTTTTTAAATCCTATAATTTTTCTATTTTCAACTCATCTATTATATCCATGTAATAAATGAGAAACTTTGTTTCTTCGCAGACCACAAAAAATTCCCTCCAGTTCTATGTGAGAAATCTTATCCGCAGTAGAAGGTCGAAAGCTACTGGGAAACTAATATAAAGGCAACCACCACGAATTAAACCTTAGCAACGACACAACACAACTTTGAGTCATGGCCACAAGTTGCTCCTACATGGTTTCCACCAAATTATCCATGTTGGGTTGGAGTGGAGGAAGAAGAGAAGTCAGAAAGCGGAGAACGTTTTTGGTCTCCGCCCAACAACAAAGCGATGTTCAGGAAGCAGAGGGCGAGAAGGTGGAAGAGCAAGAACGAGTGCAAAGTGAGAAACCGAAGCCAAAAGGAACCATTCCAAGGCCAGTGGAACCTCAGACAAATGTGAAGAGCAAAAACATGTTAAGAGAATATGGAGGGCAGTGGTTGAGCAGCACCACTCGCCATGTCAGGATCTTTGCAGCTTATATCGATCCTGTAACTTGTGAGTTTGATCAAACCCAGATGGATAAGCTCACCCTTATCCTTGATCCTACTGATGAGTTTGTTTGGAACCCTGACACCTGCAACATGGTCTATTCTTACTTCCAGGAACTTGTTGATCACTACGAGGTACTTTCCTTAAACACAAAAAAATTTCGTTTGTGTGTGTCTTAGGTTAGTGTTACCTACAAAAAAGGTCTGCGATTTTCTCCACAATTTTTGAAAATATATAAAATAAAATTGATGTATGCCAGCTTGTTGTGGTTGAGGTCTAATTGGTAATCCAACAAATATGGCAAGGAAGAGGGTTTTAGATTTTAGATTTTAGATATGTGCTCAAGTTAGATGTGTGTGTTGAAATACTAACCTGTGATTATACCAAGCAGGGTGCTCCATTGAATGATTACACCCTTCGTCTGATTGGTTCGGACATAGAGCACTACATAAGAAAGATGTTATACGATGGGGTAATCAAGTATAACATGAACGCAAGGGTTCTCAATTTCAGCATGGGCAAGCCACGGATCATGTTCAACAATGATACCAAACCTGAAGATGCAGTTGAGAAATGATTTGTGAAATACACCAAGAAAAGTGAGTAATAATTGGTGGTTTGCATGTGATTGTTCTGTAAATTATACAAAAACTCTAATCCATTCCAACATTAGATATTTTTGGAGTTGAGTAAAACTAGTGCAAACCAAAATATAGCTACAGATACAGAGTATTCTTACAGTCTGTAATAGAGCTTCTGTTCCTCTTTATGTTACTAAACCAGTATAATCACTCAACCCCTGCTACACATGGATGTTATCTTAAAAATTTAGTCTTTCTTTCATATACTGGACACTAATAAGTTTCATCACAGTGGATACATAATTAGATTTCAGAAGTATATTAACAGGTTTGATTATCTTGTTTGTGCATATGAAAAAACTTTAATTCATTTCAATAATTTTTATGTTTTCGAAAGATTAACATCACCCCGCTTTTCTTGCTTCTGGTTCTAACTCGATGCTTTCCATGTACGAGCTACACTATCACATACTATACCGACAAACTTTGAGGAAAGTGAAAATTGAAAAGTGGGGTAGAGGGGCCCGTAACTTTAATCGTCACTAGTTTTCAGCATTGAAATTCTTTCTTGCTTCGACACTTTTTCAAGTTTAATGACACTTTTCATTTTAGAAAAGGATAAGCAAAGACGATGATGTTAAAATCACAGAATCTTTGCTCTTTTTTAGTGAGTCTGCTTCACAAAAGTGAAGCTGCAAGAACCCACCGAACCACCTCGTAAATCATAACCAAACTAATTTTTACGACAATCCATTCAATATAAGACTTTTTGAAACGAAGATTTCAAATACTTATCTTAAAAACACGTAGAGTTCGTCAAAACTCACAGTTATTGTGAAAAATAAAATATAATTATTAATTAGAAAATTAGAAAATTATAAAATTAGAAGTACTTATTGAGAATCCATTTTTAATTACATATATAATTAATCACGTATTTAATAAAATTATTGTTTTTAATAAAAATAAAAACATTTTATTATTAATTCAAAAGGTATTATATATGGAAAAAGAAAATTAATTATATAGCATTAGTATTATTTTGATATTAAATTATTAATAATAATAACAATAAAATAGTAAGTATTTTAGTTTGAGTTGAAATAATTTTAATAAACTATTATAAATTTAATATTTATATTTTATCATTGTTAATAAATTTATGAATTTAGTAATAATAATGATAAGGAAAAGAAAATTAATTATATAAAATCGAACATTTACAATATATTTATATAATGGTTCATACATTTTACTAATAAATCTTAATTAATATTAACAATAATAAATGACAAAAAAATTATATTAATAATAATGAAAATGATAATTTATTAATTTAAAAATGCCATTAAATTTTTTATTAAATTTAAATTTAAATTAATATTTTATATTGAAATATATTTATTATTGATATTAATATTGACATAAATTTAATATTTTATATTGACATTAATTATTGATATTAATAAATGATTTATATCGGCCATTATTATTTAATACTAGTAATAATTAATTTAAAAATTCCCCAATTAATGAAAATTATTTTATATTGACATGCTGCACAAGTACACCACCATTACGTAAAAGAAGCTTTTACTTTGTGTTAGGAGAAGGGCTGATTTAAAAAAAAAAAAAAAAAAAGGAAATAGAAAAGAAGCTTTATGGTAAAGTGTTAGACCAAAAAATCTGCTTTATGTCTAAAGTGGGGAGAAAAAAAAAGGAGTAAATAATTAGTAGGAATTGTTAAAAACAACAGAAAAAAAATTTGAGTGTGACAAAAAATTTAAAACAAATTTATTTTAGTCTAGTAATAAAATCAGACATTAATATATGAAATTTGATTCTGAGAACTACGCATTTTCTGCAATTTTAAATATTTAAATATTAAACATAAAAATATTCTCTCATTTCTATTATACATAAATTTTAGTTATCTATAACTGATAACTACTAATTACACTTTTACTGTGTACCTGTTACTCGGAAAAGTTGATAATGTTACCAACAGTAAGAGAAAAAAGTGGTGCGATCAGGTGACGTAGAGTGTGGGTCCCAGTAACAAACTGACCGGGACCCGTGGCTTCCGTTTAGAACTGAAGTTGACAATGTTGGATCGCAGACTCAGATCCACATACTTATACCGGCACCGCCGGTCCACCAGCAAATCCAAATAATTAAATTAAATTAATGTATAAAAGAAAATCCTAGAAATATAAAACAATAGAATTTGAATTTATTTTCATGTTTGTCCTGTTCTTCTGTCTCCACATACCACCTTCCACTGCCACTCTGTTCTCCTTCTCCACCCATGGCTTCCTCCCTCGGCGACAACCTCAACCTTCTCTCGCCTCAACAGGTTCGGCTCCTCTCTCTTTCTTCGTTTTCATATTTGAGCGCACGCTTCTGAATTTTGATTCGGTGTCTCGCCCAGCAAGAGTTGGTGAAGATGCTATTGGAGAACGGCCAAGACCACCTGTTTCGAGATTGGCCTCCTCCCGGAGTCGATGACGACCACAAGAAAGCGTTTTTCGACCAGGTTTCGTTTCTTTAATTACATAGATCTGCTACTTCCTTCGTTCATTCTCTCCCTAAACGACGGTGCGTTTTCATTAGCTGATTCTACTCAATTCGAGTTACCCTGGCGGTTTGGAATCATACATCAAAAACGCTAAACAGCTTTTGGCTGATTCTAAGGCTGGCAAAAACCCCTTCCATGGCTTCACTCCTTCCGTAAGCCTTAACAAACCTGGTTTTTATATGCTTTTGCTTTCAAAATTGCACTTTTCAAGTGTACTTTATTATACTGTAATAACATTTGAATTCTCGGTTCAACAATGGAACAATGCGTGACACTGTTTGGCGGTGATGATGAAGGTTCCAACCGGTGAGACATTGACATTTGGTGATGAGAATTACATCAACTTTGAGGAAACAGGTGTACATGAAGCTCGGAAAGCGGCATTTGTTCTTGTTGCTGGTGGTCTTGGTGAGCGTTTAGGATACAGTGGGATTAAGGTATGCCTTGTCACCCTGTGTCATCGCTGTTTTTGTTGATATGCTAATGTGTGTGATGCGAAAATAAACGCGGCTTAGAGGAATGTTTATTCTGGTTATTTTTATCTAATAGAGTAATCTTCTGTACCCTCCCCCCAAAACAATGTATTTTAAGAAATTTGAGTTTGTATTAAAAAAAAACAGTAACTTTTTTTTTTATATATATAGATTAATTCCTAATTCTTAAATTTTAATCGTAGCTTCTGCCTCTTGCAGCTTGCTCTTCCCGCAGAAACCACTACTGGAACATGTTTCATACAGCATTACATTGAATCTATATTGGCTCTTCAAGAAGCCAGATCACAAGGTTAGCATCAGTTACTTACGTGGTAAAGCAAAAAGAAATATTTATAGAATTGTGCATATAAATATTTAAATACAGAAATTGATAACTTACTTAAATTATACCTAATTCAGATGACCCAGAGTCCATTTGTTTAGATGGAAGCTCACTTTTGTGCATAAAATTATAGAAAATGACTTGGTTTTCAAAAAATTCCCAGTAGAAAACAGCTTCCTCCTAGAAAACATTTTCTGCTGTTGCATTTTGTGGTAAATTACTTAAGAATTTCTTTTTCTTCAGCTTCTCTTACAAACAATGGCTCACTTGTTGTAGTTGTCAATGTAACTAACATATTTCAAAGTCCTTTGGGATAATGTTTGTGCTTTTCAACTTCTAGGTGAATCCAAAGCACAGATTCCTCTTGTTATTATGACATCTGATGACACTCATGGACGTACTTTAGAGCTACTAGAATCAAATTCTTATTTTGGTATGCAACCCTCACAAGTAGCACTTTTAAAGCAGGTATGTCTTTTGATGTCTCTTTGGAAAATTCAATTTGGATAAACTCTACATTTTGTTCATTGCATATAAAATTGTTTACAAATTAATCCCTATCATGAAAATTATATAAATTTTTTTTCCTATACAGGGGCTAAATCTAATATTATTATAACTTTGACAAACTTCATGGATCAATTTGTTAATGTTTTTTCATGTTGGAACGAAAATTAATATATTTTTCATTTAGGAACTAAATTGAAAAATTGTTTGAGGCAGGGACCAAAATTTTATTTTAATCCTTTTTTAATTGATTCTTAACATTGTAAATCAGGAAAAAGTTGCATGTTTAGAAGATAATGATGCCAGACTTGCATTGGAACCACAAAACAAGTACAAAATTCAGGTAGTGATGTGCGGGGTACTGGTACGATTGTGACTGGGAAGTTTATTTAGCAAAAAGCAATGAATGAAATGCATTATGTTAACCTCATAATTATATTTTCAAACTAAGAACAATATATTGACCATTTCTCTTTGGGTAGACAAAACCTCATGGGCATGGTGATGTGCATTCACTTCTTTATTCAAGCGGGATTCTGAAAGTATGGTATGACTCAAACAGTTCACTTATCTTTTAGGATCAGTTTGTGCTGTCAATTTCATTTTTCTGTGTTGTATTAATTTGAAAATATTTTCAATGCATGTTTCTAAGTAATTTAAGTAATAGACTAGGTATATCCACACCAAAAAATTATTAAATAAAACTGTAAATATTGATTTTCTATTCTGTAAATTGATGGGATTGTATTCTAGAAATTCGAGAACTTGGAAGGGCAAAGGGTATACTTCAAACATAAATTTATATATTTATAACTTAATATAATGACTTTCATTTGTTAGGTATGATGCTGGGTTGAAATGGGTTCTATTTTTTCAAGATACAAATGGACTTCTCTTCAAGGTTAGTTATTTCGGCATTTCATACTTTCAGAGTTTAGATTCAAATGCACCTATATGGTTTGTCTATCAATATACTTCAAATATTCATTGCCTAGTAATTTGAGGATACAGGCAATTCCAGCAGCACTGGGAGTCAGTGCTTCCAAACAGTACCATGTTAACTCTCTTGCAGTACCTAGGAAAGCAAAAGAAGCTATTGGTGGAATCACCAAACTCACTCACTCTGATGGTAAGCTAATTGTTTCGTTCCTCACAAACAAAGAAAATAGTGTTGATTCTGGACTTAATATTATTTATGTGGGTGAGAACAATACGATCTCTTTTTGTGCAAGTTAGAGTGGAATATAACTTCTCTCTTACATGTAAAGTAATTTGAAACTGTAAATTTCATGGATATATTACTATTTATCATAATTAATTGGGGTTGGGAAGGTGGTAGACAATGATAGTTGGTGGAAGAAAGATGGTTTATATGATTGAACTTGATATTGATGTAGGGTTGGTCACGTAAGCCACTTGCATTTTTTGTGACTAATAAAA
Source organism: Sphenostylis stenocarpa (assembly GCA_963425845.1). Taxonomy (NCBI): domain Eukaryota; kingdom Viridiplantae; phylum Streptophyta; class Magnoliopsida; order Fabales; family Fabaceae; genus Sphenostylis; species Sphenostylis stenocarpa. The sequence continues at coordinate 13,268,094 of OY731406.1, forward strand.
TAATTGTGAATACAAAGATGATTATTTAATATTGGTATTAGTATCAACTTTGATATCACAGGTATTCATAATGCTGAAACAATTTAATGTTGATCTTCCAAGTGTTCACTTGAACTGATACAATCACACTGTTGATGTGTAAATTTGTAAAAACTAAATGTTCTTAACATTTTTTTTTCATTTCTCTCATTCTCTGTGTGCCACTTGTTTTTCTTTCTCACAAGGATTGAAAATGTTATCAAATTCAATTCAATGGTTATCGGAAGAGATCCTTTTATCGAGAAAAAAATATTTGAAGTGAGTTCAAAGTTTGAAATCCAGAACAATAGTCTGCACCTAAAGTAATATGTTTCCATGTATTTTTACTATATAACCAGACTTTTAAAAAGTGGTATTTCTTATACTTTTTTATGCTTGATAGTTTTATTCAAATATATTAGTATTATATAAATAATGTATCTCTATCTTGACTTCCTTATGTCAGTGCCACTTTTTATGAATTTCCCTGATTTTGTATTTAGCATTTTTTGATTATTAGTTTGAATACATTATCAGGGAGGTCTATGGTGATAAATGTTGAATACAATCAGCTAGATCCTCTTCTCAGAGCGAGTGGATACCCTGAAGGTGATGTAAATTGTGAGACTGGCTACTCCCCATTTCCTGGAAATATTAACCAAGTAACCCTCTTTTTCATACTTCAACATTCTTTTCCTCCCCCAACCCCTCATTCTCATGGAATTTACCTTTTTGATTTTGTATTGTTGAGACAATTATTATTCTTATGTGCATTGCTCTCAAACACTGAATGACTGTGATAACCTTGGTTTAGTTATAATTGGATTATTTTAATTGTCTTTATTTAGCTGAACCATGCCATGATTATACACAATTTCATAGTGGCAATATCTTATTTTAACAGTTGATTTTAGAGCTTGGTCCTTACATGGAAGAGCTCTCAAAAACAGGAGGTGCCATACAGGAGTTTGTTAACCCAAAGTAATTCTTCTTTCTTATATTCACTATTCTATTTATTTGGGAAAAGTTCTAAAAGCATTCCCTAATTTCGACCATGTGTGCTTTGGTCTTGTTACATTCAAAATGTTAAAAATGTATGTAAGCTTTTTTAGTTGTGCACTTCAATTCTATCACAACCGTTAATAAAAGGGATGGAAAAGTACATATGTCAGCTATCTGATTTTTTTTAGGGCCATTTTTAAACAGTTGTTGTGGAATTGGAGTGAAAGTAGACAACTTGAAAAAGTTTTGTTTGAGGATCATTTTGCTCATTTTGAAAGTAATGCGGCAAAGTGCATATGGCTCAATATACCTTTTTTGGTTGTAACACTTAGCTGAAGCATGTTTCAATTTTCTTTGATTGCATTGTATGCTTTTGTTGCATCAGACTTTGCTTTACCATCTTTTTTTCATGCCTTTTCTTTTTCCATATGCATCAATATTATCTTGAAAAGTTTAACTTATTTTATATGTTGGAGTAGAATAGCAGTTCTTTATTGGTAATTTTGTGAATAATTTACAAAATATGTTTTGGCTTAATTTTCTGCCCACTGTACATTTTAGTTGTTAGATATTGTTAACCACAATAACAAACAATATCTTCTATTTACTCTATTTATTTTCAGTTACTCTTTTTAGTTATACCTCTCTCTATTATAAATAGATGACCCTATGTGTGGTTTATACACAAGGGAGATTAATCTCAAACCATATTTCTTCTATATTTAATATGGTATCTAGAATTTAAGGTTATTTTGAAATTTTTTCGCCTTTGTCCATTGTTGGAGCCGCTACCGCCGCCGCTGATCTTCCACATTAGAAAAGAGTTATCTTTGTTACTGGATATTATTTGGTAGTGTGAAAGTGCATCTCTAGGAAGGTTCTAACAAGGAAAAACTTGGTATTTAAGCATGTTCATTAGTGACCCACCTCTCTTTCCTGGCAACTTACCTGGTGTACTGGTTCTCACCGCTGTCACAGCCTCTGCCGTCGTCGGAGCCGTTGTCGGAGCCGTTGTCGGAGTCGTTGTCAGAGTTGTCGGAGCAGTCGTCGGAGTCATCGTCAGAGCAGTCGTCGGAGTTTTATTTTTGACCGGTGACATACGGTTTTGTTCGTCTCAGTCAGGTGACCACCGTGCTGTTGAGATCACCACTATCGGAGTTAGTTGTCTGTTATCTCCTGTGCCGTTTAGTCTCGACATACTTGTTTTGGTCTTCTCGTTTTGGATATGTGCTTCGTGGGTTGATTAGATTACTTTAGATTTTTTAGGGTTTAATATTCACCTCTGTCTCCATCCAATCCTGTCAACACTCTTAATACATTTAATGTTCCTGTTGTTTGTAACCCTCTATGTCTTCTTCACCACTAGTTCCTACTCCGCAGTCAGCTTCTTCTCCACCACCTCTTCAGGTTTATAGTCGCCGAAACCAATCATAACCACCACCATGTGACTCCACTCAAGTGTCAACTACTCTGTCTCCTCCGGATCTGACACCTGAGTCTAGCCTTCCCATTGCCCTCTGAAAAGGTATCCGTTTTACACGTAATCCCTCTTCCCATTATATTGCTTTGAGTTATCATTGACTGTCATTACCTTTTTATACATGTTTTTCCTTTATTTCTTCTGTGACCATTCCAAAAACTGTCCGTGAAGCTTTAGCCCATCTTGGTTGGCGTCAGACCATGACAAATGAACTAAGTGCTCTTCATAATAATGGAACTTGGGAATTGGTCTCGTTACTGTCTGGGAAATCTGTTGTTGGTTGCAGTTGGGTGTTTGTTATTAAAGTTGGACCTGATAGTACTATTGATTGCCTCAAAGCTCGCCTTGTGGCCAAATGTTATACTCAAATTTTTGGGTTGGATTATGGAGATACCTTTTCCCCGTGGCAAAAATGGTTTCTGTTCGTTTATTTATTGTCATGGCTGCTCTTCAACAATGACCTCTTTATCAACTGGATATTAAAAATGTTTTCCTCAATGGGGATTTACAAGAAGAAATCTATATGGAGCAACCTCCTAGGTTTGTTGCTCAGGGGGAGTCTTCTGGAATGGTATGTCGTCTTCGTAAATCCCTATATGGTCTAAAATAGTCTCCTAGGGCCTGCTTTGCAAAGTTTAGCAAGGTTGTTCAACAATTTGGTATGACTCCGTGTGAAGCAGATCATTCTGTCTTTTATCGACACTCGAGTGCTGGATGTGTTTACTTGATAGTATATGTTGATGACATCATTCTTATATGTTGATGACATCTCTCAGTTGAAACAACATCGCTGTCACCATTTTCAGACCAAATATCTTGGCAAACTCAGATATTTATTGGGTATTGAGGTGGCACAGTCCAATGATGGTATTGTTATATTTCAGAGGAAGTATGTTATAGATATTTTGGAGGAAATTGGGTTGATGAGTTCAAAGTCTGTTGATACACCCATGAATCCCAATACTATATTTGATCCTGAGCAGTATAGAAGGTTGGTTGGAAAATTGAATTATCTTACAGTTACTCGTCCTGACATTTTCTTTGCAGTCAGTGTGGTAAACCAATTTCTTAATTCCCCATGTGAAGATCATTGGAATGCAGTCATTCGTATCTTGAAGTATATTAAAGGATCTCCTGGAAAAGGATTGTTATATGGTTCTAATAATCATACAAGAGTTGTTTGCTACTCAGATGCTGATTGGGTAGGATCTCCTTCTGATAGAAGATCTATATCTGGATATTGTGTCTCCATTGGTGGTAACTTGATCTCGTAGAAAAGTAAGAAACAGAGTGTTGTGACAAGATCCAGTGCAGAAGCAGAATATAGAACTATGGCCTCAGCTGCCTGTGAACTTGTTTGGCTCAAACAATTGCTTAGAGAGTTACAATTTGGAGATGTCACTCAAACGACACTTGTGTGTAACAATCAGACTGTTCTTCATATTAGCTCTAATCCTGTCTTTCATGAGAGGACCAAATATATTGAGATTGACTGTCATTTCATTCGAGAAAAGATTATGTGTGAAGACATCAAGACTGAGTTTGTTAACTCAAGTGATCAGTTAGCAAATATTTTTACTAAGTCTTTACGGGGGCCTAGAATTGATTATATTTGTAACAAGCTTGGCTCATACGATTTGTATGCTTCAATTTGAAGGGGAGTGTTAGATATTATTAACCACAATATCTTCTATTTACTCTATTTATTTTTAGTTACTCTTTTTAGTTGTACCTCTCTCAATTATAAATAGATTATCCTATGTGTGGTTTATACATAAGGGAGATTAATCTCAAACCTTATTTCCTCTATATTCAACATTAGTAAAAGAAAAGAGCATGGTTTTTTACCATAGCAAAAAGAAAAGGTTTTTTTGCCAATAAACTTCCCTTGATTGATTTCACCGAATTCAGCCAATTGTCTTGATTGTGGAACATAATTGAGAAATAGGAATTTGTATTATCAAAATATTTCTTGCAATTCGTTCTAATAGAGAATGAGCCAATAAACCAGTATTTAGTATATTGATATTGAATGGGACATTGTTATAAATAAGTAACATTACTTTTTGTCATAATTGTATTCCTAGGAACCACTGTTAAGGAACTTTTGGGACATGTCTTCTTACTGTTATATCGTGATATCATCGTGCTATATTTTCGAACTGCAGGTATAAAGATGCCAGCAAAACGTCATTTAAGTCTTCAACTCGACTTGAATGTATGATGCAAGACTATCCAAAAACATTGCCCCCATCCGCCAGGGTTGGATTCACGGTAAATTATCTGTTTGAGAACATTATATAAATCTTAGTAAATATTATCAAACTTGACTTTCCCATCCTTGGACTTAACCTATTAGGTTGTAGATGGAGTCCATCCATGCTGATGCACTTAGTTAATGAATTCTTGGTTGTTATACTTGGCTATCTTACTGATTATATGTAATTGTGTAGGTCATGGAAGCATGGCTTGCTTATGCACCTGTGAAGAATAATGCTGAAGATGCTGCTAAGGTACAAAATAAATTCTAATGTACTAGTTTACGCATGGAGAAACAAAGTTGATAAGAGAGAAACATGGAGGAAGAATGAGTTTTGAGCCCTTGATTCCTTAATGAAGTGTATGCAGTTCTTAATTAAAGTAGACTGCAAAGGTCTAACCATAAGTTTGTATGAAATTAAGAAATTTGGATTTGAAATGCTATTTTGATGGTGGAGATTTCGAATAATGTTATCTTAAATCAATAAAAGTTTTAAAAGAGGGGATATTTCTTATTTATTTTGTTAATTTTACTGAAGGTGCCAAAAGGAAATCCATACCATAGTGCAACCTCTGGAGAAATGGCCATCTATCGTGCAAACAGCATTATTCTTAGAAAGGTAGTGTAGTTATTTTACCCTCAAGTTTTGAATGCCATGACACATAGGTTATTTGTAATGTCTTAATTTTTTTATGATTCTATTGCAATTATAGACACTAGTTTTGAAAATATTGTCTTGTTATTTTAATTAATGTTGAGATATTTATTATAGAATTGAACTCCTTTTAGAACTCTATGGATCAGGAAAGTTCAATAAGATTGGTTAGTTGCCAATGAAGCTCTCATAGGTCTATAAAAGAGCCTGCTAGATACAATTTATGTTTTTGCTTACAAATGTTATTCCAACTTCAAGGATCTAACTTGTCCCCAGGTTGATTTTAGAATTCCTCTTACCTCATTTTGTGCTTTGTCTAACTTCTGAGATGCCAATTGTTAAAACAATAACCTACATCAGACAACTGAGTAGTTAACCCTGCATTTTCTCCTGTCAGGCCGGTGTTCAAGTAGCAGATCCAGTTGTGCAGGTCTTCAATGGCCAAGAAGTTGAAGTTTGGCCTCGTGTCACATGGAAACCAAAATGGGGTCTAACTTTTTCTCGGATCAAGAGCAAAGTCAGTGGAAATTGTTCCATTTCCCTAAGGTCTACACTGGCCATTAAAGGTCAACATATTTTTATTGAAAATCTGTCCTTAGATGGGGCTTTAATCATTGATGCTGTGGATGATGCAGAGGTATGGCAAAACAATTTATCAATATTTATTTTTTTAATTCGTGAGCTGCATTTTAACGGCTTGAGAGGACTGATGACCATTTGATATATTATGATAGATAGACATATTAGTAGAGTGTACACCTCCTCATACACTTAGTATTATCTACTATTCTTTTAATTATCCAAACTAGATATGTTTTTTGCTCATAGGTCTCCATACCAGGATTGGAGGAGAACTTTTGTTGAGTAGTCAAAACCAGTTTTAACCGTAGTTGATAACACAGATGTAGAAATGGGGTGTACTAACATGATTCAAACGATAAATCAGGGGAGATTTGGCTTCAATTTTCAACACTATAACATAGATTGAGAACTCAAATTACATAGCAATCCATAAAACTAGTTGAATCTAGCTTTTATTAATTAACACCAAACTAAATAGCCAAGTTTACCCAATTTAAATGTAAGACTTTAATAAAAAAAATTGACTCTCCTGAACACTGAATTCCCAATGTAAAAGTTCATACTCCAATAATTGCATAGTGTAGTGTTTCCTGTTCTTAATTTTATTACTATACTCCACCATTGTTTCTTTGAAAAGAATAATTGAAGTTTGAAATGAGCATGGTAGTGTTTGTTGAATATTTTAAATTGATCCTTGAATTTACTTTTTTTTAAACTAGGTAAACGTGAGTGGTTCAGTTCAAAATAATGGTTGGATCCTTGAAACTGTGGACTACAAAGATTCCACAGAGCCTGAGGTATTGAGAATCAGGGGTTTTAAATTTAACAAAACTGAGCAGCTGGAAGCGAAATACTCTGAGCCTGGCAAATTTCAGTTGAAGGCTTGAGCATGCATGCAACTGGCATAGAAGTTTTAGATTATTCTTTGTCTGCTGTATTTAGAGTTTCTCTCCCTTCTCCTCCCAGTCTCTGGTGCACTATTTTGTTCACAAAGTTTTGTCCCCTCTTCGACTAGGGGAAACTATTTTTGCATTCCTGGTTCAAGGTGTAAAGAATTTGAGTCCATTTGTATTGGCGTGGTAGAAATTTAAGCAGATTCATCATGTGTCCATATGAAAGACTGTTAGATAATGTGCCAATAAATTGTGTTTACCCATCCTGTTTACTGGATTTCAATCAATGCCTCCTTTTTTATATTTTTGTTGCATCCAAGGGGCAAAAAAATTCCAAGGACATTTAATACACATTTTCTTTTTATCTCTATTATACAAATTTGATTTTGTTAGTTATTTTAAACAAACATAAAATAGCTTCTATTTTCATAAAAATCTTAAAATAAAATCACTAGATAATTATATTAATAATTTTAATTGATTGCGAATTTTTAATTAATTAATTGTAATTTCTCATTTAAATAAACTATCGATTTTCAGAACCAACCAAATCCATAAAATAGTTATTAAATTTGTTTCGTGTAAGAGAGTATTATGATTTTATGTCCTTTATTAAGGTCAGTTTCGTAATTGATATATTGTTTGTTTTAGAGTTATCGTCTGTCATGGTTTTATTTTTAAAAAATGTTTTAGTGGGTTAAGAAAGGAAAGTGTATATAAATTATCATTGCTCTTGACTTTTAAGCGATATGAGATTCATAAGCATATCGGAACATAGTTCCTTAATCGAGTACTAAAGGATATAAGTGGAGCGATACTTTACTCTCGACTCCACGACGGGCACCAATGGTATGTGCATGAACGAAAATATATCAATTTTATGTCTTATGTGATAATATGTCTAGGATATTGTCTATTTTAAAGCTTTTATTCGTTACTATATTATCTTTAAAAGATATTATGATGAGTTAAGAAATGAGAGTGTAATAAACTACCTATCATATGGCTCTTAAACTATTCAAGAGTGAATAACGCACCAAAACTAAAAATGGAAATCTTAGAAAGTCTCATAAAAAATTAAGTTTGATTTAAATACCTAAGGAGAACAAATTATATACTAAATTGATCAAATAATGGTTATTTTGTAATGTGTGCTCTCTAAAATACTAAGGAATATCATTATCTCATCACAGAATTATGCGCAATATAAGCGATAAGTCTATATAAAGCTGAACACGCAAGAACAAGGGACTTACGGGTTTAAAATTTAATGATAGGTATATTTTATATGATAAAAAAAATTAAAGATAATGTTTTTATCTAAAAAAAAATTAGTATGTCAATTTTTTTCTAAATCTAAATAAAAATTCATCTTTCTAATTCTTATAATTTGAAAAAAGTTTGTTATAATGAATATTTTAATGAAAAAATAAATATGTTGTTTTGTATTAATAAAAATACAAAATTAAAATAAGTTAGCATGTAATTTTTTTTGTAATTATTCGTAATGCAAGTAATTTTTTTAAGGATAAAACCTAGGTACTCTGGATTCAATTGATGTTGTTCTATGATAAAATTTGAAATTTTATATTATGCATTTCATGTTCAAAAAAAGTGAAGTTGAGTTTTAGAATGTTTAGGAAAAAAAATCATAAATCCATTATCCAAGAAATAAAAATAATAAATAATAAAATAAATTTAAATTCAATTCATAATATTAAATATTTTCTATAATAATTAATTTTTATATACTGATCTTTTATTTAAAAATTCTTAATTCCTTGTTAAAAAAAATTATATATAACTAATATATTAAACATTCATTATACTAGGATAAAGAAAGGTCGATCAAATATGTAAAATACAAAGTCATTTAACTTTATGTTTTTGACCCAATAGGTTAAAATGCAAAACTTAGACCGGTAAATACTTCAATTAATTTGCATTTATCTATCTTTTCTTGGTATTGGTCTCTGCTCTATATGCTGTAACCCTTGACACGTGCTTCTTACGAAAAGACAAATCAGGGCAGGCACAACACGCGTTCTCAACGCGCATGATTATATTTTTTAAAATTTATAATTAAAAAATATTACACATAATAGAATATCCCGAATGCAACCTTTGGGAAATGCCGTTACAAGAAGTGATTTTAGAAAAGTCTACTGTACAAGACATTCAAAGAAAATAGTTGGAAGCTTCGCACAAATTGGCTTGGCGTAGACCATTCCCCTCCCTAATGTCATTCATCAAATTGGGAACCAATTTTCGACTCCAAAACCAATTATTCCCCCTACACAAAGGACATTCTTTTCAAAATCCAAATCCCAACATCCACCCATGATGTCCATATTATGTACTTCTCTATAAATATTCCCATTTTCATAGACTCTTAGGTTTAAGATTTATGTTGTTTTGGAATATGTGTCTCCTAACCCAATCTGACTTGAAGCGTATTTTTGAGCAAGTGGACGTGAATGGGGACGGGTTCCTGAGCCTTGAGGAGCTCAATCGCCTGCTTCAAATGACAGGTAATTCCCACTACACCATACAAGAGTTGGAATCGCTGGTGGAACAGAAGACCCTTGGTTTCACCGAGTTCTTGTTCTTTTACAAATCCATTTCGGAGCAGAAAAATGGAGAAAGCATAGGAGGTGGTGGTGGTGGTGGTGGTGACGCAGAGGAACTGGAGAACGACCTCGTGAAAACGTTCAAGGTGTTTGACTTGGATGGAGATGGGTTCATCACCAGCCAAGAGCTGGAGTCTGTGCTCAAGAGGCTTGGCATGTGGGACGAAACCAATGGCAAGGATTGCAGATCCATGATTCGATTCTATGACACCAACTTGGATGGTCGTCTTGATTTCCAGGAATTCAAGAACATGATGTTGCTTTCCAAAGCTTGATCATCATCATTCATTTCTGTGAAAGTTGTGCTCTCATTTTTACAGGATCATTATTCTGGCCTCGGCTTCACCATGAACCTATCTTTTATCTAGTCCTCGTCTCATGTGTGTATGTTGTATATATGAGTTTCGTGACTGTGTACGCTATTCATAAATGTCCTCTGCTCCATCTATGCAAGTATTGCTGTTTATATTACCTATTGCCCTTGCTTTGTCTTGAGGAAGGAAAAAGAAAATTTTTAAATTTAGATTTGAAAGAAAATAGATATAGAGAAAAATTCATTTGATTTTGAACTCAATTCAAATATTTTATTTTTGAAATGTGAATAAATGCTAGCAAAACCAACAGATACTTTTTTCGTGAACTATGCCCAAGAAAAAGTGTGTGATAAAATATTTTTATGTTCTTTTTGGTTTTCAGAATAGTTGATTTATAGGTTTCAAAATTTAATAGAGTTACGATGAACTATTTTAGAAAAATGATTTTAAAAACTAAAAGTGAAAAGCAAATTGAGTAATTTTTTGCACATATTTTCTCTTTCACCACATAAAAAATATACAATTATTGTGTCTTTTCTATTGTTTATTTTCTTTCTCCTGACATAAGTTCTAATGATACAACTTAATAAAGAGATAAACAAAAAGTTAGTTGAAACAGTTCTATATCGTTAAACTGCTCTAAAAGTACGAGGTTGGAGAATTTCATTTACACAATTGAAAGTATGTCATATACGACAACTATTTTTCTTAAAAATATTTTGTAACAACTAAATATATTAATATAATAACATTATTTATTATATTATTATTATTATTATTTGCAGTGGTTAATATCAACCTAAAAAAAATAAGAAAAATATTTTTCTCTGCGATATTCGTATGACTAAACTTTTTAGTCTTTAACATTGTAGTATTTTTTTTCTGGTGTTTATCTTTAAAGAAATAAAAAATATACCAAAGACGACTTATTATAAAATGATCTCACATATGGCAAAGTCTACCATCTTCTAGAGGCAAAATTTATAATTGCATTTAATTAGATATCAATGAAACCATAATTTCTTATATTAATTAACATTAAAGTCTAAGCTAGCCATAGACTTGTTAAAACAATAATATTGACATGCCAAAGCCTTTTATTAATCTATCACGAAAGATAACCCATAAAGGTTTTTGTTCTATTGAATTATCAAAATTACTTTTACAATATTTACTTTAAAAATGCATTTCTAGCATTTTTTATTAATTTACAGTACAAAATTACTATATTATTAATATATAAAATTATAGTTTACTAAATTATATTTATGCTGCATAAAATATGAAAATAAATTTATCTTGTTGTTTGAAATTTTGAGAACAGATTTGGACAAACACAGAAGAAGAAATATATATTCTCTTCATTGAGTTAAAAACTGTGAGGGAGAGAGTATTTTTTATCTAATGGTTAGAAATTATGAGTGCAATAAAATCCCCATGACTATGAATATCACCTTCATCTATAGGTCGGCCATGAGAGGTGAGTTTAGGAGAATTTTCATTCATTCTTTAGGTGACATTATTTACTTGCAAAACCATTCCATGAACATGTTCAATCAACTTTGTTTAATTCGTTGTATTTTCTTGAACCACTTGTTAAAATTTAAAGTCTACTATTCATTTTCTTCTATGATCATCTATCTGGTACCTTTAAAATGCCTCAAATTTTATAATCCATTCATTTTTTTCCATGGTTATCTTGTGGAATTAATAAATGCCTCGTGTGCCACTAAAGTCTATTATTTAGAAATTATTTGACTTATCATTAAAAAAAGTTCCACCATAAAATAAGTTAAATTTCTTATGCAAATTACAATATAGTCAAACACTTTTGAAAAGTATTGTTTATGCAGCAATAGAAACTTTCAAGAAATTTAAAAATATATGTATTAAAAAAGTATAGTAGAAAGAATCTATCCCAACATGATGAATAAACAAAAGAAAATTTATTTATTTTATTAATAAATATTAGTTGTTAATATTATAGTTTTTAACCACCAAGATCCAACCTTGACCTTGCGTGTGAATATTTTAACATGTTAAAGGTTGTTTAAAAAATATGAAATACTGTACGGTAACGGTACCTTTGACCATACTTGTCGCTGTATTTTGAAAGACCCCTGCATTCACCTTTTTCTTCTTTTTTTTTTTCACTGCTACGAAAATTCCCATGCCAATTCTTTCACATAATGTTTATTCATGAAAAATCTTCTATATATTTATAATTTTTATAATTTCTACATGCTGGACACTTTATATTTATATAAATTTTAATGTGTTTAAAGTTAAATAATTTACTAATGAAATTATATTAAAATTTTAAATTAAAAATAACATAATATTTTTTTATATGATTGTCTCTTATTTTATTTTGATAATTTAAAAATATTTAACATTGTTGTATAATATATATAATAAAGATTAAGAGAAGAGGAATAAATAATAGGATACTTGATGAAAAAGATAAAAAAATAAAATAAAATATAATTTATTGATTAAAAGTATAATAATATTATAATATATAAATAAATATTATCCTCCTTTTATTAAATTAATTTTTTAAGTTTAAATTAAATATTTTTTTACCATTTCTAATAAAAAAAAAATTAGAGACACGTTTAAGAATTAATGGAAAACGAAGACTCAGGTCAATTTGGCTTGTCGGCAACAAGCTCCTTCCTTTGTCACATGTTGTGACAACTTCGACCAAATTTGCAGAAAATCCTATATGATATAAGAAGAAAGAAAAAAAAAATTATATATATATATATATATATATATATATATATATATGTACTATTATTTTGTTTCTAATATTATTTATTACTGATTTTGTATAAATGTTAGTTCGTTAAAATAGTTTTTACATTTTAGTTTTTAAAAATTAAAAAATGTAATTACTTTTTTTGTTTTTTATTTTTTATAAATAATATTTACGTTTTTACTTTATATTATATTATCCACTTTCGTTATTATGAAATTATCTAAATTATTTTTAACTTTGATTTTACAATCAAGTTTCGTAATTAATCTTTAAAAATTATTTTAAAAAATAAAAAACAAAATTAAACCAAACAATTTTTTATTTATTTCTATCATTAAACATTACTTTAGGCTGAAAATAAAAATAAAAATAAAAATCAAATTCAAATTCAAGTAAAAGGCTTATATATTAAATATGAGACAAAATCTTACTTTGATTCGTTTTCCATGTAGCATAACTAAATTCAAAATATGTGCATTTGATAATAAGTTTATTAGTCGTGCTCAATTTCATTCTTCAATTTGTTTTTCTTTCTTTTCAACTATTGTCACTATATAATTAGTTTGAAAATTATTTTAATGAATGTTTTGATAATGAATGAAATATTTTCCAAATTTAATATATTTTTAATGAGTATTAATGAAGTTAATATTGCAATAAAGAGAAATTATTGTTATTAAACATATATTTTTATTATTTAAAATATTTTAAGTAAAATGTTTATACATTATTTCATTTTATCTGATTTTTTTTTATCATGTGTTCCTTTGTTAAGAAAAATAATATATATTTTATTAACTAAAACATCGAAGTGTTTTACCGGTGGATTTTCCTCTTGTTCTTATAACAAGTATTTTGATGAATATTTATTTGTGGTCAGATTAAGTATTAGGTTTGATACTTAGAACAAGTATTCTGGTTAAATTGTTTGTTGTCAAAGTTAACAAATTTCAAGTTTTAAATTTATTTATTTGTCTATTTTATTTGTAATTTTTATGATATGATAAAAGAAGCAACTAGGGTATTTTTAAAAAAATCTTTTTTATAATTCAAATTATTATATTTATTTATATATCTTTTATATGAATCTTAAAATGAATTTTGGATATAAAAAACACATTTTTTTTCTAATTTTGTAGTAATTTTATCTATCAAATAAAGGGTGGTAAAATGGATATATGACCCATTTTGCTACACGCCAGTAACTCGCAAACTGAAAATCATTATTTGCGTCACTCGTAGGAGACCAACAAGTTAGTTCGACAAAATTTGAGAAAAAAAAAGGTTCAAGTTTTTATTTCATAAAGTAATCCAAATTAACAAAATTATTTTAATGATATAAAGTATATGTATATTAACAATTCAATCTAAATTTAAGCATAAATTTTCTGTTATTATAAAAGAATTTAGTTTATAAAGTAAACTAAAAATAATAAAATAGTTTTATTTTAAAAAAATACTTAAAACTTAAAAAAAAAATGAGAACCTTAAATACAAACACTGATCACACCTCCAAAGCCCAGAAAGGAAAACACTATCGCTATCACTTAGCATACCTCCAACGTCACACGTCCAAAGGGTGAACTTCATGAACATCTCCCGCGACTACAATTCAAAGCTTCATGCAAAAATCAAAATCAAAATTATATAAATTATTTCTGTACTTTATTTTTTATTCTAAAAATAGGGGCATTTGATTGTATCTTACTTATTAGCTTACGTGGTTGTTCATTGCAAATTCACTTGCATTAGAAATTTTCTACTTAATATTTTAGGTAGTTTTAACAACGTAACTTATGACATATTTTTAACAACGTAACTTATGACATATTTTTCCCATATCTCACTATATTATCCTTTTAGAATAGACTTTTTTTTTTTTTTTAAGTCAAAGACTCGATCTTATATTTATTAGAAAGATATTATTCGATCTAAAATTTTAATTTAATATTTAAAGATGAGATTATTATATTAATATATATATATATATATATATATATATATATATATATTTTTTTCTTTTTAGCACCCGTCGCTTATACGGAATTGTCGACTATCTCCACAATCTAACACGAGACTTTTTAGTTTGTTTTGTCCTTACTTACACTTTCTGAGAATTTCCTAGAAGGTCACACATCCTATAATTTCTCCAAGTCAAACACGCTTAATTATGAAGTTCTTATGTAATAGGCCACCAAAAAGTAAACGCCTTTAACTGTATAGTCTCATACCTATACATCCCCCGAACCACACCATATTAGGAGAGGTTTGTTTGTACAGAATTGTCGACTAGAAGGTCACCCATTCCACAATTTCTCCAAGTCAAGCACGCTTAACTATGAAGTTTTTATGTGATAGGCCTTAGTATAGGTAGTACCAATCAATTCTCTTAAGCTATCCTTCAACTGTATAGTCTCATACCTATACAACCTCTGGATCCCTCTGCTTCGGGTATGTTTTAGTTCATTCATATGACCCTTATGCTGGAAGCCTGCCAGGAGCCGCTCTTTGTCCGTGCCTCACTACACCAGTGATCACTCCCCTGCCCTCATTAGTGTCGGGGATGTCACATATATAATCCTCAACTATTTATAGTTTTTACTTTTAAACCTACAAAATTATAATTTTTACTCTTAAAAGCCTACAAATCTTTTTAAGGATACGTCAAAGATATAAAATTCATTTAAAAAAGTTTATATATATATATATATATATATGAGAGAGAGAGAGAGAGAGAGATAGATATGGAAGTAGAGATATCAAAATGAGTAATTTAACCTGGGTTTGATCCTACGGATTAAGTAAGAAATTTTGATGGTCTAACTTAATCTATATTTTAAAACGAACACAAAATTTTAACCTAATCGGATCCTATATTAGGTTAATGGGTCAATTTTAGTACGATTGACTTTTAAAAAATATATTAATATATCTATACCAAATCAATTAATTAAAAAATATTTAAAAAAAATAAAAAAATTATTTTAAAAATTTAAATTTTATTAATGAAATTAATTTTTGTTTAATATATAATTATTTACTATATAAATTATAAGAGAATATATTCATTCAATCTCAAAATAACAATTAAAAATTTATTTATTTATTATTATTATTATTTATTTTTAGTAATTTATTAATTTTAAATAATAATTAAATTAAAAATTTATTTTAATATTTACTTATAATCCCACTCAAATTAATTTATAATATATATATATATTAATAAAATAATATTATTTTTATTTAAAAATTAATTATTATTCTATACCATTAATGAATACATAAATCTATCGATTAATATGTCCTAAACCTATGTTATCCTAAACCTATATAGGTCATAACGTAAATAAGCCTATATAAGTCATAACGTAAATAAGCCGGACCAAAATAAATTTAATTTAATTTAAATTATAATTTGTTTTATCTACTTTAACCTATTTTTCAAATTTTACAAATTGATTTTTCGAATTTTACAAATTGATTTTTCGAATTTTACAAATTGATTTATCGGATTAAACATATTTTAACGGGTATCTTGACACGTAAATGGATAAAGAAAATTGTTGAGTGCATGAATAAAAATCCACTTGATTAGCTTGCTTGAATTCACTTGTCCCTTTTCGGTAAATGTCTCCACCCATGTCATTTTTATATTTCTTATTCTTCCTAAAGAAATCAGACAGCAACAAGAGAACTAAAGGAGTAAAGGTGGCATTTCAACGAAAGTAACATTTAGAAGGAAACAATGACGAATATCCATCAATAATCACTGAACACAAAACTAATAATACCTGATATCCAATCTACCAATAACCAAAAGGTAATCTAGAAAGAACAGTACTACAATGAAAGGTGTGGTAGGTCCAATTATATACTACCACAGACTAATTACTAATCAAGAATCTAAACCCAAGAGAAGTACTACCCCAGCTTAAAGCTGACTCCACTAGCTTCCTTAGCTTTGTTCCTTTATATAATTAACCTAAAACGCCCCTGCAGTATTAATTTGCTTGCCAATATATGTTTCATATATTTCCACGACAAGACGAGGATTAGTGTCCACGAGCTCCGCATAATATTCATTTTGAGTGAGCAAATCCATTTTTTCCAAAATCACTGCCAAGGACGCACTTCGTAATTGTTTGCAATCGTATTGATATGCAAAGGCATAGTTTGCAATAGCCTTATTCCAATTCATTTTGGCGATCAAATACTTCTCACAGTATGTCTTGAGATGCTTCACCTGATACTTTTCTCCCAAAACCAACAGGTTACAGGCCATTTGGTTATCAAGGGACGCTTCAGCGGTGTATAAATAGTTAACGAAAGCACGAAGGGTATCATCTGATACGTCAGAAATCCTGATGGTGCCACTCCGCCTTTCCTCCATATCATTCTCTAGCATTGCATTGAAAACAGGAGAGCGACTAACCTAATCATAGCATAAATTGTCATTAGCTTCATTAAGAAAAGCCAAAACACAAGAATAAGATCGTAGCAACATCAGTATAGAAAATCTAATCAAGGATGCCTAATTGCACCGTAAAGCAATATCCAAAGATAATGTGAAACAGTCAGGGATTAGAAGATTTTGTGTTAAATATTGTTAATCAGTCTACATATCTGATTTGAATCCAATTCAAGGTGGTGTATACTACAAGTTTCTTGCATCCAGTCAAGCATACCACTTCAGAGTTTCACCTGCCACTGTCAAGGGTTTCTTAAAGAAAATTAGAAAAGCAAAAATAAGAAGAGAAAGGGCCTACGTTTGGAATAGGAAACTATTTAGACGACGTTAAATACATCTCCTGTCCGGTTACAGAATGTAAGGACTAAAATTTCAAATAAATGATTGAAACGAGTTACTGCATCAGTTTATTTAAAAGTTTCACCCTTTCCAGAGCCATGCATATCCTTGGCTAAAACTGTTTCTCAACTCATTGATCATATTATAACAGCATATTATACTGTATGGGACAGATAGAGAGGACAGAACACAACCATTAAAATTTGTATACTACTACTTCACTCCTATCCTGATTCTGAAGCAAGATAGGTAAAACAATCCAGTATGGCACTTAAATGTAAAAGTTTCTCGTCATCAACTTGCCTGACTAGTTTAGCTGTTACCTGTTAGCAATCAAACGGGTCTTTTGACTGAAGAAAATTTCTCTATTTTAACAAAACAAGCTTTGTCTAACGTTTTTATGCGATTGCACAAGATAAAATTTCTGTCAAGCAACCATTATTTACTTCCCTAACATGGTTTTCAAAATAAAAAATGAAAAAACAAAAGTACAGGCTTTTTAAAGCCTAAAAACTTTGTATACCCTCAGTTATCAGACAGTCTAAATCATCAAATGCATTATATAACTAATAGTCAGACAGATAATTAAATAAATAACAGCTGCAACCTTTAATTCATGAACGCAAAGAATAAGGATTTTTCTGATTTTAAAAACAATTTTAAAGATAATCTTAAAAAAATATTTTAGAAAACAAAATGACAAAAAGTCACAATAAAAGTTCTTCTACTATTTTGACAACTTGAATTTGATATCTTCCTGATAATAAAAATGAATAACATAGTGTAATTATGGGTAAAGGTGTCATACCATTAATAAGATCAGAAAGTTACAAATAAAAAACACCTTTTATTAATTTTTAAAAACTAAAAAAATAAATCATTTTAAAAATTAATTTTAACAAAATAATTATCAAATAAGTTTTTTACTGTTTAAAAACTGAAAGCAATTCTTTGAAAAGTGCTCAAACAAGCCCTATTTCACTCTCAAACTATTATCATCTCTCTAGTATCTGAAGTAATAAATTAAGTGATTCCTAAAATCCTGAATATCTATTAGTTTAGACCTAAGTTGTTATATTTCATAAAAATTCAGGGACTAATTTGAAGTAATTTTCAAAATTTAAGGGACCATAGAGAGTGAGAGTTCAAGATCAAACCACTTCTCAGGTTAACAGTTTCTTGTAGCTTATTTTCATTAAGAGGTTTTACTATGTCATATATTGTTGATTGTTAAGTCTATATGTAGTTAATGTTGCATAGCTTTCTCTGATTCCAGAAATTTTCTGTAGTTTCCTCTTATATTGGAATTGATAGAGTTTGCATCCACTGGAAGAGAGATTGATAACAATGTAGTGGGTGCCCAGGGACGTAAGCTACAGCACATTGCTCTAATCCAACCACTTAAATCTTGGTGATGTTTTTCTCCTATCCTCCATGTTTCTTGATTTATTCTGGCTAGTTTGATTTCTCTTATTCTTTTAAGCAAGATTTGTGGTGGTTTCTCTATCCTCATCTTACCAGTATAAAAAATCAACACTTTGATCAATAAAAAATAATGAGATAAGTCACAGATCACAGTAATCACAGAGGAGTCTTAAAATTGGAGGACGTGTAGATATAGTGTCCCAATTGATTATCAATTTTCAATAATACACAGTACAGGAGCGTGATTCAACAAAGAAAATTTGACTAACCAGAATGTGCTTATGAGCAGGAATGGGGACCGCGTCAGAGTCGTCAACAGCAACTAGGACAATATCTGCAGTAGATGAATCGAGGGTGGGAGAGGAGAGTGTGAGGAAGGAGACTTTCGATTTGAGGTCGCTGATCTCGAGACGGAGCTCTTCCTCAGCCTCGTTGGCCTCTTGGTAGCACTCCCTGCAGGTTCCAGAGTCGTCCACCTCGTAATCCTCCTCACAGGAGAGGCACTGCATGATGACCCCATCCACGTTGCTGTCTCGGCTTCCTGTCTGCCCCGCAGACGCTGTGCACCGCCGTGGAGGCATTTTTCTCTGAGTCCGCGAAACGCAACTGCACAAAGCTGTATGCTGATATACACAGCAAATAACCCAATGGTAAACACAAGACGAAGGACAATCTCGTCTTTATTTTTATCTTTTTCTTTTTATTATTACAAAATATTCCCAAAATTTTTAAATATATAATAAATGAATTTTACAAATAATTATTTTTGTAAAATTTAAGTAATACGCTAAATTATTGGTTTAGTTGTTCACATCTTAAAAATTGAAAAAATAGTTTAATTTATTTTTTAATAAAAAAATATTACTTTTTATAATTTAATTAATTATTTTTTAAATTTAAAGTTTATTTATTTAATACCTCAATAGAAACAAAACTTAGTGTAATGATTGAAATTGATTTACTATATATTTTATTTAATTTGTGATATAAATAAATATAAATTGAGTTCTTTAATAAATTTATAAATTAATTTATTTATAAAATAATAATGATATTTTAAAATTTTATTTTATTAATATATATTAATTGTATATTAATAATTATTATATAATTCAAATTTAAAAAAAATATATTAAATAATGATCTATAATCAAATCAAATAAAGTATTTGATAATTATATATATATATATATATATATATATATATTGTATTTTATTTTTATATTAGTTTTTTAGTTAAAAGTTGTTGTTTTTTATTGAAAATTATGAGAATTTCAACTGTATATTAATTTATGGTCATTTCTTGGAAATGACAAAAATTCCAACGGCTGTCTTGTTTAAAATAATTTGTCAGATATCACATTTTACGGAAAATGCAACCAACTTTAATGAAGTTATTGGCATACTATAAGTCAAGTCAAATCCAATAAACAAATGGATATTTAATTTGTTAGTTGAAACTTTTAATATTTTAAGTATTTAAATTGAATATTAATAACTATTATCTATGAAGTAGATGTTTAGATACCTATTATAATTGATTTTAGCCTCTACCATATATATATATATATATATATATATATATATATATATATATATATATATATATATTAAAAGATTGGAAATAAGTATTTGCTCCTCTTTTAAAATTAAAATTAATTATAAAATAATTAAATCTAATTTAAAAATTGTAAAATCTCAAAATAATTAGATTTTATGGTATTTTCAGAAATCATTAACCTGAATTTGAAAATTTATATCATTTGTGGTATTAATTTTGACAAATTGGAACTAAGGAAGTACTGCCTATGAACATATTAAAAGGTACCTTTGGAGTTAGCTAATAACAAATTAGAAAATTTTCATCCCACCAAAAAGATTTGTAATTTTTTGACCTTGAACTGAAACATGCACAGTTAAGTAGAGACAGTTGTTCTTACTTGTACATATATGCACGTTCCTTTGATATAACTACTATTCGCATACTTGTACATATATGACAATTAAAAAATCATTTTTCTTTATAGATTTACATGGTTGGAACATGACCTTATTAGTCGAGAACTAATAACAACTAAACATAATAATAATAATAATAATATATAATAATAATAATAATAATAATAATAATAATAATAATAATAATAATAATAATAATAATAATAATAGTTATCTTATTCTATAATTTGATAAGTGATAAAAAAAAGATAATTATATTTTTTAAAAATTTGTAAGATCAAATAAAAAAAATGTATTTCATATAAAAAATATCAATTTAATAAAAAATATAATAATATTAACTTCTTATTATTAAAATAATAAAAACAAATTAATAGAATTTATATAATAGTAAAATCAAAATAAAAAAAAGTATCCCGAATATCTAAAATTTCTTAATTTATTAGAAACCCTAAAATTTCTAATCCTTTCATCCCTCAATCTAACCTGCCACATTTATTCGAAAATTCTAAATCCCTCAATTCCTCAATCTAACCTAGAAGGTGGTGAGCAAGCATCAAGCAACCGCAATGTAATCACTGCACAACCAATGTGCGACCACCCAAAGCGAGCTTTGCGTGACCAAGGGGCAAGCATGGATGATGACCACCGACGACGATAAGCAGTAACAAACAGTGGAAAAGAGCGAGATCTAAACTTGTGAGAAGAAATAAAAAAAGTCGAAGAAGATCCAAGTTTTTTTTCTTTCAGATTCGATGACTCGTCTCTAACTCGCGACTTTATTCAGAGTCCACTAAGTTTACCGACTTTGACTTCGAGTCTACTCTAAAATGAGTTTACTCATGAGTTAACTCGTACGCGATTATTTATTTAACTTGTTAATTCATAAGAATCAACGAGTTAACTCACGAGTTTGATAACCATGAATATATTTGAATCTTCAAATGAATATTAAAATTATATTGTGTGACAAATAAAATATTAAAATTATATTGTATGACAAATAAACAAGTGAGGTGTTGATGTAGTATAAAAATGATAATTATTAAAGAATATTTTTTGATATATTTATTAATTGCACAATAAATAAATATTAATATTATAAAACAAAAATAGTTTGACTTTATTTATTACTATAGTAATAATCATATAAACAAAAGATGAAAGAAATTTATATAACTTAAATTATATATATATATATATATATATATATATATATATATATTTATAACTCATTAAAATTTTATTATAATCAAATGATAGTGTATCAACTTTTGAGTATTTTATATATATTGATAACTCATTAAAATTTGATTATATTCAGATGATAGTATATCAACTTTTTGAGTATTTTGTATTAAGAAGAAGAGAAATTATATGATGTGACTAATATAAGGAGGAATAGGGAGACACGAGGTGGCTATGTTCCTTAAAATTTTGTAATTTTTTTCTTTATATATATATATAATTATAAAAAATAAAAAATATATGTTTTAAATATAAAAAATTATTATTATATTTTTTATAAATAATAATAATATCTATCATTCTTATTTTTCTTATATGATTTTTATTTATATATTTTCTCTCTATTTTTTTTCTTTATTATTCTTTTCACTTGCGTACTCTTATTTTTCATAGTTTCATCTTATAATATAAATTTATAAATTTTTCTCTTTAAATTTCATTTTTTTAAAGTAAATACATTTTTTATTATTTTTTTTCACTATTATAATATATTATCATGTATATTATTTACTACCAATTAATTAGTTATTTTAATAGCTTATGAGACATTAAAATAAGCTTATGAGGACATGTCTTATCGGCTTTGCCAGATTCAGTCATCTCATAAACTTTTGTTAATATGCAAAAATTATATTTAAAGGAGTTGAATATGATGAGTTATTTAAAGAATATCAAGATATGTATGAAGGTTTTACCAAGTTATCTAAGAAATACAATGCACTTAGGCAAAAGTTTAATGCATTAGAAAATACTGTTGGTATTCTTGAAAAAGAAAATGAGTGCTTAAAGAAAGATGTTGAGAAATATAAAACTTTGTCTAAAAATAAAGAAGTTGCTAAACCTTGTGAAAATTGTAATCTTTTGGAAAATGAGATTTTCAAGTTAGAAAAAATAATAAGCAATTTTTCAAAATCTTCTGAAAATCTTGATTCGATATTAGGTTATAAAAGAGGAAATTCTAGCAAAGCTGGACTTGGTTACAAACCCAAAGAAAGTCTAGAACCTCATAAAACTATTTTTGTGAAAGAATCAAGGAAAACAGATGTGAAACCAGTTTCAAAAACTTTAAGAAACGCATTTAGACCTTTTTAAAGAAAACCAACATGTTTTTATTGCATGAAAATAAGTCATACATCAAATAAATGTTACATAAAACATTTTGGCATATCTAATGGCAAATATGAATGAGTGCCTAAAGGATCAAAACATTTATACATGTCTAGATGATAATTTGAGCATCTAATTGATTATCAGAATCAAAATTTTTTTTTCTTGTTGTCATAATCAATTATGTTAAAAGTTTGAATTTTGAAAGTTTGAATTTAAGAAAATTTGAAATTATTAAAGTTTTAAATTTTGCAGGTTGAGATTCTTGAAATTTGAAATTTTGCAATTTGAGATTTTTGAAAATTAAAATTTTACGAGTTTGAGATTTTTTTGCAATATGAGATTTTTGAAATTTGAAATTTTGCAATTTGAGATTTTTGAATTTTGAAATTTTGTAATTTGAAATTTTTGAAATTTGAAATTTTATAGTTTGAGATTTTGAAATTTGAAATTTTTGCAGTTTGAGATTTTTGAAATTGAATTTGAATTGGAATTTGAAATTGGAATTTGAAATTTGGGATTAGAAATTTGAATTTGAAATTTGGAATTTGTAGGAATTTGAATTTGAAATTTGTTGCAATTTGAATTTGAAATTTGAAATCTGAAATATGAGTGCATTTGAATTTGAAAGCTGCCTAAATAAGAAGATTACAATGGAAAGAAACTACTGCATTTAATTCCATTATCTCTATAATAATTTTATTCTCCTATCTTTCTCTCTCTTCATTTGTCTTAGGTATCCTAGATATTGTTTCCTTAATATGATATTCTTCTCTATGACACTTTTTAATGCATTATCTTCTCTCTCATGATTTATATACTAATAGGTACAAATTTGTTCTCAGTTTCTATTGCAATATTTTTCATAATTATCAATGAAACAGGAAGATATTTTGATGATATTAATCTGTGTGAAACAGGGGGAGATTTTTTTTCTCTTATAATATTTTTCATAATTAACAATGAAACATGGAAATATTTTGATGATATTAATCTGTCTGAAACAGGGGAGATTTTTTTTCTTATAATATTTTTTTTAATTATCAATGAAACATGGAGATATTTTGATGATATTAATCTGTGTGAAACAGGGGAATATTTTTTTCTTATAATTTTTTTTTATGATTATCAATGAAACAGGGGGAGATTTTTTGATGAATTAAAATCTATGTGAAATTCTTTCCTATCTAAATTAAACAAGGGGAGTTAAGAGAAGTATTTGCTCATATGAGTTAGGGGAGTCTTGTTATTAATATATCCAGGCGGAGATTAAGAGACTCGACACTTGATACAAATTTGTGCTAATCTTGAAGTCTAGCTATATAGAGTCAAGCATTTTAATTCATTTCAGGTGTTTCCTTGATCATCATCAAAAAGGGGGAGATTGAAAGCAATGAGGGGGAGATTGATGGAAATGTTCCTGCATTCCCAATATATGATTTTGATGATGATTCAAGTCAACTACATTCAAGTCAACACCATTTAAGATGAATTTAAGGACAAGTTGAATTTATGACGTAGGTGATAAAGATGATGATTCAAGCAAGCCCAAGATGATTCCCGAAGACTAGATAGAGTCTTAGAATACTCGGATATGGAGGTACAAGTTGATGAAGTAATATTATGCATAAGCCTCCAAAGCACCAAGTGTGATAAAATTCATAACATGATATTTTTCACTGTCATAATTAATTATGATGCACCAGAAATGGAAAAATGATTTTCTTTATCATAATTAATTATACTGGTAATATAATCAATTATGGTAATTCAAATTTGAAAAATATATATGTTTTAAAGAATAAATGTTTTTGAATACATCCTGATTTTCTCTATGATATTATTAATGTCCAACAACCATTTTGTGATGCTATTTTTCCATTCAATTAAGTTTTGATGAAAAATCAAACACACACAATTACAGAATTCGAAAATACAATTTACATTCAATCAATTTTGAGAAAAGAATTCTGAGCAAGGCACCAGAGATATTTTACACCTTTTGAGAAAACCCTCTTCTCTACTGTCTTCTGTGCTTTCATTGTTAATCACACTTGTTCTTGGAGATTGACATTCTACATGCTTCTACAATTTGTTGTCTCCATTACCCAGGTGTGTCTGTTCTTATTTTTATTACTTTCATCCTTTTGGCATTGGTGGAAAAGGAGGTGTTTTTCATCTCTAGTGTGATTCTAGGGAGGGGTTCATCCTTAGTGAGATTCTAAGGAGGTGTTTTTCATCCTTTGATTTGTTCAGAGGAGGTGTTCATCCCTAGTGGGATTCTAGGGAGGTGTTCATCCTTAGTGAGTTTCTAAGGAAGTGATTGTCTTTTTAATTAGTTTACTTTTTACTGGTTCTTCTACTGAGTTGATTGTAATTTGTAAACTGAATTTGAAAGATAGTGAATGAGGAGTCACTCTTGTGTTAAAAGTTGACTGGGAACTAGATGTAGGGTTGACTATACCCGAACCAAGTATAAATCTCTCGTGCTCTTCTCTTTCTCTTTTCCTCGATTATATTATTGCTTCCATTCTAACAAATTATTGACTTACAAATAAATTTTTAATTTGACATCTATTTTAATTTGTGCATCTATTCACCCCTCTCTAGATGTCATTTGTCTAACATAAATAATTTTTAATAATTTTATATAATATATTTTTTATATCATAAATAATTTTAATATATATATTATTATATATAAAGAATTTTATATTTAAAATAATTTTGTATAAATAAAAATAATATATAAATTTTAAAAATGTTACCTATTTCTTAAACGATCTAAATGCTAATTAGTGTTTTTGATGCATATTACGTAACTAAAAAAATATTTTTTATAAGTATGTATTTATAATTTTTTAATATTTAATATAATTTTTTTAAAGAATTATTAATTAGACAACTCCTTTAAATAAAAAAGGTTGAACCAATTTCACATCATCTATATCTTAATATAGGTCAATAGATAATTTTGACACATTTAAGAGAGAAAAATAAAATAAATATATATATTTTAAATAATATATCTATATATGTATATATATTTAAATTTAAATCATAAAAAATTATTCTAATTTTAGATATAATAGTTCTTATATATATATATATATATATATTAATAAAATAATTTTAAATTTATTTAAATTATAATAATTGTTTTAAAAAATAACCTTGACAATAAATTTAATAAAAAATAAAATTACATTAGTTATTTTAAAACATTGAACATATAAAAAAAAACATAAAGGACAAAATAACAGACAAGATAATTACAAAATAGCATCCATCTAACCTGTTTCCGTCCATAGTATTGAGCAAATGTTGGAAGATATTACAAATTACGAAAAAAATAAATAAATAATAATTTGAAGTAGTAAACACACTGTTTCAGCATTAACCAGGACTGTCAGCGTGCCAAGGAAACTGGGTAAACGGGTCTTCGATGGTTTCGAAATTACTAAGATACTTATATATCTATTTTTCTTCCTCTTCGGATTAACACATATGAAAGAGTAGTTACTGCACTTCAACCCAGATTTCAACCACCCTTAACCTCCTCCTCCAACTTGCAATTTTTATTTTTTATATTTTTACCTGTAATCATTTATTGGGGGCAACTGAGTGGAGTGTCCTGACTTCTAATGGCTTCGTGAGGTTTTTGCTTTAGGAGGCATTTGGGTATTCAAATCTTTGAAAAAATTTTGGATCTTTGAAGGTTGGCCGATGGGAACAGTAAAACCCTAATTTTGTTCTTCTGCAGCTTTTTATTGTTGTTATCTGTATTTTCTTTTTCTTTATGGGGACTGAGGATGGAACAAGCGATGCGGATAAGACCGAATGTGGTGAACGACTCCAGTGTTTGAAAGATGAGGCCATGAATGGTGAGGTGACAATTAAAGATGGGAATTGTGTTACTGAAGAGAGACAGCATTTGAAAAGTGAAACCATGAATGATGGGGTGAAAATTGCTGATGCAAATGGTGTTGGTGGAGAGGTTAGGGTCTTGAAAAGTGAACCCTTTAGTAATGGGGTGGCAGTTGGATATAAAGGGGATTCTGGTGGAGTTGAATGTTTGCGAACTTATAAGAGGCGCAAGAAGTCAAGTTCAAAAGGCAAAGTTCAGGAACAATGCAGAGCAGGCATGAGAACTTCGAGTCTAATAGCAGCACAGGTTGCTATCCTCTTTGTTGAAACTTGTCAATTTGCTTAAGTGATTTTCCATATTCTGTATGTTATTTGTTGCTTACATTTTTTAGAATTGTTTGAACGGTTTCTTGCCAGGATTTTAGTTTTGTGCTGGCACGATTTGGAAAAGGCACGCATGAGTAAAACCTAAAAATGTATGCAGCTGGTTAATTAGTTTGGAAGATAATTTCAGTGCCTGCTACTAGTAATTGTGGCTAGTTGTATTTTGGGGGTGCATTAGTAATTGGTTATAGTTGTTTTAGTCATTAACAGGAAAGAAAATGAAGTTGTCTTTGGTTATTTGGAGCAGTCTTTGGTTTCTTATTCTTTAGTCACATCATTTAGCTGTTTGCTAATGAATCAGGTTTTTGGTTAGTTGCAGAGAAATAGAAATCAGGTAATATTTATAAAGCTGTGTGATTTATAGCATGTGGAAGAATGCTAATGTTTAATTTGAAGTCAATACAACTTATGTACATATTTTCTCATTGATGCTCTTATATTCTGGATGACTTGTGGAGTTACTTGTCTATATATCTTTTAGTTTATAATTTCTGCTTATAAATATTTGTTGGGTGAAGTAAATGAGATGTAATGCATTTGATTGACATTTTGGTTACTTTAGGTTACTGTGAGTTCAATTTAAGTCTGTAAATTGAATGACAAAAAAAAAAATTATGGAAAGATCCACACACAAAAATCTGGTTCATCAGTTTTATTTTAATTTTTTATATTAGTATTCTGTGTTCTGTTTTTTAAGATTAGATGACCATGTACCTAAGCTATTTTAGTTAAAATTTATTCTGTCGATAAATGGAGTTAAGTCAATTTAGGATAATTATGTCAAAGATTGAGCACACAAAAAAGGATATACAAGAACATATTGATCATGGACTATCCGTGGACTTTGATGGCGAGAGGGAACTAATTTACTAATTTTGCTTTATTCATGTCAGCATTGCTATGATTAGATCCTACCCTATCTACATATTTATTATCGTTATACTATAAATGCTGGGATGCAATGATTTAGTCAGATAAGATTTTAACTATAAAATGATACCACATTGGTGTGCATACATGTTTAATTTGAGGGTGTTGAGGGTTGAGATGTTAAAAACTGTAGGGTAGGTAATATATGATAAAATTGTCTTCCTTTTTTATCGTCTTAGTTCAGTATTAATACTAATTTCTTCTATTCGTAAAAAATATGCTGCTGGGGTCATACATTTTTCTACATCACCAGACAGCATGGCATGATTCTCACCCTGGAAGATAAATGTTCTGAAGTACAATAGATACTGTTTCTTCTTGATATCTTCAACACTATATTTTGATTATTATTATTATTATTATTATTATTATTGTTATTATTATTTTATTGCAGGACGTGAAGAAACCGTGTGATCTAGCTTTAGGCAATACTTCAGATGAGTGTTCCCAAGGACAGTGGGGAAATATTGTGCTAAAGCATTTATATCAGTCATTAGGTGATGGCAATGGAAATGGCGGCATAGTGGGTTGCATAAAGGAAGCACTTAATCCTAAACATAATCATCCCATTAGTTCTATGGTTGGTTCTTCAGCTAGAACAATATATATCCTGCTTACTCAACTTATCCTAAAGTATTTTTGGCCACTTTTAGTTTATGCTCCATCTTATTTTGTTTGCAGGAAACATTAATAATTGACAAAGATGGTCAAGAATGCGCTTCACAATTTGAGCAGCTTTCCCGTAGAACAGTAAAGGAATCTAATCGACATGCAGATGTCCTGTGTAATGGACGTTCCAGTGAATCACCTGATCATGGTGTGACTGAGATGTGTCAGCGTGTGCTCTGTAATATCTTAACCTCAGAAAATTTCAGTTCATTATGTAAGGCTTTACTTGGAAATTTCCAGGGAATGAAGCCTGAAAGTGTATTTGACTTTACAATCATGAACTCAAGGATGAAGGAGCAAGCTTATGAAAAATCACCAGCACTCTTCTTGTCAGATATTCAACAGGTAAATTATGTAGTCCCTTTTTAACTGAACAATTTCTTTATTCCTATGATGCCTGGTACTAATTAAAAATTGTAGATGACCAAATATCCGGTTTACCTGGAATGTGAGGTTGAGGTCTAAGCCTTGTCGATAATGTTTCGACAATATTGTTATCAATATAATATTGCTCTTTCATCTAGACATTTTAATTAATGGAACTTCAAACTTCAATCATGAAGATTTTAGGCATCAAATGTTTGAGCTTGATAAGCTCTTAATTCTGCAGTGAACAGATTCTTGGACTCTAAACTTGGTTTAAGTTAATGAAAGGGCAAACCAATTTCATATTTTAACAAATAATTTGTTTGTCAAATCTTTGTAGTGTCAGGTTGTTTGGTTAAGATTTTGAAAAATTGATTATTTAGGAAAGACTATATATATATTATATAAAAAGGGAGGCAGTGGTTGGATTGTGTGCAACAGTGCAAGTACATGTGCATAGTTGAGAAAATGATAGTTATTTTTTATAGTTTGTACTTGCATTTGTACGCTGTAGTGCTTTCAAGTATTCACTCCAGTTTCTTGATCTCCTTCGTTTACTTTGGTTGGGTGGGCTTATGCGTGCATGTTATGAACACATGTTTAGCAGATCCTCATCTGCCCCCTTTTTCCTTTTCTACTAATTGTTATGATTTGAGAAAATCTAGTAGTTCTTAATCTCAGTTATAAGAATCTTATGATTCATGATTTGAGTCTTTTGAGTCAGATACCTATCAATTTGTATCACGAGAAGAATTTAAAATGATTTGTATCTTATGATACATGAATGAATATTTGCAAATTCGTTTCATCAAATACGACTCACATGATTCAACAATTCATCAATTCTCATGAAAGAAATTGAAAAGCCATATAATCGTAAATAACATGAAAAGGAATTGAATGCGTAGTTCTGTATTCATCTTATTTGATTATTCCACATTTCTACTATTTTATTTATCCTTCACTCATTCAATGTATGCACTTTATTTGGTTATTTCATTGCTCCCTTTCCATTTTACTAAAATAGAGGAGGCTTCACGAACTCAAATGCAACTAATAATTTTGTCTGTTGAGACTTATGGTTAAGTTGTTTTGATCTATTTCTAGTTTAAATTATTATATTAAACATTATATATCATCTATATGGTGTATTTGAAGTTAGTTTTCATTATCCCAAAATATTACTATTCGATACAAGTTATGGTTAATATTCAAAAGCAATTCTATATTTTAAGTTTGATTTGATAACCTTGCAATATTTTCAATAATTTGTTCCTATTTCGCATTTATTAATTTTTAGCTAATATTTCAAAATATTGTTCTTTTTCTTTTGAAAATTTAACACCCTGTTTCCTCCTGTTTTGAGCTGTGGCCAGGCCAGATCATAATTTTGTTTAGGGTTTGTTTGGTGCATTAAATTGTATTACCATTGCACAAACTAACCATTTTAGTTTCTGGTTGTTATTTTTGTATTAATTATACGTTTAGGTTTGGAGAAAGCTTCAAGACACTGGTAACGAGATTGTTGCTCTTGCCAAGAGCCTCTCCAGTATATCAACAACTTCTTACTCTGAGCTGGTAACAAAATTTCTTTCAAACCTCTTTAGTTTTATGGTCTGTTTTCCTTCTGGATTTTGTTGTGTTCTTCCTATATATGATGCTAATATGCTGCTTTCCTTTAATGCAAACCCTAATTTTTCCTTACTTTTAGGTGTGAATTTCAGCACTTAGCACATTTCAAGATGAGAAGCAACTGTTAAGAGTTTTAAAATTTTAATCTGATTTTTCTCTAGATCATGATGAAGTTGTCAGTTTTGCTTTGACATATCTTCAAAATTTGGATAATTTATTTCTCTAGCATCTCATCTCAAACAGCAGTCAGAGTCATGGGAACTATTGTTTTGTTAGGATATAGTAAGATACAGTGTGTTTGTGTAGTAATTCAGACAATTTAGTGGAGAGATGATGTTTTGAGAAAATATGAAGTAATACTGTAAATACAATCTATTATAATAGTTTATTTTATTGCTTAACTAGTTGAGGTAGGTTAACTTGTCTTATCTAAAAGCTGCTTTGCCTTTTAGCATCTGGCACCTAGGTATAGCCTTTTGCCTCTACACTCTTTGTAATTGTGATGTAATTTCTCCTGCAAATAAATGGATCAGCTAAGAGATAATTAATCTTTTAAGCTCTTTTCTCAAATTTTCAGTCTTTAGTCAATCCATCTTACTTTTTGTTGGCTGGGAATCAGATAGGCATATCAATGTATACAATTTGAAAAAGATTATCAAAGAAAAGTATAAGATGAAAATTTGCACATGCCACTGATTATGGTGGAGACACATGCAGTTGATTCTTAATTATAGCCAGGACCAGAATCATAACAGCAGAGACCAAAATCGGATCTTTCCTTTTTGCTCTGTTTCATTGTATCTGGAACTTAAGAGTGGGTAATCTCTGTTTCTGGTGGTCATCTGCTTTTTGTTTGTCTGTTTTGCTGGCCACAAACCAGAAACTTATTGGTTATATGCATGTTTTTCTTTTGGAAACTGTTAAGGTATGAAGCATGAAGGCATAGTTATGTCCCCATATGTGAAGAGACAACTAATTATGTTGAAAATATTTGTTATTTGACTATATATTATGTGAAATGGTGTGATAGCCAGCCAAGCCTTGAGAGCAGCAGACCCAATTAGTTGAAAGCTTATACGGAGTAGAATCTGGACTGTACAAGTGTAGGGTGGTATCAATAGGTCCGTTGGGTCTTCTAGTATAAAGAAGTAACTCCTGTATTGGATTGGACATGAATGAAATTACGCTTATTTAGCCTGTCCCGTGTTTTATTTATGCTTTACTGTAACCTAGTTGGTCCTGATTTCCTTCTCATTCTTTTTAACAGGCTAAATTAAGGTAATTTCATTCATGACTTCTTTATACTGGAGGATCTAACGATCCTATTGATACTACCCTACACCTGTACAGCCCAGATTCTACTCAATATAAGCTTTCAACCAATTGGGCCTATGAATGTTTCGTTTGGGCCTGCTGCTCTCTTGGCCTGGCTGGCTATCATGGTTAAATTCAGTTTTATTTGTCAAAGTTTTCTAAGATATATAATGGGATAGAATACTTGAAATTTGAGATAAGGTGCACTTACGCCAAGTGGTGCTAACAACTGTGATTGTCTATTTGATTTCAAATGTATATATGTTATTATTGGGGACAATGGATTCCAACCCAGATTATGTTATTTGTTTCCAGAATTTTAAAAAATAAGCCCTTCATATTGGAAAATAAATTTTTTAACTATTAAAACCTTATTTTCTGATCTTTGACTGATAGACATTGATATTGCATTTACTGTTTAAGGATTTGTTAAAATAAGACTGGAAGGGGGTTTGTTTGGTTATGTAATATTATTGTCTGAAATTCCTGTTTGTAAATATGCTAGATTTTGCAAACTTCTGTTATTAATGAATTTTAGAATGTTAACACTAGAAAACACTTGCCATATATCGATACTAATATTATTTGGTACTGTAGAGTTTTGCTCCAAATATTTATTAAAATGGTCGTGAGGATTTTTTTTTCTTTTTAATTTTGTTTTTTCATACAGTTCAACAATCGAGAATTTGGCTCTCACTTGAAACCAGAACGGACGCAAGAATGTGCTATGTACAAAATTTGCAGTTGCAGCCGTTGCGGAGAGCAGGCGGATGGCAAAGACTGTTTGGTTTGTGATTCATGTGAGGAGATATACCATGTGTCCTGTATTGAGCCGGCGGTGAAAGAAATAATACCCCACAAAAGCTGGTATTGTGCCAAGTGTACTGCTAATGGGATTGGATCTCCACATGAGAATTGTGTGCTATGTGAAAGGCTAAGTGATGAACAGACCCCAAATGACATTATTGATGATGAAAGCTTTCCTACAATTGAGGAAACACAAAATGAATATGAAGAGAATTCAAATTGCACCTCTGTTGGGAATCAGGTTTCTGTAGGTGAGAAAAAAACACACATTTGCAAAATTTGTAGAAATGAAGTGGCTGGTAAAAAAATAAAAGTATGTGGCCATAGGTTTTGCTCCAACAAATATTACCATGTAAGGTGTTTAACAAAAAGGCAGTTAACGACATATGGTCACTGTTGGTACTGCCCTTCTTGTTTATGCTGTGTTTGCTTAATTGATCGTGATGATGATCAGATTGTTATCTGTGATGGCTGTGATCATGCATATCACATCTATTGCATGAAACCTCCTCAGACATCTATTCCAAGAGGGAAATGGTTCTGCAGAAAATGTGATGCTGGAATTCAAGCAATCCACAAGGCCAAAAAGGTGTATGAAAGTAACAAACCAAGCAGAAATAGGGAAGATGCTGCAAAGCCAAATGCTAATCTTGAAAAGAAACAATGCAATAAACGTGCAAGAGAATTGGAAAGAGGTGGTGCAATGGACATGCTTTTAACCGCAGCCAATACTCTGCATTTTGAGGAGAAGGAGGCGGCAATCCGGATTGAGTCACAGACAACCTGAATTTTGTGGACGGCTTTGTTAACATTCCGGTTATGGTTAGCAACGACTTTAACTTCGTATTTGTTGACTGTTGTTAATACACTGTACTTTATTTGCTGCATTTTTTGAATGACTGATGTTTTGGTAGGCTGTAATACTCTCTAGATTTCCTGACTTTTTCATACAAGACATGGAGAGACATGACTATAGAGGCTAAAGAGCCAAAGGCATAATCTGAAACTGCTGTATTGTAAGTGCCATATGTGAGAGTAAGTAGGTCAGATACTGTAGTATAGAGATGGTTTATATGAAATTTATATTTGGCTGTTTTTCTTGTTTCATTCAGAATATTGTATTTAGGGTCTGGATTTTGTTAGCCAATTTCCCATGGTTGCATGATTAATTTCTGTTACATAAAAAATTAAAAGAATGGAGAGTTTTTTCCCCATGGTTTAGAATTCATTAATTCAGTACCATGTCCGAATAAAGCTTGTTCTGCATTCATGTGCTTGAGATTTGGTCAGTGAAATATTTTTCCTTTTCAAGTACCGTGTACCTGCCCACGCCTTCGGTTGTTTGTTTGGGAGTTCAGAATGTGTTACTTAAGGTTGGAATGTGATATTGCGATGGTAAATGGTTAAAGCACAAAAGTTTTAGTGCGATTTAGTTTCCAACTTTCAAATAAGTCCCCTTTAAGGTTATACGCTTTCGTCTCTATAACATGCTTCAAAATTAATTTCCAAAATGAAAGAAGTCAAATGAAAGGCGTGACTTGAATTTTTTAGCGTACGGTAAAGTATGCAGATAATTATATATATGTAGTACTACTTGACATGTTGATGTCTAACATACTGCATGCTGATAAACGTATACAATATCCAAACATATATTTTTCTACTGATAGAGTTGCAACATTCATTGTAAAAAAAACAAAGATAAGGATAAATTGAACACGAGTGGCACTACTGTTGTAACTCCCTCTTAACTAATGATGAACACGGATAACTGCGTAACACCACGGTCTCCATTGCCACACCAGGACCAAACCCTAATAAAACTCCCCACTCTAACCCTTCACCGGTTGTTCTCATCCCTTTTTTCTTGGACCTCTTCCTCACCTCATCCAAGATAAAAATCACAGTGGGACTCCACATGTTCCCGTATTGCCTCAGCACTTCCCAACTCCCCCTCAGCTTCTCCTTCTCCAATCCAAGCTTCTCTTCAATCATACTCACAATTAGTGGCCCACCAGGGTGAATTGCGTAAAACAAGTTATTCCAATCAATAACATCGCCAATAACCGCACACAACTCATCAACCAAAAGCTTCTTCACATTGTTAGCTACAATATTCGGAATGTCCTTATCCAAAGAGTAAACCAGACTCAACTCTCGTTGGTTTCCTCTGATCGCGTTCTCAGTGTTAGGTACAGTGGTTTGCGAAGCCAACACGAGGTCGAAAAGTGGATGCTCAACGGAGGGTTTAGGATCCGCACCAATGATCACAGCGGCACTACCATCGCCGAACAGAGCCTGTCCTATGAGGGCATCAACGTTGGAATCACAAGGAGCACGAAACGCAGAGAGCATGGTTTCAGCACACACAGCCAGAACGCGTGAGGCGGGATTGTTCTCGGCTATGTCTTTGGCGACGCGGAGAATGGTGCCGCCAGCGTGACAGCCGTGGCTAAAGAGCATGAGGCGGTTGACGGTTGAGTTGAGTTGGAGGAGCTTGCAGAGGTGGTGGTCGGGGCCGGGAACGGTGCCGAAGCAGGAAGAGGTGTAGAAGATGAGATGTGTGATTTGTGAGGAGGGTTGACC
The DNA here is from genome assembly GCA_963425845.1 of Sphenostylis stenocarpa. NCBI lineage: Eukaryota > Viridiplantae > Streptophyta > Magnoliopsida > Fabales > Fabaceae > Sphenostylis > Sphenostylis stenocarpa. The sequence goes on from OY731406.1 coordinate 13,303,796, forward strand.
CCATTCTTTTATGGCCCTGGACGCTGCTTCCTTGCCTAGTTTGATTACCTCCTCCGTGGGTAGCTTCTGTCGTGTCTCCAATGGAAGATCCTGGTACGTGCCCGTTTCTGAATTCTGCTTCAGAAATTCTTCGGTGTGGACGACATGTCGTTTCTCTATCTTTGTGTTCTCGCCTGTGCTTGTGTATACGCGTGCATGCATGCATACGCAAATATTACGGGTTAAAACGAAACATATATGATACAATAATGCTGAATTTCAAGTAAACACATACAATATTATTTATTTATTTTTAATAATTATATTTGAACAATTGCAGAACATAGAGGTTTGATACTCTTTTATTAATGTGGTGTAGACATGAGAATCATACATATGCGCTTGAACTTTTGCTTCAAGCAGTGCAAGTGATCTCTGTTGGTGACCCGGAAGTAGAAGTCAGGGTAGTCTTGCTGAAGGATGAAATTGGGTGGATTTGCTGTGCCAATGGCTAGGATTTTGGCCACACCTTTGTCTTCTTCAATTTCTTCTACTCTCCCCATTTCAGTATTCATGTTGAATTCAATATCTTTCTATTTCAAGATATTGATGGATGCATTCATACATTCAGGACAAAAGGATTCAAGTTTTTTATAGCCACTGCATTAAGCTACCTCCCTAACTAAACCCATCTCACCAAACCTACCCTGCCCTCAACACAATTAATTGCACATGCCATGCCCATTTGCTTATCCTCTTTCTTCAAATACACTTTTTAAAAATATATCTTAGTAGAAATAAAATCATTTCAAGAATAATCTTCTATATATTAAGTTGTATTGATCTAACCATTCAATATTTTGTAGTATATTGATTGTTGTTCACATTCACCAAATTTAAAATAAATGAAACATTTTAATTATTGTGTAATATTGAACTTGTTGTATACACTTATCTTGCTCCAAAACTTATGGCGCTGAGGCATGCTCTTGATATAATATGGGATAAATATTTTAAATTATTTTGACTAATTACAAGCTTTATAATTTATTATATAATAATTATTTAATTCATTTTAACCCTCTTTAATTGAGATAAACTAAAGAGAAGATAATTCAAAAACTAATATTTTTATTAAGATAAAGGTTTCACATAATGTTCTTTAGATCCACACGAAAGACCCTCATCTTTTATAAGTAAAAGTTCTATTAGACGTTAGTTATAGAAGGATATATTTGTTTTGTTTCCATTTTTTTCCCCTTTTTTTACTACGTCTAAAAAAGTAATAAATTAAATTTATTCAATAAAACATCACTTCGTTTTAAAGTTTTATAGAATTAATTTACTTAATAAGAGTTTTTAATTATGACGACTAAACTAGGAAAGTTTTTAAAATTCAAATAAATATAAAATTGATTTAATAATAAAAGCTAAAAAAGAATCTTCTAAAAGAGTAAAAAAATTCAAATTAATAATGCGAAATTGCACTAGTATTTATTTTATTTCTAAAATCTCCAAATCCATCTTCAATACGGGATAAGTGATAAGATCTTCAATATAGACCATACCTTTGCCTAAAGATATTTATCTTTGGATATTGGAACTCGAAGAAAGAAAAAGATAAGAGATAAGCTATTAATATGGTTGGTAGATCAAGAGAGATAAATAAAAAAAAGAAATAATTGATTATATGATTAGAAATATGATAAAAAAAAAAAGAGAAGTGGTAGATGTGAAAGGATCACTTTATTTATTGTGTATTTAGGATTTTTTTGCTCTTAAGGTTTATCTTATCTATGAAGATAAGTAATTTAAAAAATATTAAAATCAGTAAAATATGTTTAAAAGCACAAATTTCACTTTATTTTTCCAACAAATTAAAGTCATATTTTATCCAGGATTGTAATCGCACATGCATGACTTATTGTATATAATTTTGAACTAAAAATCGTTTTTATAAATATAGTTTCTACAACTGTTAATTTGATCTAAAATAGTTATTGTATGTATGAATTTTGTATATATTATTTTGAAACTAAACTTTTCTACTCCCACATATATTATCTAAAATTGTGTTTTTATGCACGACTCAAAATATATTTTTTAATTAAAATTGTATTTAGAAACTTAAATTTTACATATTTGAGAGCACAAATTCTATAATAATATTTGTCCAAATAAAAGTATTATGGTTGTTACAGATAAGATAATATATTTCAGTAGAGTTTTATTTTTTTAGACCAAACAAAAGTCGTTATTGGGGTTTCAAAATTTTAAAAATATTTAATTATACTAAAATAAAGAACTAAGAAAACAACCAATTACGTGTCAATGTAGTGTGCTAAGCACATGAATACACCAATAATAATAAGAGTGAAAAATCCAAATATTTTTAAAACTAGACTAATTATTCATCAAATTTAAAGATTAAATTAAAATTTAATTAACGTTTAATTATATTTAATAAAATAATAATTTTATACTATAGTAAGTATATAATAATTTTAAAAATAATTTTTATAAAAATTTTATTACTTTTTATTATTATGATTTTATATAAATTATAATTATTATAAAATATAACAAATAATTTTACATGTGAGATAAAGAAAAAAACTGAAAATTATTATGTTTTTTATAAATTATATTGTATTTTTTTAATTTTTTTAAATAGTTTTATTCAAAATTCGTTCCATCTAAAATCTATTTGATTTTTCTTAATTTTATGGATTTTGTATCAGTTTTTTCATTTTTATGCCTGTTCAATTAAAATTAGTTATTCAAAAATAATAAATCAATTTTTAAATTAATTCTCGATCATACCTTTTAAATTGATCAATCCGATGAGATGTTAATCATTAAAAAAATAATATTAATCTAATAATCCTAATTAAAAACATAATCAAACTTAAATTAGAACAATATGAAGACAAAACACCATTTACTCTTATTAAAAAAAAATCCTAAAATTAGAAGAAAACTATGAAAAATTATATAGTTGAAGATAAAGAAATTGAAGGAAAATATTTTATAACAACAAAGCCCACCAATTAAATCATATTATTACTCTTTATCAAACTAAAATATAAGACTTTTCTTATAATGCAGCTTAAAGTTAAACTATATACAAACAAATGATGCGACATTTATTATATAAACAAAATTACTTAAGAATTTATTTTTCTTTGAATAAGAAAAATTGATAAAGAAAAATATTTAAAATATTAATATAAAATCAATTACAATACTTATAAAATTAAGCGAAATACTTTAAAATGTGATTGGATTATAATATGTATTGATTTCTTATATTCAAAGTACCTGTAAAAGTACTAATCAGTTTGGTTTCTAAATACAACAACTAATTTGAATCTCAAGTTTATTATTAATTCCATGTCCAATTCATTAAAATCTACGTTAAGTCTTTGTGTTGTGACCAGTGGATTCGGGGAGTTGAGAGATAGACAATGGAACGTCTGCTTAAAAAATTAATTAATTTTAGCAAATTTTTTTATAATAAATTGTTTATAAAAAATATTTATAAATTTTTTTATGAATAATTATTCATAAAAAATAATTTTAATTTTTTTTTAATTTTTTTTCACAGAAAACTGCTACAAAATTTTCTAAAAAAATTATTTGTAAAAATTTACTACAAAATTTCCTACAAATATATTAATTATATATATATAAGTGATAAAAAATTTTGTAAATAATATTTTTTATAATGTTTTATTTTAATTTATCATGATTAAATATTATTTAATTAAATTAAAAAATTTATTATTTTCAATAAAAAAAGGAAGAAAAATGCAACCAAACTTTCCTTGATCGCATCTTCCCTCACTCTTTCTTTCTCATCCCACACCCTCTCTTTTCTTTCAAATCTAGGATTTTTGTCAGCGATAATCACTAATTACAGTTTTCAACACTAATCTTCTAAGACTCTACATTTGCAATAATGAAAAGAGATATCCGTCACACAACATTATGCGACAGATATTTTACAAGTATTAAATTTTAAAAGTATTAACAGATATTTTACAAGTATTAAATTTCAAAAGTAGTAATATTTTAAAAGTATTTCTTTTTTTTCTATTATATTTAAGGTTATTTTTTTATATTTTACCATTTTTATTATATTATTTTCTTTCTCTTAATTTTCAATTTTTCACATTTCCTTAATATCTTCAATCAATTTTTTTTTCAATCTTTTCAACCAATTTGATGAACAGAAAATTAATTTTTGTCTTCTTCTTTGTCTTTTTCTAAATATTTAACATAAATTTTACCAATAACTAATATTATTTTATTTATAAATTATATTTATCAGGTTTTATTATGTCATATTTTTGGGATCTTATTATTCTTATTTGTCATATATCAAATTTTATCTTAATAAAATAATTTTATTTTAAAGGATTAAAAAGAATTGATAATTTAAACTTTTATTACTTTAAACTAATTAAATAAGAATTAACTTATTAAATATTTCTTTATAAACTATATATTCCATATTTTTAAATGATAACTTAAAAATGAATTAACTTATATATGTAATTAAATATTTGAATACAATATAATAATAATAATAATAATAATGTTATAAGTATTCAAATGTTTGAATATAATATTATAATAATAATAATAATAATATTATAAATATTCTATACCTAGTATAAAGAAAAAATAACTAAATATTTCTTTTACATACATATTTTAATATAAATATAATAAATTAAAATATATATTTAATTAATAATAATTACAAATTATAAAATTATAAATATTTATTTATGTATAAAAAATACATAAAATAGTAAACTTAATTTATTATAAATATAATTATTTTTTAAAAATAATATAGATCGGGGACGAGTGGGGGCGAGGAAACTCGAAACTCAACGGAGACGGGGATGTGAACTTAATTTCTAACACCGACAAGGATCGAGGGTGGGAACGGGGATGATTAAAAGAGTTTAAAACGGGAATCAGAGAGAAAAAACTCGCCTCGTTACCATGCCTACGCGGAGGCAACGACGGTAGATCGTTGTTGCAGGTAGACATGAAATAGGAAAGGAACATAAAGATATATGCGGAGATGAAGTCACATGCAAATAACGAAGACAAATAGTGGAGGCGAACGCAGAGACAGACGATAAAGGTGAAGGCGAACGCAGAGGGTACGTGAAGTTAGACGCGAAGGGGGACATGGAGGCAGATGTGAAGGGGATGCAGGGGCAGAGACAAGGGAAACAGACAAAGCGAGGAAAGGGAGATCTGAGAGAGGAAAATTGAAATGGAGAAAGAGAGGTGAGGGAGAGAAAGGAGATGGAGAACGAAAATAGAGTAAGGAAAGGTGCGGGAGGAGAAATAAGATTGAGAAAAATAGTCGTTACATGGATCCGTTACAAAAGAAAAAATAGTCATTCATCCAACTTTTACCGCTATAGTCATTGCCTTGCACTTTTTTTACATTATAAAATCTCCATCAATAGTAACAAAATTTCACATATCCTTCATTTCACCATTTTTCTTCTTCTCCAATTATAAATCCTAATAAATTTAATTACCAGTATTATTATAATTTATTGCAAAATCATTCATCTCTTATGGGTGAAAAATCTCAAAATTTCCAAAATTATATGTATCTACCACCATTTTTTATGTTTCCACTACCTCCAATGACATCAAATATGAGTAACATTCCTCCTTTATCTAACATAGACTCTCCTTCCTCGATCGGACTCGATAATATCAAACTTGATGGAAGCGTGAAAATATCTCTCAAAGGAAATCTTATATAGCATTCTCAATACCAGAGGATATGATTCTAATTCGATCATGGTTGAAAGTGTCGAAGGATCCAATTGTTGGAGTTGATCAGTCATTAACCCAATAATGCATACTACAAATAAGCTACCAATCAAAGGAAAAATGGTTGGAACGAGAAAGATGTTATGTTATTTGCACATCAGATTTTCACAGAAGATTCGAAAGAGGAAAAAAATTGAATATGAACATGTTTGGTTATTGTTAAAAGATGATTCTTCAAAAAGATATTTCAGGCATATACTCATCATCTTCTAACCTAGAGACATCGCATGAAGTTAAAGAATGTGACACAACATCACCAATATCTCGCCTCATAGGACAAAAGGTAACCAAGAGAAAGAACAAAGGAAAAGGTAGTGCACATGTTACTCCCCATATTGATTTATCTGACATAGAAAATACAATAAAGGAAAAAAATACAAAGTTTGATGAATTGATTGAGTTAAAAAAGTCATAACAAATGTGTTTGGAGTATGAAATCCTCATAAAGGACACAACTAGCATGTTTGAGAAGCAACGTGAAGATCACAAAAAATATTATAACTATATTAGGCAAAAACGGGATTTAAAATATATTAGTCTTTATGATAATTAATTGTATTTGTTTGAAAAATGTATTAGTCATTATGAAATGAAAAATAGTTATCATGAAAATTAGTCATTGTAAAAATTAATCATTATGAAAACTAGTCGTTATAAATTAGTTATGAAATGTCATGCAATGTTTCACATCTTATAGTATTACAATATTATTCTCTATTTTTAAACACTTCAATTATCCATATAATGAAATTTGAAAACATTGATTTAGACGCATTGTTAGGTCAAGTCATAGATGGAGAACTCGAAGATAACAATGAGAAAAAATAATGAGGTTACTACTTGAGTACCAACAATAATGGTGGTGATAGACAAAGAAGAAAGGTAATTTATCGAAATTGTGAAGAAAGTCATCATCAATTGTTCAATGACTATTTTATTGAAAATCTGTTAAGTGGTAAAAAGTTGATATAATTATGCCTTGAATTGTTATGAAACCACTTAACTTATGTTAATTATAATATATTTTTCTCCCAATATAGGATGAATTCGAGAATACCTTGATACAAGAGTAAGAAGCATAATTGTCAAGCATAATTGGAGTAAAATTGAAAGAAAGAAGAACGCTTAAGCGAATGAATGATGCAAGGCCCGACCCAAATTCTCTTATAAAAAGATAAGTTGTGTTTTGAGAAAAGCAAGCAGTCTTGGAGAGGAGGAAGCACGACTACTATTAGGGTTTTGTCCAATCTTCATCAATTTTTCACTTCTTCATCAATTAGAGCATTGTAATGGCCAACATGAGTGACTAACTTCATTCTCTTAGGATTCGGTGCACTTCCTTTGAACTCTTTTGTATCATGGTGATATTTTGAGATATTAATCTATGCTTTGATGTTGTTATTCTTATCTTTTATGCTTTGGAATGATTTATTCTTGATTGTTTAAGGTATGATTGGAAAATATATCTTGAACCCTAAATCACGGTAAGAATATTTGTTACGTTAATTGCTAGGAATGGAATGAATGTATCAATTGCTTAACACCCTAACCCTAATGCTGGAAAATCTCTTAATTGTGTGAGGAATCAACATTTATTAGGTTTTCTTATGGAGGAATCAACATTTATTAGGTTTTCTTATGAATTTCATGTGTGAGGAATCAACATGAATGATTTGAGTAGGTGGCATCAACATTGTTAGGTTAATTGACGTTCTTAATTGACATAATCATTACAAAAGAGGGATAAGGTAGGAAGTCAATCCTAAGTGCCTTTAATTGATATTTTCTCAACAATTTACAGTTCTTTGTCATTTAATTTTGTTGAATATAGAGAAAATAGGGTTTAGAATTAATCTCCCTTGTGTATAAATCACACATATAGGGTAGTCTATTTATAATAGAGAGATACAACTAAAAGAGTAACTGAAAGTAACAGAATAAACAGAATATATTGTTTGATATTGTGGTTAACAATATCTAACAATATCAAATAATATCTAAACAATATCTAACACTCCCCCTCAAACTGGAGCATACAAATCGTATGTGTCAAGCTTGTTACAAATATAATCAATTCTAGGCCCCCGTAAAGATTTAGTAAAAATATCTACTAGCTGATCACTTGAGTTAACAAACTCAGTCTTAATGTCTCCAGACATAATCTTTTCTCGAATGAAATGACAGTCAATCTCAATGTGTTTGGTCCTCTCATGAAAGATAGGATTAGAACTAATATGAAGAGCAGCCTGATTGTCACACACAAATGACATTTGAGTGACATCTCCAAATTGTAACTCTCTAAGCAATTGCTTGAGCCAAACAAGTTCACAGGCAGCTGAGGCCATAATTCTATATTCTGCTTCTGCACTAGATCTTGCCACAACCCTCTGTTTCTTACTTTTCCATGAGACCAAGTTATCACCAATGGAGACACAATATCCAGATGTAGATCTTCTATCCGAAGGAGATCCTGCCCAATCAGCATCTGAGTAGCAAACAACTCTTGTATGGTTATTAGAACTATATAACAATCCTTTTCCAGGAGATCCTTTGATATACTTCAAGATACGAATGACTGCATTCCAATGATCTTCATATGGTGAATTAAGAAATTGACTTACCACACCGTCTCGCAAAGGAAATGTCGGGACGAGTAACTCGTAAGATAATTCAATTTTCCAACCAATCTTCTATACTCGCTCAGGATCGATATAGGCTCCCCCGATTTGGTAGAAGTTTAGTATTGGGATCCATGGGTGTATCAACAGACTTTGAACTCATCAACCCAGTTTCCTCCAAAATATCTATGGCATACTTCCTCTGAGATATAACAATACCATCATTGGACTGTGTCACCTCAATACCCAAGAAATATCTAAGTTTTCCAAGATCTTTGGTCTGAAAATGGTGACAGAGATGTTGTTTCAATTGAGAGATGTCATGGTTGTCACTACCTGTAAGAACGATGTCATCAACATATACTATCAAGTAAACACATCCAGTACTCGAGTGTCGATAAAAGATAGAATGATCTACTTCACACCGAGTCATACCAAATTGTTGAACAACATTGTTAAACTTTCCAAACCAAGCCCTAGGAGACAGTTTTAGGCCATATAGGGATTTGCGAAGATGACATACCATCCCAGAAGACTCCCCCTGAGCAACAAACCCAAGAGGTTGCTCCATATAGATTTCTTCTTGCAAATCACCATTGAGGAAAGCATTTTTAACATCTAGTTGATAAAGAGGTCATTGTTGAAGAGCGGTCATGGCGATAAATAAACGAACAGAAGTCATCTTTGCCACGGGGGAAAAGGTATCTCCATAATCCAACCAAAAAATTTGAGTATAACCTTTGACCACAAGACAAGCTTTGAGGCAATCAATAGTACCATCAGGTCCAACTTTGATAGCAAACACCCACCTGCAACCAACAACAGATTTCCCAGACGGTAACGAGACCAATTCCCAAGTTCCACTATTATGAAGAGCACTTAATTCATCTAACATGGTCTGACGCCAACCAGGATGGGCTAAAGCTTCATGGATATTTTTTGGAATGATCACAGAAGAAAGAGAGGAAAGACATGTATAAAAAGGTAATGACAGTCGATGATAACTCAAACCAATATAATGGGGAGAGGGATTATGTGTAAAATGGATACCTTTCCGGAGGGCAATGGGAAGGTCAGACTCAGGTGTCACATCCGGAGGAGACAGAGTAGTTGGCACTTGAGTGGAGTCACATGGTGGTGGTTGTGATTGGTTTGGGCAACTATAAACTTGAAGAGGCGGTGAAGAAGAAGCTGACTGCGGAGCAGAAACTAATGGTGAATAAGACACAGTTAGAGGGTCACAAACAACAGGAACATTAAATGTACTAGGAGTGTTGACAAGATTGGATGGAGACAGAGGTGAAGATTGACTTTTAAAATAAAAAGAGAACTCATCAAAGGTGACATCTGCAGACACAAAATAACGGTTAAGAGAAGGAGAAAAACATTTGTATCCTTTTTGTGATCTTGTAAACCCTAAGAAAACACATTTATGTGATCTAGGAGAAAGTTTGTCAAGACCAGAACTGAAATTATGAACAAAACATGTAGACCCGAAAACTCTTAGAGGTAAGGGATGAAGTGATTCATGAGGAAATAAAATGGAATGAGGTATTTTATTATCTAAAACCGAAGATGACATGCGATTAACGAGATAACATGCAGTAAGAAGAGCATCACCCCAAAAATGCCGAGGAACCTCTCCATGAATTAAAAGAGTGCGAGTTGTTTCAATAAGATGTCTATTTTTACGTTCAGCTACACCATTTTGTTGAGGTGTATAAGCACAAGAAGTTTGATGCAAAATACCATGAGAAGCCAAAAATTGTTTAAAAGAATGAGAAAGATATTTACGACCATTATCACTGCGCAAAACTCTAATAGAAACACCAAACTGAGTTTGTATTTCATTAAAAAAAGATTGAAAGATATGAAATACTTCAGAATGATTTTTCATTAAAAATAACCAAGTACATCTGGAATAATCATCAATGAAAGTAACAAAGTATTGAAAACCTAAAGTAGACTTAACGCGGCTAGGTCCTCAAATGTCAGAGTGAACCACAGCAAAAGGGGACGAAGCACCACGTGTGACACTACGAGGAAAGGAAGTACGACTATTCTTGCCTAATTGACACGACTCACATGGCAAACTAGACAACTTAGATAAGGAAGAGACAAGCTCCTGTAACTTGGCAAGACTTGGATGACCTAACTGAGCATGGAGAAGAGAGGGAGACTCCATAACTGCACCAACATGTGTAAAGGGATGAAGATGATAAAGACCATGAGACTCACATCCTGTGTCAATCACCTGTTTCGAACTCCGATCCTGTAAACACACAGAATTATTGGTAAAAGAAACAATACAATCAAGAGAACGAGTTAGACGACTGATGGATAACAGGTTAAAAGGAGACCCAGGGACATAAAGAACATTATCAATGGTTAAAGAAGGAAAAAGTTTAACAGTTCCAACACCATGAGATGATACTCTAGAGCCATCAGCCAGTGTAACAGAAGGTAAAGGATTAGGAGAGGATAAAGAGGAGAACAAAGATTTGTTACCAGTAATATGATCAGTGGCTCCTGAATCAAAAACCCAAGGACCAGAAGAAGATTGGGTCAGACCAGCAAAAGATGTACCTGTGTGTGCGACAGACACAGTGGAATTAGAAGACTGTTGATCCTTATACCATTTGAGAAATTTGTTGAACATAGCAGGTTTGTCTGATGAAATAGAAGAAGGAGGATCCTTAGCGGATAAAGGTGGAGAAAGATCAGTTTGAACAACTGCAGCAGATCGAGGAGGACGACCATGTAATGCATAACACTTGTCAATCTTGTGACCTAGCTTACCACAATGTTCACACTCATGTAATGCATAACACTGGTCAATCTTGTGACCTAGCTTGCCACAATGTTCACACTTAGGACGCCATTTTCCCTATTTATGAGGGCGAGTTCGGTCATCACGGTGAGATACCGATGCAGAAGAATCATTAACAAAAGCAGGTGTGTCAGGGTTGGGTTTTGCTGGTAAACGCAAAAGAGTGGAGCAGGTCGATGTCAAGGTGGGGACAACCGGAGAACCCAAAATCTGATCACGAATATGTGAATATTGATCAGCAAGTCCGTGTAATGCCCCTAGCATGAAGAACTTTGATCGTTGTGCTATCTCGGTAGCGGTGGTCGGGGAAGGAGGCAATAACTCATTGAACTCATGAAAAAGAGCATGAATTTTGCCCATATAATCAGTCATAGAATCTTGATGTTTAGAGGCAATAACATCTACAAATTTAGAACAGACATCATAAAGACGTTGAGTATCATTGGTGTATAATAACTTGACATGTTCCCAGATTTTGGAACATGTTTCGTAGGAACGAAAAATTTGTTTTAACGAAGGATCAAGAGTACCCTTGAGAACCACACATAATTGAGCATCAATGGTTTCCCAACGGTCTTCCTCACCAGGAGTAAGAGTAGGTGCTTTCGGGGCAAGATGATCAAGATACTTCTGACTCTGAAGCCATAATTTGACGTCTGATGACCATGTGGCATAATTAGGGCCAGTTAACTTGTCAGTGGATAAGTGCACATTAACATAGTTAGTGTATATGGAAGGATCATACGCAATACTAACAGAATTGGAAGTACTAAAAGGCGCGGAAGAAGTCATAAAGGGCGGAGGCGGCGGAGGCAATAGTGACAACGGCGTGAACCAGTATACCAGGTAAGTTCCTAGGAAAGAGAGGTGGGTCACTAATGGACACATTTAAATACTAATTCTTTCCTTGTCAGAACTTTCCTAGACATGCACTTTTACACTACCAAATAAAATTCAGTAACAAAGATAATTCTTTTCTTATATAAAGGATCAGTTTACCAGTAGCGGTGGGGCGGCTCTAGCAACGGTGGGGTGGCTCTAGCAGCGATGGGGTGGCTCCAGCAGCGGTGGTGTGGCTCCAGCAGTGGACAAAAGACGAAAAAAAAATTTCAAAATAACCTTAAGCTCTAGATACCATGTTGAATATAGAGAAAATAAAGTTTAGAATTAATCTCCCTTGTGTATAAATCACACATAGGGTAGTCTATTTATAATAGAGAGATACAACTAAAAGAGTAACTGAAAGTAACAGAATAAACAGAAGATATTGTTTGATATTGTGGTTAACAATATCTAACAATATCTTAACAATATCAAATAATATCTAAACAATATCTAACAAATTTCAATTCAACTCTTATTTGCAAAACTCAATCTATTTAATATACTTAGTAAGCATAATTGGAATTTCCATTGAAACTGTTCCTCGTGGGATCGACTTTTATTTAATTGAAATACTATACTGCGATTGATAATTTTGGTACGTTTGCCAATAATTCAACAAAATCCAATATATATGGAATCTCAATTTCGAAGAAGGTTCCGTATACGAATGGTGGTTTTTGTTAAAATTGTGAAAGCTCTTGTCAATCACGATGATTACTTTACACTAAGGTTAAATGTATTACGAAGAAGAGGTTTATCACCTTTGTAAAAGTGCACTATTGTTATTTACATATTGGCTTATGACTCACATGTTGATAATGTGAATGAATATATTCGAATTGGTGAATGTACTACAGTAGAATGCTTACAACGATTTATATCTGGCACTTGTGCAGTATTTGAAAATGAGTATTTAATAAGACCTAACAATGAAGATATTGATCGATTATTATAAATGAGAGTCACACGTGGCTTTCCAGGTATGTTATGATCAATTGATTGTATGTATTGAGAATGAAAAAATTGTCTAATTACATGGAAAAATCAATTTTATCGAGGTGATCATGTTAACCTGACAATCATTTTTTAAACTGTGACATCACAAGACTTGTGGATTTGACATACATTTTTTGGTATCATAGGGTCAAATAATGATATTATTGTATTAAATGCATCTAATGTGTTTAATGAAGTTATGTCAGGTTTTACACCTGCACCGCATTACACTATGAATGAAATGCAACATGATATGAGATATTACTTAGCAAATGGTATTTATCAAGATTTTGTCACATTTATGAAAACTATTTCAATGTTACAAGGACAAAAGAGAAAATTATTTGCTAAAAAACAAGAGTAGCAAGAAAGGATGTTGAACGTGTATGTAGAGTCCTTCAATCTCGATTTGTAATTATACGTGGTCCACCACGTTTTTGGAATGCTCATATATTGAAGAATATAATTTATGCATGTATCGTATTACACGATATGATTGTTAAGAACGAACAACACACTTGTCAAAATCATATTAATTATGATATTAGGAAAAATGACATATCAACTATTGATATATCTTCAAGTCTTCATCCTAGTTATAAATATATTTTTTTTTAAAGAGAGGAGCGATTCAAGATAAAAATACTCTTCATCAATTTCAATCAGATTTAATAGAACATACTTGACAAAAATTTGACTGAGAGAATAATGAAAATTAATTTTATGCAGTATATTTTCTAGTGTTATTTGATTTTCATTATATTTATTTAAATATTATATATTTTATATTATTTTATATTAAAATATGATTGTATGTTATTAATTAAAGTAATTAATTATTTAATAAATATATTTATTTTTATATAAAATACTAAAATAATATATAAAATATATATAAAATAATAAATTATTTAGAGTGCTTTAAATTCTTATTTTTGGAGTCAAATTAAATGAAAAATGTTTAACAATAATGTAGCACTGTGGGAGCCCTTTTTCACTGTTTCCAAGAGTGAATAAACTCATTAAAAATCCTTTCAATGGAGATGCCCCTAACATGTGAGTGATTGGATGTTTTATGCAATGCAAGACTCACACCCTCACACTTAATAAGTATACAGTAGACAAGAGTTTGATTAAGGCAATTGAGAAGATGTCGTACAAACACCTATCTACTGTGTTATTTGGGCAAATCAATCGATTAAAACTCTTTAATAAGTTATTAGTGATGTTTTCAGGTTTTCTTAAGCATGTTTTGATGTTTTCTTAAGAGATACAAACATGAATAAGCTTTGAGACAGGGCTCCATAGTGGAAAACCAAGATACTATTGATGCTTGCATAGTTGGAATATTTGGTGATCCTAAAGTTGTGTAATAACTAATCAACCATATTCTACATTAATAAATCAAAGAGTTATGAGATAGTTAATAATAACAAACTTGCTCTATTTAGTGCTTTATATGTTTTCTAGAATAATGTTTGCACTTCAATTACTAAATTTTTAAATAATAATTTTCTTGAAAAAAAAATTTGGACGAAATGTTTCCTGTATATTTTATGCAAAAACATTTTCTAAAAATTATTGTTGTAAGAAAGTTTTCTGAAAAAAAATTGTACAATTTTTTATAGAAAATTATTTGCAAATTTTATATCCCTAAATAATTAATTATCCACGAAGGAATTATAGGCAGATTATAAGAAAATTTGACAGGAAACTTATTTCTTACAAATTTTTATATAAAATTTATAAAAATATTTCGATAAAATATGAAAATTTCTAGTAAGTTTATTTGAATTGAAAGAAAATGAAAATTAAAGATAATTGAATGAAAAAATTATAAAAAATAAATTTAATTAATTATATATATATAAACTTTGTTCTCGTTTGTAAGATAAAATAAAGGAGAGAACAACTCATAAAGTGGACCATTTATTATATTTTGAAAATGTATTTTTCATTGTATTTCTCACCAACTACTAAAAATCATTAAATTCATGTAATTATTTTTGCAAAAATGTTTTAGTAAAAAATAGTTACAGTTTTTCTAAGAAAAATATTTCATAAAAAATTATTACAAATTTATTTGCAAAATATTATTTTCAATGCAAGATATTTTTTTTGCAAAAATTAATGACAATAAGTTACTGCAAAATTTTCTTCAATTATATAATTATATATTTTTTTTCAAATATACATTTGTAAAAATATTTGATAGGAATGAAAATTATTTTCTACATTTTTTTATAAATTAATTTTGTAAAAGAAGATTTAATAATATTTAAAAAAATGACAGCAAAATTTAAAAATAATATTTTTTCAAAAAATTTACTTATTTTTCATAAAAAAAGAATAAAATAATTTTACTTAATTACTTTTAAAATAATTTTTTCATAAAACTTAGATTTTGTTCATATCCGCATTCCAATGGTCTCGTCTTCCTTCAACTACTCAACAATTTCTTTTTCCTTTAACCCTAGTCGATTCTTCTTCTTTTGCGTTATCATTAATAATGGTCGTTTCTCCTTCCTCCGTGTTCAACATAATTACTGTTTGAATTGCATTTACTTCCTGCCCCCGCCTTACCCCCTTCTCCAACCCTCAACTTTCTTGATGCGTTATGCCCTTGAGCTTTCTCCACTCACTCCTCCAACGATTGTGAATCGGAGTTGAACTCGTTCGGTGTTGACTCGCTGATTAAATCAAAGCTAAAAAAATTGGAGAGTTTTTTCGTAAACGTGAGTATCATATGATTTATTGAGATTAATATATATATTTTATTAATTATATAGATATTGTGAACTTGTCTTTTTGGTCTCTTTTGTTCTTATTTTTGCTTGTCTCAGAGTTGCTCAGTAGAGATTGAACAAGCAAAGTCCAATATGAGATGGATTGTGTCAGAGGAGGCAGTAAATATTAGATCTAATATTTCCTTAGTTGGATCCAATCAACACACACTAAGTCTCACTTTTTTTCTTCCTTTCTTTTTGACATTTTAACAATGCTGGACATATGGTGATTTTTTTTTTTTAAAATATTAGAATTCTATTTGGATTTATTTATTTTATCTCTTTTAGATGTATTGTAAGAAAGTTCAAATTTAATGTAAGATCCTATTTATAAGTTTACTCTTCTATTTCAAAGACGAGCAAAATAACTATTATTCATTTAAGGTACATGAAAAAAATGTTTAGCTGAAAGAGGGTGCAAGGGATCTTAATGGAAAAAGATTCTTTTTGATGTTCCTCCCAGCCTAGACCAGCTTTTCAGTATTTTCTATCATTCCATGTCTTTGTTTAGACTCAAACATAAAGTCGCATCTCCTCTGTCTCATTTAGTTGCAATGTCTTACGTTAAAAATATCTAAGATGTTGGGACCAATAGCAAGGATAAACAAGTATCACTCAAATTGGAATAACACAATCACCTTTGACTTAAGAAAACTCTTTCTTTATTTTCTAACTGAAGCAATTCAACACCAATGTTTGCATAACGACAATTTCCCAAGTAAAAATAAAAAACATAGATTTGAATTTGTCATAAATTCAGTAGAATGAACTAATTCAGACGATTTAAATATAAATAACTATGAATTAAATTCGAATATTTGGAATTTTATTTTATAACAAAGGAATGATTTAGTGAAGTATTAAATTTTGGGTATATGATGAATGATCTGGAATAAATTTATGTATAAGTTAAAAATTCAATCAATATAATTATTTCGAATAATCTAGAGAAACAAGGTTGATAATAAATTTCTTTTAATCAAAACTAAAAAAAAAAAAACTACTAGACAATCTCTTTTATTAATATTATAATAATAATAATAATAATATAACTTTTTTATCCTCTCATTCAAGAGTTGTATATTAATTATCTATCTAAGCTAGTGTAAAAGAAAAAAAATACCGATACAGTCTAAGGCAGGTTATGAAGTAAATTAGAAAAAAAAAACAACTTATATTCAAATCGCAGACTTATTTACTATATATATCATACAAGGAGCAGTATAGCCAAACCGACACGGATCACAATGAAAAACTTAAATAAACTTGGTTGTGTGTGTATATATATATATATATAGTTCACGTCCACGTGGTTTTATTTTATTCTTGATACTCGATGTATAAGTGTATATCCACGCACAATCATGGCTGCTGGTTGTTTGGGTCTATGGCGGCGCTATGCAAAGCAATGGTCTCCATGGTCAAGCCAGGACCAAACCCATATAAAACACCCCACTTTAGTCCTTCACCAGTGCTCGATTTCCCTTCCTCCGACGACCACTTTCTCATCACATCCAAAATAAACAGCACACATGCACTTGACATGTTCCCATACTCACTCAGAACTTGTTTAGTTGCTCTCAGTTTGTCTGGGTTCAACCCAAGCGTTGCTTCTATCTGCTTCAGGATTGCAGGGCCACCAGGGTGGGTAACCCAAAACAACGAGTTCCAATCACTGATGCCAAGTGGGTGGAAGGCTTCTTCAAGGCTTTTCTCTATGTTCTCTCCAATCAACTGAGGAACGTTGTCCTTAAGATGGAACGTAAGTCCAACCTCACGCAAGTGCCCTTCAATTGCACCTTCAGAGTTGGGGAGAATTGTCTCAGATGCTGAGACAAGGTGAAATAGTGGTCGTTCAATGGATGTGTCAGGATCAGATCCAACGATCACGGATGAAGCTCCATCTCCAAAGAGTGCTTGTCCCACCAACGAGTCCAAGTGTGTTTCACAGGGTCCACGAAATGTGACAACCGTGATCTCAGAACATACCACCAGAACACGTGCTCCAGCATTATTCTCAGCGAGGTCTTTAGCGAGACGAAGCACGGTGCCACCAGCATAACAACCTTGGTGGTACAACATGAACCTTTTGGTGGATGGTTTAAGGCCTAAGAGCCTGATAAGTTGGTAATCCGCACCAGGCATGTCTACACCCGAGGTGGAGCAAAATATGAGATGAGTAATTTCTGATTTTGGTCTGCCCCATTCCTTCAAGGCTTTAGATGCTGCCTTCTCACCAAGCTTAGGAACCTCCTCAACTAGTATGTCTTGGCGTTCATCCAAGGATGGTTCCTCATAAGTGCTTATGTTGGGGTTCTCCTTCAGCATTTTTTCAGTGAGGTGTATGTACCGTTTCTTTATCATCGACTTCTCACCTGTTGTCGACACAAAAAGAAGAAGAAGAAGCCAGTTTCATATCCATTTTCAATAATTCAAATGACTCTTATTATTTAAATCATGATATTTGAAAATATGACACGTTCCCCTTAATTGAGAAATGGCAAATAATTTTTCTAAAGAATTGAATATCATTAAAAAATAACATTCTTTATGTTTGTTTTCTAAGTGATATTGTGACAACTTCATAAATAAATAACTCTCACAACAACTCACTTTTATTAATATAATAATTATAAAATGATTTAATAAGAATAACAATCAATTAAAATTATTATTATAATATTAAAAATGGATTGTTTTTGAAAATAATATGATTTGAAGTTCTCAAAATATCATTTCTGTTCTTAAAAATGAGTTTTGGACATTAAAGATAGTAAAATATAAACATATAATAGGTGATACGAAGGATAGATAACGAGACATAGTTTTGAAAAGAATGGTGATATATTTACACTCTCCAAAATCAACAATTCTTCAAAATAAAAATAATTATTATTATAATATTAAAATCAATTATTTGATGAGTTGTTTACAAAATGTAACGTGAAAATAATTTTTCCCTTCTGAAAAGGGCAAAAGATGTAGTGGCATCCATCCTTGTACAAACATATAAATGATACTCTTTGAAAATGAAATAGAGTAGATAAATAAACATATAATAAAGGACACCCATAGAAAATGAATTTGGGTAGATAAATAATAATAATATAAAATTTTTATGATAATTATATTAGAAGGATATTTGAGAATTTATTGTATAGTCACCCTTTGAAAAAAGATTGAGTACTGAATTTAAAATATTAAAAGAATAAAAAAATATGTAATAATGTGGTGTAATATATTGTTTTGTTATTTAATATTTAGAAAAAGAAAACTCTATTAATAGATATTTTTGTTTTAGAGGATGTCTACCCATCATTTCCTGAAGAGATATCTTTAAAGATACACATATATCCTGTAAAATACAAACACTCATATTTTTTTTTTTACTGTTTGAGTAAAAATCTGAAAATCATTACTCCTTTTTTTTTTATGTTCTGTGATACAACAATTTTTCATTGAGATGGACGCTGAAGGCGAACTATTTTTTTCTTTTTCTGTATGCATATACATACACTATCTGAAGTTTGAACGTATGCATGAAACCGTGGGTTTATATATACGATGCATGAAGGCATGCCTGCGTATTTTAGGGTTGATACAGTTTAAAAAAAAAAAAAATGGTAAAAGATGAACATGCAAACACAATAACACGATATTATATATGATAATGAAGTGCTGCATGAATTTATAGATAATGATCTGGATCTTACATATGCGCTTTAGCTTGGCCTTGAGTTGAGTCATGTGCTCGCTTTTAGTGACTCGAAAGTAATAATCTGTGAAGTCAGATTGATAAATGCAGTTGGATGGAGTTGCAGTACCAATGGCGAGTATGGTGGCTGGGCCACGAGCTCTTTGTTTCTCTCGGATTTCCTCCAAATATGCCATTTCGTTGGAGAAGGTTTATGACCTAAAGTATAAGCAAGGAAATCAATGATAGTGTATAAGATGATTAGAGCAAATCCCTTAGCATCTATTTATAGAGGGATTCTCTTAACGTATTCTCAGTCCTATATCCATGCAACTGCAAAAGGGGTGGGTGCTCCCCACGTGTTTCAGCTGGTGGGTTTATATGTATTGATTAATATCCATCTACTTACGGAAAGAAAGAAGAAAATCTGACCAAAAATATGCAGTCCACTGCACTTCACTTATGCCATTGGTTTATACGAAATTGTGTTTATGCAGTTATCTTCGTGTTGTACGTCTTTTCCTTTTTTTTTTTTCTATCCGTTGCGTATTTGGTAACATGGTGTAGTTTTATATACACTTCATTTTTCTCACTGCTTCTTTCAAGAATAAATTAAGAAACGTAATGAAAATAAGTATACAAAATAATATCAGTTATTTGATGTTTGAAGAGATTAAAAACTTGTCAATAATATTAATATTAATACTTCTGGGGGAAAACTGCTTACACCTGTAAGATATATAGTTCAAGTAATTTAACTTAATTGAATCACAAATCACTTGTACAATTTGTACACTTCATCCATTCGTATCCATTCACACACGTTTTCATACCATACGAATACTATTTTTAAAAATTATTATAATTGTAATAATCAAGATCAACAAATTTTAGAATTTTAGAATTGAATAATTATGTTGTTTGTATTAATCACGGTGATTTAATTGATATTTAAAGTATAATTCTGTTTTTTTATTAAATTGTTTAATTATTATATTGATAAGTGTCTAACTCATCAAATTACTCAATTAGACAGTATTTAAGTTTAGTTAACAAAACTCCTCCCTAAACTCTATTTTTCTTTCTTTAGATTGAGCTTAGTCCAAAATGGATATGATTGACTTATGAGCTTCTAGTGTTTTTCATTTTTATCTACTTTTTACAAACGTTTGACAAGTAGATCATCATGTTTTTCTTTGATAGTACAGCTAGGTTACCAAAATTTAGATAACCAAAATGATGATGGCATGTTAATAGTGTGCCCTTTACATTTAGTTTTAGTTTTAGACACGTCTTTGGAATATCACTTACAACTTATACCTTTTTGTTTTCTCCATTGTTATTTGGGCAATCAATCTTTTAAGCTTATCTTTCATCTATAACAATGGATCCTTCATCAAAACTAAGTAGTCCATCTCCATCAATTATCTCATATTCAAAATGTTACTTTTGAAATCTAGAACATAATAAACATCTTGAATCGGTTCAACTAGGTCATCCTTGTGTAAATAGCAAATGGCACATCAGTCTTTTACCGAGATCTTTGAAGCATCTCCAAACGATTCATATATATCTAGCATGTACTTTCTGTAAGTCTTTGAACAATTGTTCGTCTCTACACATATGATTGCTCGCACGTATATCCAAATATCATACCAATTGTAGCTCAATATCTTTTCGAACATCATTCCTACTACTCGTCGAGTTATGATTGGTCATAAATACTATTGCTTCTA
The DNA here is from genome assembly GCA_963425845.1 of Sphenostylis stenocarpa. NCBI lineage: Eukaryota > Viridiplantae > Streptophyta > Magnoliopsida > Fabales > Fabaceae > Sphenostylis > Sphenostylis stenocarpa. The sequence goes on from OY731406.1 coordinate 13,325,197, forward strand.
CCTCTTTACGATATTATTTCTTCCACCTTTTTTTCAGTTTGGCATTCTTTTGTGAAATGTTACTTCTTTCCACAATTGTAGCATTTGTAAGATTAACATTCTTTCGCATAATAGTCATACTTGTCACATTTACAGCATTTAATATTATAAGTCGTCGATCGACCTTCTTTTCAACCACATACCACACCAGTTTTATTGGTTAAAGTCCTTCTCACCATTGCTCTGTCCGTGACTTCTACCTCCTCGGTCTCACTTACCTCGCCCTCGTCCTTTATCATGTGTATTCTGAAAGTAAAGAGTTTTCTCTTCTATCGTAATTATCTCAATCTTAAGCACTTATACTTCCTCCTCCTCCTTTTTTTTCTTTGTTCATAGGTCTCAAGAGAACCAGTCAATTCTTAAGCAAAGAACTCGGATAGGTTCTTTGATTTTTCTATAACACACACAATATTCTCAAAATCATTTATTAATGACCTCAAGATATTCTCTATCACACAAACATCTGAGAGCATCTTTCCATTCCAATTAAGTCATCACACTCTTAACATGGATGATGTATTTGAAGACTCCCTTTAACTTCTTCATCTTCGTGTTCTTCCGCTCACCGCATAATATTTGTAACCTCACCTGCTTAACCTTATCACTGCCCGTACATGTTTTCTTTAAAAATTTTAATGATTCTTTTGAGTTTCTTACACATGCAATCTTCTGAAACCCATATTTATCAAGTGTTGAGTCATGTTGCTTACAAAAAAATCATCAATAAAACCAAATGTTAAGTATGATTTTAGTACAACATATTATTTATCTAATATCTTTGTATGGCGTGAGCTATTTTATTTAGAGTAGACACTATTCTCTCTTCTCTTCTTAACTACCTCTTTAGTTATCATCTAACTCTTGTATTAAAAATTATCACTACTACAAAATATGTTTTCCATATCGGTTGAAGCTGAGACGACATTGAATACAATTTCAATGTTGGTTGATTAAAAAATGACGTTAAAAGTTGAACACCACGTCGGTTCATCTGGGAACCGACGTGGGATGAACCGAAGAGCGCGTTCACTGCTACAGATATGCCTTTCAACGTCGGTTATATAAGGCTTTCAACGTCGGTTATACAACCGACGTTGTATCAGGCGACGTTGAAAGTGTATACTCGTCGCTCAAGCGAGTACACTCGTCGCTCAAGCGAAATGGAACCCGAGAGTCCCCTTTGTTTGAAGTTTTCGTCGCTTAAGCGAGTACACTCGTCGCTCAAGCGAGATGGAACCCGAGAGTCCCCTTTGTTTGAAGCTTTCGTCGCTCAAGCGAGTACACTCGTCGCTCAAGCGAGTACGTGTTTACTACGTCGGTTATGGTATGAATCGACGTAGAAAGTCTATTTTTTTTTTAAAATGGACGCTTTGTTTATACAGGGTACCCAATGTTTGTATATATACATACCCGCAAATTTGAATACAACCCAGGCGAGACAATGTACAAGATATAAACAATTGAATGTGCATCCAAAAATAAAATTGTATCCAAAATTATAGTGTATCCAACTACTTATCTACCAAATACACTAACTACTAATCTAACTAATAAACTAACTAGTAAACTAACTAGTAAAGTAACTAAACTAACTACTAAACTAAGTACTAAATTAATAACTAAACTTGCCTACTTCTAACTTTAACAAACTTATCGGCCCATGTGTTTCTAATATCGTCAATGGTCTCTATGGGCAATGCTTCCACTGTCCGAAAATACCGTTACAAGAAAAAGATAATTTAACAGAGTATCCAATGACACAATACTGGGTCTTTTATTGAATACTAAATTTAAGCAAACCCGATTCCATGTATCCTCAGTCTTGCTAACAACAATCAGCCACATCCGAGTGCATAACATAATATCCGCACTCATAAGATCCTGGTTGCCTATTACACTACAAAAAATAATATATTAATTTGACATATAAAATGAATGATATAATACATAAATATAAAATGACTTACATTAACAAAAATTCAATCTGGAGTCGTGCTTTTGCTTGTGTGTACTCCATCAATTGTATTGCAAACCTTAAATGCACCGTGCAATACAAGATATAATGAAACAATTAAGTAACAAAACAATTAATAATTGTTTAAATTATTATAAGAATGTGTACCTGTTTACAATGTTTTTAAGATCTACATCGGGTTTCTTGCCCAAGTGAGCAGAACTAAGCCACAACATTCTCGCTTTGGGCAAACAACCAACAACTGCCAATGATTTACGCTTACATTACAAAAAGTTAGGATAATACAATACACTATAAAATTTAATGCGAATAATTTCATACGCTTAAATACTTACCGATGGTGGTAAGCACCCAAGTAAACTTTCTTCCTTGACTTCATCATCCAATTTTGGATGTATATTTGAACTTTTTCTCTCTTGTTTCCTGATTTTTGTATGGATTGGGGCTCAAAAAATCCATACACATCTTGGGTGCGTTGTTCCTCCGACAATTCATTCATCATCCTAAAGTAGCCAGTTCAATGTACATTAAATATGACGATAACTTCAAATAACATAATTAGTAAATAAAAATAAATACTTACATTGTCCAAAATTGTAACACCGTTATGTTTAGACACCGATTGCCAACTGCTATCTCCACAACGATCGGTGTGGTCAATGTAAAGGGAAAGTTCTTATTGTCTACCCCTAACTTATCAACATCCCACTTCACTTGAAAAGATTGAATATACAACTGTGGGACAACAGATAGTAGTTGAAAAATTGGATTTTTTGGGACATCTACTTCCTTACCTTTACTAGTATGGGAAGTAGGAACCAGCTTAGGCAACCGGGGTGGCTTCGAACATCCTACATAAAATAACATTGACTTGAGAAATAATAAAAAACAGTACCATACTACATATGATAATTAACGAAAGTATATGCAAACCTTTTTCAAAATAGGCCTGATTAGATGTCTAGGCCATGCAATGAAGGTCCGGAGGGTCCGTCCCACTCGTCATCACCTCGTCCGTAGGCACAGGTACAAGAGCATAAGCATCTCGAACCTCTTCAATGACCACTTTGGCCAAGTTAGGTGCTAAAGGCACACTATGAATTGTAGAGGCCCCCTCTTCAATTGAACCAACCGCCACCAATCGTGGTTCGGATCCATCCTCATCAACATAAAATTCACACTCGACTTGATTACACAAAAATAAGACATTAATTATTTAATATGCACATGAATTTTTGTCATTAAGATATCATCCACACATACCCGAGTGGTCGATGTCCGCAACAACAACAACAACCTCCTGATTAGTAGCAGGAAGGTCTTGATCAGCCAGTATTTGGCTCAAGCACAACTACCCTTAGTGCTAACTCGTGCGGCGAGATGGAGGAGGAACATCCATAGGTGGGTGGGTAGGTCGTGTGACACCTATGGATGCTAGACTTGAACCAAATACACGCATCATCTCCTCCCGAACTCGTGCGGTAATGGCCGGTGTCGGCGTCGCCGTCGGCTCTTCAATCATCGGCTGGTCTCAGCTTCGCTGTTAGACTCTCCTCCAATCCGGCCATCTCCTGCCGGCTCAATGATGTGGTGTGGGTATGGTCCGATGATGGAGCTCCAAAATATGCTCGAATACCCACACCAGCTCCAACAAGCACGAACACGCCCCGGGTGTTCCGGGCGTCCAATAGCGAGTAGTTAATATATCTTCACGACCACGGGAACGAATGTTCCCGTGTATACCGCTCCTCTAAAGAATCCTACAATTGAGCATTATATATTGTAAAAAAAAATTGATGAATGACAAAGCATGGTTAATGAGGTTGAAAGAAACTAATTTGACTTACAATCCGCTCAAGCAATCAAGCGGGCCTCCTCCGATGTCATTTCACCGGAGGGCTTTTGCCGAGCCCTCTTCCATTTTTCATGACGTTTTGGAGGAGATGGTGGGGAAATTTCTTCCTGGCTTACACCGAAGAGGCTAACTCAGCTTCTCGGAGTTTAGCCTTCTCCTTCATCATGCGTTGCGTCAACAAATCATACCCCCACGAGACAGACAGTGGGGGCCACATTCAGATCTCCGAATCTCCTTTCCTTTTATTCGCTTCTCCCGCAACATAATATCATATTACAATGTGCTAAATTAATAAGACAATATGGAAACATACCAAAGTTTTTAAATAGTAACATACCTCCCATTGTGGACTAGTCCTACTCCCGACAAACCGCTTCCAAGTTTCCTCATCTATGCCATAACGTTGACAAGGAGTTAATCCTTTGCTAATGGCTTGGTCATTAAAAATCCATTTTGAAGTCAATGTCGACTTGAATTGCCTCCACATTTTGGCAATAGATGACATGACTTTTCTCCTAACTTGTTCAGAGTTAACAATATCAAAGTGATTCTCGCAAAAACAACAAAATAAATTAGGATAACAAAGTTTAGGATCTAACTTAACTTAACATAATTTAACGAGTTAACAAAACTCACCAAAATATCTTGCCAAATTAAATTTTTGCAAGTCTCCTCCACATAATCCCAAGATGGATGCAAAATAGATACCTAATTATGAACTTAAAACGTTAGATATCAATCCATTTACATATGTCGACCATATATGCATAACAAGTTAAAAACTCTAAAAAATTACATACCTTTTCTCTAGCAAGAGTACCCAAGTAGGACCTAAATTGAGTGTGATGTGGCCTCGATATTTTGCCGCTCTTTGGATCCACACTCACAACCAACTTATCTCCTCGCCATATGACGAACGGTCAACTTTTTCAACCGTGTGGCTTGTCGAGTCCTCTTTAGAGATGGGGGGTGGACATGCCGGAGGAGATGCTTGGAGGAGATGCTTGGAGGAGATGCCATTTGCCTCGTTAAAAAAAAAAATTAAGTTAAGTTTTTGCATAAATTGGAATATAAACACAATTTATCACATATTTGAAATATAAACACAATTTATCACATATTTTCAATATAAACACAAATTAGTTATGAACACATAACTTAAATAGTTAAGTTTTCCCATATGCCTTCATCATGATCTTTACGAATAGCATGAACCAAATCTTCTTGCATATCATCAATACTACTAGGCATCCGTGATGGAGTGGGGATGTTAATAATATCATCTAATTCATCATCTTCTTCATGCATAACATCATTCCCTTTTGCTTGGAGTACCACCGACCATCTGTCATTACATGGATCAGCTTACATAGAAAACTTGTTTTGCATGGTACGCCATTATGAATGGTTCCTCCTTATGTCCTATCTTCTTAAGGTCTATCAAAGTGAATCCCATTTCATCGGTTTGAACACCAAGTATTAATATCAATCCATTTACATTTGAATATAGGAACTCGAATTGAATGTAGTCAACCTCCCAAATCTCCTCAATCACTCCAAAGTAACTCATAGACGCCATAATTGGGTTCTTATCCTTTGAACTAGAAAAGTGCATGGATGTCGCCTCAATAGATACTCCACTATTTTGGACTGTACTTTTTTCATCTTGTAACTTTGTGTAGAATGAGTATTTGTTAATGTCATACCCAGTCCAAGTCACGACGTTCTGTTTAGGACCATGTGCTAGCCATTTCAAAGTATCGGATGCATTGTCCTCGGAAAAGATTTTTGTTTTAAACCAGCTAACAAAAGTATTATTATGTTCATTAACCAACCACCGCTCACTCATTTTGGGGTTGAGGGTCTTCAATATTGATTGATGAGCGGATATGTAAGGAAGAACTTCATCTCGTGTTGTTTAGAATATACAAGTGTGCCCTGGTCAACTCACTAGCATTTTTTTATTGTATTTTGACCCCACGAGTGCCCTTACCATTTATTCTATGATCATGTCGTTGAGTAGGTACACCCACTGCTAGGGCCTTTCCTAAATATTCAGAACAAAATTATATAGCTTCTTCCGCAATATACCTTTCAACAATAGAAGCTTCGAGTCTATATGGATTCTTTGTATACCCTTTAAAGATCTTCATACATCGCTCAATTGGGTACATCCACCTCAAATAAATCGGACCACACAGTCTTATCTCTCTTACAAGATGAACTATTAAGTGCACCATAATGTCAAAAAATGATGGAGGAAAATACATCTCCAACTCGACATAATATAACCACGACTTCATTTTCCAATCTGCTCCAATGATTTTTCATCAACTACTTTGGCACATATAGCATTGAAGAAGAAACAAAGACGCATAATTGCATGTCGTAGATTCTTTGGCAATATGTCACGTATAGCTACGGGTAAGAGTTGTTGCATCAAAACGTGACAATCATGCGACTTTAACCCAACTAGCTTCAGATCTTTCATGGACACAAGACTCTTAATATTTGAAGAGTATCCTTGTGGCACTTTAATACTCGTGAAGACACCGACATAAACTAGTCTTCTCCTTCTTTGACAATGTGTGACAAGTCTGGTGGTAAATATGTTCTCTTGCCTTCAGGTCTTGGATGTAATTCTGGACGTATTCCCAATTCACATAGATCTTGACGAGCTTTGACTCCATCCTTTGTTTTTCCTTTAATGTTCAATAGTGTGCCAATGAGACTATCAAATACGTTCTTCTCCACATGCATAAAATCAATGCAATGTCTCACATCTAGATGACTCCAATATGGAAGGTTAAAGAAAATTGATCTCTTTTTCCACAACCTTTTATCGACGACTGCTTTTTAGTCTTTCCAAAGACAACATTAATGTTTCTAACCCGTTCATAAACTTGTTCACCAGTTAAAGGTTGTTTGGCAATTTTATCTTCCTCGCGACCATTAAAAGCTTTCTTCAATCTTCGATATGGGTGGTTATGTGAAAGAAATTTTCCGTGCCTATTATACACAGTCTTTTTTCCATGCTTCAATTGTAGAAAACTTGTATCTTCCTCACAAATAGGACAAGCATGATGACCCTTGACACTATACCCACTCAAGTTTCCATATGCTGGGAAGTCATTGATAGTACAAAATAACATTGCATGTAACTTGAAGCTCTGTCGTTGATATGCATCAAACACATCCACTCCTTCCTCCCACAATAGCCTTAAGTCATCTATTAACGGACTTAGATAAACATCTATGTCATTACCCGATTGTCTTGGACTCGCAATCATGATGGATAACATCACGTACTTGCGCTTGAAAATCAACCATTGTGGAAGGTTGTAAATCACTAAAAGAACTGGCCATGAGCTACTGGTTAAGTTACCAAAAGGATTCATGTCGTCTGTGGCTAGTCCAAGTCTAACATTTCTTGCATCACTGCCAAAACTTGGAAATAGGCAGTCAATTTTCTTCCACTGTGGAGAATCGGCCGGATGACGAAGCAATCCATCACGTTTTTGTGCAGTTGAATGACATATCATATTCTTGGCATCTTCTCCATTGGCAAACAATCGCTTCAATCTTGGAATAATTGGAAGATACCATATAACTTTTGCAGGAGGTCTCTTTCTATCAATACATTCGCTATTATCATCCTTGTCTTTCAATTTGTAACGCGATACACCACATCTTGGACACTCATGTAGGCTTTCAAACTCTTTTCCGTATAATACACAATCATTAGGGAAAGCATGTATCTTTTTATACTCGTAAACCCATTGGACAAAGTATTTTTTGGCTTCATACATACGATCGTGCAAGGTGTTATCGCTTGGGAGCATATCTTTCAAAACTTCTAGTAACTCGGTGAAACTTTTATCACTCCAACCAAATTTGGCCTTCAAATTGACCAATCTCAATACAATCGACAATCGCGTGAATGTTGTACATCCAAGCATACGGAGGTATCTCTCGAATCTATCTTCAATTTATCATAGACAAGCAGCATGTGCTTGCAGAAAATTCTCTTGACCTACATCACGAATCATGTCTTCTATTCGATCTTCCATTGTCATATCCTCCTCTTCCTCGACTTGTGTTACTATTGGTGTATCAATCACTTCACCATGCCATGTTCATAGGATATAATTCTTCATTATCCCATCACATAAAAGATGTTCCCGTATTGTCTCTAGTGTGTGTACTCTCCCATTAACGCAGCTTAACGCATGGACAATACAATTTTCCATTAACCTTGGTGTCATTGTGTTCGGCAAATCGCAAAAATTCTTCAACTCCATTCTCATACTCTTGTGAAATACGACTTGCATTTACCCAACTTCGATCCATTTTGGAATTGGAGTCTACAAATGAGAAACCCATAAAATGATTAATACTAATCGTTATCTCTAATGAAATCTATACCAAAGTAGATTAATTTGTAACGAAATTTCAACGAAATTTCGTCTATTTTTTGGTCAAAACCAAATTTGTATAAATTGAAATTATAGAGTTTTCATTGTTACTACCATCACTTATATAACTACATTGTTATATGTAGTTTTCGAATTCACACTTCATGATTAATTTCTAACAAAAATCCCGTAGAAGTTTCCTTTGTTTTTTGGCAACAATTTTAAATGACACAGTGAAACCCGACAATAAAAAGCCCCACGGGCATATTCAAGCAGTTCAAGTATAATTGTACACATCATCAATACATTGAAAAAAACTATAATATGACTAAGAATTGAATCAACGAGTTAACGGCAAATGACTAACAATCTCTACCTATGAAATGTAGTAAGTAAAATTGTATGACTTTGCCCAACAAATATAAGTGCAACAACATCGTACTCGTGGTTTAAGGCAGCGATGAAGGTTCGCACCACGAGAAACAGAGCAGCCGATGCACTCGGGGTGGAGGTGGAGGATGCAATGCGGCGTTAGGGTCGAGGCTGTGGTGAGCGGACAATGCAATGTGGATGGAGGCTGCGGTGGGGGTGGAGGGTGGGCGACTAGCGTCGCGGTGGGGTGGAAGCTGCAGGTGGGGTGGAGGTGCTTGCGGCGGGGTGTCACGCGGTGCGCGGTGGCGACGTGAGGGAGGGCGTCCGGAGAGTCCAAATGACGGTGGTAGGTGGTGGCCGCGATGCTCGGAGAGTAAGGGAGTGGGCGCGATCGTCTGGAGAGTAAGGGAGATACAAAAATGGTAGCCTATTCAAATGGGAAAACGGGGTTTCGACGTCGGTTATACCCACACCCGACGTTGAAACTCGATTTATCTCCAAGTCATATGTTTTAATCGATTGAAACGAGATTTAATCGATTAAAATAGTTCGATCGGTCATAACTGGATTCTGATCGATCATCCTGACTCTTTAAGAGATTTTAATCGATTGAAACGTGTTTCTAATCGATTGAAAAAATTCTGATCGCTCATAATTAAAATCTGATCGATCACATTTGATTCTGATCGGTCATATTTGTATTATGATCGGTCATAATGAGTTCAGAAGGGTTTTCAACGTCAGGTGAGGGCATAACCGACGTCGAAAGCCTACTTTCCACGTCGTGCATGCTAAAACGACGTAGAATGTGTCAAAAATTCGACTTTCGACGTCGTTTGTTGACCAACCGACGTTGAAAGCATGTTCAACGTCGGCTAAGATGTAACCGACGTTAAACAGCGACGTTGAAAGTATATTTTCTAGTAGTGGTTCGAGGGTGAAAGTGAGATTGACTCTCGCTTGAATGAAAATACGTTAAAGTTCACAAAAGTTCACTCGCTCAAGCCTTGCTTGAGCGAAAATTGGTATTTTTCGCTTGAGCAAATGACGTGTTTTCCAAATTTATTTTATATCATTATATAAATAAATTATAAAGATTATATTCTATCATTAAATTACAAACTCATATAAAGAGACACACTCACAAATTTGACATCAAATTTTGAAAACTCACTCAACACACACTTTCACCTTCCAGACGTGTCCTCACATCCAACATATAAATATATCAAAATATATAAATATATTTGTTTTTATATATTTATACGGATATATATTTATTTGTATATAAATATAATTTATTTGTAAGTTATTATCAAAAAATTTTAGTAACTTAATTATTGAAGTATCAACCTCCAACTCTAAGATACTGGTTCAAATCTAATAAAAATTATCGATATAAAAAAAAAATCAAAATTTCAATGTATTACTCATTACCTGATATACGATAAAGGGAAGTTTTATATGCATGCACACGCATCTGCAGGTATTATATATTATTTTTTCAAAGTTATTGGGGTCTCGGTAGGACTGTGGAAGACCTCAACCACCTAGTTGAACCATCTTAATTTAATCTATAAATTATTATTGAAGTAAGCTCAGTTCAGATACAAGTTAGATTTAAAAGTAAAAAATAATCCGCCAAAGTTCAAGAATTGGATAAGATGATGTCTATAACCTGTTGATCATCAACTTTATTCAGGGGAGAGATAAAAGAATAGGGAAATAGGAAAATCAAAATTTAGGAGTGAATTAAATTTCAGATATGAAAAGTAAAAAATAAAAATGATTCAGTAATCATGGATTCGACGTGAAGACAAAGATGCAATTGTATAACAACATGGTTTTCTCTACCTTTGGTTTTGGAGGTTCTCAAGTTTTATGTTTTTTTGGGATTAGAGGTGAGAATAGAGGACGAAAGATCCCGCAAATGGGAAAATTCGCTTCCTTCTTTCATTTGGAACATTTTAAAGAAAGTTGGTTTAAATAACAAAATTATTAAAATCCTAAGAATTCTCTTTATTTCATTCCATGTGGAACAAAAATTGGGTAGGTACACTGTTCTTCTTAAATTTACTTTTATATATTTTAAAACAAGCTATATGCAGATAATGAAAAATGGTAAAAGTTGAATGATATAATTGTTTTTTAACAAATAAATATAAAAAGAAAGAAAGAGAGAAAAGCTTCGTTATTTTTGTTTTTTTCTTAAAAGAGATAGATATATAAAACAATAACATTAGAGATTTGATAAATAGACATGGGTGGGGCCTCCGATGACCTTTGTCTATAGTTTTGTCGTTACCTATAATTTAGGATAATGTTTGGATGTGTTCTTAGATTAGGGATAATGCGGTGTTAGCTAGATGGAGGCTTTAATGGTTCCAAGTCAAAATTTCCTTACTTCCCCTTGCAAGTAATGCCTTCTTCTCTATACAAATATATCTGTGTGGGGCTTTCATACCCCATCCATCTCAATATTTTCTTTACCTACCTTCTTAATTAATGCTTCTCTCTTAACTTACGTACATGTCTATTCACATTTTATATGTCATTGTTTAAAAAATGAGATATGTAATTTAAATTTATTATTTTTAAAAACTATATTATCAATAAAAAATTAATTAATAATTATATGAATTATATTTTAATTGAATAAATATTAATTTTAATTTAATTATTTTTTTAATGTTTTCCTTTCTTTTTTCATGTCATTTTCCTCTTAAAGGAATAAGATATTTTCCATTTCATTTCATCTCTCCTTCGCTCTCTTTCTTTTCCTTTGTTTTGTCGCACTTTTGTTCTTTAGTATCACACAGATGTTTATTTTAAGGATTAATTGTAATTGTTCGATTCTTTAAAATAAATTCGTTTTCCGTATTATATGAAAATTATAATGAAATAATCGATTATTTAAATAATAATTTATTTTCAAAATGGTACTAAAACTATAGAAAGATGAATAGTACAAGCCCACCTACTGATTCTCCAAGACTAAATTTTTGGCCGAAGTGAAAAGGACTAAAATAAGTAAAAGTCCAAAAGCCCATACAATTATACAAACGCTTATGACAATAAGCCCAACAAAACCCAAGGGGAAACGACAACAAGTGACCCAATTCGTAACTTATTTACAATTGGTGTAATATGGTCCAAATTCCATATTTGATGTAACTCACTTTAGTCACGTCTTCAATTTTTTTTTATTGATTTAAATTAGTCTGAGATTAATTTTTAGAATATTATGTATATAATAGAAATAGTAATACCAAATTTCTCATAAAAAAATAAATCATAGGTAAAGTTTTACAGTAAATGATGTGTAACTATATTTGTAAATAATCTTTGAAGTTTGAGGTGTTTCATGTTCTCAGTGAATTTTTAAGACTCAATTCACCTAAATTATTAATTATTTTTTACATAAATTGCTAATAAATAAATAAAGTACAACCAAAATTATATGAATAACACCATCACTGTATTAACAAGAAAAGTACGGCGGCTAATGTAAAAAGAAAGCTAAATAAAGACTAAAAAAGATGCTTTCAAAATTTATGAGATTGGAGAAAAAAATTATATTATTTTATTTTATATAACAGTAATAATGTAATTAAAGTCTTGATTTGATTATACATAGCAAATAAAAAAATTAATAATCCACTTATAAATATTTTAAAATCGATCAAACATTTTAATTTAATTTCATCTACGATAAGTTAATGGATAATTTTGACCTCATTTAAATTAAAATATATATTAATATATTTATATCAAATTAATTAATTAAAAAAATATTTAAATAAAAATAAAAATATATTTATACATTTTAAATTACATTAATAAAATTAATATTTTTTAAATATAATAATTTAATATATATATATATATATATAAATAAATTATAGGAAAATATTTTTATTTAATCTCAAAATAATAATTAATTTTTTTCATTATTATTATTTATTTTAATAATTTATTAATTTAAAATAATAATTAATTTTAATTATTAGATCTTAAAATGAATAATTTTTAGAAATTTAATTTAATATTTACTTTTATAACAAATAAATTTATTATTAAATTAATTTATAATATATATCAATAAAATAATTTTATTTTATTTATTTATAAAATATTTATTATTTTATAAATGAGACCATAAAAATCATGTATATAAATCATTAACTTAATTGGTTAGATCAAGATAGATATCGTACAATTTATCTAATATATTTTTTAACTTAAATAATTGTAGTAAAAGTTGATGAATTTGAATCTTAAAAACTTATGTTGGGCAATAATAACAACATGACCTGGCACGTGGCATCCTAAGAGGTTTGGAATTGAATAATTATACTTTTTCTGAACGGTTGGATTGGTACCCTGCACCAATCTTGCTCCACAAGTTTCAATATGAACCACCACTTACATATTTAAGTTTTTGTGCTTTAAAACGCCTTCTAAAAATCAGGGTACGTGAAGTAATTAATGCCTAGGGATATAATAGGAAAGAATGAACACACAAAACGAAACCATAAGCTGCCTATGATTGTGACCACATCCACAGACATATCTATCATAGTAATCAGCTACCTTTGTGCACACAAAATGATAAGGTGGAATTGCCAGGAAAAGTAACACTTTGATTCCCTCCACTTTTTCATGATATATAATTTTAATACTTTTTTTTTAACTGCAATTTTTATGGTTTTATTTAGTTTTAAATCTTAATACATTTGTAATTTCGATTTAATTTTTTATTTTGCATACGTGTTATTTTTTTTTCTAACTTAACCATGGGATTAATATACTTGTTTTAGGTATAGTCAAGAATGAAATGAAATAAAGTTATGCAAAATAATAATATTGCAAGACAGAAAATGATGTTTCTGTTGGATGAGGTGGAAAGAAAAAGGTTGGGTTCAAGATTGTGTTCAATGAGAATGTTGAAAAACAATGCAATTTTCGGTCCTATCATGAGAATGTTCACATTGGCATAGTTTTAATTGGAAAAAAAAAAAATTAACTTGTCTGTTTATTTATGGTGTTGTAACTTATCCTTGTAAAGTAAGAAACGAGACACCATTGTCCATTCCCATAAATACATAAGCCAATTGCGAAGAAGTAAAGGGACATTACTTTTACCCACTAATCAACCTAGTCAAATGAAAAGCTTGAGTAGAGTCAAAGAACATAAGAAATTTTACGACACATTTTTTAACACTTATGTAAGGCATCCATAAAACCTCAAAGTCATGGTTACAATTATTCCATCGTGAATTTTGACTAACTTTTTATTCTTCAAAATTGTTCAATCAAGGACCAAACAAAATAGGTGTGTGTGTTCATTTTCTTTTCCAATTAGCGATCAACGTACCATCGATCATTCATACATGAGTAAAAGAAATATAAAGTGCTCTCCATTGGTTCTATGTTTAAAATCAATGAATAAATTCATTATATATATACTTGGAAAAAGCAATTAATCATTTTGTTTGACTATGAATATGCTACTAGCTTGAGGTTATTGATTACAAGTTTTATTGAAAACTTTTGATTTAAGGGCTTTGATATAAACTATGTTAATTATTTAGTTTTATCAACACTTTATAAAAACTAGTAAGCTAATTGGCTGTGCACATTATTATTCATTTTTATTCTAATATAAATATGAATATAAAAGTCGTTATATTTTACAAAAATAAATAATTTAAATGACATAATAAGAATATAAGGGTTTTTAAAAATAAAATTATTGTCTTCATTTAATTTTTTTTTCAAGTTCTATTCATTATTCTAAGGGACGTATTAGAAAACTAAACATTTTATTAAAACATGATGGTAATGCAACAAACAAAAAATCCTTTAATATGTACAAATATTTAAATTTAGTTTTAATACAAAAACTATTAAATCTATTTTCTTACACATTAGTGACTCATTGTCTATAACTTGTTAAAATTGTGTAAATAAGTGGTCCAGCTAAATTATGCGTGAGATTCTATATGCTACCAGCCGCCAACTTTGACTCACCATTTTATTTTTATTTTTTTATTCAATGTATAAAATCGAACTTGATTTAAGATTTTATTGAATCTAATAATAAAACACGGAATTTAAAAAAAAAATTCCAATGCGATCCAAACCATCTCATTCACTTAATTCCATAAAGGATTAAAATATCTTAATTACTATTATAATATACTATAGCTAATAATAATTTTATACAACATCATGTGGAAAGTTTCTTGTAACATGAGCAATATTACATAGAAATGCAACTCAAAAACATTATAAATGTTTAATATTAATTACCTATCATTTGAAGTTATCAACGAAGCATAAAAAGAAAAATACAAGGATTAAAACCAAAGCTAGATAGGCTATATTTACATGCGACTATAGGCTTGGTCTGCTACCACTTTCACCTATTTTGAAAAAAAAAAAAAAAAAATACTTAAAGGAATGAGATATGAAAATTAATAAAAAGGTTTCCAGATTAAGATAAAAAATAAAATTAAAGTACCCTTTTTTACTACACGCAGATAAGTTTTACAACTTAAGAGATAAAACATGTAAGAGACAAACAAAAGGAAAAGTAAAAGATGAAAAGACAAGAAAAATAGTTGAAATTGTTTATTTGAGAAAGACAGAACACGTTGCATGATTTAAATCCACATGTTTATTATCTCTGCGTTATCTACTTAACACAAAAAGAACTAATATACTATTATATTCTGAAGTTTTGGACAAAGAAAAAAATGATGAAGAAGCTGGAATAGAATTAGAATTTGCTTAATTTAATTTAAATTTTTAGCTTTTAAACAAAGTAAATTTTTAAAAATTATGGATAATTATAATTTTAAAACTATTAATGCCATTTTGATTTCAAATATTATCTATTGAAATTAGTTGAAATGCACCAATAGTTAATCATAACAAAAGATGTAATTAAATTCTTACTTGTTATAAATTAGGTATGATTATAAATGTATCACTTTTGAGTATAATAATTACACTTTTGTTTAGTACATCGAAAATAAATCCTACTAGTGCAACCTTTCAAGGTTCAATAAATATATTCAATTGGTGACTAACATAAAATATAAAAAAGTAGAGCATCTAGTAGTGGTCAATGACGGCGAATATCATGTTTTTTGGACATCGTATGAAACTACCATTATCATATGAATGGATAATAAATAAGAACGATGTGCCATTTTTACCATTCCACTACAACAATTGCAGTCAAATGTCAGCATGTTATGTGATTTTGACCACCACTAACTGGGAGCAACAACCACGTGCTTTAAAATTATAACAATACATTCAATTGGTTCATGAAAAAAATATTCGGATAATTAAGTTAATTCTAAAAAATTATAACCATAGATTCAATTGGTTCATGTAAAAATATTCGGATCCAAATAAAAATTTATCCTAAATTTAATTATAAATATTCTTTTTATTATGGTGGTAGGAGAGTTTTTATAACTCATGATACAATTCGTAATTATGCGTGTGATTCTTTAAAATATATGATTTCGACTTTTCGAAATCGTGTTGGCTTATGACCATTTCTCGAAATTTAGATTAAGACTTTAATTTGTTACTTATTCTTTTTATCCTCAAATTAGAACATCAAGGTTTAAGTATTTTGACTTCGTATTTATTATAATAATATTATTAGAATTTATTATTATATTTCAAATATGGTTAACTTTAAAATTTTAATATGTCACTTATCTTTAAAAGAAACAGTAATAAATTAAATAAAAATAATATATATATATATATATATATATATATATATATATATATATATAATTATTAGTCTCCACTCGTGAGCGGATAAAACAATTCTAAATATTATAAAATTATAGAAAATGCACTTTTTCTTCTTCACTCCAAAATTTTGGTGAATTTTACCTTTTTAGCTAATGTTGAATGTAAAAATTCAATTTTTTTTTCTAATCATCCATTTCTATTAATTAATATATGACAATGTTGACAACTAACATGAAATTATTTGGTAAATGGATGTGTATAAAAAAATACTTAATTACATATTTTGTTTCGCACTTTAAATTTTTTGCGGACTTTTTCTGAAGTTGTTAAGTTTTTAGAAAATGATGTGTTAAAAAGTAGGTTTTGGAATTTTTTTTTCTTCTTCTTCTTCTTTATAATTACTAAAATCAGTAAGTCATTTTGACATGTTTCATTAATATATAAAAATATATTATATTCACCACTGCTCTATTTATGAACACTTTAAGTCACTTTGCTTTTATATTTATTGCATGAAAAGTATTAAATTTTAAAACGATAAATTTATTAAATATTTTTATGTAAATGATGCAAATTTGTTTCAAAACAGTATGTGGTAGATGGCAATATAAAAAAGGTTGCAGATCATCAATAAATTTTAATTAAATTTAGATTTAAATGTAAACTTTAAGTAAAAACAATCAATTAATATAATTGGTGTTAGTTTTAAATTACTTCAATTCTAAAACATTATTTCTGAAAATTAAATTAAATTATAATTAATTAAAATAAACTTGTAAATGTTTCTCACAATAACATAATAAACTAAAAAAAGTATCTTTGAATTTATTCAATTTTTCTTCACTTTAAATTTTAAAATATGACTTTTAATGCTAGTATTCATTTCAATTAGAATAAATAATATTTAATTTTAACTTAAAAAATTAAATATCACCCTATATATTTAAATTATCTAAATTTTCATAATCAATATAAAAAAATCTTTTCTTTACTTATTTTCTATATTTATGATATCTACATGGCTTCGATAATAATCAATGTAAAAGGCTTTAATATAATAATTGTAATATCAATAGTAATTACAACAATAATAAAATAGAAGTATTAATAATAATAATAATAATAATAATAATAATAATAATAATAATAATAATAATAGAAATAGAAAGAGATAATGATAATGGTTAAAAGTGTCTAATTGGTGGGAACTATCCTTCCAACTACCTGAAAATTTGTGTCAATCAAATCTGGTTTACATTTTAAATAGGTTTTGTTTTTCAAGCTCCATCAGGTTTAACGTTGTGCCAATGAATTAATAGACCATTGTGGTCTGCTTTTAAAAGTTAAACTTATTCAATTTATTGTCAAAACAATTTAATTATTTAGTATATTTAATTTCGTCACTTATTTTATTCAATTAAATGTTTTCTTTTTCAATCTAATACCTAAAGTTCAGTTCAACGATCATTTATTTTAATGGGCGAAAAAAGCTATTTTGGTTCAACTAAGAATAAGCTAGCAGATAAAATGATTGGCTTCAAATTGAGAATACTTTTTTTTTTGGGTATATTCAACTGTCTTAAGAAATTCAAAATCGATAAAAAGGACAACTTAACTAATTAACGATAATCTAATCTTAAAAAGATAATTTAATCAGCAAATATATATATTGTTTAAAAAATATGAAATGACGTCTTTGATATCATTGTCTTGATGGCGTGCTGACTCCACTGCCGCTTCTACCATCAATCCAACCTAACCTCATTCTTTTGAAAAGGAAAATAATTTATTAATTTCAAACAATCCATCAATAATAATTTATTGATATATATTAACAATAATAATTTTATTAATAAAATAATTAATTTTAATTCAATCAATTTATAAATATAATATTAATAAATAAAGTTGTCTAAATATATATTTTTAAGTGGATGTTTAAATATCAATGATGCACTTTTGAAAACGTTGTTCTGCTACCCCTTCATAGATTTTCTGGTTCTGTCATATCATAGCTACGTACATTGAATCAACACATTTTAACATCTGGAACCAATTAGGAAGATATCCACCTGCAATAAGTACGATCAGTTTTAAAAGAAAAGTAAAAACAAAAGTTACAGTTCACCTCTACCTTGGAAAAATATTTAGAAGAGCATTGCTTTTTCATGCTCTTATTCAACCCCTGATTGGATTACACATAATGTGGTATTACAAAATTGCATCATATGCAGTTTAGAATTATTTGAAAGGAGGAAAAAAAGTGCAACACGGCAACATATCTTCATAAAGGTTTTCTTTGCGGGGCCCATCCTTCTGAAGCTTTTGCATCCAGCTGCAGAGGAATTGGAGTCACCAATCACATGATAAAATAACTGAGATAACTATTTTTACATTCTACCACTTTATATACGTATTAATATTGTTAAGAAAAAAGAGAGAAGAAACTAGGAAGAAAAAGAATGTCATTATTACTAATGTAATGTTGGGATGAGTTTCCTAACTTCAGGCATGCATGTTCAGGAAAAAAAAATGTCTAAACTCAATACAGATGGTCTACGTTTGCTTTTTCTTTGTTTGGATAAAAACGAGAATGAATATATACTGAAATTTTGATTGCCATTAAGAATTTAAGACCCTAATCTTATGTGACCCTGAGCGTGAGAAGTAATTAATCAAAATTTCCAGAAGGTTAGTTATAGTAATGTCATAATTAACTGCAGGTTTTCCTCTGTGCGATGAAGAATCAATGTACGGATTCAAAAAGGTAAAAGATGACTGAAAGACAATGATTTATCATTTTGAGCTTATAGTCATTCTGGTTAATACGTAATGCATTGGACTTTTAGCATGGTGAGAGTGTAGGTTATGGATTAACATGATCGTAGAATGATGCGGTAAAAATTAATAGGGAGGTGATATTTTCACAATTCAATAACCATACAATCCTTTAAATAACTTATTTTTATTAATATAATAATTTATATAATGATTTAATAAAAATAAAAAATAAATTAAAATTATTATTATTATATTAAAAAAGAAATGTTTATAAGAGTTTTACGAAACTTGGATGTGAAATCTGAAATTAATATATTTATAGACTCCACTGCGACCTTGTCATATCATCTTTCTGCCACTTGTGAAACTACACGTGTCTTTAAGACCAATTAATGTTTCTTAGCGTTTACTCTAACTGTATTTCTATTGAATTTCGAATAAAATTTTAAAGAATATTGGTGAGGGCTTTAAATAAAGCCCTCAACTAGCTTTGAACCCTCACGGTTACTTTCATCACTTAAATTCGAAACACAGAGAGAGTGAGAGAGCTTGCCAGAGGCTGAGACGAAACCATGGACGGTGAAAAAGGAAAGGGCACAGAGCAAACAGAGCCCTCGCACAAACCCAAAAATGGGAGCGTCTTCCCCAAGGAAAGACGTTCCGTGAAGAGCATGATGGGCGAGAAAATGAAGCAGGTGGTGGTGGATCTTGTTGAGTCCACAGCCAACAAGGCTTCGAAGAAGGTTGCGCCAGCTTCTGAGGCGTCTAAGACCACCCACAAATAAAACAACTACTCTGTATATCCATGTTAGTTTTGCCGGTCCTGAAGATCCAGATGCTCATGGTTTTTATTCTCTCTTTTATTTTTATTTTTTTTTCATTTCTTTGTATCTTTTCTTTTTATCCGAGTTAAGGGGATCGACATTTACGTATCCATGTTCTATCTTCTTAATACTAATACTCTTTTCTGTGTAATGTCTTCTGTTTTGAACTTCTGAGCATTCTTTGCCATTAGTAAAAAAGAAAAGAAAACCGAAGTCCCTGTTTGTTGTGGGGTTTGTCTTCTAACGAATTGCTTGTCTTCGAATGAATTGAATGAAAGTGCTCAACAGAAACAGAAACATAGCATTTAGGGGAATGAGAAGATATCGTCGAGGAATACGTTGAACCAAAAACAGAGCTTTTAAGTTTTTAAGTGCAGTTTGATATTATGCCCAAGACAAACCGGGGGTGGGGATTTGGGTTTGAAGATGTAACAACGATAAGCACGTAGTGAGCGTAGTCAATTCGGATCGGATCGGATCGGACCGGTCTAACCAAAACCGAATATGCGATCCGTCACGTGACCCGATACTATTGGATGTTTCCAACATGCAATCCAAGACTGTCCCATTTATATAATTTTTATGCATTTAATGTAGATCAGTTCACGGAGTTTAACGTAATTGTGGAAGCAGTAATTCATGAGTCAAGTTCAGTGTCCTAGTTAAAATTGTGTAAGTGAATAGTACTTTGAAACGGAAAGCGAAGGATTCTGTTTGTACGTGGCGACAAAATCGACCGCGCGGAAAATCAGCGAAACAGTTGTAATGTAGTTATACATACTACCGTTGTTACTTTCCTTAGTATAGTTTAGCAATGATTAATGTCGAATGAAAATTTACTCATTTGAAGTGGGTTGATTGAAGTGACCAAACTAACTTAAACCCACTTTCACCCATTATCACGTTAAACTTTTTTATTCTAGATAAAGTAAATTTCCCAGAGTGAAGAGACAGAAAGCGAGTTAAAAAAACCTCTTTCGGTGTTTAAAGAAAGAGGTCCTCGCAACTGTATGCTCTCGCAATTTTATGGATAATTAATTAATTAATGCAGGTTTAGGTCCATCATATGATTGTGTTTCATCACTCTCGATTCCATTTATCTTTCCTCTTTTCCCTTTGTAGCATCTAATTCAGGGAAAGGAAGATAGAGATGTGCAGAGAGTGAAATAAGGAAACCGAGACACAAAGTTAGTACGCACTGAAAAATTCGAATGCCAGACAAAGCCTAATCATTTTTTGTGCTGCTTTTATGGTACAGGAACCCAAACCTAACTAGATTCCACACAAATTTCTTTCTGTTCTTTGAAGGACACAATTTATTAAAGCCGTGATAATAACGTAACATCTTTCAGTAAGAGTTGCGGAATATTGGATAGCATTTATTTATCTGGAAGGTTTCCTTATATGTGCGACTGGTCAAATTTCTTAAATTTGTCTTGTCTGTTGACATACATGGAATTTTTTTTTAAATGCAATATATATGCTAAACATGTCAAATAACAAACCATGTAAGTCACATTTTTTTTTCTATTGCATTACGCAAAATCACGATTACGTCATTCATGCGTTAGTTAACTACAAGCACGATCGTGTTAGTTATGCTCTCTTCTTTCATTTTTGTTTAAAATTCAAAGCTTATCTATATTTATTTAAATATATATATACATATATACTTCATTAATCGCAAACTCGAGTTGAATTTCTATGTTTAAGAATTTCGAGTTCGGTGTAGTTCATTCCACCTCAACCGAACCATGAATAAACAAACAGTAATCATATATCGACTATTCATATGTCACATAATATTATAAATTAAAAGGAAGAAACAAAGATCCAACCAATGGGGACACGAAAATCATGCAGACATCATCATATGTATAAACAAACACAACCAAATCGGAGTTATGGCGCAGAAACTGGAAAAAGGAGCCTGGTTTGGAATGTAGCGTAGCTAAAGAAATATCTCTTCAACTGAAGGCAAAAGAAGAGAAGATAGGAATTAATGCAACATAGAAATTGCAAGACAAAATCTCTATTATTAGTTTCTCTCTCTAGCTTGGGTCACTGAAACATGTGTTGAAAAGTGCGGAACCAGTGAAGCATAAATAGACTGGAAATTGATTCTAGTATGTAACCAAAGAATTTTAATGGGAAAACGTGAATCGCGTTCACACTACGTGGCAATGGTGATAGAAAATAGAAATCCCATCTTCATCGAAAAATTAATCCAACTTATTTATGTTCAATGAGACAATCAACGGTAGAACACAAACTATACACATATTTGTGCCTTATTCCGAAGTCATGCATATACATTTTTGTAGATTTTTTTAGATTTACATTATACATAAGTTTTATTAATGTATAATGTTATTCATACACTATATTTATAACATTATTAACAAACAATGTATTTAATAATCTGTAGTGTCAATATTAATATTTTAATTTATTTTAATTAGAGAATTTTATATTAATAGAGCAATCCCAACACCTAACATTTTAGAATAAATATAAATGAGAGCACATTTCTTTAATGAACTTATCTTTAATATAGAGGAATAGTTAATTTGTTGTAATGATTTCAAACGTATTTATTTATAGACTTATGAAAATGGGGAGTGATCTTTATTAAGATTTAATAAATCATTATAATAACGGTTCGCAAGAATCTGATTCATTGTTTCTAGGCATTTGCTGACAGTAGCATGGAGAAAATTCAAAAAAGGCAATGAAAGAAACAACAATGAATTCAACCAGTTATATATGCAACATAAAAAAAATGAAAACACCAAAAAAAAAATGTATATTTATTTATTTATTTATAACCAGCTATATCAATTTAAAAATAGGAAGAGAATGAATGTCATTTTATTAAAAGTCTATAGATAAAAATTTCAAGACAATAACTCCTTTCATATAATATATTATTTTAATAAAGAATTTTAAAATAAATTGAAGTCATACAAATTTTATGAGCATAATTTATTACTTAAATTATTTATTTACAAATTATTTTCTCTTTCAAGTTTATATTTATTCTCTTCGTATTCTAATTTTAACTTAATCTTGAAATATTGTAGATTCTACTATAATCGAGACTTTATAAGATAGGATGAGGTGAGGTAATTGCAATGTTTTCCATTTAAATAACGAAATTAAAAATTTAATGAATATGATTTATATTTATAAAAATGCAATGTTTTAAAAAATAAACAATTTAAAATAATAATTTTATTATGTTTACATTTTTTTATTTAAACATGTTACTGTGTTACTAGTGGCAAAGGAAAAATATTCATCTGATTAAAATTTTCATTAAAATGAGTTTTTCTTTGACAATTGTATGTGGGGTTTGAGCATTGTTCGTATTCTAAAACTCCGGTCAATTTTGAAAAAAAAAAAAATATTTTTGGACAAAAATAAATGTTGAGGATCTAAAATAAATTTCTAATTCTCATTCTTAAAATAATATATTTAAATTATGTATATTTTTCTATTTGGTTATTCAAATAGGTAAGTACAAATATTTATATAATAAACACTTGTTTAACTTGGTAACGCAAACACATCCTAAAATTAAATTCTCCAATTCACATAATGGGGGTTGTTTGAAATATAGTTTGTTGCTTGGATCCTAAATTTTTTTTTTTTAAAAGAGAAAAATGTGTTTCTCCATTGATTTTAAGTTGGTGTTTGCGTTAAAGGTTATATTTTTAAAGTTAACTAAAAGGGCAGAATGAGGGTCATGCATCCAATCCAACAATTTCTCTTTCTTGTTTACTTTGTCTTTCATGAAGACCAGAGAAAAATTGGCCCACGCTATCCATCCACTTGTGTTAGAAAGACAAGAAGAATCTATTCAATTCAAAGTCATAATAACATGATAAAAGATAAAGAAAAAAAGTGTGTTCACACGTACTTTTTAATCTTACAAACCATTATTTATTCACGTAATCTATTTCTCACACTTTCAACAAACTTATTTTCCATGTGTACTTCTTCTCTTTAATCTCTTACCACGTTAAGAGTAAATCAAATTAGCTTTTACAAAATTTTACAATTTTTAAACTCAAACTATTATTATTGGGAACATGTTACTATGTTTGAAACCTTATATTTAAATTGAATTGAATTTTATTATAGTTTAAACTATAATAAAATAATTAGTATTATTTATAGATTTAAATATATTTTTCATTTATTATTATTAAGAATATATTCTTATTTTTGAAACTCTAATTAAATATAATTTTATGCTAATTAATAAATATTATTATATTTAAAATGTTTTTTTTATAATTTTACTATTATTCTTGATTTAACTATTAAAAGAAGTAATAAAATAGTTTTATTTATATAAATAATTATATGATTACATGCAAAATGCTGTTATTAAAGAAGGGAACTTTATTTTTCTTTTAGTTTTTAGTTCGAATAAATTCTTTCGAGTATTTTTCTCTTACGATGCAACAAGCATCTTTAATTAGGAATTGGATTTGACGAGTCCAAATTTTAGTCACATTTAACAAGTGGTCACTAAAAGAATACCATTTAATAGATAGAATATTTTTCGGAACTTGATAAATATTGCAATGACATAAATTTTTGGTATATATATTAATTTTCATCAAATATAATATATAAAACAATTAACTATAAAAAGGACATTAATAATTTATGCATTTAAAATTATAAATGGTGTTTTGTTTGTGTAAGTATTTTCGATTTATTTTTATTGCGTGAAATTGAAATTAGGAACAGAATAATCTTAATCTGAATTTTATAAATGTTTTAAAAATCTGACATTTGGTGGGTCCAAAAATAGTATTTCTCTGTTTTCTAAAAGAGATGGAACATTTTGTTCTGTCATCGTGATGACAGACTACACTGACGCATGTTGTTACCCTACGATTGCGTTTCACACCGCGTCACTCTTCGTCGTTTTTTGCTTTTTCAATTCATCCAACTTTTCTCACAAATATTTTACTTTTTATATTCATCTTAGTTATCTAGAGAGAAAAAGAAAGAGAAGGGGAGAGATACATTATTCTCTTTCAGAAAATATTTTTTTAAAGACATTAACTTTTAAAAATATTATTAATAAATAATAATTAAAATTTCATGACATGTGATAAGAATAGAGTAATTTAAAACCAATATATTTATTTTAAAATATCTCAAAATAAATATTTTTAGTAATTATAAAATATATGAGTAATTTCATGATAAATATAAAATTAATTATATATTTATTATGTAGTGAAGTTATGTTCAGTTTATCGAAAATGAAATCCATCATTTAATATAACTCTAATTGATGTAAATGTAATCCAATCAAGTTAAGTGGACGTTTATACCTTCATCGGATAACATAATCAAATAATTTAGAATTACTTTTGAGAAAAATATTTCTATTTTTTTTAAATAAAAAAGTATCATTCATAATTCAAACTATATGATTAAAATAATGAGTTTAATTTGTAAAAAAAAAAATGTTTCTATAAAATTCTCCTCCAGGTTAATATATGTTTTATGAAAAAACTTTACTTTTTTTAGTGCATCTATTAAAACTAATTAGTTTAAAAATATTTTTCAACAATATTTTTAAATAAATTAATTTTTTATAATTATTAAAATAAATTATTATTTATTTTACAGTATCCACCTAAAGAGTCTACTTCTTTAAAAAGTAAAGATTAAACTAAAGTGAACAATTAATAAAAAATTAAGTATCAGTGAAGCGAAGTATATAAGATGTACGAGACAATTAAGTAGAAACAAATTTAAGGAAGATTCTAATGAATTTGAAGATAATCATTTATTTATTTGTGAAGGTATATTCCTAAGAATTTAGAGAAAAGAAGAGATTATCAAGCATAAAACAATAAATATTAAGGGGTTGGACGTAGAAGACTAGTCAATGCAGTAAATAAGAGAAGAAAAATAAAATAAAATGAAGAAGAGAAAAAGGGGGGTAACGAGGGATGATGACATGCCACTTAGGGACGAACCAACTCAAGATGAGTAGTAGTTATCGTCACTTAAATCAAAGTTGAAGATACAATACAACTCAAGAAAAGAGAACACTCAGAAATAATAACTCTTAAATTTTTGTTCAATTTCTAACTATTTACATGAGGTAAATAGTCGTTTATATGTTAACATGGGTGAGAGATCTAAAAGAAATTTTACTAGGGATTCTAGAAACACATGTGATTTTCGTTGATAAAATCAAATATAGTAAGTTTGCTCAAAAGATTTTTTAATATAGAGTTAAAACCTAGGTTATTTTTCTTACGAGCACATATTAAAATGTATTAATTCTTAATATTCTTTCCAAGAAAGTTAATTTGAGAGTTTGAAAATGTAAAATAATAAAAAAAATTGTAACGTAAAATTGAAAACAAAAAGATAGAAAATAGAGTCAAAAGAAGAAGATAAATTAATCATGATGTCTCAATAAAACAATTCTCTTATCATAGTTCCCTACAAATTTCAATCCAAGTTTGAACAAATAACTTATTCAATTAATAAATTAAACCAAATTAAATCTCAAATATCATTCAATACAATTCACATTTAATTATTAAATCACGATTTAATCAATTCCTAATTTGAAGTATAAAAGCAAAATCACATATTGAAATCTCAAGATACAAAACCGAGATTAGAAAAGAGAAGAACAAACTCAGAGTGAGACACGATCGATACAAAACTTAATTTGACTTGTTTGATATTGATTTCGTAGATTAATCCTCAAAATTTAGTTCTCCGTGAAAGAAGAATTATGAACCAATTCGGACCAGAAAAGGAAAAGAATATGAATAGTAAAAAATGAAAATAGAAAACAAGAGAGAAAAGAAAATGTAGAGACATTTCCTAAACTGAAAAAACTAGACAAATGATTTCTTGATATGAGTTTATAACATTTTTAGTCTATATAAAGACTCGAGATCCGAAGTAAACGTGATCTAAATGTGACCCTTAGGTATTGTTACTCGGTGAAATTTGGTTTTATTTCGATTTCGAAGACTGTAAGTTTTAACTAATTTTCAACCACTCGTGAGTTTTTTTATTTAGGCTAGCAAAGATGTTTTTCAATAAAAAACATAAGAGATGGTAAATTTAAGTACGAAGCACTGAAAATGAATTTAAAAGCATACAAATATCAATGATACTCAAATAAATGATTATATCTAATGGAAAGAAATGTTGCTCAATAACAAAGGATAAATAAATTATATTCATTAACTTACAAACGAAAAGTTCTTTTTAATTTTATTATTAAGAAACTTGAGAACAAGTAGAATAGACAAAAGTAAAATTAATAATAAACGATATAAAATGAAAGACTATGTGAACTTAAAGACATGTGAATACATAAAAGCTAGAGAAAGATGAAATAATGAGGAAATGACTATATGAAAACTCTGATTGAATTATCTTTAAAGAAATACAGAAAGATAAATAAATGACGAAACAAAGAAGTGATACACAAATTTAGATTACATATAAATAAATTACCAAGGAAAATACAGAAAGCGGTAATAACGATCGATGAAAGTGGCAACCCAGATTACTATAAATTTCATGATGGTTGTCGTTCTCCCGTAGACTCGTACCAGAAGTCAAAATGATCTCCCCTAACCTCCAGCGCTTAGTTCTATTTATAACCTTCTTAACATAACCACCTAAAACGGTTAAAAACCACTACCCAATATTACCATGTGCAGAGATAACTGCTTCCTTCAATTTCGATCCCAGAAATCGAATACTTGAACTTCATGATGCCTCTGATCTCCTTCAATTTTAACTTGACACTCGATACTTCAATTTTCTCGATTTTTTACTCCAATATAGTCATCGAATGTCTTCTATCCACTTTTCGATTCATGTATCAATTTTTCCCACCAAAAAAATGCCCC
Source organism: Sphenostylis stenocarpa (assembly GCA_963425845.1). Lineage (NCBI taxonomy): Eukaryota > Viridiplantae > Streptophyta > Magnoliopsida > Fabales > Fabaceae > Sphenostylis > Sphenostylis stenocarpa. The sequence goes on from OY731406.1 coordinate 13,353,174, forward strand.
TTTAAAGAATAAAATATTGTGCAAATTTTGTATTCTTTCAAAGAGTGTCTATTTCAACTCTTAAATGTTCTGAAGCCATAAAAACTGTTTTATTACCAAATATCAAATCAAGTCATTCCCCTCATTAATATTACTTGATTCTTCATAAAGACACGTCTTTTCCCAAAAAATTTGTGTCACGTCTCCATTTAACTTCCTTCCACGTTCGTCGTTTCAACTACCCTTATTTACCCTTTTAAATTCCCAAATCAACTTGCATTATCTTCACTAAAAAACTAAACCTTTTATCTTTCTCATCTGTCAATTCTCCTTCGTCTTCAATCTTACACAGCTGTCATGACTACTTCCAAATCTTCTGACCTCCCAACTCCGCCATTGTCGACGGTGACTTCAAATTTAATAGAGATAAATGGCCAAAAGTTTGCTTTGGTCCCACGTTTAGAAGAAGCTTTGCAAAAAATCGCTGAAACACGAGTACTTATACCTTATACAGTTGATAATGTTGATTATGCATTTGGTGGTCATATTCGTTATTCTGCTGGATCGCCTTCTTCCATTATCTACCTTCCTACCGAAAGCAAAACCATTATTCACAAAACTGAGATGAGGATCGATTTCCTTAACGCCACTTCAAAAGTATATCGAACCGGTCCTCCACACAAAAAACCCTTATATATTAAGTGGTTTGATAAAGTAAAAGCCAAGTTTGGAAACCATTGGAAAGACATCAAGATTTTTTACTTTTTACATTTATCTCGATGTGATTTGTCGTCTTTGGATATACCCATGTTTTTATCTGCAGTCCATTTATGGAATAAGGATTTACATGCTATAGAGCTTCCATGTGGTCCTCTTTCCCCTACTCTTTTCGAGATTGCTGCAATTACCGGGTTAAAACTTACAGGGAAAAATATTTTAAAACTGCTTTCCCTTCCGAAGATCTTCTCGAAGCAAGAATCAATTGGGATGCGAAGGCCTATGGTCACTTCATCGAAAAACATTTTGTCGATGACAATTCAATTACAATTTCCAATGAAGAGCATATTGTATTTTTGGTATATTGGCTTTGCACTCATGTTTTCTTCCCTCGATCTATCCAGATTTCATCACATTTTTATAATTTCGCTTACCTTCTTCATACTGGTCAACCTCGAATTTGCTTGGCAAAACTCCTTTTTGCTCATGTCTATACGCCATTCGATGAGGCAGTCGACATCTTGAATACTAAAAAACCTTCAGGGAATTTTTTAGGTCCCATATGGTTCATCCAACTATGGCTAACTTCAATTTTCGAGAGTATTCTTCCCACATCATCCAAAGTTCCCCTAAATTTTAATTTAGAAGGTGTTCGATTATCATCCCGACACCCTCAGCAAAAATCCTTCAATGGAGCCAATTATAGAACTTATATGAATTTCCTACTGACTCAATTTTATTTCGACTCATGTTTGACTCCTTTCATTACATATCATGGAAAAATAAGTGATAAGCTTCGAGGACCAACATGGTTCAAATCAAGATTTCCAGCTCGTACTCCGGGTCTACAATCAGAACTGATTGACGTATGGAGTAATTTAACCCAAGATGTTCTGGTATCGGGTTTTCAATCAAAAGATATCAAACTCATCATCTACTAGCCTCAACTTTTCTCAAGACAATTTGGTTTAAGTCAAGCTTAACCATTCTTCCAAATCGATAGTTTTTCAAGGCTTAGGCTTAATGAATCGAATGTGAGAAGAGAACTTAGCAAATTATTACCACAAAGCCCAGTTCATTTTTATCCTTATGCTTTCGAATCAAATTACTTATCTAATCCTGACTTTCCAAATGGTGGAATGATTGGTTTTGAAGAATTCACCTTGACTTTGATACAATCCAATCGAAATTGACTGAGCATCATTCTCTCATTGTGTAGGATAAATCGAAGACCAAGATAGGTAAATATTTCCACTATCTTCAAATATCTCGATCTGAAAATTTTTGTCGAGAATGTTACAACCCTCTTAAACTAGAAGATACATTTTACAATGTTGTTATATCTCTAGCCAACAAAACAGAAACCAATAGATCAAACCACAACATAATAAACTCTCGAGGTAAAACCCCATTTGAATCATATTTTCCCAACCACCTACCCACTTTCCCTACAACCCCTTTTGGAATCACCAAACCCTTAACCCATCCTAAATGGGTTCGAGATTTAAGACCCTGGAGAGAAACTATTTCTCCAAAACCTAAAAACAAAGAAATTTCGATATTGAAACTATCATACTATCCTTACCTAAACACTCCCCAACATTCTCTTCCTCATTGGCTTGTCCATATTGATCGGGTCAAGATTTTAACTCCAACACCTTTTGGTGAGATTTTATTGCCTTTCTTTAAAGATACTCATAGTCTTTCTTTAATTATGATCTGATCCTATTTTTCTTTCTTGTTAGTTTTAAAGCCTCACAGAGTCACAATCACAGAGAAAAATTGGGAGCCTTCTGACGAATTGGACCCACCTGCTCCTACCCAAAAGAGAAAACAATCAGCAATAACTACCTTATCTTCAAAAAAATCGAAGGTTTCTTTTCGATCTCTGTTGTCTTTATCGTTTATAATTTCTTTTTTATAGTTGATTCAATTCTCAATACTTTCAGAAACAAAAATCCAAAAAGAGTCATCGAACTACTCAACCTGTCATCAACCCATTATCAACGTACTCAAATACTCTCGGTAAAGTAGGTCAAACAACAATAAAAACCAACTCAAATCATGTAAGTAAATTATATATATATATATATATATATATATATATTGTACATATACAAATGAGAAGGTCATATAATGATTCCAAAATTTTGTATTCTCAGGATCATCCATCAGCTACGGTGTCTACAAATATAGAATCCTTGATTCAACCACCCATTTCGCCACAAATTTTAGGGGTAAAGTTAGAAAATCCTAATTTTCTCGACCTATCCTGCATAATTACCTCTTCTAACCCATATTCTAAATAGCAGAATATCGAGGAAGTACAAAAACCTTCCCCTGAACTAATGCACATCGAATTACCTTTCCCTTTTGGTAAAATTTATTTAATTTTCTACTTTTACTTTATCTTCATTAGAATTTTATTAGGTATCATTCATCTCCTAAACAAACTCATTTTTCTTCTTGCTCAAATGTAAATGATACTGTAAATATCCTGACAGTTCATATCCAACATTCTACTTCAACATCCCCTATCGAACAACTAATCTCTTCCTCAGTCCAAGAAGAAGCACAATCTGGCGGGTTTGCCCTGAAACCGACTTTGTCTTCATTGCCTAATCAAAACGAACCTATTTTTGAAGACTTACCAGAATATTGAACTGCTATTGAAGAATATCCATTTTTGATTCTCGATATTCTTTTGTCGGAAGATGTCACTCCCTCAAGTCATTCATCTCAACTGCCCGTGTCATCAACTGAGGAAACGGAAAAATTGATAACACGATTCAGAGCTTTCTTCTACTCTTCACCCCTTGAAGTCTTGGTGGAATTGCTCGAGTAAAAAAAACTTTTCCAAGAGATCCTTACTGCTATAGAAGCATTCCTCGATGATAGTCTCCTAAAGAGCTTCGATGCTAAAGTGGCAGCAGCTACCGATTTATTTAACAAAGCTTATTTTGCGAAGAAGAAGAAACAATCTCTAGCTAATGAATTGATGATAATTTACACTTTCTAAGCTGAAAAATCTAACTTGTTAAAAAGTCAAAAGATCGAACTTGAAGAAACGTCAAAAGAAAAATCTTTGCTTAAAGGTGAGATCGAAGAACTGGAGAAAAGACTTCAACAACTCAAGGAACAAGACGACTCCATTACTACCAAAATAAATTCGATCAAATCTTCAGCAAAGGAACTGACACTTTCTTTGGGCCAAAGCATGGAGCGCAAAAGGAAAGTGATTATCGAAGAAAACTCGAATCTCTCCACTGGGACTCAATTATTGATTAATTTGATCAGCTCAGATCTCAATATCAAGTTTTGTAAAACATTATACTTTAATCAATTATGAATGCTTATTTCCTTTATTTGAGGTGTATAATCTTTTAAGTACTTCCCATTTATTGATATCACTTTCTCTTTACTATACAAATCAACAATCGAATAAGCATTACCCGATAATACTTTAACAATTTCGGAAGGTCCTTCCCAATTCGATGACTATTTGCCATAACTTTTAGACTTCTTATCCATTAGCAAAATCATTTTCCAAACTAAATTACCTTCTCGAAATATTTTCTGTCGAACTTTCTTGTTATAAACTCAAGCAAATTGACTTTTTTGTAGAATAATATTATTTAATGTTTGCAATCTTATCTCATCAAGTTCATTTAACTCGTCATACATCAAATTCCAATAATCACAGGTGAGCAAATCATTTTATTTTTGTACTCGAGTTGACTCAATATTGATTTCGATGGGTAAAACCACATCATGCCCATGGACTAACTTATATGGAGTATTCTGTAGAGAATCTTTCGGTGAATTTCGGTAAGCCCATAAAATATGTAATAATGTTTCATGTCAAGTCTTTGGTTTGTTACCAACATGTTTCTTAATTAAAATAAATATTACTTTATTAATTGCTTCAACCTGTCCATTAGCCTGAGCATAATATGGAGTCGATGCTAATAACTGAATATTCCTTGATTCAAGATACTTAACCATCTTCTTACCAGTAAAAATTGTCTCTCTATCACTAGTAATGGAATGTGTATTCCAAAATGATACACAATATATTCTTCAATGAAATCAATCACATTTTGTTGATCGACATCTTTTAATGGAATTGCTTCTACCCATTTTGAAAAATAATCAACAACTACTATTATATATCTATGTCCTCTTGATGACTGTGGAAAAATTTGACCAATTAAATCGATTGCCCAACCTCTGAAAGGCCAAGACTTGATAATAGAGTGAAGTTCACTAGCAAGGGCTTGTTGTATAGGGCTAAACTTTTGACACTCTTCATAAAACTTAACATATTCGATACAATCTTTTAAAATCGAAGGTCAATAATATCCTTGTCAAATTAACATCCATCTCATTTTCTGACCTACCATATATGCACCACATATTCCATTATGTACTTCCGCCATAGTCAAATAAGCATCATTATTTCCTAAACATCTAAGCAATAATCCATCAATGCCTTTTTCATACGATTCATAATTGAAAAACACATATTTAATTGCTCGATACTTTATTTTCCTATCTATTCTCTCGTTTGGATTTTGCAAATAATCCACAATAGATTTTCTCCAATCCTGATCATCTAAGTTATTAATTTGTAGAATTTCCCATTCTTGGGGTAATTTATCTTTGATTTGAATCATCATTTGTAAACTTTTCAGAGAAATTTTATGCTTAGATGCTATTTGCGCTAAATAATTATCTTCTTGATTAAATTCTCGAGGAACATATTCGAACATTATGTCATCAAACATTTTACTCAAAGTAATTACTTTTTCTAAATATATAAACAAATTAGTATTAACACATTTGTATTCTTTACGTACTTGTTTGATCACTAACTGTGAATCCTCCCCTTACAATTACATGTCGAGTTTTTAACTTAATCAAAGTCTCGAGAACCGCAACTAAAGCTTCATATTAAGCTTCATTATTCAAACAAATGGGTTTAATTTCAATAATAATTTGGTAGGGATATTACTTGGCAAAATAATAATAATTCTCACTCCTAACTTGTTTGATGTACTCAACCTATCGAAATACATTATCCATTTACTTATTTCAATAAATAAATTATCAATCTGATCAATCGTATGATCTACCATAAAATCAACAATGACTTGGCCTTTAACCGATATCAAAGAATCGAATGTCAATGAAAACTCTGTCAGAGCTAATACCCATTTACCTATTCGATTATGCATAATAGGTTTCGATAAAAAAAACTTCAAGATATTATTTTTAGAATAGACCATCACATCATGGGATTTCATCAAATACTTGAGTTTCGTACAAGAGAAATACAAACATAACCCTAATTTTTCGATATCACTATACCAATTTTTAGCATCGTCTAATATTCTACTAAGATAATAAACAACATATTCTGTACCATTCTGATCCTCTTGCGCTAGTAGACTGGCAATAACTCGATCCGATGCTGATACATATAACTTCAACGACTTATTCCTCGTTACTGGTATCAAGACTGGAGGATTTGTCAGAGTCGACTTAATTTGCTCAAAAGCTTTCTGATGTTCTTCCTCCCATCTGAAATCTGCTTCCTTTTTTAACTTTACAAAGACGAAAAAACACAAGTCTTACCATCCAGATTAGCAATAAATCGTCTTATGTAATTTACTTTACCTAACAATGATTGCAATTGCTTTTATTCTTTGGAGCAGAAATGTCTAATATTGCTTTTGCTTTGTTTTTATTAATCTTGATCCTTTTTTCATGAACTATGGATCCTAAAAACTCACTAGCAGACACACCAAAGACACATTTCAAATGATTCATTTTTAAACCGTATTTCCTCATTCTTTCAAAAGATTTTCTTAAATTATCTAAATGTTCATTTTTTTTTCTTTGAAGCAACAACAATATCATCTATATAAACTTGCATGAAATCATTAATCAAATCATGAAAAATTAAATTCATTGCTCTTTGATATGTTGCCCCAGTGTTTTTTAATCCAAATGGCATTACTATCCATTCATAAGTACCTAATGCCCTCGGGCAGAAAAAAGTTGTTTTAGCTATATCGTTTTAGGCAACAGAAATTTGATTATATCCTGAATATCCATTTAAAAGACTCAAAATTTCATTACCAGCCACCGTATTCATTAACATATCAACTTCTGGCATAAGATCTTCATATTTGGGTGTTGTTAAATTTAAATCTCAATAATCAATGCATAATCTCATTTTACCATTCTTTTTAATAACTAGAAAAATATTGGAAATTCAATCCACATACCTGGCAGTTTCAATAAATTTTGTGCTAAGAAGTCTCTTGATTTCTTCTTTAATCTTACTCATGACTTCAGGTGCAAATCTTCTCAGAGTTTGTTTTATTGACTTCTTACCTTCTATGATAGGTAACCTATGCTCGACTAGACTTCGATCCAATCCAAACATCTCTTCATAATCCCAAGCAAAGCAGTATTTATATTCTTCCAGTAATTGAATCATATCTTCTTTCATTTCTTTTTTGAGATACCTACTAATATAAGCAGATTTTTTTTTCTCTGTATCTCCCAAGTTAATCTCTTCTAATGGATCTTGGGTTCCCACTTTCTTATGACTAGTCGTGACAGATTTTTTAAAACCTAAAGGAGAACTATGATAGATACAATCAAGTCTGACTTGATCATTGTCATCTACACCTGTCGAGTATATCGACTTATTTATTTATACCCTACTATTACTACTTTCTTAGCTCTTTCATCTTTCGCTTTCATATCCTTTTAATCGAGCCAAGAACTCCTCATAACCTTCATTCATTCTCACTGGCTACTTTGAGGCTAGCCCCCTCATTCTTCAGTACAAACCCTTTTTCCACATTCAATTCCAGAAATCGTTCCTCATTCATTTTTGAATTAAAATCTTCGATAGTTTCGAAGGTAAATGCCTGAGTGAGCGCCAAATTTTGGAGAGACTGACCAGCCTGAGACACGTATATTACGAACTCGTGTTAGTCTCCTTGAATCACTTTGAGATGTCCATCTCGATTCCACATAAATAACTTTTGATGAGCAATAGAAGACACTGCTCCAACTCCATGGATCTATTTCCTGCCCAGTAATGCATTGAAATTTGCATGAGATTAGACTACCACTAAAATAGTAGGCCTCGAATAAGTACCCACTTTCACATCCAAGGCAATCATGCCTTCTGAACTTGATGATTTCCCGCTGAAATCGAAAATCAAGATATTATGCTTGATCAAATCTTTCAAATTAACACCGAACCTCTTCAACATAGTAATTGACAGTATGTTTACCGTCGCACCACCATCCTTAAGGACTTTATTCACCCTCTGTCCTTGTATCTCAACATTCAACATCAGAGGTTTCAAATGAAACCTCATTTCGTCCGATAGAGGATCAATAAAAGCAGCATCTCTATCGGGAGATTCACATGACACTTGTATCACCCACATCACTTTTGGTCTCATTTCCTCATAAAAGAAATCATCCTCTCGATAAACATCATTTCGTTCATGAAATTCCTCATATTGATTAACATACTCTGAAGGTAGTATTGATATCACTCTGATATGCTATCCAACCTTAGTATTTTTATCCTTACCATCGACAACATCCCTTGCATACTGACCTACTATTGGTATACTCTGCTCTTTAAAACTTTTGTAATTGTTGAACCTTCCACATTAAGGTTGGAACCTTCCCCCTCTCTTCCAAGGCTTTCCTCGAAATTCTCTCCTTTGGAACATAGGGAATCTAGTATTTATTCCTTCACTAAATGAAAGTCTATCAAACATATTATTATTTTGAAGTCTACTTCTACCTCCTCGAGGAGAAAATATTTCCTTCTTGACCCATCGCATTTGATTCCTATTATAAGAACCAATAGATTGCTGAGTCTCTCCTACTATCATCTGAACCGTTTGGTTTCCCTTAAAATTGTAATTGTTCTGCTGTGTCTCCACTTTTTTTATTTGCTCTTCCCTGAAGGCTTTAGCAACAGATCTGTCAAATATCGCACTACATCGTGAACATAATGCCGTGTCTTCATCCTTATCCTTTTTCCTGGTAAAAAATTCGACGAGCGAGTCCTCTGTTTGAGGATAAATCTCTCTCTCGAGTTTTTTCTCAAACTCATTTAAATCAAACTCTATATCCTCCTCTCATATGTCCATTTTGACATGTCTAGGATTAACATCTTTAGTAATATCGACCATATCTATAAATGATGAATTTGAAAATCGGGCATCTTCAGTAATGCCTGATTGAGACTCACCATATCCCACCTGGACCTCAAATGGACTAGTATCCACTTTCATCAACTTCTCCTCAAATTTTAACATTCCTTGGTCGATTGCATCTTGAATTGTGTTCCTGAAATGTATACAATTGTTAGTCCAATATCTATAAATATTATGAAACTTACAATATTTTCGACCATTTCTTTGATCTAAAGGAGACAACTTATGATCATCACTCAATTTAATTTGTTTATCTTTTAATAAAATATCGAAGATTTTATCTGCTTTTGTCACATCAAAACTATATGTTCGATTTGCCATTTTGTCTTTTACCTCGTTTTTCTGTAACAATTTACAAATATATGAAGCTCCTACTTTGAGCTCTACTATGTTTACTTTCTCATCAATAAAATCTTCATTTTCTACCTCTGTCTTAGGATTCTCTTCATATATTTCTTTTATATATGCTACCCTGTCTTTCTTTATTGGTTTCTCAGATTTCTTATATCTTTCCTTCTCATAATTGATTTGTTCTACTCTTCTTACTTTATTGGCTAATTGAGCCAAGTCACTCAAAGGTAAATTAACCAACTTCTTTCTAATCGACAATTCTAAACTAGCAGAAGTCATTCTAACTATTTCAAATTCGGGAATCTGAGTGAAACATGTTGATTTTATTTGTCTAAATTTATTCAAATAATCGTCTATACTCTCATGATTATACCTTTTTATATTTATTAAATCGATGAGACTTACTTGAGTTTCTCCCCTAAAAAATTGCTCATGAAAATTCCTTTCCACCTGCAGCCAATTATATATCGAGTTAGGTGGTAAAGTAGTAAACCAAGTAAATGCATTCTTTGTTAATGAACGAGGAAAGTATTTTATTTTTAATTCCTCATTCATAGTTATGTCTCCACATTCGATTTGATATCATGCCACATGCTCTATATAATGGATTCACCTATTTCTCCAGGAAATTTTGTGAACTTAGGTACTTTAAATCCTCAAGGTAATTCAGCCTTGAGAATCGTATTTGGAAAAGGAGAAACAAAGTATGGTTGGTTAAGTGACCTTAATTTCACCCCTTGAGGATTCATCCTTTGACCCAACAAATGATTGTACTGCATGTTATTCTGATTATATACATTCTGAAACCTTTGAGCATCATTCCTCATACTGCATGCTATATAAATTTCTTTGAGCATCATTCCTCATATGCAGATATTGGTCAACATTTCGATTTCTCCTTAATAAACAAGGGGGATTAATATTGGTGTTTTGGTTATTGTCCTGATTAGCATTATTCTCATCCCTCGTTTGTCGAGGTATTGCCAATGTATCCCTGATACGTGTCATTTGATATGCTAATATCTCAAAACTATTAGTAGTGTTTTGGATTAATGAGTTTAATATTGTAGTCAACTGTTGTGACAACACATTGATCATCTCAAAATTACTTTTATCCATTTGTTTTCAAAACACCCCCAATGAATTACTGGAAATTCCAGTACTAGCGTTTTCGATAACATCGAAATTAGATCGTTGATAATCTCTATCAAACGCATACCTCCCATGATCCAAATTTGCTATGTTATCTTGGTTTGGAGTTGGAGTCATCTGTCGTGTCCCTAAACTTTGTGTATTTCTTGGATTTTGAGGTGTTGCTAAATTTTGGGATACACCTAAATTTGTAGATGCTTCGAAATTTTGAGGCATTCCTAAGGTTTGAAATGTTCCTAAATTTTTGGTCATTCCTAGGTTTGGTCTCATATTTCGTTGTATTGAAGTACCAACCGCATTCATATTATTAAAAGTAAATCCAGACGGTCTTATACTCATATATAGACATGCAAATGTTGTTACGGGACTTCCCATAGTTTGCATATTGTTTGCCATTATAGTTCCAAACCCTATTGATTGAGTATTTGTTAACATCCCTTAGCTTTGTTCATTATTCCCTACAATCGATGTACTCACATTTGATGATATTACATACATAGTTCCATTATGAACTTGACCCTCAGTTTTTGGTAGATTTGGGCTATTAGGGCCCCCAGTATTACTTTGATTATTTTGTGGATTTTGATTCATTCTCACTATTTGTCTACTCCTTAATCTCATATACTTTTGAACGAGCCAATTTTTGTGTGTTTAACACACTTGTCCCACCGGGCGTGCCAATTTGTTACTGGTAAAATTTGGTTTTATTTTGATTTTCGTAGACTATAAGTTTTAACCAATTTTCAACCACTGTGAGTTCTTTTATTTCGGCTAGCAAACGATGTTTTTCAATAAAAAACGTAAGAGGTAGTAAATTAAAGTATGAAACACTGAAAATGAATTTAAAAGCATACGAGATATCAATGCTACTCAAATAAACGATTATATCTAATTGAAAGAAATGTTGCTCAATAACAATGGATAAATAAATTATATTTATTAACTTAAAAATGAAAAGTTATTTTTAATTTTATTATTAAGAAACTTGAGAACATTAGAATAGACAAAAGTAAAATTAATAATAAACGATATAAAATGAAAGGCTATGTGAACTTAAAAACATGCGAATACATAAAAATTAGAGAAAGATGAAATAACGAGAAAATGACTATATGAAAACTCTGATTGAATTACCTTTAAATACAGAAAGACAAATAAATGACGAAACAAAGAAGTGATACACAAATTTAGATTACATATAAATAAATTACCAAGAAAAATATAGAAAGCGGTAACAAAGATCGATGAAAGCGGAAACCCAGATTGCTAGAAATTTCATGATAGTTGTCGTTCTCCCATAGACTCGCACCAGAAATTTCGAAAGTCAAAATGATCTCCTCTAACCTCCAGCGCTTAGTTCTATTTATAACCTTCTTAACATAACCACCTAAAACGGTTAAAAACCACTACCCAATATTCCCATGTGCAGAGATAAATGCTTCATTCAATTTCAATCCCAGAAATCGAATACTTGAAATTCATGATGACTCTGATCTCTTTCAATTTTAACTTGACACTCGATACTTCAATTTTGTCGATTTTTTACCCCAATAGGGTCATCGAATGTCTTCTATCCACTTTTTGATTCATGTATCAAATTTTCCCACCAACATGTATATAAGTCAAATTACAAAAGATAAACTAATACAAATGAAAATCAAATTGCATTGATTCTTTATAAAATTTCAGCAAATCTACAACAAATTTTAAAAATAGTAAAAAATAACACAAAAATCTAAATTCATCAAATACTATATCCATTTCATAGTCTTGAAAATGAAGATTTCAATGCAGCTTGAATCAACAAAAAATAACGTCAAATAAAATAATAAACAAACACTACTACAAATAAAGCCTTCAACGTCGGTTCTGGAAGGCTTTCAACGTTGGTTGTTGAACCGACGTTGTATCAGGCGACGTTGAAAGTCCGTAACTTTCAATTCCCATGTGCAGAGATAAATGCTTCATTCAATTTCAATCCCAGAAATCGAATACTTGAAATTCATGATGACTCTGATCTCTTTCAATTTTAACTTGACACTCGATACTTCAATTTTGTCGATTTTTTACCCCAATAGGGTCATCGAATGTCTTCTATCCACTTTTTGATTCATGTATCAAATTTTCCCACCAACATGTATATAAGTCAAATTACAAAAGATAAACTAATACAAATGAAAATCAAATTGCATTGATTCTTTATAAAATTTCAGCAAATCTACAACAAATTTTAAAAATAGTAAAAAATAACACAAAAATCTAAATTCATCAAATACTATATCCATTTCATAGTCTTGAAAATGAAGATTTCAATGCAGCTTGAATCAACAAAAAATAACGTCAAATAAAATAATAAACAAACACTACTACAAATAAAGCCTTCAACGTCGGTTACGGAAGGCTTTCAATTAGAACCGACGTTGAAAGTATAATTTTTTAAATTAATAATTTTTATTTATTTACAACCCCTTTACCCCCTTTATTTATTTAGAAGTCTCCCCTCTCTTTATATTATATTTTTATTAGGTCCTCCATCTCTTTATATTATATATTTTAGAAATTTATTAATTTTTTAAGAGAATTGTCATTGACGAGATTCGAACCCAGTAGTTTAGAGTTGGAGGTCGATACTCCAACCACCAAACTACTCGGAATTTTTCGATAATAACTTACAAATAAATTATATTTATATACAAATAAATATATATCCGTGTAAATATATAAATATATAAATACAAATATATTTATATATTTTGATATATTTATATAGTTATATATTTATATGTTGAATGTGAGGGTACACTCGAAAGTGAAAGTGTGTCGATTAGGTTTTCAAAATTTGATGCTAAATTTGTGAGCAGGTATCTTTATATGAGTTTGTAATTTAATGACATAATATAATCTTTATAATTTTATTTATATAATAATATAAAATAAAATTGGGAAACGCGTTATTCGCTCTCAAGCGAAAAATACCAATTTTTGCTCAAGCGAGACTTGAGTGAGTGAATTTCCGTGAGCTTTAACATATTTTCACTCAAGCGAGAGTCAATCACACTTTCACCCTCGGTCAAAAAATACCAATATAATTTATTTGTAAGTTATTATCAAAAAATTGTAGTAGTTTAGTGGTTGGGATATTAACTTACAACCCTAAAATACTCGGGTTCAAATCGTTGTCAGTGACAATTCATTAACTTAAGTGAATTTTTGGTTGAAAAAAAAATAAAAATACTTTCCAGAAAATATATACAAATAAATATATATTTACATGGATATATATTTATTTGTATATAAATATAATTTATTTGTAAGTTATAATTTAGTGGTTAGAGTATTAGTTTCCAATTCTAAAATCCCGAGTTCGAATCCTGGTAGTGACAATTTTCAAATTTTTGGGTGAAAAAAAAAAAAAACGACTTTCCACGTTCGGTTCATATGGGAACCGAGCGTGGAAAGTGTCAATAACTAAAAAAAATAAAAAAAAACTTTCATCGTCGGTTCATATGGGAACCGACGTAAAAGTACTTTCTACGTCGGTTGACTAAGAACCGACGTAGAATGTGTTTAATATTCAACTTTCAACGTCGGTTCATCCGGAACCGACGTGGAAAGTACTTTCTACGTCGTCTCAGCTATAAGCGACGTTAAATGACGACGTAGAAAGTATATTTTGTAGTAGTGAAAGGTTAATGCTAAAAAATACAAAAATACAATAGATAGTACATATTTACAAAATCTCCTATTTATTATAGAAAATATAAATATATGTTAAATGTAATGAATAAAGGAGAAAAAAAAACTTAAGAGATGTAATTAAACTATAAAAGTGTGTACAAAATATGAGTTATGAATATGTTGCCCTAATTTTAACCTAAAAGGAAGTACCTCTTGTCTTGCCTTCCAAGACTCTGATCTTTCTTATCTAGAAGGTCAATGGTTGACCTTATCTTCCCTCATGGGTTAATCTTCTCTTACTTATGAATTGTCTATGCTTCAAAGACTTGGGTCCAAGACTCTTTTCTTAAAAAAAAAAAAGGTGGTGGACTATAAAATAGAAGTATTTTTTAGTAATTTTATAAAAACAAGATTTAGATAGGACTCTTGAAAATTTAAAAGAAAAAAGATATATTAAAGATTAAAGATGAAGAGAATTTTTCGTTTATTGTTATATTTTTAGTGATATGAATAGGAAGAGTCTTTTCTCCGAAGAAAATTTATGGATTTAATTAGTTAAAATAAAAAAAACCACAATTGTGAGATTGAAAAAAAAAAATGAGAGTAAAGACCGTGGGACAAAAAGATCTATTATGATATTAGTATGTGAGAGGTGTAAGATGTGCGAAGAAGAAGAAGAACCATACACAATGTGAAGTTGTGGGAGCGTGAAGGTGAGAAAGAGATGGAGAGAGGTGACGATGAGCGTGGGTGAGACAAAATGTCAAACGTAAGGTGGAAAGAAGAAGAAAATGCTTGAAATATACGAGGGTGAGGGTGAGAAAGAGAATGAGTTGGGTTTTTTTCTTGGAATGCATCAAATTTCTCGTGTGTAATCAAATTACATTTTCATATTTTAGGCGTTCTTTATGGATATGACGCGTGTTTTTTTTTTTTTTTCTCAAATTGGCACTGTCTACTGGCTCTGTCTTTATTCGTAGCAGTAGAAGCACCCACCTGCAGCCGCCTCTTCCTCATCAAGACAATTACTATGATATTCTTCCATTAATTCAATTATTTTAATACCTATCCCTTTATCCTTTATCTGCTATATAATCTTTAGTACATGGACATATCTATCAATATATTAAATGCCTTAAATTAATAAGGTTCCACCAAATATAACTAAAAGTGAGCAAAAGCATCTTTGTCAAAAATATTTAACTATTCGATTTTCAGTTTAACACATTAATTACTTCTGCTTTGTTGATTTTTTTTATTAAATCTCTCCCTTTCTTGACGGAGCCAACTTGAATTCGTGCTAAGTAGAGATTCCATTTGCTGTCGCACGTATGCACGGAATTAAAAAATTGTATTTGGTAAATTCATATTGATGTATATATGCACCACAAACTGATAATACCCTAGAGCTAGCTATTAACCACACGTTGTTAGTGATGCTTGGACAACCAACTTAGCCTGCATAATAAAATAATACACTCATTTTGTTAGCACTTACTTGGAAACTTAACTTTTAGTAATTACTGGAACCATTATTGTTGGATGTTTCCTTGGTCCTTTGTTTCTTCTTTCAACAAAGTCCAAAACTATGCTTGTTCGTCGAATAGACAGTGAAAATGAAAAGTGGTCCCCAAATTGATTTAAAGCAGAGATCACATCTAAATCATTTTCATGCTAAGATTGTCATTTGGTCATTTCCTGCAGGTCCATCTAAAACAAACGTATGACATGTTTGATTATAATTTCTTCTTTTAAGTAGAATTGTTGTAGATCACTAAGTTGCTGACAACCCATATATGGCTTAACTTCTATGTTTTGCTTCAAAATATGATTTTCTGGGGAGCACGTAGATTGACAAGACCATAAAAGAAATGAATAATTAATAGATGCTATGAAGTTTCACCAAACTACAATCAGCCAAAAGTCTGATAAAAGAAAATAATAAATTGTTAATCAAGAAAAAAATTCACATCCAACCAGATAATAAACAGTATAAACTAAACATCCAAGTTAAATAAACAGATAATTTTCTAATACTCAAACATCATAAAAAATCTTATCAACATCTCGTGTTATAGTATACCAAACTTGATGAGGACCAGAGTACAAACAAAATTTGATGCGCCTGCAACCAAAAGATGAGGAAACTGAAGAAGTATTGAAATTGGGCATTGGTTAACGAGACTAGACATGAGAATGATTGAAAAACACAGACTCTGTTCCTTTTTTCCAACATTCACACTGAACGTGCGCATTTGTGACCCTACTTAAAGTAAACTAGAAATTTACTCGGCAATATTAGTATAATCGAAACTTTTCGAGGATACTTCGCGATCTTTTCCTCTTGGTCCATAACTGGAGCACCCTCTGCTTTATTTATACACGTACGTAAGCAGTGCATTGATCACCAAACACACAGAAAAACAAGTTGAGAGAGTATGAGAGCAGAGTAAGAGAGAGGGCGATGGGGAAGAATCAAGGTGCAGGAGTGAGTAACAAGTTCGGGACAAAGGTGAAGAACAAGAGGAAAGCGTTTGCAACAGTAATTCCGGCTCCAAGGAAATCCGTCAAGAGAATGGTTTTTGAGTCCCTGTTTCATTTTCTCCTTCGTTTGTTTTCGTGTGATTCAAGGAAGAAACCCAAGTAGTCCAAAGAAAAGATGATTCCTAAAAAATCCCAATTGAAGAAGAAATTAAGACCAACGCATGTCTTTGCAGTCAGAAGCTCTCTGATTCTCCCTTCTGCACTATCATCCTGGCTGTGATCAAGATCTCGGAGAATGCTCTTTATTTCTACTTTTTTTCTTTTGTCGCTTGATTTAGTTTCAGTGCTTGTATATATTTCCAATCTTTCACATTCCATCCTTAAATTTTCTCTCTTTCTTCCCTTTGGAAGCAAAGTTTTAAAGTAAGGTTGCAGTGGCGATTATAATATACCTAATTTTATGAAAAATCACAGACAAATACATTAGATGTGATCGAAATACCTTTTCTGATAAGAGAGTACTAGCTGTTGGTCCATGTGATGTGATGAGCAGAGAAACAGAGTATATTCGAATTCAGTTTCAGATAATCGGAAACTGGCAAATCTGACAGAATCGTGCGACGTTGGACATGAATCACATCACACGGCATAATCTTACATGTTCCGACATAAGAAAAAACGTGTGGGTCATCATCGAAATTCGCAAAAGGTAAAAGGTAAAAGATAAAGTTTTGTTTGGAATGTGCACATTTCGTTTTTTTGGGATATCCACGAAACTTTTTGTGGTCACCCGCCCCATCCCAGGAAACAGAACGTCATCATCATGCTGCACGTATTGATTCGTATACGTGGTTTAAAAAACAAATAAATATAATTTCTATAAATATTCGAACTAAAACTACAATTAAGACTAATTCATTTAAATTTTATAAGAACTTGTGAAATTTACGAGTGGAATGTCTATCTTTTATTATTGATTTGTGACATTAAAATATATACAATACATTCATATCAATTAGTTCATAAATATACATAAGCTTTTCCAGTAACTTAGCTACCAAATTAAAAAAAAAATATGTTTGATAAAAATTCAGTACATGTTGGAAACTCATCACAAAATTATAACAACATCAATTTAAGATTATTACACTTACACTATTTGAATCAATATTAATCATTACCTATATTTCAAACATGAAATAAATCTTTTTATTCAACAACAATTGTTATATGAACACTCCTTGTGACATATGTTAATTACTTGTTAACTAACTAATTTTGCATATGTTAATATTCGACACATTCACGTGGCGTAGGATCTTGTCGGAACCTTCTTGGTAAAAATTAATGCAATCTGACACCCTATTGAACTCAACGAAAAAATGGAAGCCAGAAATTGACACTTGTCTTTAATTCCCTATAATTTTCCCTTTCATCACTTGGCATTGACTTGGAGCACTAATGAAGTTAAACAAATCACTATGGTTGACTTTGGTTGGTTTGTTTTTATTTTTTATTATTAATAAAAAAAAAGCAATTCCGACCAGTTATAAAAATCAAGGGGTTTACTTTGAGCTACTTTTGTCAAAAAATACAAATAATTTTTATTTTGTATAAATACGAAAACCACTTTTTATTTGAAAAGCCGTCTTAAATTTTTCTTCTGTTTAAAACTTATTGAAAACACCTTCTCAAATTATAAAAATGGACTTCATCTTAAGTAAATACACTAAAAACTTCTTGAAGTAATATTCTACAACAATATTTTTCATGAAAAAAAAAAAATAAAGCAATTGAGCTCTTGACATGTTGCAGCTAAATCCTAATACATGAGAAAGGTGAAAATAGAGAAATATCTAGAGTATGTTGCAGCGAAACCCTAATATATGATTTGAATTTTTCAAATAATATAGATATGATAAACCTGTTCAAAATGAAGATCGTGACAAGTAGATATCTATATTTAAAAATTTGTGCTGAGTGTATAACGTATTGTCGTAGCAGCAATGCGTTGACAGACAAACACACGAGAGACTCCAGAAAAAGAAACACTCATTAAGGATTGGGTCAAAAGGGGAGGGTGTGAACATGGTGCTGTGGGTATACACAGCAAGAGAAGTGTGTGGAGAGACAAGGTCATGTTGGAAAATAATTTAAAATTTTAATTATATTTATATATTTATTATTATTATTATTTTAAATATTTTACTAAGTCTTTCACTAATTCATTAAGGTACTTTTTTTTTAATACTAATAAAGACCACACTGAATCGTTATGATGAGTGTTCACCTTTTCTTGAGACTACCAATGTTTCATGCATGATTATCAGCTCCCATTGCAAAACTTTTATTAGTATTTAGGGAATATATGTTTTTTGTTATTTATTCAACAGAATTTGTCCTAATTCTGATTTTAAAAAATGATAAAAAAACCCAAATTGAATATGTTTTGATGCGAATGCGACCAATTAAGAGGTAAAACTGAAAACTGATTAGATTACAGAGTTGGTTATGATGACATGCCTATAAAAGTGGGCATTGATTAAAAAATGATGATACTCTACTTTATTCTACATTCACATTGGTGGGAATAGGGCATAGATTACTTGCGGATCTTTTCCTATGTGGTCCATAGCTACCGAAACTCAAACAGGCAAGTAATAGGGTTTTTGCAAGAAAGACAAACTCCGAGAGAAAAAAAGAGAGAGGGTAGATGGTGAATCAGAAGGTGGGGAAGATTGCAACCACAGTATCAATTTCAAGGATATCCCTGAAGATCTTCATAGTTGATTCTGTGGAGTGAAATAATATACTACTAATAAATAATAAATATATAAACAACATCTTAAATTCATTTAGTGTTTCATACAGTTTAGTGCCTTTATCTATCTTTCTTTCCAAATCGATTTGTTTCAATTTTTGTTATCAAATTTTGCCAACAAATACAGTTTACGTGGCAGTATTTTTGGTGGTCATGCAGTCACAGAAACCTAACTAAACAAGCAAAATCTGGCATGTGAATTATGCCCAAAGCACTCTTACAAAGTGAAAAATTAGACCTATGATGACAAAAAGAAAAAAAAATTATGTTTGCCCTACTTATTTTTCTTTGTATAACAGTATAAGAGTTGAGAGAAAAACGAATAAGAAATAATGAAAAAAATTATATATGTGAATTTTTTTGTGATTTTTCATATTTAGTGAATTTTATTTATAGAAAAACCTATTAAAATTTTATTTGATGTGATTTTTTATATAAAAATTACATGAAATGTAAAAAATTCTAATAGTCAAATAATTAATATTATTGACTAATTAATCAAGGTTAATATGATATAATTACACTAATTTTGAATTGAATTATAATATTTATGTAATTTTTTCCCACACTCAAAGCAAATAATAAGCCCTTCACTGATTGGCTTGATTTGAGCCAATCACATTTCAACATCTAAATTTATTCAAATTATAATTTTCTTCTTATCACACATTTCAACCTTCACCAATATTCCTTTGTTTCCACCCAAAGTAGTGAGAAAAAAAAACGAAATATAAAGATTATGCATGTGAGATTAGTAAACATTACAATATCCGTGGAAAACAAATGTACTAAGATATTGTTCTGGTTTGATAAAGTAATTGGTAGGGATAAGATACTTCTTCTACATTTTCAAAATCTCCGTCCAAAATAAAATCATTTCAATTGGCATCTAGTATTTTTTTTTTATTAATTTTTTTATATGCACCGACAGTGATTCTATTCATGTCGTCCAAGTTATTGTTGATAAATTTTTTACTACGAAACTCAATCAACCAAATTATAAGTAATTTTTACTACAAATAGCTTTCGGTTTGACCGAAAAAATAGGTTGTCAATTCCCACAAAGGCTCATGATAAAAAGTCTTCACCACACGCTAGCTTTTATTCTCTTCTAGATGTCTTGTCTTTCCTTAGCTGAATTTCGACTTTGAATCGATAATTGAGGTGAGATGAGGCTGCGAGAAATCATAGCTAGGTAGTGTTTGTGTTGGACATAAAGTCTAAAATGAAACACTGCCACAGCTTCCAGTTTTGGTCAACTTAAAGAACGGAAATGGTAGGTGATATCAAGGAAGAAGGAAGAGTGAAATACTTAACTGTGCAACTTGGAAGCTTCTGAGTAAAAGAAAATAATGCAATTTGATAAGATTAAACAAGTCTACAAATAAAGCTTTCAACGTCGGTTTAATAACCGACGTTGTATCAGACGACGTTGAAAATCGTAACTTTCAACGTCGGTTCTAGTAAACCGACGTTGAAAGTATGATTTTTTAAATTAATAATTTTTATTTATTTACAACCCCTTTACCCCTTTTATTTATCTAGAAGTCTCCCCTCTCTTCATATTATATTTTTATTAGGTCCTTTATCTCTTAAGTTTTAAGAGAATTGTCATTAGCGAGGATTCGAACCCAGATACTTTAGAGTTGGAGGTCGATACTCCAACCACTAAACTACTTGAATTTTTTGATAATAACTTACAAATAAATTATATTTATATACAAATAAATATATATCCGTGTAAATATCACTACTAGAAAAATATCAAATAGTAACCAAAATCGGTGATCGAAAAAGTTAGTTACTATATTAGTGACTCGAATCAATAACCGAATTATTATTTTTTAATTTAGTAACTCGAAATAGTAACTAAATTTTCGGTCACAATAAATCAGCTTACTATTTCAGCCAATTTATTATTTAATTTACTTTTTTATTATTTAATTTAATTTTTTAATTTTTTTAATTATTCTAATTAGTATCTAATTTTCACTCCCTCTCGTTACCCTCCCAACTTTCATCTTCTTCGCACCGATAATCCTCCAAAATTTTGTGTTCTTCATGCCGACAACCCTCCCAAATTCACCTTCCCGCTCACAATTTTACTCCCTCTTTGTGACCTTGTACCAGTGACTATCCACCATTGTTCGAGCTTAATCACCTTCGTCTCTCCAACCCCAATCCTCCATCCTTCTATTCAGCTTCGAAGATCTTTAACCCAGCATGCATGACCTGACCTCAAGCTTGAAATCCAACCCAGTGACCTTGAATCTCAAATCTGAGTGACCAAAACACCCAATCAAAACCCAAGCAACTTCGAATCTCAACCCCAGCCTCAACCTCGACGAACTCGAGGCCGAACCCCAACTCTGGCGACATCGAACTCCAATGTCAAGCCAAACCCAATTGTCATGCTGTGAAACTCAACGCAAACCCAGCGGAGCTCGAACCCTAACGCATACCCTAGTGACGTCGAACTCTAACCTCGAGCCAACCCCCACTTTAATTCGGTCGCAATTAGCGATTGATTGATTGCTCAAGGATGTGTAAAAGATGATATATTCAATGTATGTTAAAAAAGTTCAAGCCAAACTGTTTTTATAGAAGATTTTCAAAACTGCTGGTTTAATTAATCTGTTAAAAGATTCTTTTAATCTGTTAAAAGTGCAGTTTTAATCTGTTAAAACTTCTTTTAATCCATTAATACGTTCTTGATTCTTTAACAGATTTGTTTTAACTGATACATACGACAACGTTTATATCAATTAAAACACTTTACAAAAAATCTTCTAAGTTGATTTAATCGATTGTTTCGCGATTCAATCGATTGAAATACTGCAAAACTTTCTCGTAAAACTTTTCAAGTAATTTTAACTGATAAAAATAAGTTTTAATCGATTAAAACGCTTGTGTAAATTGTTTTAATCGATTGAAACGAGATTTAATCGATTAAAATAGTTCGATCGGTCATAACCGCATTCTGATCGATCATAATTGAAACAATATAATAGCGGTTCCAGGTTAACCGCTATCTAAGTGAGCTTTTAAGAGCGGTTCCTGTGTAACCGCTATCTAAAATGTATCTCGCTTGAGCGACACCCTTCTCGCTCGAGCGAAACGCCCCCTGCACAAAATTAGCATTCTCGGGTTGTATTTCGCTTGAGCGACACTACTCTCGCTCGAGCGAATAAGATTCTGATCGATCATAACTTGAAATGATCGATCATAATTGAGAGGATATAATAGCGGTTCCCTTATAACCGCTATCTAAAGTGTATATTAGATAGCGGTTCCCTTATAACCGCTATCTAAAGTGTATATTAGATAGCGGTTCCCTTATAACCGCTATCAATAAGTAAAAAATAAAAATAAAAAAAAGACTTTCAACGTCGGTTCATATGGGAACTAAGAACCGACGTAGAATGTGTTTAATATTCAATTTCAACGTCGATTCATCTGAGAACCGACGTGGAAAGTACTTTTTACGTCGTCTCTGCTATAACCGACGTTAAATAACAACGTAGAAAGTATATTTTGTAGTAGTGTATGCGTAAACTTCTCTTTAATTTGGTAGCTAAAGTCTTTGGTTTCATGAGAAAATTGATGGGCATTGATTTTCAGCAATATTAAACAAGTCAACCATCTTGTGTCTAGGTTGGTTTGTTTTAACTTTGTTGAGAAGAGATATAATTTTAGCTTTGCTTTGGGTTCTAACGAACAAATTGCAGATTATACAAATGCGTGTACATTTGAATCTTGACCACAAAATTACGAATCATAAAAAAAAAAACATTTTTTATATATAATAATTAAATGTATTTTTCCTTTTTCTTTTTTACAACTTTTTTTTCTCTCAATAATAATAATAATAATAATAATATTCTATTATTCATTATAAAATAAGAATAACATTTATAAGATAATAAATAATTTTAATTTAATATTAATAATAATAATAAAATAGTATTAATAAAAGTTATAAAATAATTAATAATTTTAATAATAATATAAATTTTAATATTATTATTATTATTATTATTATTTTACTATTATTAATATAGTAATAATTATTTTAATATAAAAATTCAAAATCGGACTATATAATTATGTGGTAGAAGTAGTATGATTAAAAAAATTAAAGACTGAAATTTTTGGAATATGGCTTATTTTGAAATTTATAATTTTTTTAAATTTTAGTCATTTTAATAAAATTTAAAACAAAATACACCTTCACGTAAAAAGTCATAACTATGATTAAAAAATATTTTATCTTATGTGTATTATGATGCTATAATTAATTATATTTTTAATATAATCGATTGAATTAATTGTTTTTTTTTAAGAAGTACAATATATTTTTTGTACCCATTTTTTTCTTATACGTTTATATTTTAGAAAATAAATAAAAAATAATATTAACTTAATAAAAAATCTTTTTATTAATTATTTTTATTTCTAATAAATCAATTTATTATCTATAAATTTTTATTCACTTTTATATATTTTTTATTAATTTAAACAATCTTACTATTTACTGCTTCCGTTTCTATCATCTGGTTGAAACAAATGTTTAAAGAATGTTGTGAGACAAATTATATTTTGTTTTAAAAATAATTAAAATTAAGAAAATTAATTATTATACTTAAAAAAACATAATATATGAAAATTAAAATTCCATAATTAAGAATTAATATTTCACATATGACATGATTTATAAAAAATTAAAATTTTAAAATATCACACTAACTCATTCTTTAATTCTGGTCAATTTCAAAATTTTAAGATAACTTTTGTCCATGAAATATATGATTCATAAGTTTTAATATAATATGCTATAAATTAAAGAATAATAATTTTAAGTAGAAGTTATCTTTATAATTATTTTTTAGGTAGATTGCAGATTAACTTAGCTGTCACGGATTAAAAGGGAAAACTGTGTCCGGTAACCCATAATTAATTTAAATTTTATTTTATCCTTACACATGTATTCATATTTAATCTTTTATCGGTATTTATTTTTTATTTTGTTTAAGAACTAATTTTTAAACCCTATTACAACATCTTCGTTCTTTCATCTTCTATTCTTTCAAAAATTTCGAGAGACAGGCCAGAATATCTAACTTTTTTTTTTCAAATTTTTACATGTATAATGTTTATGTAACAAATTAATTTTCTGAAATTTCCATAACGTAGTTTTTAAAATATATTTATCAAAATGATTTTGTGAAAATATATTTTAGATCCATATTTTTACAATTAATTTTTAGAAATATATCTCACCCACTATAATACTAGTCTGAAATGCGTTTTTGAAAAAATTAATTTAAAAATATATTTTAAATTGATTATTTTGGAACTCAATCTTATTCTAACTTGTTTATGCAATTTGGGTAAAAAAATATGTAATTTATATATAATATTAATAATTATTTATCTTTAATTATTTAAAAAAACCTTTGATAGAAGTGTAACACAACAAAAATCAAATAGCTAAGGAAACTTTAAAGTTGTAACCTAATCTGAACCCGTCGGTGGGATTAGTCCAGGGATTTTAACCTCTTTTGACATTTGTTGGACCCTTCTCAATTGGGCTAATTGGGCCTGAGAAAAGAACCCAACGCATATACCGAATATAAAGTTTATTCTCATTAATGCAACAAAATCTATGATTTGAATTGCTTTATTTCTTAATTCTTTGTTTTTGGTAGGTAATAGGTATATGATGTAAGTATGAATTTTTTTTTCAATGCATATCTCAGTTTCGTCCATATGCTTACTCATCAGTTTTCATAGTCAAAATCGTAATAAATTATATATATTTTTTTCTTTTCAACATATATAGATATTTTTTAATAATAAAATTATGATAGATAAATTTTTTAAAATAAATAATATTTTAAATATAAAATTAACTTTAATAATATTATCATAATAGATATGAGACTTGAATTGAATTGATTAGATAAATAGAACATCTCTATTTAATATTTTGAGTTAATAAATAATATTTTTTTAAAACATAGATATATAAAAATCTATGACTTTTAATTAATGAATAATTTGTCAATAACATGGTATTTTAAATTATAAATATATATTTGTTTCTTGTGTTCTTTTTATGATTGTTTAAACAGAGTAATAAAAATATTTAAAAACATGAATAGTTTGAAAAATAATATAGAAAAATATATTTTGACAACTCAAAACATAAAACTTTAAAAAATAATAATTTTAAATTATTTTTATGTAATTTTATTTTGTACTATGACTATATTATAATATATTAGAGGGTGCTTTTGCATATAGGTCTACATCATGATCAAATAATAATATATATTGCATGTATTAATTATATGAATCACAAGTACATGTTAAGTTGGTTAAATGTTATAATAATTGTTGTTTCAATTATAGGAAAGTTATTTGAAGTGATTAGAAAGTTTAATAAATTGACATATAAGAAACTGAATAACACCAAGAAAAAGTAGATAAGGAACCATCCATTTAGGGAAGGAAATCAACCCATGAAAATTTTGAGTAATACATATGAAAAGACATCCACAAACCTAAAGTAATTCGTATTCTTTTATAATATTAAACTATTCGACTACAACTTTTAATTGCATAACATAAGATAATAATAATAATAATAATAATAATAATAAAGAAGTATATGTTCTGGAAGTGTTAAAGCATAAAAAGATGTATGTTTTGGAAGATGAAAAAAAATGGGATGTACTTGAGGTTGATTCTTCATTGTTACAACGTTTTGTTTTCTAAAGATATATTCTTCTTCCAATCTCCCCCTCAAAGTTAATAATTGACATCAGCTGCTACATGTCATGCTTTTCATTACGTCCATCGTCATAATTTCCATTAGTGGCGATTCATTCCGTCCAAGTAATCACAAATTGTCATAATTTTCATGGGTGGGGATTTATTAAATTAAGTTTGTCACGTATAATACAAATTTAAGAATATTTTATTTACTCTATTTTTAGATAAAATAGTTCTTTTAGGAAATTGAGAAAATTAAATTATTTAAAAATATATTATATTATAATGAAATTTAATTGGCTTACGTTTATTAAAAAATGGTCTTAAGATAATAAGTTTTGTTTGAATAAAAAGAACATAAAAAAAAAGTGTTTGAAGCCGAAAAGAAAAAAATTATTACAAAATAATTAATTACAATTTTTTTTCATAAAGAGCTTTATTTGTATAAATTGAAACTATTGTGTCAAATACAAAATTTATTTTATAAACAATTTTTTTTGAACAGCTGAATATTTTAGATTTAAACTTCCTTAAACATATTATAAAGGTACAGAAGAACTAAGAGATTAAAGGAAATGTACTGGCATGAAAAATAAGATTTTGCCTCTAAGTTGTAACCCCATTCATATTGATATTTGGTTTTGAAACAAATAATTATTTAATAAAAGTTGATGCTATTTAATTAACTCCCAAGAGTTGGGTGGGGTTGTGTTGTTCAATCCAGTTGAGTTGAGAGAGGAGTGGATCCCTGTTTTGGGTGGAAATGAGAGGGTTGAAGTTGTGCTGCGAAGGGGTTGTAGAGTTTGATGACATCAACGTGGAACCTGAGCCAAAGGACAAAATCATCGTTCATAGTAAAACAGGGTCCTCTCCCAAACCCAGGGAAGCAACTGTCATCCCCGCCAAGCGAGTTTGTGTCAAGAAAAGAATGTGTACTTGTTTCATCCACTGCATCTCTCACAAGTGCTTCAAAAACAAGACCTAGACCAAGACCAAGCCTCTCTATGAGCAAGGTAATCATTTTAGTTTGCTTTTTGCAGTTATGTAACTATGTTCATGCTTTTGTTTCATTTGTTGCAGCCAATTATGGAAACTAAGGCTTGCTTCTCTTCGCAACTGGAAAACGGAAAAAGCAGAGCTTGCTAGGAACATATTAATAATAAGAATTGTTGTTATATCACTGGTTGATGTTTGAGTAATGAATAAGAGTTATTTATGTAATTTGTATCACATCATTGGGACTGAGTTCAATAATTTAGTACACTAATGTTTGCAAATGTTTTCTGTTGGTTATTCCGTTGTTCGGGAAAGAAAAATAAGCTTGTTGTTTTACTGAAATGAAATCACGCTTCTTCGAGATTCTCAAACCTCGTCAATGTTCAACATTAAATAAATAGGTTCGGTTCATTTAACAAGTAAATATAATAACTTCTTAAATAAATATTATTAGTTCCATCTTGTCCATAAATAAAATGACCACTCAAAAAAAATGAACAAGAAAAAAAAATGTTAATCACTACTCACTTACACGTTTTTTTTTATCATAATTGATTAGAATTCATGAAAATTAGGGGCGAAATACTTAATAAAATTAAAATTTATATGTTGAAAATTTTGATGAATTTGGACCAATAATATTATAAAAATGTGATATTACTGTTTGCAATGTAAACAAACTAGTGTAGAGCAGAGGACTGCACCATGACATTAATGGAGAGAGAGTCCTAATTGAAGGACTGGCTATCCACAAAATCCAAAGGGTAGGGCAACCAAGAGACCAACCAAACCCCAGAAAGCCAAAAATAATTCAAGTAGGTTGAATTGCAAATGATTGAAAACATATTTTCTGCTATTCTCTGAAATTTGGTTGACCAAACCCCAGAAAACTTGATCTTAAAATCTTAGTTTAAAGAAATCCAAATTAAGCTAGACCAACAATGTGTTTGTAAAAGAAGCATAAGTGGTGGAAGATAGTCAAATAAAGTATTAAAAACATTGCTTTTAACTTTTTTTTTTTGGGAATCTGGTTGTCTTGAGGTGGGATTCCTGACATATTTTTGATTCCATAAACTCGACTTTGGAGTGGCTGAGAGAGGATATGAGAAGAAAGATAAAAGTTTTGCAGCTCATAGTTTTGATTTGATTCTATTATGTTTTGATGCCGAAGCTGATAATGTAGAAAACTAGACCATAAGAAGAAACACAAGTGTTTTGTGCTGTCACAGCACATTCATGCTTCGCCCTCACCATCTGTTTGACTATGTAAGAATTAATACACGCGTTTCCCTCCATCTTTAAAAATTCATTCATAGTTTATTACAATTTTATTTATCATTTTTAAAACGTGTGTGGATGACGCACATTTTTAAAACCTCTACCTTCTTAATTTATAAAGTACAAAAGTTTCCTTAACCAACTTTAGTACACACATAAACCAAATAAGTAGATTTTTTTTTTAATGTTGTGTGCATTCAATCTATAATTAAGAGTTACATGAAATATATGAAATAATAGTTATAAATTGTTTATTTTATTAAATCAAGTATTATATAGTTTAGTTACGTAAACAATTAAATTAAATTTATTATGATCACATACAGAAAAAATATTTATTACATTTATTATAATCCAGGTATTTACTTCTATTTGAATTAATATATTGTATTCATTGTATTATTAAAAACATTATTTATTTATAAAAATATAAAATACTAGTACAGTTATCAATACATATCCATCTATTATTATTATTTTAATATATTTTTAGACTTGTATAATCAACAAAACTAACAAATAATATTGTTCTTAAGACTATCCAGTCGCAGTTAATGATTCTTGCATAATTTATAATTTGGTAAAAATAATGATTAAATACTTATTATAATTTATAAAAAATATATATATCCTCCCTCTTAACCTATTATTTCAGATATTATAATGGAAAGTAGACAAAAATAAATATAACATTCTCATTCCTAAAGTAACATAAACATTTACAAAATTAAGTTAAACATTTATAAGTAATTAGTGGAATATCTTTCCAGTAGTTTATCAATTAATATAATTTATATTTATATTTCTATGAAGAGAAAAGAAATGAAAAAAATATATAAGAGAATTAAGATAATAAAAAATAATGTAAAAGTTATTGTAATTTTTTTCGTGGAAATAATATTACTCTTACTTAATGAGTTTACACCAAAATTACTAAACATTTTTCTTACTTCCCAAATTCTTATTATTCCACAGTAGAAAATGGAATCCTTTTCATTTATTTTATTTTTTCAACTTGGTGTAAAATTCCAATTGGGTGGTCAAGGTTTTGGCAAAGCAAATAGTATTATTTTTCTATCATTTTTTTTTAAATTATTGTTTTCCTAAATTTACACATTGTTAAATACACACTTAACACAAAATATTTTGAACAATTTTTTTTTCTTCAGCCACAATCTATGAATATATTTTCTATCCATGGCTTTTACATTTTCCTTCACCTAAACAATCTTTATTTTCATTCTATTTTTCTTCTCCTACCTATTTCCTTTATTTTTTTCTTTTGACACCTCCAAACAAGCAAAGTAGAAGATAATGAAATGGAACAAAAAGTCATGACACGTACTTTGTACAAGGGTCTGGTGTAACGGGCAGCAATTATTCATAAATGTAAATGGAACAAAAATGATGATGAGTAAGGACTTAGCATATATATACGTTTATTTCATGGGCGGTTTTGCCATGAGGTTAAAACCTTTGCAGGGATTCTAAGAAACAGAAGAAAATCGAATGATTCCTTGTTGGGTCGGAGCTCTAACCTGAAATAGTAGTTAACGTTGTGGCATTACACACAAAGAAGAGTAAGACCCTACCATTTCTTCCATATATCACAAAGGTCAAAAGCAAGGAGTAATAATATGATAGTATCCACTATCCACAACCATGTTGGTATGTAACCGTTACCCAACGGAACCAGTCCCCGGTACCCAAATTCAAATAAACACTCTGAAAAGCAAAAGATCAACACCAAAAGCAAAAGAAAATTCATTCCCTCACTTTCCCCTCCTTTTTCAAATGCAACTTCCAATGCTACTATATCAAACTTAAACCACTCACTCCCCTTCTTCTTCCTCCTCCTCCTCATACCAATCCTACTTTTTCATTTCTCAACCAAATGGGTTGCTGCGTTAGCAAATGCAGGCCCGACTGCAAACCCTCCCCAGAACAACTTCAAAACCACTTCAACTTCAACCTCGTTCAAGACAAACTTCCTCCTCCGCTTCCCACCCTTTACTCCTCAACCAAAATCTCACCCTCCCCTCCTTCTCCGACCTCTTCCACTTCCTCCATTTCCTCCTTCACATGCACCACTTCCAACACCATCTCCTCAGCCTCTTCCCTATCCACCGCTTCCTCCTCCTTGAGCTCCAAGGACAGATCCTTCTCCAACGACTTCCTATGGTCGTGCTACAAGGACAACCCTCACATCACTCGCATCAACTCACTCAGGGATGCCTCTCTCTCCTTGACGCCTCCAACTAAACCTAGACCTCAACATAGAAAGGTTACAAACATAAACCCATCACCACCTCCCAGACCCAACTTGGTAACCCTGAAGCAATCTCCACCACCACAATCGTTTTCTATGCCCCAGAAGAGGGTTCGCTCAAACTCGCCAACGAATCTGACCAGACAGAAGAGTTTCCGAAAGGACACGGAGAGGTCCATTACTATTAACTATGCTTCCAACCTGCACAGTAGGACGCTAGGGTCACCCTCTCCGAGCAGAAGATATAATGGAGACAAATGTGGGAGTGGTAATTTGGCGACGGACAACGTTGTTTCTAGGCGAATGGTGAACAATTCGAAAGTTAGTGTTCGTGCACTTCATTCTCATCATTCCGGGGTGCCTTTAACGAGGAAAGAGAGTGTTAAAGCTGCGAGTCCCAGTAACTGTTCACGAAGAGTACTTCATTCTGCTGGTTTAAAGCACAATGAGACATGCACTTTCGGGGTTGGTTCTAAAGTTGATGAAACCGTGGTTAAGGATGTGGTGTCTGACCAGGACATGGACTTAACACTGATGGAGGATATTAACAACCCTCTTATCTCCTTGGACTGTTTTATCTTTTTGTAGAAAACGGTGTGTCCTGCATATTCATATATTTTGGTGTCCATGTAAATTTCTGAATCAATTTTCTGCTTCTTTTTTGTTTGTTTGTTTGTTGAATATTACAATATATTCATAACTCCGCTAGAAGTTTCAAAGGTTGATGAAATTCTAGTGTTAATCTTAGAGATATAGGATTAAAAACACCGGTGTGTTTTTTCTTGCTGGTTTGAATTTGTTATGTTTGAGCATAATCATAGAGAGCCTTGTATAATGTGAGCCTATTATATATCCACAAGATTTGATTTACATTTCAGTATTTTATGTTTTAAATATGACAGTGTTGTTTTAAATTAGACTTAATTATTATTTTGGTTTTTTATTTAATTAGTTCAATGTATTATCAATTTTTAAAAATTAATTTAATCTCTAAAATCGAGTTCATGTTTTATTTCTTTCTAATAACACTAACAGGCAACGTTAGTTCTTAGAATATGCGTCAATTTCTTACCTTTTTAACTAATAATTAATACTTATAATGTTAATTAGAAGAAAATGATAACATTGCTATAAAACAATATTGACGAAAAAGTCATATTCGTACTGCCGTAAATGATAAAATTAATCTTTCCAATATAATAAATGAATAAATTTGAAAAAGTTAAATAAAAAGAGGGACTTAAACAATAATTTAATCTGTAAATTATGACGACTGTGATTTCCAAAACTACGAGTCGTACAAGTTCAAAGTAAAGTGGCATTGTTGGCACTACCAAACACCACTACAAGGAACATCGTAGAAGAGAAGACATCGATACAAAACGCAAATAAACCACTAATAAATATTGATACTCAATTTAATTAAGTTATTTATTTATAATTACTCTGTATATGACTAAAATTTACTTGTGTATTTGACTTTATATAGAATTATCGAAGAAGTGCTAATTCAAAAAATATTAATTAATAAGGATATGTTTCAAACATTCTCATTGCGCATAAACATACCCCACAACTTTTGCGATGAGTTGCTGAACAAAACATATTTTATATAGAAAATAATAATTTTAGTGCGGTGTGTAAAGTTTAATTCAATCGAAGCTTACTTTGGGGCCACCATTAAATCCAAGTTAAACTAGCTACGCTTCATTAGTTTAGCAATTAATAGTAACAAAATAAGTAATTAAAAACTCTAGATCTAATATGGAGGCCCAGTCTATCAGCGTACGAATGGAGTTATTAAGCATCAAGGCCCAATATTAGACAATTAGGCCCAATGAGTGGGCTTTAATCAGTTCTGAAAAAAAAAAACACGAGGAATCAAATGATAAGGGAAAGAACAGAAACAAATGTTATAAATGATTTATAAAAAAAATTGAAAAATAAAAAGAGAGTTGAAAATGAAATGTAAAAGCTTTTCATGTTGTCTCTTCCACCAATAAAATAAAAAATAAAAACAATTGCAAGATGATGCGAATATACGCATGCTTTGAAAGTTCCAACAAGTATAGGATTTTGACTGTACGTAACTGGTTTTAAAAGGACAATTCATATATAAAAATCGTTAACGTTCAATTTTGAGTATAAGATACCTAAATATGATTGTGACTGCCCAGAAATAAAATATCATACACTATAACACGTCAATGTACTAAAAAGACAATTTAAGAGTTTTTTTTGTTTAAGTATCATATCTTCTAAAACCTTTTTAGAATTTATTCATTGCAATTTTAAACATTCTTATCTTTCTGTTATTAATAATTATTCATTTGTTCTTATTGTGTTTTTTCTGTGACTACTTTTATGCTTGGCCAATAAAAAGCCTTGCTATTATTTCACATAGTGACAGGAATATTATGATTTTAATTTGAAACTTACAGTAAAGATGAGATTTTGTTTGTTATAGCTCCTTGAAAGTTGTTGAAGGTTTTTTGGGTTATACCTTCTTCGTTCAATTTGGTAGATCCATAGATACTAATATTAAGTAGGCATGGGGAATTGGATATGGTAGGCGTGGTTACATAGATTCTATAGATGATAACATAAATTATTGTAAAAAAAATATATAGCTTTTGCACTTGCTTTCAATTAGTTTCAATTCTACTATCAAATATAATCCATCTTAAATCTCATATTAACTAAGATAAGAAATAAAATATGTAATAATAACTATATAATACACTTAAAATTCATAATTTTCTGATATTCATTTAAAAAATATTTCTAATTTGTATTTAACTTTTTTTTTATATTCTTATAATAAAATATCATGAAATTTAATTTAAATTATTATTTTATAGAATATTAATGTATTTAGAATCACATGATATTAGAATCTTATAAATTTTTTATTTAATGTTATTATCTGATTAATATTAAATAATGATTATATATATTTTTTAATTTTATAATTTCAAAATTATATTCTTATCTTCTTAACTTATTTTTCTATTATCAAAGTATTTTCATCACGATAAAATCGTAGAAGTTATATGATTTTTTTTCCTAAAATTTGGACCCCTTGTTTCGTTCACAATAATTCTTTTATATTTTCTTTCTCTATTTTTCTAAAAGAAATAAAAAATAAAATATGCTTGTCGTGAATCCTTGAAACGGTGAAAGTTTATAATATTTTCGGAAATATTTTAAACGAGTCACATAATTTATCTAAAATTATGATAAAAAAATACTATTCATATAAATTTTATTGTGCTATATATCTTAGAAATAATAAAATATATTTGATTGTAATAAGATATTCATATCGTTTAAAAATTAAAAATGGCGAAAATTTATATATATATATATATATATATATATATATATATATATATTATTTTTTTATTATTTTTTTCTACGAACTTATAACGTACAAACAAAAAGATAATAAATTAAAGATCCAAAATAAATAATATTTTAATATAAAAATTAAACTTAATTATCATTATTAATATACAAATTGAACCTAATTATCATAATTGAGATCAAACTGAAATATTATAATTATATTTATTTATATATTATAATATAAATATAAAAATTTATCATATTTTTTATTTTAAACATAATTTTTCATCTCATCACTTTTTTCTAATATATATTTTTTAATAATCTTAATATTAATGAAATTGATTCTAAATTATTTTAAAAATAGAAAAATATTAAATTTAATCCTATAATAATGATTAAATTATTATATTATAATATCATCCTGTCAATCTAGAATTTCACGACGGATAAATTTTCATGGTATATCCACATATTAATAAATTTTTTAAACTCATTGAGTATTTTCTTTCAAAAGTTTGACATAGAAACGAAAAAAACGTGACCTGCAATTCGGTCTCATTTTTTTCCTAAAAAGTAAAATAGGTTTCATTTTTCTCTTGTGTCCCACGTCCCCAACTCTATCAACGCGAAACGTGGACTATCTTTTCAGCATAAAAAATAAAATATTATTCTTTTCATTTTAAAAATATTGTTCACATATAATTATATAGAAGAAATATAAATAATTATATCAATTTTATTTATATGTATACAAAGTATATATTATTTAAGAACTGAATAAAGTAATTGTTATATGAATTTTTAATTGTAAAATCTATTAAACTTTACATGATAATACATTATTAATTAAAGTGTAAAATCATTTGTAACACTAAATTTGTTAAAACTATAATTTTCTTCTTATTCTATTTATAACAACTAAATTTAAAGTTTTTCTGGATCATTTTTATAAGAATTAAGTTAAAATGTCTCATACATCAATTGGAACATCTTGTTTCAAGCGTATGATTTTATATTTTAAGAGCATAATTCATGGAATAATATGGTTGGAAAATTATTCTTGGACATGTGTAAATACGTTAGGTTATTTCTTTTATTCTGAAAATACTTTTTAAATTTTAAACTATTTGAAATAATAAAAAAAATTCCTTCTTCTCATCGCATGGAATTTAATTCACTCACCTCTCAGCACGAAAATAAAAAACTTTACAAATAAAATGTTATAATTTTCTCGAGAATAAAACCTAACTGGAAATACTTTAATATAACTTCTATAAATAAACATTCACATTTTCATAAAATGTAAAAACTTTTCTGAAACAAACGTTTTCAAGTATTTTTAAGAGGACCTTAAATTACCAGTCACTTCTCTAAATTTAATAAATAATAAATAAAATACATTAATATCTTGATCTTGAGTCTAATTTCGCTAAACCTATTTATTCACATTGTATAACAAATAAATTAATAAATATATTAACAACGAGAGAGTAAAAGTATCATGTATAACTTTAAAACTAATTTAACGCTAATAATTAAATAAACTAATTGTAACTTGTAATCTCTCTTTATAGTTAATACTTTTCACTTAATCGATTAATATATGATAGTTTATATCTTCACAAGAGAGAGAATTTGTTAATTTTATTAATATTTATAATATTAACAAAAATTGTAAACTAATTAGAAATATTTGGAATAAAAAAGTAATTAATGTAAGAAATAGTTAGAAAATAAACTTATCAAAACAAAAATATAATTTTTTTTTAATTTATATTAACTTTCCTTTTTCAATTCATTAAAAAAAAAATCATGACTAATATAAATCTAAAACAAACAATAGTTCATATATTAATGAACACAAATTCCAAATAAGATAATACCTCATATACACCATATTATATATGTATGAATTATAGAAACTATACATGCATGCAGAAGAATAAATGGAAACCCACGTACTTTATGTAGAAGATGAAAGAACGTATTTATACACAGTACAGAAACAGAAAAATGAAAGCAACGTAAAACAGTATTAACTGTTTTCAGTTTTTGACTTATTTCTAACACACCCCCTTAAGTCAAACAGGTTTTACAACTCCAATAGATTGTCTCATATACCTAAACCTCTCCCCTTTTAATGCTTTGGTAAAAATATCTGCCAACTGAACCTCAGATTTACAGTAAGCGACTTCAAGCTTCACTTGATTGACTTGCTCCCTCAAAAAATGGAACCTGGTTTCAATGTGTTTGCTCCTACCATGAGCAGCAGGATGTTTTGCTAAGTCTATAGCAGATTTATTGTCCACCATTAATTTTGGACAACAATTCATCTTCACTTTTAACTCTTCTAAGAGCATTGCTAACCAAGCAGCTTGGCACGCAGCTTGAGAAGCAGAAATGTACTCTGCTTCATAGGAGGAAAGAGGTACAGCAGGTTCTTTCACGGAATGCCATGAGACAGGTGACCCGCAGAGGAAAAATATGTATCCAGCAGTGGACTTCCTATCAATTTGATCTGAACCAATCAGCATCTGCGTACCCCTTCAGTTCAACACTTCCTTTGCACCCTTTATTTGTAAACAGCAAGCCAAGATTCTTTGTCCCTTGCACATAACGAATGATACGTTTCACAGCATTCATGTGGGTTTGTTTAGGTTCCTGCATGAATCTACTCACTATTCCAACTGCAAAACTTAGGTCAGGTCTTGTACAACACAAATACCTCAAGCACCCAACCATTTTCCTGAATTTTGATTCATCCACAGGTTCCTCATCTTCATTCTTTCCCAACTTCAACGCTGTTTCCATCGGTGTAGTTGCTATGTTGCAGTCTTGAAGCTTGAACCTGCTCAACAGGTCTTTCGCATATTTTGCCTGGTGCATTAACATTCCATGATCTGTCTGCATGAATTCAATTCCCAAAAAATAATTGAGTTCCCCCAAGTCACTCATTTCAAACTCAGTGGTCATCTGATGTTTGAACTGATTGATATATTCCGCTTTACTTCCTGTGACAAGCATGTCATCTACGTATAGGCATACAAGTAATTTTTCTTCTTGACCATTGCTGATCCAATACTTCACATATAAGCCTTGCTCCGTGGTGCATCTTTCAAAGCCAATCTGATGCATAAATTGATCAATTCTTTTGTTCTAAGCATGTGGGGCTTGCTTCAAACCATAAAGAGCTTTAATTAATTTGTAAACTTTCAGTTTATCATCCTTAACCTCAAATCCTGGCGGTTGAGTTACGTATACCTCCTCTTCAAGCAACCCATTTAGAAAAGCTGCTTTTACATCTAGCTGATGCATTCTCCACTTGTTTATTGTTGTAATAGCGATAATTACTCGGATTGAATCAAGTCTAGCAACGGGTGCATATATTTCTCCAAAGTCAGTCCCAGCCTTTTGCAAATATCCTTTAGCCACTAACCTGGCTTTATGCCTTATCACCTCTCCCTTGGGATTTACTTTCACCTTGAATACCCACTTCAGTGCTATGGGCCTTTTATGCGGTGGAAGATTAACCAATTTCCACGTTCCATTACGTTCAATGGACTTTATCTCCTCACACATCGCTTTTCTCCATTTCTCATCACGCATAGCATCCTCAAACTCCACCGGCTCCGCCTCTGCTGCCAATGCAAAATGCACTGGGTTTCCTTCTTCAGTAACAACACCAAACATTTCATAATCTCTGAAGCGAGTTGGTTGTTGTCCTTGACGCTGGGATCTTCGAAGCTGCTGAACATCTTCTTCGGGTTCAATCTCACCAGAATCTGCTGCATCATCAGGTTCTAGCGCAATAATTGGGACCACCTCTGCTGCCTTATTCACCTTATTTGTCTCCCATTCCTAACCAGAGGCTTCATCAAAAACTACATTTCTGCTGATAGTTACACTCTTGGTTTCTGGGTTAAACAGCTTATACCCTCCAGTAGTGTGATAACCAATCATCACCATAGGCTTTCCTTTATCGTCTAATTTGGTTCGCTGCACTTCGGGCACTTTATGGAAACACAGGGAACCAAAAACTCGCAGATGCTTGACATCTGACTTCTGTTTTGACCATGCTTCTTCTGGTGTAACTCCCTCCAACCTCTTCGTAGGTGTGCGATTTAGAATATAGGTTGCTGTTGCAATTGCTTCTCCCCACATATACATAGGCACGTTTTTACTTTTGAGCATACATCGGGCCATGTTGAGGAGAGTTCTATTTCTCCTCTCGACTGTTCCGTTATGTTGCGGTGTGTGAGGCGGTGTAACCTCGTGTGTGATTCCCATTTCGATCGGGAAGTTTTGAAACTCCAGTGAGTTGTACTCTCCCCTCCATCGGACCGTAGTCGTCTGTATCATGCAACCACTCGTTTTTCAGCGAGATTCTTGAACCTCCCGAATGTGTCGAGACCTCGTTTTTTCGCTTTAAGCGTAACGTCCACAACTTCCTGGTGTAATCGTCCGTGAAGGTCACAAAGTATCGACTACCCCGGGTGTTTCCACAGGCAATGGTCTCGCAAAGATCGAATATACCGGTTCTAACTCCTTCGTTGTTTTGGTGGCAACAAATTTGTTGAACTTATTCTTCGTTTGCTTGCATTGCACACAATCATGACACGCTTCTTCCGGCACGGTACACGCGAGGCATCCCTTCAACCATTCCTTTAACGCTCAGTTCACTCAAATTTTTGAAGTTCAAGTGACCAAAACGTAAGTGCCACAACCACTCTTCTCTGTTCACTGCAGCTGCAAAACACTTATGGTTTAACATAGTTATTTTTACCTTGAACGTACGATTGGATGATAATGCGAGCACAAATGACAAGCTTCTTTGTTTGATCATAGACCCGTAGAGAATTCTCCTCCAGTAACCATCTTGAACCCTTCCCGCATTAATCGGCCAAGACTTAGCAAATTGGTTCGTAACCCGGGGACATACGGGACGTCGTCGACTATAACTTCTTCTCCTTCGAGGCTTCTTAACACGACTCGTCCATTCCCTTCTGCATGCAAACAGCTGTCGTCTGCAAATCGCACCCGTTCTTGAGTCTCATTACTTAATTTCACAAACCACTCCCTCCGACCAGTCATATGGGTAGAACACCCGGAATCAAGATACCAAACATCATCATCATTATCTTCGTTCTTGGTCTGAACCATGAGTAAGACAGCTTCAAAATCGGACGACTCTTCTTGTGCGAGATTTGCCTGGGACAGAGACCTGGGTTTGTTTTTCGCTCCATCACCATGCCAGCAGTCGCGTGCGAAGTGACCATACTTTTGGCAGTTATAACATTTCACTCGCTTTTTGTTAAACACCTTGTCTTTACTCACATTCCCGCCCTGTTTTGATTCACCTTCTTTCGACTTTGGATCAATCTTCTTCTTGAATTTGTGACCCTTCTTGGTATCTCTCTTTGGCTTCGATGATGTTCTTGCTTGAAGAACCAACTCCTAATACGATTTGCGATCACTCATGCGCAGTTCGTGAGCCTCCAACGAGTGCTGTAATTCTTGAATACTCAGTTTGTCGATGTCCTTTGTTTCTTCAATTGTGATAACAAGATGATCGAACTTTGGATGCAAAGAACGAAGAATCTTGTTTACCACGTGTTCTTGAGACAATGTCTCGTTACGGTTTTTCATGGCGTTAACCACACTCCGAACTTTGTTGAAGTAACTCGCCACGGATTCGTTATCCTCCATTATCAAGAACTCAAAGCTTCTACGTAGGGCCTGCAACTTTACTCGCTTGTGCTTGTCACTATCTCCGTAAGTCTTGATGAGAATCTCCCATATTTCTTTAGCCGTTTCAGCCATTGAAATTTTGTTAAAGATCTCAGAATTCACACATTGATATAACAAATACCTGGCTTTGCTATCCATCTTCTGCATCTGTTTGTAATTCCTCTTTTCTTCGTCTGATGCCTTGCTACCGGGATCAATGACGCCATCTTCGATCACTTCGGCCATATCTTGGAATCCAAACACCGCGTGCATTTTGATCTTCCGAGTCATCAAAACAGACTTCCATCGAACATGGGTAACCCTCCAGGAATGAATCCACTAAGTCCAGCCATGATTTTGAACTTCACACGTACGTGTTTCACAAAGAGCACCCTAACACGCCACACACAGTATGGACTGGAAATCCCTTCACTAAACCGTTCTGGCTCTTGATATCATATAGAAACTATGCATGCATGCAGAAGAATAAATGGAAACCCACGTACTTAATGTAAAAGATGAAAGAACGTATTTATACACAATACAGAAACAGAAAAATGAAAGCAACCTAAAACAATATTAAATGTTTCCTTTTTCAATTCATTAAAAAAAAATCATGACTAATATAAATCTAAAACAAACAATACTTCATATATTAACGAACACGAATTCCAAATAAGATAATACCTCAGACACACCATATTATATATGTATGAATGAGAAAGAATTAATGTACCGTATGTAATCTTTTTATTGAAATTTATTTATGTGATAGAAAACTAAATGTGATTCGATTTCCTAGGATACCTCAGTCTAAAAAGTTGCCTTAATCTGGTTTTTGTCTTCTTTGATTGAAATTATTTAGTCGTTAAAACAACTGCCATGACCGTGAAATCAATTTCACAGCAATACTAATGGAATATATTGCTTAAAGATTCTGTGTCATTGATTCCAAAATGTTTTCGTGTTCGTTACTCATTATTCTACTCTCTGGGCTATAAATACACGCCATATGCATTGCCCAATACAATGTGCCCTGTTTTTCCTAGTCTAAGCTCACTACTCGATAATCACTAGTGTTTGTGTTGAGTTCATTGAATCCTTCTCTACTCATAAAAAGTGTTTGTGTTGAGTTCATTGAATCCTTCCATATAATTGATTGAAACCAAAAAAATTAACGTTAGATGGATTCAGTTTTCTTGCGATCAGAACTTGATGTTGTGCCCCACGTACCCACGAATTTCATTTGGCCAAAGGAGTACTTGGAGGATGCACAAGGAGAGCTGGAAGCACCAGTGGTGGACCTTGATGGATTTCTCAGAGGGGACGATGAGGCCACACAATGTGCTGCCAAGCTCATAAGTGAAGCCTGTTTGAGCCATGGCTTTTTCCAAGTGATCAACCATGGGGTTGATTCACGCCTCATTCGTGAAGCACATCATCAAATTGACTCCTTCTTTAAACTCCCAATTCATAGGAAGTTGAGTCTTCAGAAGACATCAGGTTCCATGTGGGGCTACTCTGGTGCACATGCTCATCGCTTCTCCTCCAAATTGCCATGGAAGGAAACCCTCTCTTTCCCCTATCATGACAACACCTTAGAACATGTTGTAACGAACTACTTCAAGTCCATTGGAGAAGACTTCGAACAAGCTGGGTAAGATACTAAATGTTTCAATATACTAAAAAGATTAATAACCCTCCAATGTGTCACGTTCAGATTGTTCATGATTCAAACCATGTAATATTTTCTAATAGTAGCGTAATGTCCATGCATCATTTTCTTTCCTTTAAGTCATCTTTTCATACACTTAATGAAAGGCAACTAACGATACAGAAGAATACTATTCCCCTTGTTGTTGTGGAATTCCCAGAGTGACATTCCAGAAGTACTGTGATGGTATGAAGCAATTGGGGATGAAGCTGACGGAGCTATTGGCCATAAGCTTAGGCGTGGATCGGTTGCATTACAGGGAGTTGTTCTCAGATGGATGCTCCATCATGAGATGCAACAACTACCCATCTTGCGAACAACCGAACCTTACACTGGGGACAGGACCACATTGTGATCCAACATCTTTAACCATACTTCACCAAGATCTTGTTGGGGGGCTTCATGTATTTGCAGACAACAAGTGGAAGATGGTTCCACCTCGTCTCGATGCCCTTGTAGTTAACATTGGAGACACCTTCACGGTAGGCCCTATAACACTTGCACATTTCACTATATTATTACTACATTCGAGTACTGATTTTTGCACGCACGTTGTATTTTTAACACCACCGATTCATGAACTTCATAATATTTCTGTTTATCTTTTTCCTTTTCCTTTTTTATCCTATTTCCTGTCATCACCCAGCAACGTCTCATTTAGCCAGAGTTATTGACGCATCCAAATATTTTAAGTTGTATATTATATTAAAAAGGTTAAAAGAAACACTTGTGAGAACAACTTCTTCATTTGTTTGAATAAATGAGTAGTGTAGGCTAAAAGAGTGTCAAAACACTAATTAACTATGTTTTGGTCTCACATATAATATAATAATGTACACTTGAGAAAGATCATTTAATTCAGGTGTATATGCTTTTGGAACAAAAAAGAGAGAAAACATAAAAATATCTTAAAATATAAAAATATATAACTAATTCTTTTTTTAAAAAGAGACTAAACTCAAATTTAACCACATTCAAAAGGTTGACATTAATTTAAGAATAAAAATATAACTCATTTTGGGGTTTTACTCTCTATTTAAATTTATTAATTTTTGGTTCTTATATTTAATTAAAGTAATGTATTTTTCCCTTATTAAGACAAAAACGAAAAATATATGTAAATATTTGCATATGTCTCTGCAGATTTGTCATGGCTAAACTTTTGACCAATGCTTTGACCAAAATGCAGATCAGGCCAAATTTATTCACACTGGTCATGACAATTGAATACCAAAGTCGCGGGCTTGTTCATTTAGAAAATTTTAAAAATAATTTAAAACTGTTAAGATTTAATCTGGTCGAATTTTAATATGTAATATTTAATAATATAACCCCACAATTACTTGAGTATTCATGGGATCAGTCCACTAAAATTAATGAAGACTACTCTTTAGATATAGATATATTTTGTTCTATTTATTTCATAAATTTCCAACTTCAATATCATCTCTTAAAAATATTCAAATTTTTTAATGGCATTATCATTTAATTAATGAATTAACAATATTTAATGTTTGTGTCTACTTTCTCCAGTG
Organism: Sphenostylis stenocarpa; assembly: GCA_963425845.1. NCBI lineage: Eukaryota > Viridiplantae > Streptophyta > Magnoliopsida > Fabales > Fabaceae > Sphenostylis > Sphenostylis stenocarpa. Next base: position 13,396,267 of record OY731406.1, read on the forward strand.
AACTATTTTAAGGCGCTTCTGCTATGGCTATTTGGCTATGATATTATTTTCTACAATGCTCATTTTGATATTTTGTAAGTGATAATGTGTTGTCATATCTATCTGCCAATGTAAGTCATATTTAATATTTTTATTGTTTTTTTTTTTTTTTTTTTATTTTTTAAGAAAAAGCCTTAATTGATGATGTAATAGGAATGTAGCTTCTTGTATATGTGTTGCATTCTCTCTCTGATTTATTTTTCCTGTATTCATTTTCTGAAACAAGTTGTGGTGATGCTCCTCCCCTACGCGCCACCCTCAATGTCATCATCGGGGTTAAACTCTATCCATTGAAAGAGTGCTGCTAAATTTGGTCTTAGTGACGTAGAGGATGAGGAAGACGTATATATCGTGAAAAATAATTTTTGTTTTTTTCCGGGTTTCAAATGTTGTTGTAGAAAATAAATTTCAAACAAGAACCTAAGAATATAACCAAACTAAAAGCCTTCAGTCTCTTTTTCTTGGCAGATTGATATATTAGTGATCTTTCATGGTATAAGAAACAAAAGATGAATTGCAGTGGAAAGGCATTATATTATCATGCATGCATGGTAGATAAGCAAAGGGAAACATGAGTGAGTGGTGTGTGTGGTTGGTTAGAGAGGAGGAATAATGGAGTTGTTGATTGTGCAGGCATTATCAAATGGAAGATACAAAAGTTGCCTGCATAGGGCAGTGGTTAACAAGTACAAGGAGAGGAAGTCGTTGGCGTTCTTTCTGTGTCCCAAAGAAGACAGGGTGTTGAGAGCCCCAGATGGCATCGTTGGGATGGATGGGACGAAACAATATCCCGATTTTACATGGTCAGATTTGCTTCATTTCACGCAAAAGCACTACAGAGCAGACCAAGCTACTCTGCCAAACTTTATCAACTGGTTGCTATCTTCCAAAACCACAAACTAGCTTTTCGCTAACCAACAAATCCATTCTGTTCTGCTGCTTTACTTTTACAACCACCTCCTTCAACACAATCTCCCCTCCAAATTCTCCCTGTAGTTTTCCCACCTACACTCCAAAACTTTTTAATCCCACCACCATCATGTCTCTTGCACTTTTCATATCCATTCGCCTTTATCTTTTATCTTTATACCCTAGTTTTTTCTGCATATTAATAGACTAAAAAGCCTGCCTACCTACTATAATATATGGATATTAATATTTAATATATAGTTTAAATTATTAATCACAGCATTACTATTTATATGATCAGTGTCTTTGTAATACTATATAATTACACCAGTAATGGTTTGAGTTACTTGATTTTAGCAACTGAAACATACTCTTAATATATGGTTTTTCTGATGAAACCCTTATACATATGGTGAATTAATGAAATGTTTCCCCGTTAAATAGTTTGCACAAACTCGTATATATTATCACTATAGTGAATGAAGCATAAGGATAGTTCTCAATCAAGAACATAACATGAGATATATTATTCTGCATAAGCTGTCAGCCAAGAACATGACCAATAGCAACATAAAAACAAATCGAAATTGTCCATTTTGAATATTCTACATGGCATTGTATCATTCTGCAAATCTTTTGCCTGTGATGCTTCTGAATGGTAATTTTCCCGTGATTCGAAGGCCACCAAGCTAATAAGCAGAAAAAAGTTGTCGCTATAGGATTGGAGATTCAAAAGCAATAACATTCACTATTATTTCATTTGTTTTTTTATTTTTTGTCTTCATGATCTATAACAGGTTATTTTGATAACAAAGGATTCATGACAAACTAATTTTTATTATTTTTTTCCCTAAAAATAGGATTAATGGATTTAAACACTTTAAGAACTCTTAGAATTAATTCTCTAAAAATTGAAATATTATCCTAAAATCTAAAACTTCTATAACAATGATTCTTAATAACATCACTTTCTAAGTATTACAAAAAATTATCTAACTATGATGAATATTCTAACACCAAAAAAACGTTCTTCAATAAATTATTAATTTTATTGTAATAAAATTCCTTCGTATTTAAAAATACTTGAAATTGACATGATACCGACCTCCTAACTCTCAATTAGCTTCAAAATTCCTTTAGCTTCAAAACATGAGATCGACTTGATACCAACCTCCCAACTCAACACTTTTCTAGATCAGCTTGACCGATCTCCTTATTTCCGATTTGTTGTGCTTCGAAAACTTTTTGACCTTCAAAACATCATGGGCTCCAAAATTTTGAGCACTAGCTGACTTGTCATCTTTCTAAGCACCTCGACTTCCTTCCATTCTTTATCCCGATAATCCACATCTCCATACCAGTAACTGCCCATGTACCATACAAGTCGGTAATTATCTGACCTCTTTGTCCCGGGTTTCGTGGGGGTTAATACTGAATTGCAATCAGTCATCTTGAACTTATTTAGAATCTTATTTGCATACGCATCTTGGGACAAACATATTCTTGACTCCTCATCGTATTTTTTCACGTATTCAAGTGGCTACTCATCATTCACCTTCTCCTTAAGAACATCATCCAAAAGTGCCAACTTGAGATCCACCTGCTTCACTCCAACAACTCGATCATATCTCTCATATTTCTTAAATACCTGCTTCACACCAATAGGTCTCGGTACTTTGGTCATCACCAACGTATCATTGTGTTCTCCAACTCAACTCTTCTCATGCATAACAGTTCATATCCTCTATTTAATATTAACTTGGATCTTCTCGTTAATAAGAACTCGGATATGGTCACTTCGGAATTCATTACTCGGACTTAACTTAGATTTCTCTCTATGTTCAACATTATTCTGAAGTAGAATCCTCACCTTTTTACCGACCACTCCTTTGCAAACTTCCCCCTTCATACACTACAAGAAAAAACACATTTAGTCACCGAAATTAGCGACCAAATTTTTTCGGTCACAATTAGTGACCGCTTTAGCGACCAATTTAATTTTGGTCGCAATTAGCGACCACTTTAATTCGGTCGCAATTAGCGACCGATTTAGCGACCAAAATATGATTTATTTTGCACTTTTTTATTTAGCGACCGAAATAGCGACCAATATTTTGCGTCGCAAAATTTCGGTCGCTAAATCGGTGGCTATTTCATGCTAAAATAAAAAAATCATTTAGCGACTGATTTAGCGACCGAATTACAAATTGAAATAGTGACCAGAATTAAAATCGGTCGCTAATGAGAAAATAGCGACCAAATTGAAATCGAGTTGCTAATGAATATTATTTTTTTATTATATTTAAATTTATTTTTTTATAAATATACTTTAATTGTTTTAGTATATTTTTTACAATTTATTTTTTAAAAGTAATTTATTTTTTAAAAATAATTTAATTTTTAAAATATACTTTAAAAATAAACTTTGGTCTCAATATTAACAAAATGAATTGTAATAAATCAAATTTATTAAAAATTTAAATTTTAATAAATTAAGACTAGAGTGATGTTAACTATTCAATACATTGTTTAAGAAAAGATTAATAACAAATATTCTTGAATTTATTTTTCAATTGAAAATTTCAATTGAAATTAAATTATATTTTAAAAATTTATATTAAAAAATTGAAGAAAATAGAGATTTAATTATACTTTTAATAAATTTAACATAATAATAGTTTTGATTTTTATTTTTAAATATTTATTTTAATTATTTAAAACAGAGAAACTATAATTTTAGTTTCTAAATACTAAATTTAAAGAATTAAATTTATTATTATTTAATCTTTTAATTTTAGTATTAAGAATTTAAATTATATTTTATTAAATTAAAATAATTACAATATATTTTTCTACTTTGAGAATGAAAAATATAATTAAACTAAAACTGAAAATATTATAATACATTTTTGAACTCTTTTTGATTAAATTTTTTTGATTAATTTTTTATAAAGTCAATTTTAATATTTAAAAGTATTTAACATTTTGCTTTCTGAAATGTTTTACGTATTACCAAATTCCAAGCTCTTAATAACCTCTACAACCAAATTCCAATTTGCAGAGAAACCAAGTGCCCAAATTCCAAGGACCAAACAATACAAAAAGAATGTAAAGAAATGAAAAAGAAGAAACTAGAATGCTCAAACCAGTTTATGCAATTATCTGTAAGTGTTTCTTCTTCAAAAGAAATCAAGTTGCCTCAAGAAAGATTTTCAAAGAACTTCTCAAAAACTAATGCGAATTTTTCTTGAAAGAGTGCTTGAAGTTTGCTTGATTGATTGCTCAAGGATGTGTAAAAGATGATATTCAATGTATGTTAAAAAAGTTCAAGCCAAACTGTTTTTATAGATGATTTTCAAAACTGCTGGTTTAATTAATCTGTTAAAAGATTCTTTTAATCTGTTAAAAGTGCAGTTTTAATTTGTTAAAACTTCTTTTAATCCATTAATGCGTTCTTGATTCTTTAACATATTTGTTTTAACTGATACGACAACGTTTATATCAATTAAAACTTTACAAAAAATATTATAAGTTGATTTAATCGATTGTTTCGCGATTCAATCGATTGAAATATCTGCAAAACTTTCTTGTAAAACTTTTCAAGTTATTTTAACTGATAAAAATAAGTTTTAATCGATTAAAACGCTGTGTAGAAATTTTTAAGTTGTTTTAATCGATTAAAACGAGATTTAATCGATTAAAAGAGTTCTGATCGGTAATAACTAAATTTTGATCGATCATAACTGATTCTGATCGGTCATAATTGCATTCTGATCGATCATCCTCAACCCTTAAGTGGTTTTAATCGATTAAAATCAAGTTGTATCGATTAAAATATTGTAAAAACATTTCACTTGACATTTTAAGTAATTTTAATCGGTTCTATCAAAGTTGTATCGGTTAAAAACTTGCTTGAGAAAACTTTTGTCAAAATACTTTGTTTTTAATTGTTAAAAACATTTTTAGAGGCATTTTGCAAAATCTTTTAAGTGAAGAAACCTCATGCAACAGAAATCTTTTAATTTTAGTATTAAAAATTTAAATTATATTTTATTAAATTAAAATAATTACAATATATTTTTCTACTTTGAGAATGAACAATATAATTAAACTCAAAATTGACAATATTATAATACATTTTTGAACTCTTTTGGATTAAATTTTTTTCCTAATTTTTGATAAAGTTAATTTTAATATTTAAAAGTATTTAACATTTTGAATTCTGAAAGGTTTTCTCTAATAGCAAATTTAAAAACATAATATTCAAAAAAATAGTTAATGTAAGTTTTCATTATGATCGATTATAATTAGAAATGATCGATCATAATTGAGAAGATATGATAGTGGTTCCACGTTAACCGCTATCTAAAGCATAATTTAGATAGCGGTTAAGGGTTAACCGCTATTAGAAGTGCGCTTTTAAGAGCGAGTTCCGTGGAACCGCTATCTAAAATGTATTTCGCTTGAGCGACATCGGTCTCGCTCGAGCGAAACGCCACTTGCACAAAATTAGCATTCTCGGGTTGTATTTCGCTTGAGCGACTCTAGTCTCGCTCGAGTGATATCCGATGAAAAAATGTATCAATAAATAAATAAAATATAGTTAGATAGCGGTTAAGGTTTAACCGCTTATTAGAAGTGTTCTTTTAAGAGCGGTTCCGATGGAACCACTATCATATACAACCAGATTTTTTGATTCTGATCGATTAGATTTTAAAATGATCGATCATATTTGATAATTTTTTCAAATAATTAATTATAATCGATTAGTTTTCTAAATTATTGATTAGTTTTTCAAATAATAGATTAAAATTGATTAATTTCTCAAATATATACTAAAAAATTATAATTAAAAATATAAATTATTTAAGAATATTGACTATTGTAAAGATAAAGTAGAACATGGGAGGAGATGAGAATGATAATATAATGATAGAACTTACAAAAATGTAGAATTGAGAAGTTTGAAACAAATAAAATTAAGATAATAGAGATTTAATTACACTTTTCATAAATTTAAGATAATACTAGTTTTGATTTTTATTTTTAAATATTTATTTTAATTATTAAAACAGAGAAACTATAATATTAGTTTCTAAATACTGAATTTAAAGAATTAAATTTATTATTATTTAATCTTTTAATTTTAGTATTAAAAATTTAAATTATATTTTATTAAATTAAAATAATTACAATATATTTTTCTACTTTGAGAATGAACAATATAATTAAACTCAAAATTGACAATATTATAATACATTTTTGAACTCTTTTGGATTAATTTTTTTTCCTAATTTTTGATAAAGTTAATTTTAATATTTAAAAGTATTTAACATTTTGAATTCTGAAAGGTTTTCTCTAATAGCAAATTTAAAAACATAATATTCAAAAAAATAGTTAATGTAAGTTTTCATTATGATCGATTATAATTAGAAATGATCGATCATAATTGAGAAGATATGATAGTGGTTCCACGTTAACCGCTATCTAAAGTATACTTCTAATAGCGGTTAAGGGTTAACCGCTATTAGAAGTGCGCTTTTAAGAGCGGTTCCTTTGGAACCGCTATTTAA